>JAWNPN010000085.1:8470000-9670000 GCA_035047485.1 Drosophila peninsularis | reverse complement strand
TCGGAATTTTACATCCATAAATTTCAAAATTTATTTAGAATTTTCATAAGTATTTAAAATCCAAAAAGCTTAACATTTATTTGAAATTTAGCTTTTACAAATGTTCCTATTATTTAGAATTTTACATTGACAAAGTTTCAATATTTCTAGAATCTAGGATTCATATTCATATTTAGTAGGAACTTAGCATCCACAAATATTTCAAATTAGAATCCACAAAGATTAAAAATTGTTAACAAATTAAAAAAATTGTTTATAATTAAAAATTCAGTTCGAGACTCTTAAACTTTAATCAATAAGTTTTGCACTTAGACTAAAGGTGAACTTCCTCGCATATGGTTTGTTAATAAGAGCTGCGATTTTGAGGCGTTCAAAGAGTATTTTAAGAGAGCTTTAAGTAATGAAAGAGTAGTGCTTAAGCATAGTATGCCATAGTAAAACGATGCTAAAACTCATCAAATAAAATATACGAATAAAAGTCAAAGCTTAATCTTAGCTTGGTCTATACTAAAACTATATAGCTCTTGGACTAGTTTATAAATACGTTTTATTTTCAAGTCAGCTAAAATTAGTTTAGTCGGCCACTAGTTGGCTGCTTACTATAATAGATCACATCTACGCCAGCCATTTCAAATTTGTATTTATTTCTGGGCCATTAATAAGCCAAATATTCTGTCCCACATTAATTCACGTCTGTGGGAAAGGTCAATGTCATTGGCCCGCTGCGCCGCAGCCAAGAAGATCGATTCGTCATAATCAATTTATCATTTGCTAAGCAACGCGCAATCGTTAATGGTAAATGGACGTTTTACGAGGCGTCAAAGTGTCGTAAAGGGGAAAATGTGGATATCGAGAAGAAAACACGAAGAAACAAAGAAAATCAATAAACATTTGCATAATTTTCGAAAATTTCAGTTTTGGATTTAAAAAGCGGGAATCGAGGCAAGCAAACAACAATGAAATTAACCAAATCCGCCAACCACATTTACGAAATTGTCAACGGCCACAAACTTGGCTCATTTCAATGATGTAAGATATATATATATATATATATATATATATGAAACGCAATCAGGTTTTGAAAAACTTTAGACAAAATTGTAGCAAATGTAAATATGAATATAAAATCCAGCTAAATTATGGCCCAACTGAAGAAATGTGCATAAATTTCAAAAAGAAATAAATACAAATCGAGGGAAACAAAATCGAATTCAAATTAAAGTCTGCATAAAGCGACAAGTTGAAAATTGCAGCATTTTACAAAATATTGGTTCGATGTCGATTATATTATAAGCATTATTGCCATTATTATGTCGTGCGAGCTGGCTACCAGTTGTCCCAACACACACACACACACACACGGCGAGCAGAAACCGTTGCGGTTGCAGCCACCGCTCGGAATCTGACCCATAAACTGGGTCTCGCACTCACTCGCAAGCTCAGCACAGCGCGCTGGCCACGTTTAGTGTTTCAGGCCAATAATCTATAAATATTCATAAGTCGACCAGAGCGAGTCGACGCGACGGCTGTGGCTCTCCTGGCTGGCGAAAGGAAAACACGCTCTAGATTATGGGTTAGCAGCTCGGGCCCATTAGATGAAACACTCTTAAGTGCTCAGCTGAGATTCGTTAAAATACAAAATAATTGTGAAACATAAAAGAGCTGACAAAAAATGCAGTGCCGGGTCGAAGAGTTGTGGAAGTGATCAGTGAACAATGAGAAACAGAGCTGCAGTTGGACTTCCAGCAAAAGATGTTTTATATATCTTTAATATATATATATATATATATATATATATATATATATATATATATATATATATATATATATATATATATATATTATATTAAAAATATAGTATATATATAAAAATGCATTCAGCTAATTATTGTTTAATATTTCTTACAGCAGTTGCTTAATTAATTGATATTGATATACGGAAGCTGCTTCCTGCACAGCAAGAAATCAGCAATCATATACAGACGGCAGCTTGCACATCTGAATCATAGCAAAGCGAAGGAAAAGGAGGCGGAGTAGGCGGAGTCGCTGCTGTCACTCACGTAAAATCAATTTGTTAAGAAATTACACACAATTTGTGTTAAACTAAGCAAATGAATTGTCATTGCCGAAAGGCTGATTAATTGATCGATAACAAAACAAAAGACTGAAGCAACGAACTTGCAGCGTGCACACTGTGAGATGAATGGGTTCAAAGAGAGAAAAAGAATGCCAAAAATGCCAACATTGCGAATGCAATTAGCACACAATTAATACCGCTCAAATATTAATAATCAATAACAAAGCGTGCGGAAGCCTTTAAATATATATTTGGCAATATATATAGAGTAATATATATGTAAATAGAAATTGCCTTTTAATCTATAGATGACAAATTTAAGCAAGCAATTTTATTTGACGATTCAAAGATATTCAATCTTTGAAACAACATTTGACTTGAGCTGATACAAAAAACCAACTCAATTCTGGGCTATATGTGCATCTTGAGCCATGGGCCACAGCAGGCGATGATTCAATGGAGAAAAATCAGTCTTTTCTTTTTTTATCTATGCTTTAATTTATACAAAAAATAATGAATTGGTAAATTAGATTAAATTAGACTTTGTTTGCAGCATGATACACCTTGCTTCAGAGTAGATCCGATTTACATATATATCTTTATATAGACAAATCTTATATGCTTCACAGGTAAAGCCTGCTACAGAGTATATGCCCTGTCGGCTACTCTTGAAGCCAACATTCTTATGCTTAAAGCGAACTTCTTGCATACTTATGCACCAGCAGTTACTAAGGCCGTGTATAGGAGCTGATGTCAGATGACGTGCGTCGGCTACTAAACCCATCTCAGGGCAAAGTCAATAACTTTGTGCGTGAAGTTCCTTAGCCTTTGGCTGTGCCTGTGTCTGAGGCTTTGGTTGTTTTGATGCTTTACTTCATTTGAATTTGGGTTAATCAGCGATAAAGCGCTCATCGACGTCCCAAAAAAAAATTAAATTAAATAAACTGTGTGCGAAAATTACTTATGAGCAAGCGCGAAATATGTATACATATATAGCATATAGTATATATATATATTTATTGTAAGCTGAGAAAACACAAACAAAACTTATTATAAATGGGCTTTTTGTCTTTAGCTGCTAATTGCGAGTCATTAATTTGCATGCGAAATGAATTGCCAACACTTGTGCATTTTTGAGGCATGATTGCCGTTTGTTATACGTATTATTACTTCCTAGGCAATCGCTTTTGACAACCTACGAAACGGACGGCCTGTCAGCGGGGACTCAATAACACCAAGATAACATAACATTTAAGCGGGATCCCACAAATCAGTTTTGGAGTTCAAGTTTTTCCAATTGACCCATAAATTCATTATGCATGCAAAAAAATGGTAATTGAATATATATATGAATATATATATATATATATATATAAATATTTTTTTTTTTTTTATGTACATTGCCTTTCGTAATTATGTTTTGAGCGACTGGCGGACAGGCTTTGGGCCGGCTTGAGGTTTTCGATTTCCGTCAACATCTTTCAGTTATTAGATACAATTACAATTAATTTTCGTTTCAGTTTCAATGAGGGGCGCACGCAGCTTGATTGGCTGGACATGGGCTGAAAGGTCTTTGATTTCAATACCCAGCACTTGATGGGTTTTTAATGCCTGCCCAAATGTCATGACCGAGCATTTGCAGGGTCGCCCCACAGGTCTAGAGGCAAAGCCATGTGAATTATCATGATGCGAAAGTTTAGCTATGACCTTTGGCGGTTCACTTGAGTTGGATTTGGAATATGAATTGGAATTTTCCATATTATTGTCAAATGCGCAAAGTTTTCGCATTAAATTCTCAAATTTATTGCCAATTAGGAGACACCTGGTTCCGTGACCCACATGCACGTGCTGAGCCCGTTAATATAAATATCAATGACAATGGCAATAACAATAATAATGCCGCCACACAAATTACAGATTTCACAAAAAATATTTTGATTCGAAATTCTCGTTAACGTCGGCTCTCGAGTTCACAATTCACGCATATCTAATTTGCGAATTAGTTTATGGCGCTGTCAGCGCATCCCATTACAATAATTCGATTTATTGAAAGCATTTACGCACACAGTTACTCATATTATATTCACATTATAATTAAATTACTTTGCAATGCGCCATCAGAGTTATTATTCGGTCAGCGCGAAGAACACCTTGAGCGAGAGCCGCTCCCGATGGTCCAGGCTGAATGTGGCATAGATCGCATAGTCCCCGTCGGGCAGGGGCAGATTAACGAGCGACTTGACCGGAAAGCGAAAATGCTCCACGGACAGCTCAGACTGCAAATAAAATAGAATATATATGTATATATAAAGTCTGTATAGGAATATCAAGTATACGCCGGGTCTACTCACGGGCAAGGGACACTTGTTGACATTCGTGTGATTCGCGAAGCTATTGAAGACAATGTTCACGAATGGATGATTCCGCTTCTCCAGATACTCGCACAGATTGCAATGCGCCACATCGTAGAGGAAGGGCTTATAGCCGCTCGCACGCTTCAGCAGCTGGACGCGCATCTAGAGACGGAGTAAAATAGGCGAAAATTTAATATAAAATATGTATGTGTTATATGAAAAGAAATATATATAAAAAATATATAATAAATTTAAAAATATATAAATAATTGAAGAATATAAATTAATACATAAATTTAAAAAATAAATAAATTTAAGTTTAGACTAAATAAATCAATTTAAATTCATTTTCAAAATATGCCAAAGTTGATAAAGAATTCAATTTTTGTAAATGATTCATATTTTTCTTATATGGAAAAATCTTTAAAATGCGGCCATAATTTTAATTTATTTAATTATTTTATTATCTATTAATTATATATTTATATATTAAACATTTTTTTATTTATTTTAATTCTTTTTTTCAATATTGTTTCATTTATTTTTTTTTTTTTTTTATTATTATTATTTATTTAATATAAATTTTTTTATTTACCATTTATATTCTATTTATTAATATGTTTTCATTTATTATTATTTTTTATTTATTATTACTTTTTAATTTTTTTATATACATTTTGTTTTATATATATATATATATTCGTATTTATTATTTGTTTATTTTTTTTATTTATTACTTATTTACTAATTGCTAATTCTTTATCAATTAATTATTTTAATAGACTTTGCTTAGTCCATATTTATTATTCAATATTTAATATGTATTTTAATTGTATTCTATAAATATAGTTAGCGCAAATGACAGTAACATAAGTAGGCTGGGAGAATTCCCGAATGGTCAATCGAAAAGTGAGTCAAATGGGAGAAACAGTTGCGTTTCACTTCAAGTCAAGGGAGAGAGAGTGTAGAAGTCAGCAAGTAAATTCAAATTATTTTGTTGTTTGTAATATACAATTTTGAAACGATTTATTTTAAATATGTGTTTCTTTGGCATCGTAACTCGTTTCTTGATCATTGTCTTTGGTATACTGCTGCCGGCTCGCTACACCCATAACGCGCTTGGCAAGGACGAATTGACCGGATGGGCCAAATATTGGATTGTGTATGCCTGGCTGGCGACCATCGAGCTCTTTGGCGACACCTTCTTCAACTGGCTGCCCCTGTACATGGAGTCGAAGTTGCTGATCGTGCTCTGGCTGGTTCTGTCGGCGCCCCAGGCCAGCGTATGGGTCTTCGACACGGTTCTGAACCCATTGCTAAAACGCTACATGCCACGAATTGATAGCTTCCTGATATACGGCAAGCGGAATATGCTGAGCGATGCCATTAACTACTCTACGAAGATCTGCGCTCAGTGCCTGGACACAATATTGCCTCTGGTCGCACAGCTGTGGAAAAAGCAAATTAAGCCGGAGGAAGAAACCAGCCCACACGTGCTCGACTCAGCCAGCGAGGCGAACAATCCACCGTTTCAGGAGAGGGACACGACTACACAACGAAATGTCTTGTATGACACAAGTTTGAATGAGGAGGAGCTTGACATGGCGATGCCAACGGCGTACTCGACTACCCTGGTATCGGATCAAAGGAAACTATCGAAGCATTCACTGCCAGACCTGAGCGTCAAAATGATTGACAAGCCAAAGATGGGTCCGAGCACACCGCCCAAACGTACGCCATTTGTACAGGATATAACCAATGACGAGTCCAGCCAGTATGATCCGCTTCACGGCATGGAGGACTTGTTGAAAAGCGAGCGCCGTGCCATAGAAATGCAAAGCCGCACGATGCCCGTGCGAAAGGACCTGCGACGACGCATTTAATCCAGAGTTTAACAGAATTAGCACACAGCACATGTAATCCAACAAATTCTTTGTTAAGCTATCATACACTTCTCGACGTTTGACATGGCACGAGGTGTTCGGTCAATAAACTATTTTCAACTTTCGCTCGTTGTTTCAAATGGGAAAAGTTCTCCAACTGAGCTTAAATACTTCAGAGAGGCAGAAGTCGCAGATCTTTGACCAAAGTATATGCTATAAGTAAGTTAAAGATCGTCTCTTTCAAAGCGATTCTAAGTTCGTTAATATTTGAGCTCATTTAAGCAAGAGTATGGAACTAATAGATCTACCTGAGCGATATGTACATTACAAATCAAGATTTATCTTGATATTTATATTATAAACAAAAAAAAAACAGAACTAAATTTTAAAATATATTTTTAATAAAATAATATTTATTTTTAATAACTATTTAATAATAAATATTTTTAAAAAATATTTTTAATGAAATAATATTTTTTTTTAATATATAGTTAATAATAAATATTAATTTTTTATATTTTTTTAGTAGAATAATATTTATTTTTAATATATAAATATATAATGATATATAATATATTATTTTTAATATATTTTCAATGAAATAATATTTATATTTAATATATAAATAATATTTATTTTGGAAATTTTTTTAATACTGAAACTATAGAATATATATATTTTCAGCAACCTGCGTGTTTTGTTAATCGATATAAAATTACACTATATCAAATTTGAATGCGGCTTTGCTTGAGTGGAGACTATCTGACTAGGGTAATTGCAAGCCATCGGTGCTGCTGATCACATAATAATGATTATAATATTTATATTATAATAATAATGAGGGTATTTTATATATTTAATGCGGCCAAGTGGAGTGAGATCCGGATCTCAATGAAATATGCAATCTATATCAGTGTATGATAATTATATTATTATAGATCGAATGAAAAGGAAAAAGTTGGTAATTAAACCTTTACGCTAGAATAAACCTTGACTTATGACTAAGATGGACTTCGGAATAAACACTTTCCCAAATAATTCAAGATCCTACTCAGCATGATTTACCTCAGTCAGACCACTCAGCTAGGACAATTACTTATAGATACTATGAAGAATCTCAAGGAAAACTCACCGCTATTGGCTTTTTGGGAAACTTCAGGATCTTGACCCGCACACTCATCTCGACAACGTCACGCTTGACCGCATAAAGGCGACAGGATGTGAACACTGTGAAATTGGTATCCTGGCTGCTGCACTGGATATTCGTGAACTTGGCCAATCCATTGGTCTAAGAAGGAAGGAAGAAGTTCTGAGAACAAAACTAATTGAGGACGATCAAACACTCTCTCGCACTTGCCTCCACCGCACACCGGAGCACGATCAGCAGCAACGCGAACCCAAGTATAGCCATTTACGAAATATTTTCTGTTTTTAAAAAATACGCTAACATATCGAATATATCCGCTCTGCTTGAATGCAAATCAACAACGAACCCAATCGCAACAATTATTTGCGATATTTTTTGGTAAGTGACCAACGTAATTGGCCAGCCGCTAATAGCAATTGGGCCAAATGGATATTTTGGAGTACATTATATATCGGTAAATAGCGTTTAATGAAAAGACAAATTCTAGACCAGGCGATCTATATAGCTGGCCTGTTTATAACAGTTATCTTAGGGCTATGTATGTTAAGGTGTGTGTGAGTGTGTGTTCTTATGGAAATGTTTGTAGCTAATCACTGCCCTCATCCTCGGATTCGTTGGTCTCCTCGTCGGTGCCGTCCGCTTCGCTTTCGCTCTCTTTATCCTTCTTTTTGGACGCTGCATCATTTGATTTGCTCTTCTTTTTGGCTGGCTCTTTGCCGGCCTTTTTGCCATCATCGGAGCTGGTGGAGTCATCGTCAGATATGTACTCCTTGCTCTTAAAGCCGCTGCCCGACGTATTTGACTTTTTTGTAGGTGAGGGTTCAGAGGCGCGTTTCTTTGGCGCTTTACTGCTGGGACCGTCGTCGTCGCTCGCACCATTAGCACCTGGTTTGTAGTTGCGCATCTCATCCTGATAACGCTGCTTGTCCTTGTTGGCTATCTCTTCCCACTTGGATTTGTCCTTCAGCTCCTTCCACATCTCGCCGCCCTTCTTAGCGATTTCTGTCACCTTGATGCCTGGATTATCGCGCTTGATCTGTTCACGCGTATCGTTTAGCCACAACATAAAGGCTGACGTGGGACGCTTCGGCTTATTGGTGTCCTTCTTCTTGGTCGGTTTTTTCTAAAGGATGGAAATGGAGAATTAGTTTGGATCATGTTTAAAGGGATTTCACTTGACTTACTGTGCGCTCCTTTTCTTTGTGCTTCTTCTCCTTTTTCTCTTTCTTTTCGCGTTTCTTCTCCTTGTGCTTCTTTTTGGACGCACCATCGCTGTCGCCGCCGCCACCACCACCACTGGCATCGCTGTCATCGTCCGAGTCACTCTGCACATTGCTGTCGTACTCCTCGGCCACGTCCGATTCATTTTCGTTGGGCTTGAAGTCCTCGTCCGTGGACTCCTCATCGGAATCGTCGCCATCGTCGTCATCCTCCTCCTTCTCGCGTGCCTCCGCCTTGAGTCGTGCCAGATATGCATCCGGTTCGTTCTCATTGTCCGAATCGCCAAAGTCAACATCCTTGTAGCCACTCTTGTCCTTGCCCATGTTGCTCACATGCAGTTTCTTTTGTGTGATAAAGTCAAACAGCTTGGCATACTCCTCCTTCTCAATAGACGAGAAGATGTGCACTGTGCCATTTTTGAGTGTGACCTCAAAGTCAAAGGATCGCGTCGAGCCGCCGCTTCGCGCGAAGTTCACTGAGCTGATCTCCTCAAAGCGTATGTGCAGTGGCGGCTTGTGTATGTAGATAAAGCCGCGCTCCAACGGATACAGATAGCCGGCGGCTGCCTTGAATGAGCAGCCAACTGCAGCGGTGCCGGAATGTCCAATGAAATTGCCTGGGCCTGTGATCTTGCGCCCGATCAGGACCTTCATCACCTTGCCCATGACCTCATAGACCGGCCCGGACAGCTCCTTCTCCAGTTTGCCTTCATACTTGTCGCGCAGCTCCGCCTCGCTGAAAGGCAGCTCAATGGTCGTCTCCTCGTCGGGCGCAAAGAGTAGCACAAGGTAATGGTAGCGTGTCTGGCCCTGTTTGATGGGCGGATCCAGCGAGAGGACAAAGAACATTTGACGGCTATCCTTGTGCGGCAGCATGAACAGACGCAGCACCGAGTCCATGGGTATTTTGTAGTCAAAGGTCTTGCCGTGCAGCTGGAAGAAGGTCGAGAAGATTTTGATGTCGTAGCGACCGCGCGGCGTCAGAATGTGTATTTCGCGGAATATGGCAATGGACTCGCCAGATGCCGATATCACCGACGCCTTGTTCATAACATTCTGATGGAATTTGTCCACTGGATCCTCATCCGCCGACTCAACGGCTGGTATGTGGAAGCGCATTTCCAGCAGGCCAACGGGTGCATCATCGTTCTGGTGAAATTCAAGAGTGACCTCATTCTTGCCGGTGACGCATTGTGAGACATGTGACAGGGGCACTTCAAAAATGGTTTTTGTATCCTTGTCAAAGCTTAGCACGGAGCCCATGAAGCGTGCTGTGCCCCAGTTCCAGCCCTTGACACACATTTCCTTCTCCACCATTTCCTGTGCGTAAGCCTCCTTGATGTACTTGCCCAGTTTCTCATGTTCGCTGTCCCGAAATCCACTGAACCGATGCAGCGCTCCGCTCTTTGTAAAGATGCGCAGGCCCCAGGTGCCGACAAACTTTTGGGAGTTGATCAGATCAATATCATCAGCTGCAATCTGCTCCACCTTGCCCGTCTTCGTGTTCTTGAAGATGATGTTCTGTTCAGTGAGCTTCAGGCGTCCCGAAGACTGCATAAATAAATAATAACAAGAAAGTGTGAGAAAAACAATTCAGACAAAAATTGCTGGAAAATTGCAAAGACTTACCAAAACACCGCGCACTTCGGCATTTATGTCGTTGTACTCCAAAGCATCGACCATTTTCACTGTGCCCTGCACTAATACTAAATCAACAAACTATATATCAAAACAATCAGCAGAACCTATTAAAATACGCAATTAATCGCGCACGAGCAAAATGCCAAAAGCCGACTGCGCGCCCAATTTTAGGTTAGATGCTAGGGGTGAGATGAATTATTAGTTTGCGGCCAGTAACGAGTATTTTAAAGTACGGCCAACAGCTGAGAATATTTACAGCATTAGGAATCTAGCGCTTGGCAGCAATAACAGGAAAAGGTCGCTACATTATTAAACAATATTTAATGCATGCACATTTCATTGTATCAATATTTTAATTTAAATAAGAGTTTTCAAATAATGATAAATGTATTTTCTACATATATAAGATATTTAGTTAGAAATCAATAAGTTACTATTAAGCAATTACTACCTACTATGATATCGATATATCGATAACTTAGAATTAGCCAGCCAAAACAAAAACCCAATGCTGGTATAATATCAATATCAATAAACTTTTCTTTCTTTAAGCCACAAAGAAAAACAAAAGCAACCCGTGCCATGCAGCGCGGCAAGATCTCGTTTGGCAAAATACAGCTGAACGTAAGCAAGACGCCTGCTGCTGAAACCCCTACTGAAACCCAAGATGCCGGCGGCTTCAAGAAAATGGACAAGCAACAGATGATACGGCAAATTGAAGATGTGGCCGAGGATCTGGAGAGCCAACATCTTAAGGACTTGATGGGCATAAGTAGCTTTGGCCGCAAGGCAGCCCAAGTGTTCGACATCAATGAGCAGATTGCCAAGGCACGCACTGTGGCGCCACCTGTGAAGGAGCAAGAGCCAAATGAGGATGATGAGGACGTCATTGGCCCCTTACCACCAACAGCAGACACAGAGCAGGCTAAACCTAATAACAAGTCTAAAAAAGATTTGAATGACAAGAAGGAACAGACAGGCAATGAAGATGAGAACGACGATGATGATGATGATGATGATGATGGTGATTCTGATGACGACGAGGACAGCTTAATACACCGCATTCCTTATACACACGAAGTCCAGATGCAGCACGGCTCACGGGCCGTCTTGGCACTTGCTGGAGATCCGTCTGGCGCTCGCATTGTATCGGGTTCAATAGACTACGATATGTGCTTCTGGGACTTTGTCGGCATGGATTCGTCTATGCGCAGCTTCCGTCAACTGCAGCCTTGTGAGAATCATCCCATACGAGGTCTGCAATACTCCGTCACCGGCGACATGATCCTGGTCATATCGGGAAACGCACAAGCCAAGATCCTGGATCGAGACGGCTTCGAGAAGCTGGAATGCTGCAAGGGAGATCAATATATAAGTGATATGACCAAGACAAAGGGCCACGTGGCTCAGCTAACCTCTGGCTGCTGGCATCCATTCAACAGAGAACAGTTCCTGACCGCAGCACTAGACGGCACACTGCGCATCTGGCAGGGACTGCGAGCCAAGGAACAGATGCAGGTGATCAAGACGCGAGCTCAGGGCGGCCTAAGAACCAATGCATCAGCCTGTAATTTCAATCGGGATGCAACTCTAATCGCCGCTGGCTGCGTGGATGGCTCCATACAGACCTGGGACACGCGAAAGATGTTCGTAAATACCACGCACTGCGTGCGCACGGCGCACCAGAAGGGCTCAGAGATCACCTCCATTGTGTTCTCGTACATGGGCCAGCAGCTGGCGACGCGCAGCAACGACGAGACCATGAAGCTCTGGGACCTGCGAAACTTCAAGCAGCCGCTGCACACCTGGACGAATCTGTTCTCACGCTACGACACGACCGACTGCTGCTTCAGTCCGGACGATCGCTTGCTGGTCACCGGCGAGTCGTTGCCCAAGGAACAAAAGGAGGCGAATCTATATTTCTATAGCACACAGAGTTTCGAGGAGGTGCAGCGCATACCCGTGGCCAGCTCGCATATCATCAAGACACTGTGGCATCCCAAGTTGAATCAGCTCTTCGTCAGCTGCGGCAATGGCATCATCAAGTGCCTCTACGACGACCAGCGCAGCATACGCGGCGCCAAGCTGTGCGTGGTGAAGACCCATCGCAAGAGGCAGCAAATGGAAATGGTGGGCGTGTCGCAGATTATCACGCCGCATGCTCTGCCACTGTTTAGGCAGGAGAAGACACGCTCCTCGCGCAAAAAGATGGAGAAGGCGCGCATGGATCCGGTCAAGTCGAAGCGACCCGACTTGCCCATTACAAGCGGCCAAGGCGGCCGCGTCGCCAGCTCGGGCGGCACACTCTCCTCCTATGTCATACGCAATCTGGGGCTGAGCAAACGTGTGGACGACGACCAGGATCCACGCGAGGCCATACTCAAGTATGCCAAAGATGCGGCCGAGAATCCTTACTGGATAGCGCCCGCCTACAAACAGACACAGCCCCAGGCCATATTCTCCGAGAAGCTGCCGGCAGCAGACGCAGCGCCAGCGGCCAAGAAACCGAAGACGAATGCAGATGAAACTTAGTAGAGAACCATGATGAAAGGAAAGCTAAAATAAAACAATAGTTGATAAATGATAATTAAAATAAATAAATGTATTAACTATTCGCTCTATTCACTCGGTTTTTAAACTTTTATTTAAACATACATATTACATGAGTTCTTCTTGAATTTGTTTATGTTTTGTGTTTGTTTATTTCATGGTATGCGCTTTGTGTATAATACTTGTACATCCGCGTATGCATGTGTATATTTATAGTTAGTATAATTCAGATATTTAGGAGCCGTTCGGCTAACTTGTAGCTCAGCAACATAACTTAAGTGCACATTGTACATCATTTGTTTATTTTTACCCAAAGTTTCATAAATGTGCTGTACATAAGAGCTAGAGATTAGTAATAATAATTGGAAAATCCATTCGCAACATATCCATTGAATATTTTAGTAACAATATATATCTAAGACAGTTGGATCGTTAACGATAATTAATATATATGTATTTACTATAAAGAGTACTGCATATCGAGTTATTCAAGTTGAAAATCATAATTTCATCTTAGGTACATTTCTGCAAATATATATATATTATATATTTAACTAGACATCGAATATGTTCTATAGAGAAGTATTTCAAAATAGCCATTTATAATCGTATACATATAAATATGTATAGTATATATATATATATAGGTATATAATACACAAAATTAACATATTTAACAGTTGATTGTAATGAGGCGGATTTTTTTAATATCATTCGTTACAGCATTTGTTTCTCAATTTCTCAATTTACTTTAAATTTTATGTTTAGTGTTTTCCAAAATTCTCAAATTTTATTTAGTTTATTTAGCTCATGTTTTGTATTTAAAACAACTACGTTTGTATTTATATTTTAATATATATATATTTATATTAATGTGGGATTTTATTGAAAAAATAATAATAAAACAATTTAGCTAAAACAAATTAAATCATTTACAAGTAAAATAATGATTTTAAAATTTTATAAATACTTTTTTAAATTATAGTCTTAATTTAAAATTTTATATATTATTATTATAAATTATATGTCAAATCTTTTTGAGGGAATTTCTACATTTTACTTATAATTATAAGTTTAATGCATTGAAATTAATGATTTATAATTATAAATATAATTAATCAAAATTTATAATAATTGTTCATTTAAGTTTATAATTATAAATACATTTTTAAAATTTTATAATGACTATAAATAATTATAAATTTTATAATATATTTATATTATATTTTATAAAAATTTATAATTATAGATAATTATAAATTTATAATTATAAATCATTTTAAAAATATTTATAATGAATAAAGTTTGATTTATAATTATAAATTTAATAAATTAATTTTATAATTAATTAAAAATAATTAAAGTTTATAATTAATTAAAAATTTTAATCATAAACATATTAAGTTTGCAATTATAGATGTAAATTAATTACAAATTGAAATTATTTTTAATTATAAACTTAAATTATTATAAGTTCTAATAATTTTATAAATTAATTTAAAGTGAACTAAATTGTTTTTCAATTATATCCAGTTTGCATTCTTTTCAAGAACTGCCCATAGATGATATAAAACCATTTAAGTTTGCTTTCAACTGATATTTCTTATACAAACATTAAATTTGTAGTTATTTTTATGTTTTGTTTTCTTCTACATATCTTTATTTGTTATTGTTTGTATATATTATAGGTACTTTATGTGTTATCTCATTTCTTTTAGATGTGTATGTGTGTGTGTGTGTGTGTGGTGGTTCCATTAGGACTATGGTGTGTCTTCAATGAGCCTTTAAATATTTTCTTCCATATGATATGATTGCGATGCAACTAAAATATAAACTGCTTATTAAATATAATAGATTAGGCCAATATGAATTTCTTTTTATCTTTTTATGCTAAGCAACTATGTGAAAATTCGTTCGAATTGCTGTTTATCAAATAACGGAAAATCTTTTCTTTATATTTATATATATATAATATATAATATATAATAAATACTTTGATTTTATAAAGTGCTCGCTAAATATATATATAGACCTAAATCTCTTGACGTTGATATTATTTTTCTTCAACAAAAAAATTAAATTAAATTTTCATAAATTAATTAATTAAGAATTTTCACAAAGGAATTTAATTTTAATTTTAATCTATTTTTATGTTGTTAATAATAAAGGTAAATAAGCAAAAAAGTATTGCTTAATGTCTATATATATATGAATTTGCAATATAAAATATATTTATTCATTTATATATATATATATATTTTGTTGGTTTATTTGTTTATATGTATATGGCATCTAGTATGTATGTGTGTGTGTGTGTGTGTTTCAAGCACCAAAACCCATAATAAAGCAATGCATTAGGCAATTTATATTGCAGGCCAATGTCCAAGATATGTTTTCGGTTATACATATATATATATATAGTATATATATAGTTCAATCTGTGCTATGTGAGTATGTATTTGAGATGGTTCTTTATGGTATGCGAGGATTGTTTTTATGTGGGAAGTCCGGGTCTTTACTGAGCGAAAGGATTGTGCGGATTGGCGCCGGGTATGTCCAGATTGCCGCCAGTTGTCTGGTAGGTGCCGTAGGGCCCGCCATTGGGATTCATTTCGTTCAGACGCGTATTGGACAGAGCGCGAGGTATGGGATTGCTGGGCACGCCATGAGGCGCCAAATGGGAAGTCTCCTCGGCCACCTGCAAGAGTTGCCAGATTATGAAAGGAACATAGATATATAGCTGTAGCTATAGACTCACCTGATGTGGATCCTCGGTAACGGGTATCTCCGATATGAAGCCCTGCTCCTTGCGATAGAAGTTGATGAAGATGAAGAGGCCCAGCACGAAGAGACAGGCGATACCATACCAACGGAAGGTAGCAGTAGTACCGTAGTAGGTGACAAACATGCCGCCAATGATGGCGCCGCAGCCACGCCCCAAGCCATGGTGGATGCCCTGGAGCACGCCCTGCGAGGAGGCGCGCAGATGCTTGGGCGTGTTGTGAGCAATGTACGAGCACGAGGCGGCCCAGACGGCGGCGTGCGTGATGCCCTGCATCAGCTCGAAAGGCAGCACCATCCACGGATTGGTCAGATAGGAGATATAGAGAAAGCGCAACACATTGCCAATTAGGCCCAGGCAGAGCACCTTGACGTGTCCGATCTGAGTGATCAAGCGGAAGCTGAAGAAGTACGCAAAGATCTCGGACACATGATTGATGACGGAGGCCACACCGAACAGGGTGGGCGTGCCGCCGTAGTCCTGCAGATGCCAGAACAGAAAGGTGAAGATCAGGCCAATGCCGAAGCCCATAAACCAGGCGACAAACAGAAAGGAGGCGGTCTTCAGATCCTTGAAATGTGTCAGCACGGTCATCCACTCGGGCAACTCCTTGGCCGTCTGAGCAAACACCTTCGACTCGGCGCCGATATGCGGCTGCGGCTGATGGGCGGCACCTAGAAAGTTGCTCAGGCCACCAGCGCAGGCACCCGAAGCGGCGCTGCCACTACCCACTGCCAGTGATGGTAAGTTGAGCTGGGCGGCCAGCTGATTCATGGACTCCTCCTCGGCCTTCTTGTTGGGATCCACAAACTGAGCGGCCGCCTGCTGCTGGCTCTCATCAATGGGCTCATACTTGAACGTAATCTTCGAGGCGGAGATGATGGCGCACGTCATCAGCACCGAGAAAATGGAGAAGCAAATGTTGTAGTTCTTCTCCTTGTTGCCAGCCCCACACGGATGATTCGAGAACGAGGTGGAGTGGTCCAGCGCAATGCCGACCAGAAACATGGAGATGCCCCAGCCCAAGGAGCCGAACATGCGCTGATGCCCGTACTTGTCCGCATCCTCGCCGAGCAGCGTGATGACGGCGGAGTCGGCCAATGTTATGGCCGGAGCGCTAAAGAACTCACCAATCAGGATGACCAGCAGCAGCAAGAAGAACGCCTTCTGAATGTCCTGCAATGCATAAACTAAGCTTTAATTGCTGCTCCCCATAAATAAGCAAAGGTGCGTCTACTTAGTTTCATAAAGGTGCTGTGCTGGGGCGTTGTAATAATAGTTATTAGTAATAATTATAATTATAATTAGAGAATTCTTTTTTAGCATATCTATTTGTTTTTATATATTTATTTATATACTTATATATATTTTTTTTATTCATATGGAATTTTCGAAAATAAAAAAAATACAAGGATAAAAAAATTAAAATCTTTTGCATAACATTTTTAAAATTTTATAAAACTATATTTATAATGAAAAACTTAATACATTATAAATATATTTATTTTATAATTGTAAATGTGTCGACCATTTATTTATAATTACAAATTAAATATTTAAAGTTTTAATTAATAATTTTGTATTAATAAAACAAATTTTATATTAAAATTTTAAAATATTAAAATTATTAGTTAATAATTTTTTCTTTATAAAAAAATGTAATACTTGTATTTATAATTTTATTTTTTATTTAAAATTTTTGTTAGACTCCGAAATTGTATTTAAAATTTTAAAATAATAATTAATTTTAATAAATAAAATTTAATAATTTATAATTTTAAATTTTAAATTTTTATTTATTTTATTTATTCTTTTTTTTTAATTTTGTCAATTATAAATAAATAAATTGCTTGTCTACTTACAGGCGTGCGATAGACCATTGAGCTGAAGATGGGCGTCACATAGTCCCGGTGATGCTTGTCGTCGTAGTTGCTCACGAAATTGATGTGCACCGGCGAGATGCCAGCATCGATGCGCGGCAGCAGCAGGGATCTTTTGTGGCGGCTGTGCTCCGGCTCGGCGAGATGGGCATCGTAGTAGGCCTGCTCCTGGTCAAGTTCCAGCTGGCTGGTCGGATCGTACATGGCCGAGGTGTCGCGCTTGGTGCGCGTGTACGTGAGCACAAAGTCGGTGCTGTTGCGGCGCTCGATGCAGTTGACGGCCTCCGGCCGGATGAAGCTCAGCGGTATGGTGAAGAGCACCCAGCAGGCGAGCGAGGCGAGCAGCAGCTTCTTGCCCTGGCGACAGCGATCCGCATAGGAGCCCCAGAACGGCGCCGACAGAAACTCCACAAAGGGACGCATGCCGACGAGGATGCCGCACTGGCCCGGATTCATGCCCATCTGCTTGAAGTAGACGCCCATCAGCGGAAAGAGCGAGCCGAAGGCGGCGTAGAAGAAGAAGTAGAAACTCTTTACTGGTATCAGCTCCTGCTCCGTGCCCCCAAAGAACATTTCCAAGATGCCCGAAGTGCCGCGTACTTTGTGCGTTGAATCCTTGGCCTCCGGATATCTTCAAAGATCAAGGAGTTACATTTAAGCTGGGCTATGAGTGCCGTTAGCTGTACTTACAAACTGGGATCCACTTCGCCGCTGGCCTCCACATCCACGCGTGGCCTGACCGACTGTGGTCCATAGCCCGCTGCTTGCTGCTGCTGCTGCTGTCCGTAGCCCATGCCCATGCCCATGCCCGCTCCTCCGCCCTGATCATAGCCCCCAGTCGATTGCTCCTCGTAGCCATAGCCCATGCTGGGCTGCTGTGGCTGGCCATAGCCAGCACTCGAGGCGGGCGCGCCAAACGGATTGGCCGCCCCACCACCACCAGCTGTATTGTACGGATTCATTTATGTAAGTATATATGTATAGAACTCTGAGACGTGGCTTGTCTGCTGTCTAGTCGGACTAACTGCTTCCGTTTTCCCTGACACTTCCTGCCCTGCAGCGAGCTTTTGTTTCAATTATCCTTTTGTGCGTTTGCTGCGCCGTTTGCAACTAGAGCATCATGCCTCCTATTATCCTTTCAGCAGCTGCTTGGAAGAGACAAAGGACGAATTAGTAGAGAATGAATGATGTTTGTAGGTGTGGAATAGGAGGGATTTAATCAGGATTATGATTATTAAGTGAGGTGTTCAAATAGGAGATATTCTATTTTAGTATATATATATATTTATATTTATTTAATTAAATAAATATTTATATTTTTAGAAAAATTAAATTTAAATTTCTCTTTTACTTGGTATTTATTTTTAAATTTAAAGTTATTTAAAATCTTTGATCTTTTTATACTCATAAATTTTTTACTATATATATATATTTATTTTTATATTTTTATTTATTTGTTTTTCAATTTATATTTATTTTAAATCCTTGATTTTTTACTAATTAACAATGAAGAAAATTCTATTAATTTATGATATTTAGTTTTTAGCATATTTCTTCTTTTTCTTGATTATTAAAAAACATCAAAACAACAAAGCTAAACACACAAAATTTAAGCAGTTCGCAGTTCTGCATAGCAGCTGGTGCTGGAATCTCGTGATCTTATCAGCAGCACAGCTCGCGATCGACTGATGGTCCATCACTGTTTGTGTGTTTAGCTAAAGACATTATGCATACAGCTATGACTGCTGCTGCTGCTTGAGCCTAACGCTCACGATCGACTGTGCTCTTCTTCCTTGCCTTGCTCAGAGCATTTAAGAATTGTATGAAGGCAAAGATAGCAAAACGGACCGAAGACAGCGGCGACCAATGGCAGGCAACTGCAATGCAACTGTAACCTCGACATCGAACTGCAACTGTTAACTCAGACTTTTATGCTTGGTTTTGGCAGTCGTGTATTAAAATATAAATACATACACATACATATATAAATATAATAGATTGTAATATTTATATATATACAAGGTATGTTATATATATACATATATGAATTTCTTAAACATCTAAACATACTTTATATATCTTATTTATTTATATAATATAATCCACCTGTTGCATTAATGTTCTATATGCACGTACATATGTATGTATATAACTCTGCATAATAAACATACATTTAATATTTTAGAATAAAATCTATTAAAATATATTAAACAAATTAAATCACAACAAATTGCACAGCTAAAAATCAGGCTAAAAGATTTGCTCTTTCAATTGCCAGTTGCCTTTGATATATATCCTGATTATGCCTTAGGGCTGGCATTTTTCATTTTCCCATTTCCCATTTGCACATTTCAACTGACGCACTTAACATTGAAACTGCACATTTCATAATAAATGGCAAAGCGAATGACACAATAAAAAATTGTTTGAGCGCACACTGGGCGAGAGGTTAACTAGTGTGTGTGAAAGAGAGAGAGAGGCAGATTGAGAGGGGGCAACTACATCACAGGGCACTGAGCATTGGCTTGAGTGAGTATAGCATTAGCTTTGAGCTGTGAGCGTCGCCTCGCGTCGCGTTCAACTGAGCGAATGAGTGAATTTTGTTTTTGTCACTTTTTAGCCTGGCAACGTTTTTTTTCTCTTTGTTTTATCACACATACGCAGAGTTGGCACGTTCTAAATGTAGGTAAGTGGGTTTGTCTGCGAAAGGTACTGTAGTATGTAAGTGTGTGTGCGAGTTTGAGTGTGTGTGTATAGACACATATTCTGTGCATGTATATAGAGCAGACTTGTTGTTGTTTCAATGATATATATAGGACTTTTTCTTGATATTATTTAAAAATTTTTTTAGAGTAGGAAATTTATATACATATTTTATTTTATTTATATATTAATAGAACTTTGACATATGCTATAAATATTAAATATATATTTTATATGTATATATTTTATTTGCTGCCCAGGATATGCACTTATTTAAGAGCATTAATTACACAACAATTGCAAAGACAAAGCGCACTTTCTAATCCACTTGGCAGTGACAATTCTTGTCTCAGCTATGTATGTATATATAGATATATATGTACATATATGTACATATATGTATGCAACTTGAAGGCCATCAAAACTTGGTACAGCACAGTTTATGGATAGACATGAATATATTTGAATAACTTTTCTCGTAAACTGATTTAAAATTAAATAAAATTTATATTTTTAGGTATTTTTAGTTGTTTCACACACCAATATTGTTAGCACATTTAGTACAAGAATTTTCACGGTTTTAGCTGATGGACTGTGTTACGTGCGTAATCGATAAGCAAAGTTTTTCTACAGACAAATCGCGTCTTGCCTCTATACGCGCATTTGACAATTTGTTCAGCGCACACACAGTTTTCCAAGAGCCAAAAACAGCAACAAGAACAAGCACAAGCACAAAAACGCTCAAGACCGAAGAAAGGCGGAAAACGGAAAAGCTCGCTCAAGCGCGTTTCGTGTGCTAAACCTAATGAGATTCGACAACGCTGACATACGAGGCGCCGCGACGCCAGCGACACCGGTTAAGAGCGAGTTGCCAGCAGCCAAAAGAGAGTTTCCTTGCCAAGAGAGCTGACAGCTTCGGCGCCCATAGGACTTATGACATTTTAAATATATTCCTGGGAGTTTTTAAATTAACGCTAAGAAGTCAAATAGAATTATGTAAATTTTAATATATCTTTTTTAAGTAAAGTAATTTTAATCTTAAATTTAATTTTAATAAATTAAGAGTTAAAAAAAAAAAAAATATATATATATATACATTTATTTTTCAGATACAAAAAATTGAAATTATAAAGAAGAATTTTTGGTTTAAATTATTAACAATTAAATTTTATAATTTTATTTTTAGATATTTTATATATCAATATTTGATTTTAAATTAAAATTATGAGAAAAAATGTAAATTTTTTGACACAAAAATTAAATAAAGGAAATTAATATTTTTTAAAATGTTTTTTATTAATATTAGTGCTTGCCACTTATCTCATGTTGTATAGCTGAAATAGATGCTGCTAAAACTAAGCAATTGATAAGCATTTGGCTTTGTCATCAATCAACACTTAGTAGCTGTTGCTATACTATACAAATATATATTAATGCGAAAAAAATAAACCAAACCACATGGAAGCCGAAGCCTTTAGACACAGCTACCCTATCATTCACATGGTTCTTTTTTGTATTATTCAATTTCTTGAAAAACCAGAAATTCCCCTCGAAAATAAATGTTTGTTTGAAGGCAAAACCAATTAAGATGATCTTTCCTACGACGTCATAGCGATTTATGCTGATAAAGACTTTTACATTGCTATTTATTTATTAATTTAAATATATATAAAGATATTTAAATATATTCTTGCTTTAAACCTTAGGCTTTTAAGTTAGACTTAGCTTTCGCTCATTATATCCTTTACTCTTTACATACATACATATGTTCTCTGCTCCTGCGCATCAATTGAATTAAGTTTTTGCCAAAAAAAACTCAACTCACTCAACTCAAATTGAGTGTAAACGCTCTCTTTATTTAAACTTCTCTTGCCCATACTCTTGTTTTGCCTGCTCTACATTAACTGTTTCATATGTATGTGGTTAACGCAGTAGCCAGACATGCAGACACTCAAAAATACATAAATTCACACATGCATACTAGCATGAATGCATGCAAGCCTACACACATACATACATACATATGCACACATAGACACGCACTTATTACAATTTGACTCAATCATGATAGACACACACACACACACATTCACACAAGGAGGCATGATTACACATCACTTTCGTTCAGATCTTTCGTTAAGATCGAAATTGCTGCACTCGAAGAAGTTTAAAAAATATATACATACATATATAATAAAACTGCAATTTAAGTATATTAATTTTGAATATTCAAAGAAAAAGTTAATAGTTATACATATATGTATGTACATATGTACATATATATTTCATTCAACTTTACTATTGCTGCTGCCTAAGAACCTACCGCACTGTGGACAGCAACAAGTGGAAGCAGGCAGCACAAATTTGTATGGCTGCGCGGGGATTTTCACATACACTCCGCAGATGATAACGACGAGAGAAAAAAAGACAACAAACAGGGAGCGATGTCAGCGCGGGTGAATCACAATCTCAATCGCAATCACCTAAGCCAACAGCCTAGACTCGCGTTGTGCTTCCCCAAGTGTGGCTGTGGCTGCTGTATATAAGCGCCAGCTGTGGCAACATCGAATCATCAGTCAACAGCAAAAACTCAACGAAGCAACATGCAACGTAGCAGCAGCAGCATTCTCATCCTGGCCATTGTTGCCATTGGCGTCTGTGTGGAGGCCATGCCACAGCACTTCCAGACTCTGCCATATTATCCGCGCCCCACGCCACCGCCGCGTCCCATACGAGTGCGTCGCCAGGTGTTGGGCGGATCGTTGACTTCCAATCCGGCTGGTGGCTCAGATGCACGCATCAATCTCAGCAAAGGCTTTGGCACACCCGATCACAATGTGATTGGCCAAGTCTTTGCCGCCGGCAATACACAAAAAGGACCTGTTACCACGGGCGGATCACTGGCCTACAACAAGTAAGTTGCGCCTTGCCTACTTCTTAATCAATTCTAATTATGGATTTACCTTTCTACAGTCATGGCCATGGCATTGATTTGACCAGAACCCACACGGCCGGCGTGCAGGACAGCTTCACTCAATCTGCTCACGCTAATCTATTCAACAACGGCAAACACAATCTGGACGCCAAGGTCTTTGCCTCGCAGAACAAGCTAGCCAACGGTCTGCAGTTCCAGCGCAATGGAGCTGGCCTGGACTACTCTCATATCAATGGGCATGGCGCCAGCTTGACGCACAGCAATATACCCGGCCTGGGCAAGCAGCTGGGTCTGGATGCACGCGCCAATCTCTGGTCATCTCAGGATCGCAACACGCGCCTCGACCTAACCGGCAATGCCAACAAGTGGACCAGCGGCCAGTTCAGTGGCAAAACCAACTTTGGTGCCGGCCTGGGCTTTACTCATCTCTTCGGTTGAATTTCTATATATAGGAAGATGAATATGAATATTCAAATTATTTATTTTTTCGTTACGTAAACAAATATAATAAAAAATGATTTAAATATCAAAATCAGCCTGTTTAAGAATTTGTTAGCGTTGTTTAGTAAAGTTTGAAACTGGTTTTCACCCCCAGAGGGCAATAGAAAAATAAACGAAAAACTATTGAAAATCCTTGGATTATAGATCGTGAGTTGGGAATTCTGACTTCTCCCGAATAATTTTGAGATTCGTTTTGTTTTTCTATCCGTTTTATTATTAGTTAATTGAATAATTTCGCTTATTATATTGCGCACACTCTTTCCTTTAGTTCTGGGATAATTAATTATGCTTAAAAGTATTATATTATGGTTTACACATTACTTTTACTGTTATTACCACCAATACATATTTATTATATTTTATATTGTTTTGTTTTGTTTTGTTTTTTCCGCTGTTAATTGTATCGAAACGTACAAAGAAGTGGCCATAACATGGTAAATGAATTTTAAAGGGTAATTTTTCAGAATACATGGGAAATAACCAAAAATTGTCTTCTAACTGCGCCAGATATTACTTAATTGTTGATGTGTGGATGTAAGGGGAGGGTGAGTGGGTCGGTCTCTCTGCATATTCCACTTTTAGAGGGTGCTTATGAGAGCTTCTTGGCCTTCTGATACAGCGTATCGACTACTTTGCCCATGCTCTGTATGGTCTCTAGCACACGCTCATACGTCTTGTCCACTGGCGTCTCCTCGAATACGATGAGCACGCCCTCACCCTGATCCAAAATGCCGCTAAATTTTTTGTCCAATATCATTTGTGATAGCTTCTTTTCCACCTGTGACATGGGCAGATTAATGCTCTCAGCCACATGGGACACCTACAAGATGTTATCGAATATATATTCACTTTACAACAATTATATATATTGCTTGAACTAACCTGTACACGCGAATATGGCTCGATAATGCGGCAAAGATTCTGCTCCAGCATTGTGTCGTATAGCGTACCCAAATGTGCCTGTACGATGACATCTTCGGCCAGCTCCTTTTTGTAGTCCTTCAGCGCCTGCTGGAAGTCGGCCAGCGAGCGCTTATGTGAAGCCTCCGCCACAGCTTTCATGGCGTCAACATCGCGGCCGGAATAGGTTATGGCCTGAATATAAATATTATTTAATAATATTGATTATGTTGATTATTCTTATTACTTACCAACTTGCCGCTAACGATTTGATTGACATCATCCGACTGTCCCAGCATAATCTTGCACAACAGCATGTACTTCAGCGAAGTGAGCGCCTTGACATTGTCAACGCTATCAAAGCCCTCAAATGCTTCGTAGAAATACGAGAATGCCGTCTTGAAATCACGCTCGTCAGCTGCATGAAGAATGCCGGACTGGAGATCGAGAGCGCCCTGCACTTTGGGGGGACAGTAGATTGCGTTTGCCGTAGTGCGTGCCGAGGTTAGAGCGGCTCGGGCCTTAGGCAAGTTACTGAGCGCATGATAGGTTTTGCTCTCTAACAGCTGCACCTCGACCAGCAGGTTTTTGTCATCTAATTTTTTGAGCTCACGCAATAGCTGAGAGCCCAGGGCAAGCGCCTCCGTATACAGAGCAGTGTCAAAGTAGAGTGCAATGAGACGAGCTTCCAGCGATTGACGCAAGAAGGTTCGCTTCTCCTGCTTAGCCCACTCTATACAGTCTTTGCACAGTTGAACCTGTCACAGAGATGGAACAGATTGGATTACCCTCTGTATAAGGATACATTTATATGGCCAACTTACCTCAATGCCAGTGCCAGCATCCATATCAAGGAACATATCGACCAGCGAACGCACCAGTTTCGCAGCCTTGGCCTTACTGATCAGGCTCAAAAATGGACGAGTCACTTTGATCAAGTCGGCCAGCTCTTTGGCCTTGCCCTCCTGTTTGTAGAGCTCTCCGAGCTGCATGATGCCCTGTTCCTTGATGCGTATAAGCTCCTCATCGTTCTCAGCCACCTCTTGCTCACGTACAATTTTATTTAGCAGAGAAATGCCCTCCTCGCGATTCACACTAGACAGCGCCTGGGCACGTTCGAAAAGTGTAGCTCCGGCCATTTTGCTACTGCTGCGGCGACGATTGCAAATTGAAAATTGGAAGTTGAGTTTTTTATATAAACGCACGCGGTGGCAAATCAAACGAATAAGTGTGTATTAACTAGTGCACTATTTAGACGCAGGCTTATTTTTGACTTAGCAGTTACGCTTAAATGTATTTATTGCGTATTTGTGTGTTTTCTCACACCTTTTGTAGTATGCTAAGTTCAGTTGTCGTTGTTATTAAGCGCCAGTCACGATTCGAGATGATTGGCTGGCGATAGCCACGTGACGATGCCTATCGAATGCCGCTATATGCAACGCTTCATATGTATAATAGATAAAATTAGTATTTAATTGCTCCACACAATATACCAATTAAATCCAAAATAAAAGTATATTTATTATAGTAGCTAATTGAACAATAAAAAAAGAAAAAAAGAGGCTTTTAGAAATCACATATATGGCGGTCGATAATAAATACTACAAACGAGTTCTGATTCACAAATATCGATAGCTAGCAAGCAGCAGCAATATCGTAAAGAGATCGAAAAGTGTAGAAGTCAACTATCGATTTACTTCCAAGCACAAATTGGATGCAAAAGGATCTCTACAGAACAATCTCGTAGAGATTGTATAGAGAATACAAAGATGGGCGAGGAAACAGGCAACGTCACACAAAACAAGGTGCGTGCCAAAACAACGAGACCAAAAGCTGTGCACCAATGGACTGTCGGCGACGTACAGAAATGGTATGACCGACATTGCGGGGAATATACTAAATACGTGGGACTGTTTGCAGAAGTAAGTGCCAGCTGTAGATAACTTGTATATATAGGGAAAAGAACTCACCCATGCGATTTCTGACCCTTTTTGATATACTCCCGAAGCACTTGTGCCATATTCGCCTGTTGTTCTCAGCTTCTAGTTCAACAAGAACAACTAGCAATTTATCAATAGCCAACGTCTATTTATTTGAATTTAAATCTTTTAAGCATATGGCCTACTAATTATCTGTATTAACTCTCCCTTTTAAGCATGACATTACTGGCCGAGCTCTGCTACGCATCACAGATTCATCCCTGCAGCGTATGGGCGTCACGGACAATCGAGATCGCGAGGCCATTTGGAGGGAGATTGTGAAGCAGCGGCTCAAAACAGATATAATGGAAATACGTGATATGGAGCGACTCAATATGCACTGAGTGCTAGGTATGAGAGCGTGCCATAGGCACTCAGTAAAAGCTGAATGAGCTTAACGAAAACTGATCTTAACGAAACAGGAGCATTCGTAGAGGAACTTGAACCTGCGCTAAACAATAAGCACTGATTGTTAGGGATGGAAGCGTGCCATGGACACTGGTGCTCTTTAGGGCTCAATGCTGAATGAACTTAACGAAACAGGAGCATTCGTAGAGGAATTTGAACTTGCGCTAAACAAAGTTCGTTAAGGATATATATTAATTATTTGGGACATTGTTGGATTGTCAACTGAATTTCATTATAAGCAACTATCATACGTACATGATAAGGTATATATATAAATATATATTTAGATAGCAATAAACATTTTGGTATGTTAGTTTATTTGAGTATTTTCATGGTAACTTTATTAATATAAAAAAAAAAAATTAGCAATCCTTCTCCAGTTTGGGTGTGACAAGCTGTACATCATTAATATCTGTGGAAATCTCCACGGGTTTTGGTGCGTTGGTGGCGCTATTCGAGGCCGTCACCGGTGTACCAATGACCTTCGGCAGCGAAGTGGTGGCCGGGGTCAGTATATGAGGCATGGATACGGTGCCATTAGCCATAGGCAAGGCGGTGGTAAAGAGCAGCTTGGGCGGCTGCAAACGCTGAGCCGCTGATGCTGGCACGGCGGCGCCCGAGACTATGAACTGGGGCGACTGATGCGTCGGTCCTGGCTGCACGACACCAGAAGCTGCTGCCGCTGCCGCTGTGGCCACTGTTGGCTGCAGTAAGCCAGGCAGCATTGTGAGCAAACGGTCGCCCATGGACTTCTCCCAGTCCAGGCGCTCGCGCTCCAGCGAGAGGCGATTGTGCTGGATCTCATTGGCCTCGTTTTGGGCGTTAAGCAGCTGGCGCAGCATGATCCTCATAGCTGGCGGATAAGAGGGATTCAATTAAAATATAGTGGATTAAACGGATTGTCAATGGACTCACTTGTCATGTGCCGCTTGGACTGTTGTTCCTCGCGCAAGATTTCCTGCGCGCGACGTTTCTCCTCCTTCTTATCCATTTGCTGAGTTTGTTGTTGTTGCTGCTGTTGTTGCTGCTGCTGCTGTTGTTGTTGTTGCTGCACTTGCTGTGCCTGTTGCAGTTGCTGCTGCGCTAGATAATCCGTTTGCTGCTGCAGCTTCTGTTGCTGCGGCTGTTGCAGCGCTGCTGTGGTTATGCCCGTCGTAGTCGGTTTACCCGCTGCGGCCACAGCCTTGGCAGCCGCTGCCTGATCCGCATTGACCAGTACGAACTTGACGCCGCCGGGGCCCGTGACCAGCCCGGAATTAGGCGTCGCCTGTACGGGTGTTGGAGCGGCGCCGCTGATCATCAAACGCGCGCCCTGATTGATGGCGCTTTGGAGCAGCTGCAGCTGAGTGCCCGTTGCTGCGCTAACCGCCTTACCAGCTGATGGAGCATTGGCCGTCTGCTTCGGCTGCATCAGGAAATTCGTGGGCACCAAGGAGATCTTGCCCGGAGCCAGCTTGGCACTGGACGCATTGCTGCTGGCCGTCGTGTTGCAGGTCAGCTGAGAGACGCTGGTGCTGATGCTATTGGCCGGAATGATGACATTGGCGCCGCTGTACGGCAGCAAATTCGTGGTCTTCGGCAGCTGCAACATGTCCGTCAGTGTTGGCATCACAGAGCGCGTGGGCGCGACCACAGTTCCACTCGCGTTGCCATTGATGGCAATTTTTGGTGATGCGGGCAGGGTCTCCTCGACGGCATCCACATCGATTGGCTCCTCTTTGGGCAGCGGCATTAGCATGCAGTCATCATCCTCCTCAGGATCAGCTGCTGTTCCTGCTGTGCTCGCCTCGCTCACTGGGTCCTGCTGGCCGCCTGGCTCAGTCTTGATGCGCGGCTCTGTTGCAGCTGCCTCATCCTCCTCCACATCTTGCTCAGAGGTGAGCTTGCGTCGCTTGGGCGACACATTACCCATATCCATTTCCAATTGCCCGTCTGCTTCGTTGTCATCCGGTTTGGACTTGCCGTTGCTGCCATTAGGCACCAGAGACGAGAGCAGAATGTCATCCTCTTCGTTGTCACTGTCCGACACCTCCTCGCCGTTCTCCTGCCGGCGCTTGCGACGCTCGGCATGCTCCTCCAGAGCCTGCTCCAGTTGGTATTTAAGTGATGGCGCCGGCACCTCATTCGGACGCACACTGAAGATGGGACGCGTCATGATGGCATCCATTTCGGCAAAGTGCTTCCAGCTGGGCTCCGTGTCGCCGGACATGCCGTACTCCTTGTCCTTTTTGAGGCGATTGTAGAAACATTTCAGATTCTTGATGCGCGTCGTGATCTCCTCAGGCGACCGATGATAGCCGTATTCCTGCATCTTGGACGCCAGCTGGCAGATGACCGCATGCTTCTTGTGCGTCGTTATCAAGGTGCGCTGCAGCTTCGGATCGCCCCACAGCTGGATGAGTAGCTTCGTCTCGTCCGTATCGAAGTTGGGATTCCGTCCGACGAAATTGTGCTTCTTGTTAAGATTCTGATTGGCATTCGAATTGCTGCCGCTGGCCGCGCTGCTGGCATTGCTGTTGCCATTGCTATTGCTGCTGTTGGCGGCAGCGCGTTGTCCGCTGCTGCTGATGGCAGGGAAGGAGCCGGAGGATGGCATTGCCGTTGCAGCTGCAGCCTCCGCTGAGCGTCTCTTCTTTATCCGTGCACTGGACTTAACGCTCATTGTGCCAACTGCTTAAATCACTTACTCTTATATGTCTATATCTATATATATATGTATATATATTTTGTCGGCGCAAAAATCAATAGACGAGCACGTTGCGTTTGGCACTAAACCATTTGAGGTGCTTTCGAATCAATCCTGCAACAATAACAATAACAAAAGAGAACTTTACTCTACGTCCGCTTGTCGGCAAGTGAAAGGAAAGTGCAATGAAAGCGACTACGGCGCAACTCCAGGGCAACAACAACCCCTAAAGAAGGTAAGCGTGCCGCGGTGACGAGCAGCTCGGATACCTCGGCTAACAACAACCCACCCGGGCCTACACAGCCCAACCCAACCCCAAAGCCGAACACAGCTAAGCCAAGTGCACCACCAACGGCACTGCAGAACCCATCCAAACGCCCAACTACGTAGAACATGCGCGTTAGCTCACTGGCTGCTCTCGCTCTTGCTCGCTTGCTCGGTCGGTCTCGATGTCGCCTTCTCTGTCACACCCACGCAGTTGGCAGCTCGTGGGACGGCGAGGACGAAGTTTGTCTTGCGCAGTGGCAATGCTAATAGCGACTTAGGATATTGATTTGTAGCCAAAGATGATGAGTCCCAATAAATAAATATTAATTAAATAATATAATTACTAAAAAAAAATGAAAAAGTGCCGTTATTGCACCTGAAAAGTATATACTAAGCGCCCCCAGCACAATCAATACACATTTCAGTTGAGATGTCTGTGTAACAGGACATTGACACGAGATCTGCGCATAACACTTTGCAGGACATGCGCTTTTGAGTTGAGTAGCTGAGAGAGAGAGCGAGCAGGAGCGTGCGAGAGTAGTAGAGATTGAGCGTGCGTATAACGGCGTTGTTAGGGTGCAGCAACGAAGCAGCAGACTTTATATTACATGTTTAGAACACTAGTCAAAAGGCAGGTGAAATTAAAATTACTTAAGCTAAATATAGCTTTTGTTTAACATAATTCTAGAAAATGTGACTTACCAGAACACAGCGTCTTCCAGCTAAAAGCGAAAAGAATTTGAATATGAAAGTGAAGGCACTGCCAGGCGCAATTATTTAAGCGCTTTCAAGCAGCGTTGCCATCTGGCTGACAACTAAAGACGTTTCGTGGAGAATGCCAAAAACACTCTGCTTCTTAGTGTTTGCAATCAGCTGTTGGCATTTGCTCTTGTTGCTCAGCACAAGTTCAGTCTTGCAACAGAATAAAATGGTTTTAACCAAGGAACAGGAGGCATTCGTTTGCCGCAAGCATGAGCATACACTAAAGCTGCGTAACGAGTACCTGAAGCAGAGCTCGAACCCTTTTCGCCATGCCACCGGCGAGGGCGGCACTGTGGTAAGTATATAAAAAATAATGGTTATGTCATCACCTGCCAGAATTGTGTATAAATATTTACTTAATTACAGTTCGATGCTGGTCTAGCCCGCTTCCAGGCCATGCGCGTCTCAAACTTTGAGCATTTCCGTCCCACTGGACACGCTTTCCGCACGGGCCTGTTCGCCGTCGTACTGCCCATTGCGATCTACGCCTGGATGCTGAAGAGCGAACGCGATTGCCGTGAACACAAATATCGCACCGGCCAGGTGGCCTACAAGGATCGCAGATTCAAGTTCATTTAAGTTTCTCCAATTCTCATGCAATATATTGCGGATTCAAATTAAAGAAAAATTGTAAGAATATACATTTACCGTGTGTATATATAATTAATAGTTAGTTTTATTTAATATTCAAGCATTTATTTCTATTTTTCCTCCATTTGCTTGTCGCGCGCTATGACAAAGTCCTCAAACTTGACCATATACGTCGTGCCCTTGTGCCAGTGCGCCGTTACTTTGCAGGGCTGAAAGATAAAGAACAGATGTAAATATGTTTTATATATATTCTGAGTCAGCTTACAAATCCGCAATGAGTTAACACCGCCTCTACAATGCCCGCCGTAAAGTTGGCACAATTCAGTGAGCTCTTGTCTTTAGGTACACTGATGAACGTGTTCACCAGTGGCTCCTTTTCGATGATGTAGTATGTTCGCTCATCGTCGTTGGCATGCTCCAGCTTCTCCGCCTCCTTACCGAACAAGTTCTTCCACACGGTTGTCTTCACAAAAAGCAACATTTGTGTTAGCTTCGTCTCACGCTTGGAACTGCGTTCGCGCACAAAGTACAGATCAATGATGCGTGTGCCCACATCCTGACCCAAATCGTGTAATCTAAATCATTATTCATTAATTTCATTACTTAAATTCAATCAATCTCAAGCCAAACTCTAAATACCTTGTTTGCAACTCGGGCACTGTGAAAACTCGGCTCTGGGAGTATTGAACAATCTCGCTGAAGAGCAGCGCCACAATGCTTTGTGAGACCTCGGATTTGCCCTTGGATAAAGGCCGATCCAGTATATTGCTGCGTGGACGCATTGACGAAATTTTAAGCGCTTCAAGCTTTTCCATTTTATTTGTTATAAAATAAAGTAAACACCCCGAAAAAACAGAACAGCTGTTGCCTGAGCTGCCAGACTGTTTTCTTTTTTGACACGAGACAACGTTTCGCTGTGAATGACAAACTTAATTTTCTAGCTAATTTGAATCTGCCGTTATTCCACGCAACCACATTTCCTGGGATTGTCGATGTCCAACAGTTCCACTTTGCTCCAATAGTCCGTCGGCTGTTGCTGCAACGTAGCTAAATAAGACTCGAACTGCATAAAATTGATGTCGCGCGTATGCGGACAGCAAATGTGATGATAATACGGACACGCATCATCCACTATCCAGCGGCGCGACTGCTCCAAGCTCTTTGTAATGCCGTCGCGATCTAAAATGAAACCCTCCTGTTTCTGCTCATACATCTTGGAGGTAATCTGCGAAATAGACTGATTGATGAGCTCGTCAACATTGGGCGATTGGAGCAGCTGCTTGAGCAACGTATGAGTCTCCAGCCGTCGCACGCAAAGCAAATACCAAAGTGGCATCAAGTTGAAGCGAATGCAGCTAATCAAACTGTCCACATTTGACTTGCGCTGGTGCCAATCGTGTCCCAGCCAGCGTACGGCAATGAAAAGTATCTGCAGAGTAACTGAAATATGAAATATACGTATATAAATTATAAATTTTAACCCACCTCAATTTCGCTGTTTACACAGATTTCATTTGATGAGAGCAGATAGACAAGATGCTTCAGTGGCACCTCTAGAAAATCGCTCGTTGCCACAAAGGTGAGCAGAAACTTTTGTATGCGCGTCAGCATCAAATTGCGCACAATATCCAATGCCAGATTGTTCATCGAGTTGACATACATGACGCAGGCGGAGGCCTCATTGAAGCAGTTCGTATCATCGAAATACTTCCAGCAATGCACCAGCAAATCGTCCACTCTCAAATACGTAGCTGCCACAAATACAGTGACAATGTTCTTGCGCTCCAAGGTTGGCTCATCGCTGAGCATCCATTTGTAGGCCAGCAGAAATGCCTTTTGCGAGACCTTCGTCTCGGGCAGCGTCACGACGAGCGGAATCGGATCGAGTTCCATGAAGTACTTGGAGTAGGCCTGCAGCACAATCAAATGGCAGTTGAAATACATTTTATTGATCTCGATCTTGACGGTCGTCTTCAAATGATTCTCCACCATATAGCGCAAAACGGTCTTTAATGCAACTTTTGTTGGCTGCTCGAAGCTCAGCCAGTCGCGAACATCTTCGAAGTTGTGTCCTAACTCAAACAAGGAACGACTCTTTTCCATGTCTGCAGATTGGCGTTTGAACACACGTTCGATCTCCAAATCTTCGGCTTTCGAAACCAACCGCGTCACCGAACCTAGTTCGTCTTCGGATGAGCTGCCCGGACCGTACCTGGGGCTGATTATTTACATATATTCATATGTATGTAGACATGCACATAGTTTGTACTATTTATATGATCACACTTACTTGACAAAGTGCACGCTACATGTGAGCTCGCCACTGGCTAGTTTTGGCTCGACTAATTCTTCATGTTTTTTCATAATCGCGTCCATGACGTCCAATATGTTAATCGTGCTGTATTATTGAAATATTTATATATTCGTGTGTTGAATAGTAGCACTAAGCTGTAATGCGTATGCTAATAGTTGGAAGTTTAAAACATATGCTAACTTCAAACATAGGAAATATAAATCTAATAGGTATGCCAACGACATACATCTAATAATACCAATTTAAATTCAGTAGAGCTAACTAAATAAAAATAAGATAATTTAATACAAATTTAAGAACTACATGTTTATTAAAATTTAAATAAATTTGTATTAAGCTAAAAAGAGTTGCATCGGCCGGGAATCGAACCCGGGCCGCCCGCGTGGCAGGCGAGCATTCTACCACTGAACCACCGATGCTTGTGACTCTAAGTTAAACACATCGCTTTATAAGAAAAAGGCGAGTTTTATAAACACTGACTATGTTACGCTGTCATAGACAATAATGTGACATGCTAGTCATTTACACTCATATTTTACGCTCGCATAGACATTAGCGTTGCCAGACAGTTGCAAAAAGGAACTAGTTTGCTTTTGTTTATTAAATTGTGTTTTATTTGTTTGTATTTTTCTTGTTCACATTTTCAAATACATTTATATGAATAAATATATCATTTATTTTGTTTACTTTTTAATGCCATCTTTTATATGCGGCTACTTATGCGTAAATTTATGTGGTTTTCATTTTATGTACGGTAAATAAACAAAATATTGATTGAAAATTTTTATTTTGTTTTTTTTTTTGGTGTTCAACAAATTGCTGCCATTAACTATTAATCTCTAGAATATTTATTTTCTTCTTGTTGTTGTTGTGATAATTTGTTAGTAAATAATGTAGCGAAATGTTTACTATTGTTGCTGAGTTCTAGTTTGTCCGTTACTTTTTGAGTTTTGTGTGTTCGTTTTTTCTTTGTTGCGCATTGAAAGTTAATTTTTGTTTGTTTTGTTTTTTTTTTTATTTATGCACAGTTAAAATTTGAAATACATTTAATATATATACTTTATATTTGTTTTTTGTATGTTTTGTATGTTGGCATGCTTGTGGATCATTTTACATGTTAAAAATTATTGTAGCTTTAACTAAATAATAAAAGTAATTTAAAATTAAACATGTATATTTAACATTTTGTACTTTTTGTTGAGTGTTTGTTCTTTGTTCAAAGTTTTTTTTTTTATTTTTGTGGTAGGTTTTACTTTATCTAAACAACATTTGTTCATTTTGTTTTTATATTTTAGATACAGCATTTGCATTTTTTTTTTTACTAACAATTGCCCGCTTAAAGGTTTTTGTTTTTAATATATTTTTTTTTGTTTTTTTAATGTGTGTTTGCACAACCTTTGCTTATTTTTGAATAAATATGCATTTATAGTAAGAAATAAATTAATGCTTTTTTTTTATTATTATTAATTTCATTTTTAATACACAAAAATTACTTAGGTTCTTTGCACATAAGTAATTTATTATTTTCTTTTCTTTTTTTGCATTCTTTAATACGTTTCATACACATTTATATATATATATATATATATATATATATATATATATATATATATATATATATATATATATATATATATATATATATATATATATATAACTGCATATATGAGTTTTTGTTTATGTTTTTTAAGTATTTTGTTGAAGCCCCATTTGTTGAAATGGGTTAAATTACAAATTGTTTTTATTTAAAGTTTTATTTAAGCGATTCAGCCGCACAACTGCAACAATTTTGTGTTTTCACTACAACATTTTAATTTTTTGTTTTGTTTTTTATTTTATTTGAACATAAGTTTTGAACTGAGGTTCGTGTATTTTTTTTTTTTTTTTGCAAAAGAAATATTTTGAATCTTCATGAGCCCTAAGAAGAGTCAAAAACATTCTTTTTTTGAAGAGAAATAAATGTACTTAAGAGTTTTTTACGAAAACAAATTTGTTTGACTTAATTGAATTCTCGTTGAGCAATTGAAAACGCAAATTGCTGCAAGTTGACGTTGTTCGCTTCGAAAGGGTTTAAAAACAATTTGTAGTTCTTAATTAAGTGTTGTTGTTTGTTTTAGTTTTCGTTTTGTTTTACGCTTTTCTCTTTTTCATTTTATTGTATGTTTGTTTGTTTTTTTTCTTTTTCTTTTGTTTTGTTTTCCTTTCCCGCAACATGTTCAATAAATTTTCCTTTTCATTTTGCATTTTGGATTCGTAATTTCTTAGAGTGGGGGAAATCGCTCTGTTTAAAACTATAAACGAATTGGAATTACGCACAAAATTGTTTATATTGGCATCTAGATATATCCGTCACGCCTGACATTGGCTTTAATACTGTTCTCCAATTTCAAATTGTAAACAAAATGTAAGTAGCAAAAACTTAAACAACTAAAAATTAACTACAATTTATACGATACGATACGAATATATATAAGCAAAGATATATATAAAAAACAATTAGCCCGGTTTTTACAAAAGTATAATTAATAATTAAAGAGTTCTAAATATAAATTACAATTATTTCAATGCTGAATCTGATAAGTTCAATGGATTTATAGATGGTAAGTGCAGGTGGATCACCTGCGCTCTACTATATACAATAATCTATGGCAAATCATATGGTGTCGCGTCAGAATATAAAAACGAAACGAAATTGGCAAATGATAACAATGATTAAATAGCAATAGCAGAACTTTAACAGCAACTGAACTCTCGTTGTCATTTAGCGTCAGTTTTCAAAATAAAAGCCTACCATAATCGTTTTGAGCTGGCTTGTTGCTGCGCGGCTGCATCAGATACAGCGGCTGCGGCGGCTGTTGCTGGGGCGCGCCCAGACTATGGGACAGTTCCCAGTTATAAAAGTGCCTTTGAGGCTGCGGTTGCAGTTGCAACTGCGACTGCCGCTGCATGAGTCGCAATAGTTGACTCTTATATGTATTCTCGTCAGAGTGAGGTTGCTGTTGGTTTCTGGGCCTGGTGCTGGGGTCGTCATCGTACTGTCCTTGCAATCTAGCCTCCAAATGTCAGACATGTGGTTTATGGCGAGCTCCGCAGAGGCCGCATTGTATGCCCATCCAATGACATGCGCGCAACGGCGGATAGCACCATAGGCAGGGAACGAATAGGGACAACAGCGCCAGGCCCAACCAGCGCTTGGTGCACCCCGCTTCGCTAACGCTACAATCGCAAGGATGCTGTGCTGTCTCACCCTCAGCATCGCTCATACAGTGATAGATCATACAGCGCGCACAGCCCATGCCCGAGATGCACTCGTAGCCGCTGCGAAACGGATCCGGTGCATATTCGCATGCGCCACGCCTATTGAACTCCTCGCTGTACAGCTCGTGACAGTAGCGGCAACGCAGGCGCGTCTCCTTCTTGAGTATATCCGACACGTTGGGTTTGTGCAGCGGCTTATTGACCCCAGCTGCTGCCGATGTCTGTGCAGCGGCCATCGCCTGTGCCGCCTCCAAAGCATTGCGTTTCTTCAGAGCACTGATTGACTCGCGTCGAGCATTCAGCACCTGGGCGCCAACTGGCTGCTCCACAACAGGATAGTTGTAGTCATGGTGGACAGCAGTCAGCGTAACATACGAGTAATTCTCGCTGGGCGCTATTTGACCTGTAGGGGGAGGCGGCGGCGGCGGCCCATCTGTGGTGGAGCCGGCTGCAGTGTTGCCGCTGCCGGAGCCCGGAGCCGTTGATGTTTTATCCGTCGATATGTAGTGTATGGTAGCCGCTGGGAGTTTCTCTGAATCGGAATTGTTGCTGTAGCTATCATTATGGCGCTCACTGACGCTTTCTGCAAGCAAAGAAATCAATTTCAGATAAATAAAGTCAATGAACATTTGAAGTAAATTACTGTGACTTTTTTCGCTGCCTTCGGGGCTTGAATGTATCTTTTGTAAACTTTCGCTTTCCACAGGTAAGTCCAGGGTCTGTAAGGGGTGTAAGGCAATTAAAGTAAAGCTTTCAATTTACTTTTGTTAATATTTCCAAGCTTACCATGAATACATCATCTTCACCAACCGAATCATATTTGGTCAATGGTGGGCATATTATAGTGGGATTAGATTTGGCCAGTCCTACACATATATATTTTAGAAGACATTGATTAGTATTATCAAATAGATTTTACTTAGGCACGCGTTAAATTAAGTATAAGGCATAAAGCAAATCAAATATGAAGCATTAAGAGAGCATTGGCAATTTTTGTTGAAGTAGAGCATATTATAATATACAGAGTTAAGAGAGTGTGTTTAAGCAATTGTAGTTCACATAAATGTAATTTACTAAATGTTTTTCTTTGGTGTAAACTAGTTTTTAAAATAAATCAAATAAAATACTACGGATTTTCAAGATAGTTGGTTTGCGCTGCAATTTTTTTAACATCAAATGAAATTGAAGATTGATTAACTTTTATATTGGTTCAGCTTTAATCATATACGAGGAGTGTTTAATATATCAAAATATTAAAAAAAAATATATTACAAAAATACATCTATATTAAAAAAAGAAAATAAATTAAATAGTATTTTATATATTTAAAATTCATCAAATTTAATATAATAAAAAAATAAATGATTAAATTTGATTCCTTTAAATATACTAAGTATTATATAATATATTTGCTTTTTTCAATATTTTTGTATTTATTATATTTAAAAATATATCCTAAATAGTCTTTGAGCTCTTCCGGAAAATATTTAATATTATTTTTTATTTAATATTTATTTAAAAAAAAAAAAAAAGAAAAAAAAGAGCAGCGCACACACTTCCTTAAAAAGAAACCTCCTTAAACACTTACCAATTTTGTTTTGAAATTATATATTTATTGTTAATTTTGTTTAGTGGTTGTTTTAATTTTGAAACAAATTGCACAATTCCAATAAATGTTTAATTTTTTGTTTTGTTTTTTGATTTTTCGATTATTTTGTAGCAAGTTTTTAAAAAAGAGCATAAAACATTTATTTTGTATTAGTTAATGAAGGCGACAAAATTCTAAATGCAACGTCTAAAGGAGAAGTGTAATTTAGCCAAGGTGTCTGTGTGAGTGTGGGTGTGTGTGATAAAGAGATATAAATGATAAACGTATATGCATAGGTAAAAGAAGCGAGAGGATAGTAAATAGATCTGATTGTGTTTTATTTTAAAGCGACATGCAGCTAAATGGGATTTGGGCAAGGATCCAATATATAGAGTGGGCAAGTGCTCATACCATCAATTAGTTCATTGTAGGCGCGCAGCACACCTTTGTCGAAGGCGCGCGCATCGGCTGCTGTTTGAAATGTTAATCCGTTGCGCTGTTTGCCAGCACGCCAGTGATGAAATGTGGGCATTACTTTGTAATACTTCAGATCACGATTGATGACACAGCTTAAAATTACCTGGAAGAAGAAAGGGAAAGTTTACATATATATATAGATCTAATGTCCTCTCTCTCTCTCTCTCTCTCTTTCTCTGGCAGCACTTACACTTTGATCAGAGATTCTTTGCCCATAGATGATGTAGTCATGACCCGATGTTAAGGGGGATAATCTGGCACGTTTACGTATCGAAACATTTGCCAGACCACCCCCCGCCAGCGGTAGCCAGCCCTCGGTGCTCTCGTCCCTGGTCATTACCTGTGCGCGTACTGTAACTAAGAAGTCGCTGCAAGTAGTGAAAAGAGAGAACAATATTAGATTATAAATATTATAATATTTTAAAAGCCACCTGCTAAACGTGCGCTTCAAGCTTAGCTTGTGATAAGAAACTGTGGACATTGTTGCTGCTGTTGCTGCCAACTGACTGCATTAGCCTGTGGCATTAGCTCTATATTGCTCGGCCGATAACCTAAAAGTGCCGCTAATTTGCTTAATTCAATTTTCGGCCAACGAAGCCATAGTGGACTTCATATGCAACACCTATGTATATCGCACCTATCTATGACAGAACGCCAGATCTAGAGAAACAGACTATACAACGCCCTAAATTATACAAGGCCCTGTAATATAATAATATACATTTTTATATATTTAAACAATTATTTTGTAACTAGTTAATATCGATGAAGTGAAGCGGGTAAAGTTATCGATGATTATTAACAATTTTCTATGATCGATGTATTCATAAGCACAGTGGGAAGTATAAGTTGTAGATATATATATATATATATATATATATATATATATATACAATTTCTGCTTGCCAGCATAACCTGTTAGCATCAATTAAGGATATTTCAATACACTTACGCACAAAAGCTCTTATTCATTGATGTATAATTTCCGTCTGTGTCTGTGTGCGTTTGTGCATTAAGGGTAGCAAAAATAACTGAATCAAGAACCTGTGAAACTTCCATTCTTAAAAAAAATATAACGCAGCTCTACACACACAAAACAGGTTCGAGCGACCAGGCAAGCGAACAAAGCAGCTCACGACCTGCGCAGAAGTTTGAAATGGAGTTTTAAGCGTAAAGTTTCTCAATGAAAAAGCTTTTAGGGAGCAGTTGTAACCAGTCGCCGCTGACTCCAGTCGCTTGCCTGCCGCCAGGCCTGTATACATATGTATGTGTATGTGTATATATGGCTGTATACATACATTTGTCCTAGATTTGGCAAGCATTTTACAGAATGAATATGTGCTGGGTCTGCCAAAGTAGACGAAAAACGACGTCATAGCTATGTCAAGGACTAGCGACAGCAGCTTGCAATGCGACAAAGTGCATTTATATATTTATCTGCATACATATATATATATATATATGTATGTACATATATATACTCAAGGTACAACGCAAACGTCAGCATGTCTGGCCAAGGATATTAATGTGGCTGATTGTGCCATGAATGAAACGCGTTTTGTTCGCGGTTTCTACTACCAGGGCTGCCCCACAGCTGCATTAATGCAATTGAAATTTTGAAAAGGGGTTTTGCAGCCCTGACCACAGCTTTAAACAAAACTATGATTTAGCGTTGCCACTATGATAGATACATCTTATGTTTACATACATATATGTATGCATATAATATATGTACATACATGTACATGTACATATGTACATATAGTCGAAGGGAGACAATGTACACACACATATATACCCATGCATACATTGACAAAAACTCCACTACAGATAGACGACAAAGCCTGCCTCAAGCTAAAATTAAGTCCCAAAATCAGCAACAAAATCCTCAATTGACTAACTCCAAACAGAGCGCATGCGTATGAAAGAGAGGGAGACAAAGAGAAACGGCGGCCACTCAGTGTCTGTATGTGCACAAAGTAACGGGAGCTTGGTCGCTGCTGTCAAGTGTTCCAAGCATTTGTCTATGATCTGCATGCGTATATATACATACATATAATATATATATATATATATATATATATATATATATATATATATATATATATATATATATATATATATATATATATATATATATATATATATATATATATATATATATATATATATATATATATATATATATATATTATATGTGTGTGTGTGTGTGTGTGTGTGTGTGTGTGTGTCTGTATGTATGCCAGTAGATGAGTGTATGCTAGTACATGCGTGTGTATAAGTGTATGCTGCTGCAGAAATATACTTGTTAAATACAGTTATGATATGCGCGACAATTACTCACATACATACATACATACATATATATTATACTCATTTATATTCTGCTGCATATAAAACTGTTGTCTAGCTTATTGGAAGTTGTTGTTCTTACGTGCGCTCAGTGTTGGAAAATGCACGCAAATATTAATTAACTGTGTTTGTGTAGGACAAAAAAAATAGCAAAACGAGTTGACAAAAGACCATTCATATACATAGAACTGTATATTTTGTAGTATAATGGAATGGAAATTCAATGCAAAATGCAAATATCACATTCAATCCAAGTTGGCAAAAGCTGCGGCACAGCACGGCACGCCATGAATGAATGAAACTACAAGAACCTTGATTCTGTTATTGTGTGTATTGTTGTTGTTATTGTTTCTGTTGCGCAGACGTTGGTGGCACTCAAATTGCAAATGGCAAATAGCATAGAACAGAGGCAGAGATATAGCTACATATATCTAAAGTGATGTAGCTATGTACATATATGTATGTAGCTCTAGCCCAATGCTTCAACTGTCTCTAATTCTATAGCTATAGCCAAAGCACTTTAGCTATAGCTCTAGCTCTAACCATTGGCTGCGACTGTCTCTGCCTCTGCTTCTGCCGCTGCCTCGGCCTGTTGTAAATTGTTCAATATGCGGCACATAAAAAAGCAAAGAAACGCGCAGGGCATCAGCAAAGTGACATCATTTTCGATGGGGCGCTACGCTTTAAACAGCAAGAAAAACAATTAGAACAAAACAAGATAGTTGTTGGCATTCCATTTCATTCATTAAAAGTGGCGACAGACAGACTGACTATGTGGAGACGTTGACACGGCGGTTAACAATACATACTTTCATACATATGTATTTGTGTATGGCTGCAAGTGTGTGTATGTATGATATACGGATTTCGTCTTAGTTTGACCAGACAAATAATGAGTCACATTTCATTCATGCCTAACATGCCGTATTTCATTCATACATATTTGTTCGTATTTGTAGTTCAATTAAATTGTATCTTTCGCTCGATAAATTGGCAACAATTGTTTAAATTAAATTGAGAGTGCGAGCAATTAAGGCACGCACATACATATATGGCCAGCCTTAGACTTATCATTGATCTGGCAACGCTGTTAACTTCAAATTATTACATTAATTATATATTTCGACTTACCTTTCATGTCCTTCTGTCATGATTCGTTATCAGAAAGATTCTAATATAGCAGCGAATAGTGTCGGTGTTGTTCTTGTTGGTGGCTAAATACACCATGATTAAAGCATAAAGACATTCAGAGCCTGCTGCTGCACAAACTTCCGAAAAACAAGTGCCAACAACAACAAAAGAACGTGTAAAACTGTAAATGTTACAGTTACGCTGGTGTTAGAGATGGACTTCAGACAATTGGAGAAGTTGAATTGTTGTTGTTGCTAGCTTCAGCTGACTTGTTGTCCTAGTATTAGTAGTTGTTGCTGTTGTTGTTGGCGATGTGCTTCGTTGCTTTGTTGTTTTTCTTTGCTTTTCGTTTGCTTTTTTCTTTTTGGCACAAAATGAAAGACGATTTGAACTGCTGTGCAACTGTTTTTTAAACTGCGAGTAGAGAACGGTAACCGTTATATTTAACTAAATTATGTTATAATTTTAATTATTGCAATTTCTTTTTCTTGCAGTAGACGGCGACGATCGGGCGACTTTTAGTTTTTCAATACACTCACTCACTCACACATACATACACTACACTATGTGGGCGTGTAGACAAACACTGTGGAAAAACTTCATGGAGCAAATACATGTCCGAATTTTTCCAAGCAACAAAGATGTAACAGGCATCTCAAAAAGAGCAAGAGAGGGAGAGAGACAGAGAGCGCACGCAAGGCTGAGCCTGAGCCTGTATCAAAATTGAGAGAGCGCACAGCACCAGCCCCAGCTAAAACAACAACAAAACTGCTGTATTTCATCTATTGGGCTGACGTTAAATTTTAATTAAATACGTTTATTGGCGTTGGATAATAGTCATTTGATTTTAAAATTTTTCCTGTTAACCAAAAAAAAAAACATTTTGCATTGCAAGTGTAAATTTCATTCATATATTTTATCAAGGCTATAGGCGCTTTGGTAGCTCTCTCACTCGTTCGCTCTCTTTGACTCTCACTTGCTGCTTGCTATGAGAGCGTCGCTTGCGCATATACAAAAAAAGGTAACACACACACACACAGCCACGCAGAAAGTGAGGTAGAACATTTTTTGGGCGATTTCTCCATGTATACACATAGTATATATATATATACATATATATATATATATATATATATATATATATATATATAAATACATACATCGATGTATATATTCATATATGTATATATTTTATTGCCTATCCTGCAGCTTGAAACATACATATATTATATTCACATTCAAGTATATCAATTGGAATAACATAACAAATTATTATTTTTCTGCTTAACAGTTTTTGCTTTGGTTTCATTACTTCTCCTTTCTTCTTATTTTTTGCACTATGAATTTAGGTTAGTATATGTTGGATTTTTGACTTAGCACAGACATAACGACCGTGAAGGAGGTGGCAGGTGCGGGTGCGGGCGCGGATGCGTGCGGAGTTGAGAGGGAGACGTGGTGTCTGTATCGGAATTTTTCTCTATTGGATAACAGATTTTCGCATTTTATGCCGTTTATCACGTTTTCGCAATGGTACACACATTATACCAATTATATTTGTGGCAATTTATTCGATTCTTCGAACTTTTTTTTACAACCTGTCACTTTGGAGACAAAAGCAATTCTGATCTCAGGTGGCAACTGCGTATGGCATTGAAATTTGTTATTTGCGTTTCGGTTTGCAGTCTGTTATCACTTATTATGTTTATAATCGGTTCACTTAAATTAAATGTTTCATTTTTGTCTTCATTTTTATTAGTTTTATGCAGATTTTACACCTACTACTTCTCCTTCGTTTGGAAAAAAAAGAATGAATATCCAAACAGATATGTGAGTTAACATAACTTGGACAATAACATTACATCTTCCAAAACTGTTAATAACAGCAGCGAAAAACTTATCGAAACAATTTGCGAATTTTAAAATATTAGAAACTTCAGCACACATACTTTGATTTAAATTTTACGGTCTAAAAATCATTTAATTTAAGCTAATTCCAAAGAAAAACAAAATTAAAAACACTGTAAAACTACATCAATGTTAAGTATATCGATATTTATAATTTTAACGCTTCCATTGCTGTTGCGTTATCATATTTATTATTTTTGTATTGTCTATTATTGAACAAATCAAAATAGGCAGTTTTGGAATTTTTTCGGTATTTAAATAACATCATTTTATTAATTTGCTATATTTAATTTTTTCTACAAGCTTCTTTTCCAATTTCGATTAAATAACTGCTATGTATTTGCTGTTAATGCTTAGCTCGGCACTAAAACTTATCGATATATTGACATATTTGTTACGAGTAGCAGGTAAGTAAATATCGCTCATATCTAGCATTAACATTTCCTTTTTTATGTGCGTGTGTGTGTTTGATGACTGCGGGAAATCGGCTGCCGTATATAATTCGCAAATAAAACGCTGAAAATGGCTAAAAAAAAAAGTGAAGAGCACTCGGGAGCGGACGCAAACGATAGCGACTACAATGAGGAGCCAAATTTCGACGATCCGCCCAATTTTGTGGACAACATCAGCGACGATGGTAAGTCTGATTGGTGCCAGCGCAGCACACGCGCTACCCAGCCATCGCCGACAATTGCAAAAAACAAACATAACCTCAATTCGATATAAGAAATGCAATAATGTTAATTTTAATGCAGATTTGCTTGGGGATATGCTGGCTCAGCGCCCATCCGAAGCCGATGGCGTCGAGAGTGTCGTCGTAGTTGACAATATGCCGAAAGTGGAACCGAGCCGCCTCGAAAAACTAAAATCGGTTATCAACAAGCTGTTCTCTCAGTGCGGTGAAATCGTAAATGTTGTATATCCCGTGGACGAAGAGGGCAAAACCAAAGGCTATGCATTCATGGAATACAAGACGGCCAGTCAAGCCGAGGATGCGGTCAAGAAACTGAATAACCATCGTCTGGACAAGAATTATACTTTTGCTGTCAATTTGTTTACAGACTTCCAAAAGTAAGTTGTTCGGAAAAGCAATATAGAAAGCAGATGTATTTAATTTCCTTTCTAGGTATGAAAATATACCGGAGAAGTGGGAGCCTCCGACTGTGCAACCCTTTAAAGTACAGAGTGATCTGTATAATTTTATAAACGATCCCGATGCATACGATCAATACTGCGTGGCGGCGGAGACAGCGCCAAATTGCGTGCAGGTTGGATTCTGGCAGAACACTCTGCCCGAGCCAAATGAGCTTGAGACACGTGAACGTTTTACTGACACCTTTGTCAAATGGTCGCCGTTGGGTACCTATGTGGTGACCTTCCATAAGCCCGGTGTTGCCATTTGGGGTGGCAGCAGCTTCCAGAAAATTCAGAAGTTTCCACATCCTGGCACCCAATTCGTCGAATTCTCGCCATGTGAGAACTATTTGGTCACATATGGACCAACACCAACTGGCCAGAAGATTATCATTTGGGATATACGCACCGGCGCTGAGAAGCGTTCTTTTGTCGGCGATGGAATGTCAGTTTTGTCAATGTTCCGCTGGTCGCACGATGACAAATTCGTGGCACGCATGGGCGAAAACTCGGTTCACATCTATGAGACGCCATCGTTTTTTTTGCTTGACCTAAAGTCCATTAAGATTTCTGGAATTCGTGGCTTCTCGTGGTCGCCAACGGACAATATAATTGCTTATTGGGTGGAGGAGCAGAATCAAATACCCGCACGCGTCACACTAATGGAGATTCCGAAGAAGCGGGAGATTCGCAACAAAAATCTTTTCCATGTGGCCGATTGTAAGCTGCATTGGCAAAAGTCAGGCGATTATCTGTGCGTTAAGGTTGACCGCTACTCCAAGCTGAAGAAGGACAAGAAGGAACTGGACGTTAAGTTTTTGGGCATGTTCTACAACTTTGAGATATTCCACATGCGCGAAAAGGAAATACCCGTTGATTCAGTGGAGATACGTGAGCTAATCCTGGCTTTTGCCTGGGAGCCAATTGGTAACAAGTTTTCCATTATACACGGCGAGCCCAACTCCTCCAATGTAAGCTTCTACGAGGTCAACAAGGGTGTCAAGCCCAGCTTGGTTAAGCGCCTGGAGAAAAAGTCCTGCACTCATCTCTTCTGGTCGCCACGTGGCCAATTCATAGTCATGGCCAATCTGACCATGGGCACCTTTGAGTTCGTCGATACAACCAACGATTACATCATTAGTGCATCGCCGGATCATTTCCGTGCATCGGAGGTCGAATGGGATCCAACTGGTCGTTATGTCGTCACTGGCGTCTCATCATGGAAGGTGAAAGAGGACACCGGCTTCAATATGTACACCTTCCAAGGTCGCATCATCAAGCGCACCATTTTGAAGAACTTTGTCCAGTTCCTCTGGCGCCCACGTCCCCCAACGCTACTTGGCGAAGAGAAGCAGAAGGAGATCAAGAAGAACTTGAAGAAATATTATCCTGTATTTGAGCAGAAGGATCGTCTACGCCTGACCCGTGCCTCGAAGGAGCTGCTCGAGAAGCGCTCCCAGCTGCGCGAGACCTTCATGGAATACCGCAACAAGCGGATTGCTGAATGGAAGGATCAAAAGAGCCGTCGCGTCATGCTCAGAGGGCGTATGTTCAACTTAGTCAACAATCTGCTTAAATATGCCTTAATTGTTTAAATTTTTTGCAGATGTGGATACGGATAATTTGGAAACGGATGAAGTCGATGAGGAAGTTGTTGAATTTTTAGTCAAGGAAGAAATAACCCTGCTAGAGTAAACGACCCCCAACTCTCGCGCCCACATCCCCTCCGTTTTCACAATTTTTTAAGCTGGTGTTTTAAGGCTTGAGTCGCAACGTGAAGACGTCCCGAAGAGCACCATTTGTCGGGACGCCACCTATTTGAGAGAACACGTCGCGCATCTTTAATATTACAAATAAGCATAATCATATTAACTAGCCTGCGTTACATACATATGCACCCATAACATATATTCAATTATCCATATAAATTCGATCCTTAAGCGCAAAAGTAACGTCACATATAGCAACTAAAGTCAAGCTCACGAACAACTGTAACTTGATAAACGAAAGCAAAAACTAAGACAACATGACCGAAGCCACATTAATAACCATTAGAAGTAAATTTGCATTGTATTTGTATGTGAACAGCAAAAAGAAAAGGAAAACGAAATGGCATTTAACGTTTTTAATGAGGGAGGGGCAGGAGGAGCAGGGTCAAAAATCCACACTGAAATAAAAACCCAACTACCAATCGAATCAATTTGCACTATACGGAAATTTATTGTTTTGTCATGTATTGAAGAGTAAAAATTGATTGATCACTCTGCATCAATTTGTAAAGATGTTTATATGGCGCTGTCTCGTAATGCGGATAAGATATGGCTTATCGAATTATCATGTTGCGTGTTTGACATGTCATTTTTATTATCTATTCATTTCATTGACGTCATTTATCTATAATTTTTGTACTATTTTAAGTTGGGTTTTTTAAGCAAAAACAATTTTAGCTCATTAATTCAAATACGAACTGAAATTTTATTTGGTATTTTTGCATTTTCTAAATAATCGAAATGATAAATCGATAGTCGATAGCAGTTTGCTGCCTTGGCAACCGTGTCACCCTGTGCAAAATCCAAACAAACGGTTATTTTTTTTCTTGTCAAGTATCAAAAACAATGGAGCCCGAAACAGATTCAATAAAATCCAAGCGCAGCAAGAAAAAACAGAAAACACAAACAACGCGTGCATATCGTAAGTCCGAAAGGGAAGTCCAGCAATTGTTGTACCAAAAGGAAAAAGTCGCTGCAACTAAAACATCAACTGAGAATTTGGAGGCGCGCAGTTTACAGTTTTTTCACAATGGCGATGCAACGGAAACCGCTGGTGAGAAAAAAAGCACAAACGGTGGAGCATCTGCAGATTATTTAGCAGCGAGCTTCTTGCAAATCGAACTCGCTGATCCGCCACTTGTGTCCGCCCAGCTGCACACACAGCACCATCATTACGACGAGACTTTGCTGTATGCGCCCAGCCAGCGTCTGCACTTGCCACTGCAGTTAACTGAATGCGAGCCACAGCTGAGCCCCGGTCAAATACGAATGCTCAATCGGTATCACGAGGAGGCTAAAGGTAATGAAAAGTCCGGTAAACTAAGTGCCGCCCTCGTCATGCAACTCATGGACTGGGAATCGCCACGTTTTGTCATCGATGGCACTCTCTATCGTAGCAACTGTCCGAGGCGGTTTAAGAGTGTGTTTCTAGCACCTGTGCCGTTGGCTGAATCCCACGGACTGCCCGTGAGTCGTTGCCTGAAATTGTGCCTAAAACAGTTGCGCTTCTGCGAGCATCCGCAGCTGCTGGAGGAGCATCGGCTAGCGCAGCAACTGGAAGATCTCTACGATCTCTACATCTACAATGTGACCAATCAGATTTGCAATAAACTGCGGGAAGAGCTGCAAATAGCTCGCAATGTGGCCGCCCGATTGATCGAGGCCAGCGCACAGCACCCGCAGCAGCCATCTCAACTGGCGGTGCACATTCAGCGCCAACTGCAATTGACGCAGCAGCTCCGTAGACGCTACTATGCCGAGTCGACGGCGCAGCGTGTGCTGCTGCAGCGTCTGCTCATGCATTGGGCGAAATTGAAGGAGCTGCGCAAACGGCAACAGTTTCGATGCACGCGCTTCAAGCTAAGCCTGCGGCTGGTGCCGCCAGCTGATTTGAACGCCGCCTGCTCCATCTGGAAGCAACGCTTCGAGGCAGACCTGGCCGAGGTGTATCGCGAGCACTTGGAGTTGTACTATCAGCGACGTCGCATTTGGAACGCCAGCGAACAGTCTTCGGAGGCGCACACAAAGCCGCCGCGTAAGCCCCAATTTACGGAAATCATGGAGTCTCTGAAGACAGAGTATGAGCGAGCCTTCCAGGATCCGGAGCAGCCGGAATTGTATGTACAGCGTCTGCCAGCTGATGAAGCAACCTCTGATCCCAATTCAACGGAAGCAGCGGCAGCGACAGCAGGCGCTAATCAGCTGAACTTGGATCGCAACTACTACTTAAAGGTCTACTTGGACAGTCAGTTTGTAGCACAGACGAGCACCTATCGCCTGGAACCGGATCTGCATGTGGACATGAATGAGACTCTTGGCGTACTGCTCAATCGCTCCAACCCAGAAGAGCTCAACATTTGGGTAAGCTCGTGGTCAAGCAGAATGGAATATATTCTACTGTCGCACCCTTCCAGTATTACTGTCCGTCCTTCTATCCGTCCGTATCAGGAAGCTTAAGAAATTAAGAAACCTATAAAAAATATAAATTTGATAGCTAGCATGACTGAAGAAGTCGTTAGGGGTATCCGATACTCAAAATTAAGTATATTAAATATATAGGTGCATAATATAGCATGTACAGGAAATATATTGGGCTGAGTCAGTTCCTCACAAACTCTGTTGCTGACTGGGCTGAGTCAACTCTGCGCACATCAAATATAAAAAAAACTTGATTAAGCTGAATTATTATTTTTTGATTATATATTTTTAGCTGTATGAGAAATCGACGGTGACATCACACAACCGCCGCCTGGCGCTGATAAAGGCTCCTCTGCAGGCGACGCAAAGAGGCAGGTCGGAGGAGAAACTGGGGTTCGAAGTCATGTCCTCGGCGACAGCATTGCGTCCGAAGTTGGCCGGCGATCTCTATGTGCACATCGATTTCTGTTGTCCTGATGGCGGCAGCAGCAGCAATGAACTGGACGATGTGCAGCTGTTGCCGCCGGCGCTGAGGCAAACGCTGTTCCCTAACCGACTGCCTGACGCACGCAGGCATGCGTCCTCAGCGCCGCTAATCTTTGCCGAACGCCAGATGCTGTTGTGCAGCATCAAGGAGCTCTTAATGAGTAGACGTTTCCATCTGCTATACTCGCGCCACCAGCAGCGCAATTTTCACACCAAACAGCTGAGCTTTGTGCCCGCTTTGGAGCATGAAATCGTCGAGCTGGAAGAGCATGGGCCCAATGCCAACGTTGGCCAATTGCTAGATCCGGGCACTATTTGGAATCCCATCGATCTGCACAAGCATCGAGGGCGCAAGTTCCTGCAATTGCTATACGAAACCATAATCAGTCAGTGCGCTCAACGGGCCAAGCTGCTGCAGACACCATTGCCGCTGCTCCAGCTCTTGGGCGATGGTTCAGAGCAGTCCACTGGCTGGTCAACGCTTTGGCGTGCACTGTGCTCCACTTTTGTTGGACCACCGGCCAGTCCAAGCCGTGAGCCGACCGCATGGCAGCCACAGCCGACGTCTGTCCCGAATCTGATGCAACAGTTCAATGTATCGCTGCATGTGGTGCGCGCCACGGGCGTTCCAGTACGCAGTCGCCACATCCTCAACGTGGAGCATCAGGGACGACGGCGCAGCAGCGCCGGCACAGGCAGCGACCTAAGCGCCAGCCTGTTCGTTACCCAAAGTAAGTGAATTTCCTTCTTTTCGAAAGAGTGGAATAAAATAGAATAAGAAAAGAAGTTATATAATATATATATATATATATATATATATATATATATATATATTTTTTTTTTTTTTTTTTTTTTGCCTTTTATTATCTTGACACTTGAAACTATTCAATATGTTGTGGCACTCTGCAGTTATCATTTGGTCCGCTACTAATTCCTGCAAATGCTAATCCAGTTACTCCTCCAGGTGCTCCTCCAAATGCACCTCCAGCTGAGCCCCCAGTTGCAGTTCCGTTTACGCTTTGCGCTGTTTTGAAGCAATCATCAACCTCAACACTTTCTGTGTTCCAGGCAGTCCAGCCATGTTCCTCGAGTATTATCCTTCCGCAGTCGAGCGAGGGTTGAATATTGTCCGATAGCAGTTCAGAACAGTCCACTTTGCAAATATTATTGGTGCTACTGGGCTTGGTCGACTTGCACCAAAATTGGTCACCAATTTGGAAAATTCCGTAGTGTTGAAAACCTTCAATATCCGTTTTACTAACCGCGTCAGTGGCATAGCTACTGACCTTTCGAGCAATACCAACCCATCTGGGTATCTCGCTCCGCGGAATGTTCAGTCTATCCAATTCCAGCGCCAGGGTACAGCGATTAAAGATCTTTTTTCCTTCAGCCGTGCCCACCAGGACGTGCTGCAAGGATGCCAGCAGAGCGAACCACCCAAGCAAACCGTACTTTGACTTCATAATGCAACTCCTTCAATGAAATATTAAAAGTTATTTACTGAGAGAGGTACTCTATAATGCTTGACCACAGCGGTTAGGTAGTGGCTACACACTGAACAGAAAATGTGATTATAAAATATAATATAAGCCCCATTTTACAAATTTGTAGGGTATAGATTCTAGGAAATACTTAATCTCGACCCACAAGTATATAAATTATCTTTTTATACCCTGAGCCCATTGAAAATGGGAAATCAGGGTATAATGTTTTTGTGAAAATGTATGTAACAGGCAGAAGGAGACGTCGCAGACCATACAAAGTATATATATTCTTGATCAGCTCGATGAGCTCAGTTGATATAGCCCTGTCCGTCTGTCCGTCCGTCCGTCTGTGTGAACGCAGCGATCTCGTAAACCACAGAAGCTAGAGAGCTGAAATTTGACATGTAGACTCGTGAATACTATACGCTATACGAGTTTTTTTTTCAAAAATTCGATAACTCTTCCCGTTCTCTTTTCATCGATAAATTTCGATAACTTTTCTTCTCGTTTGCTTACCGTAAGAGCTAGAGACATGAAATTCACTGCGTAGATGCCTGTTGTGAATACAAACATTTTGTAATTTTTGGATTTTGGATGCCACGCCCCCTTCGCCCTAAATTTGCAAAAAACGCATTTCAAATACTAGAGACTTGTGCTTCGGCACATAGACACATATGAATAACATAATCATGCCCTGAAAGTTTGAATAAAAAAGTCCTTCTAGAAAAAAAGTTATTAAACATTTAATTTCCACAACATAAGCCTCTTGCAGCCCAAGCGCAGTCGCTACGTCAACTGCGCAGTTGACAGAGCGTGTGCTTGAGCGTTCGTCTGTGTGTGTATGTGTTGCTTGCAATATATGTATGTATATGTAAAATAGAATATTTGAAGTATCGGCACTTCGCAGGGCTCAAGGTATCTCCTAGTCGAGCCGTCTCGACTAGAGTATTCTTACTTGTTTTGAGTGTTGCTGCTGGTATCTATGACTGATGTGCAGCGCTGTTGGGATGATACACCTACATCATCCCAACATCCCGTAGGGTTATGATCCTTTAGGAAGATTACGGTGGAGAGATTACTGGTCTCTCTTATCACTGGCCTTGTGGTACAGTGATATAGAATTAGTAATTCAAAGATTTTACAGCTTGTTGCTGGAGCTAAGTTTATTGAACGAGCTTCTTGCTTCGTTGTACGAACAGAACGGACTTAAAGTAATTTGACAAACAAACTAAAGCTAAAAGAATCAAATGTTACCAAGAAAACTTATACAAGCACCGGTCGGCAAGCCGACTCATCATAATTGATACGCCGTTGCTACCCTAACGTTGAACTGAGCTTCTGCAAAGTCAAAAGTTAACTTGTCGAGATTAGCTTATCCGCGAACTATTTGAGAAATTTCATGATATCTATACGATTTTTGTTTATGATTGTCAAAATTTAGATTATTGACTATTTAGATATAGACAAAACGCATTCATGCTGACAGTGCAGATACCCTGTAATTGATACATATTCTCATGTTCCAGCGCTGATGTACTCCAATGTGCGTCCATTTATAACGCTCAGCTATGGACAGAGGCTGTGCCGCAGTCGTACGGCGGAGGGCTCGAATCCCACGTGGAATGAACATCTGCAACTGCAGCTGGCGGGTCAACTGAGCGACTTACGCGACGATCTGAAGATCAGCCTGTTCGACGAACTGATCGAGCATCAGTACACGGATGAGGCGTCCGATCTTTACCAGCGAGTGCAATGCAATTGGCTGGGTGAATACCGAGTGCCCATTAGCAGTCTCTTGGCCAGTCGCAAGGTGAGTGACCAACTTGGCTAACTCGATCTGGACTCAGTTGATTCATATGTTTGGTCTCTTGCAGTTCGAGGGCTGCATTGAGCTGTGCATGCCCAAGGTGCTGGTCGGGTACAAGCGACCGCTGATTGACTCTGTGACGAATATATCTGTCGAGCAATATCCGGAGTTCAAGGAGAGTGTACATTTGTGGTTCTACCTGAGCATTGAGCCGGGCAGCCAGGTGCTGCCGCTGCAAATTGGGGGTCTGACATGCGGTGAGCTGCCTGAACTGCAGCAATTTCTGCGCGAGCGCCGACTGGAGGTGCAACAGCTGCTGCCACAGCCGCAACGATATGTGGAGCCACTGATATGCACGTCCCAGGGCAAACGAGTCTGCCTGACTCGTCTGCTGGAGCCGGTGCCGCTGCCCAGCGAAGCGCAGCTGGAGCGCATTTGTCGCTTCGTCTCTTTGCTTAGTCCAGTACGCAGTCCGCTGGACGCTTGCCAGAACTTCCAAGGCGTTTGGCTGGACAACCAAACACTGCTGGACAGCACCTGGTGCTCCGTTAAGGATTTGGGCGTGCTGCTCTGCAATTATATGCTCTCATTGGGCCTGGAGTGCTGGCTGCTGCTGGGAGTGGCCTGTCCCTACGGCGAGTGCACCTTTGTCATCTACCGACATCAGGATAGCGGTGAGCTGCTGCTGCTGGCGCCCACAACCGGCAAGCGCTACCAGCTGCAAGACATATTTTGTCCGCTAACACGAGTCTATGCCATGGTGGCGGCACAGAATGTGAGTGAAAGTCTCAGTCTCAGTCTCAGTCTCTCTCATAATGAATCCATCTTACCTTTAGATCTATATCAACATACAAGTGGAAGAGCGCGTCAGCATGACGAACTTCGATGTGCAGAACGGCGACTGCTGGCTGCCGGTGTTCAACAAGCGCCAGGAGGCGCCCCAGTGTGGCATTCAGAAGCTCGACTATGTGTACAAGCGCAGCTACGACCTAAGTCAGCTACAAAAGCACATCGAGCGCAAGATCATGAAAAAGATAAGCACCTGGCGCACCACACGCAAAACCTTTTGGAATCGGTGGGTGTAAACCGTTGTGAGATATATAAATAAACAGTAAAAGTAATCAGCTGTGCTCTCCAGTGCCTTTCAGCCACGCCTGCTGAAAATTTTGAGTGAAATGGAGAGTCTGAGCACGTTCTCCAGCAGTCGCTACGATGAGCCAGCCTTCAGTGAGGAGCTGGAGCGCGAGTATCCCAACTATAGGGTGAGTGGGTGTGCACACAGGGCATCATTAATTTGGTGAACAATCTCCCTATTTTTCTGTTAGCTTTATGGCTTTACCATAAACTTTGCGTACACCAACCTGTCGGCGATATCGGAGCGCATTCGCACCAGCTGCATACACTACAATAACAATGCCGCTGTCGAGTTCTGCGTGGCGATTCACATTAATGCCTATGCCAACGATGTGCTGTCCGTTTGGGTGTTCCTGCTGTCAATAGTGCCACTGGTTGCCTGATTGATTGTCGATGAATCAATGCAGCGCTGAATAATGTCAACGCTGGCTTCACCTGATAACGAAAGGGCTGTCTTCGTAGATAATGCCCCAAAACGCTAATCAATAAAAACAAAAAATTCTTTATCACCGCACGGAAAGCGGGAAAGTAAGTATTTAACTCGATTTACAAACATTTTATGATAACGTTCCTTGTGGCGTGTTTGCGGTTGGTTTGTTTCTTTACCCGGTTTGGCCAGGTTCATTTTCAGTTCAGTTTTAGTTCACTGCGCGCCTTCAGTACGTTTGGATCGTGCACCGTACCTTGTACCATAGTCTATGGGTTATGGTATCGCCATGCCTTTAGAAATAGCTGAGAAATTTGCGAAATTCAAGCGATATGTGTTGTGGCTCTTTAGACTGTATGAGCTGAACACTCAGATAGCCATCTGCGAGCCATGGGAAAAGGTCTTTTGCCGTAAGTACTCATTTGAAGGGTGCAGTAGTCATTAATCAGCGATTACCAATCGTTAACTTGATGGCTGCCATCTATACCTTCTCTCACTCTATCCCTCTCGCACTCATTGCCACCAAATGGTATCTTATCTATTTCGGTCAGTATTTGGCCGTAGAGACTATGACTAACTGCGCCTGAATGGTGCCATATAGAAAATGTATATAGTTTACAATATTGTTTACTATTCATGTAATTTATGTTGCTCTTTTCTTTTTTATATATTTGCAGATATACTTCTTGGCAGCTGCATGTCCCTTATTCTGTATGCCTCATATGCGTATGTGCCCGGCTATTGTCTACGGCTTGTTAGCTTTCTGATTGCGCCGGTTGCCATGAATATAAATGATACTTATAATAATATTAAGTGTGCGGTAGCGGACGGAATGTCCAGTAGCAGTGAATCTTACCTTACGTAACATTAATTATTATTAATAAAACTATGACTATTCAAAAAAATAAATATTAAATATATTTTTACAATTTACATTGTATATATTCAACAAGCAATAATTTAATTTAAAAAATGTATATTAAATCTATTTAATTATTTTTTATTAATAATTATCGTTCATATACAATAAAGAGAAAATTTAAAAAACGATAACATTATGTAAAATGCGCGTTTATATTAATCAATACTGCCACCCAGCGAATATCTTTTATAAGCTGGCAGCTCTGGCACAAACGTTGCTGCCAACTTGGTGTAGAAAAAGGCAGCACTGCCTTCGCAGCAGCTGGGCGCATTTTATTTACAAAAGTAATTGCAAACATAAACGTTTATGTGACAATGTCTAATGACAAACGAACTGTTTATGTTGGTGGATTAGCCGACGAGGTCACGGAAAGGCTGCTGAACAATGCATTTATACCATTCGGCGACATTGCGGACATTCAAATGCCCGTCGACTACGAATCGCAAAAACATCGCGGATTTGCCTTCATTGAATACGAGAACTACGAAGATGCTGCCTCCGCCATCGACAACATGGTAAGCCAAAGCATTTGGATCATCAGATCAAAAGTATATATTCGCTCCCTATTTCAGAATGACTCAGAGCTATGCGGCCGCACGATACGCGTCAACCTAGCTAAACCGGTGCGCGTCAAGGAGGACAGCTTTAAGCCGGTATGGGCGGACGACGACTGGCTGCAAAAGCACGCGGGAGCCACATTGGAAGCGGAGGCCGGCGAGGCGGAAGCGCCAAAGGATACAATAGAAACGCCATCAACAGGCCCGGCTGTCATAGAGAAGTCGGAAAAACGAAATCCACAGGTGTTCTTTGATATACGCGTCGGTGGTAACGATGCTGGACGCATTGTCATGCTATTGCGCGCCGATGTGGTGCCCAAGACGGCGGAGAACTTTCGCCAGCTATGCACGCACGAACAGGGCTATGGCTACAAAGGCTGCACATTTCATCGCATCATTCCTGAATTTGTGAGTGGCTGCAGTACCTCTCACATGCAACTTATCGAGATATATATTCCAGATGTGCCAAGGCGGAGACTTCACAAACAATAATGGCACCGGCGGGAAGTCCATTTATGGCAAGAAGTTCGCCGACGAGAATTTCAATTTAAAGCACAACAGCTTCGGCACGTTATCCATGGCCAATTCAGGACCCAACACAAATGGCTCACAGTTCTTTATATGCACCACAAAGTAGGGACTGATAGCAATAGCTATAGACATAATACTACATCTGTACATCTCTTACAGAACCGACTGGCTGGATAACAAGCACGTGGTCTTTGGCCATGTCATCAGCGGCGCAGAAGTTGTGCGCAAAATGGAGCGTTGTGGCAACAAGTCTGGCACCCCTTCCCAAAAGATTATCATATACGCCTGTGGCGAGCTCAAGTGAATGGCTTAAGAATAAAAACATAATTTGAAATTGTATTTTGTATTTTTCTGATTTATTCAATTGTTTCCGATGACATCCCATTTGCAGTCGCAATCTGTAAGCAAGATTAGCAAATTAATTTATATTGTAAATCAAGACTTAAAAATAATGTTTGTTCAGTATGACATCAGTTGGGGAAAGAAGACAAAACAGCATGGTTTTTATTACTCAGGGGTTGGTCCCAATAGGGGTGTTCATCATATATTGAAATTTCTAATATAAATATATAGAAGAAAAAATTTACCTGTTCGAAACCTTCAGTAATATCGAATAGATAGCCCCAAACTGCAAATAAAAAGATTTATAAACAGTTAACAACTCTGACATTAAGCATCTAAAACTAAATGTTTTTATTTTGATCAGACAGTGAAAAAGTTGACAGCATGGTTTTTAATGGGTTCAACTCAGTAGAGGGATCCTGATTGAGGATTGTTCATCAGATAACTAACATTATATATTATATGAGCAAATATATATAAATAAAGCAAACACACCTTTAACGTCCGCTGAAACCGCTGCCCCTGCCTCAGACGTCATCCAAGTGAGAGCTGTAAATAACGAAAATAATTGCAAGTTTACCAAAGAAAACATATTTATGAATTAATTTATATATTATATATATATAATCAGACGTAGAAAAAGTTGACAGCATGGTTTTTTATGGGTTCAACTCAGTAGAGGGATCCTGATTTAGGATAGTTCATCAGGAAAACAAGACTTAAATTGCAATATAAATAAATGAAAATATACCTTAAGAAGCTTTCAACCAGTTCAGAGGAGTTGACGTCGCCTCAGCAGCTGCAAATAAGAAATTTATATATTAGTATAAATTTATTCAATGTAATCTTAACTCATTTGTTTTAAATATCAGCTTCAAAAATTTGTAACATGTTTGTTTCTAATGAACTATACTGAAGTATACATCATGAAGAGTTTTACAAGTTTTTGCTTAAGATATTGCCAAGTAGAGACTTACCTGGGAGTAAACTCAATGCAGCAGAGGCCCAGTTAAGATGTGTTTTAGCAAGCAATTACTGTAAGTAAAGAAAGGCATAGATTAGTTGCAGTTCGAGGAAGATTTTTATAGTTTTAATTGTAATTATTTAGTCAGTATCCTTTTGGTTTAATTTGTTTGATTACTCAGCATAGTTTTCAGCTTAAATTTATCATCAAAATGAATTCTTTATATAATAAAACAATAAATAAAAATATTATTACCTCTATATAAATTCAATTCATGTTTCCCAGCATTCAAGTCAATGACAAACCTGCTAAATAAAATAGAGATCACGTTTTAGTTATATGATTTCTTTTACGATTTTATCAATTATTTAATATGAATATTTCAGTTACATTTCTCCGCATTCTCGACTCAGTAGAACGAAAGTTATTGTAGATAAAAGTATTCATCATCTAAGCTAAAGATTAACTAAATTTAAAGAAGAGACTAAAACATACCTTAGTGAGCCATAGGATCAATCATTTACTTTTCGTTTGCTTTGGAACAACTGAAATAATATAAAATAAATTAGCTGAATTGTAGTGTAAAATTATATATACATTAAATTGCGTTTTTAAATCAGTTGCAAATAATGCAGCCATTGGGTTTTTAAGCACAGAAATCATACGGTAATTACTTTCATCATTTCAAAACACACAATTTTAAAATATAAACTTTTTTGTTGTATTTACCTTTTAGAGGGTTTCTGCTGCTGGGACAGGCCTGTCCCCATTCGGTCGAATAGTGGCTTCTGCCTCAGCGAACTGCTTAACGAAATCTAAAAAAAGCAAAGAAATAAATAATTAGTAAAACAATTATTCACACTTAATATTTGTTTTTCTTACAAATATGTATCAGTTGCAATAAATGCAGCCATAGGGGTTTTAAGCACAGAAGTCATACGGTAATTACCTTCATCATTTAATTATAATTTAAATATATATTTAGGCAAAAGATAACTTACCATGCCTCAGTCAAGTTCGTTTAGCCTTTGGAAATAGCCAAGAATTCTGAAAATATCAAACAGAAAATTGGTTAGATTTTCCTTCATTTACCTTTAGCATATTTTCAATTTAAATTGTATTTATCAGAATCCTTTTGGTTTAATTTTAAGTTGTGAATCAACAGCACTTTGTTTAGATTAATCTGATCATCATAAGTAAGCGAAACCATAAGTTTTCTTCCAAAAATTTCAATATATTTACCTAAGACTTGGTCATAGCACAGAAACTCGTTTTGCGAACACGTGCGTTGTGCAACCTCAACTGCAACAAGAAAGGACTGGGTTAATAAAATTTTAATTTGAAATGGAATTTCTTATTTCAATGATTATCAGAATCCTTTTGGTTTAATTTTAAGTTGTGAATCTACAGCACTTTGTTCAGCTTGAACTTATCATCATTAAAAATTTGATAATATTAATATAAAATTCCATTTTCAAACTTACCTCAAGTCGAGGCGCATCCCTTTCTACATACCGGCTTCCGAGCACGTGTGGCAGCTGCTACAATATGAAAAAATTCGTTAGTATGCAAATATTAGCAAAATATAATGAATTTATTTCTATAATACAATCAGTTGGCCGTTCTTATTCTTTCTACAAGATAAGAACACTAGAAACCCTTTTGCAAAGGCACTAGCATCCGACTCTTCAGCAAAAGAACATTCATCAATATATCAATTATTACGTGCAGTATTATTCATATCTAACTTACCATTATTTCATTTAAATTTCACGCAAAGCATGGCAATGCTTACACTACTGTGTAGATCACATGTTAATAAGTATTATTGGGCAACAAAAAGTTTATAATAACTATTGATTTACGCAATAATTCAAGATTGAGAAGAACGAACAACTCAATCCCAAAGAAAACGAAAAGGAAATGAACGACACTAAACAGCTGTGTGCCCAACTTCAAAAAGCAAATATTTTACACAGTTAAAAAATACCAGAAAAATCAACTCTGGATTTATTAACATTTCTCTGTAAGAGATTTGAGAAATAGAATTATATTTACATATATACTTGAGTGGAAGTTTTAACTAATATTATAAAAATGATAGAAAATGTATATAAGCTATGAAAGTTTTAAATTCCAAAAGTAACTTATCATAAAATATTCTGTTAAATGTTTGAGAAATGTTGGTTTATATGACGAGTGGAAACTCAAATTGAGCAAAATTGTGCTGTTTAACAGCGAGATAAAATGTTCTTATAACAGAAAAATTGCCTTTTAACAGTATGTTAACAGCAACGTATATCTAACACAATAACACTTTTCGCTCAAACAAAAACAACGAGAAAGAAATGAGTTTTGTATTAAAAATGACGACTTTATTAAATTTAGCATAGCTCATTGAATGCCTTTACAACAATATATCAAGTACAATACACATATTTTATTAAATTTATACCGACTTTTGTATAATCGAAAATATTTGCATGCAGAGAGACTCCATTTCACATATATATTATTGTTTTTCAACCTAAAAGGCATATAATTTTTGTTTTCATTAAAAATTTCAATAAAATCTATCACAATATGAGAATTTCAGGATGTGGCATTGCTCGATTGTGATAAGATTATAAAGAATCGTTTGTATATTTCGAGTCACCGAGCACGACCATTTCCTGATTCTTAATATTTTGTTAAATATATATATATATATATATATATATATATATATATATATATATATATATATATATATATATATATATATATATACATATATTTTTTTTTTTTTTTTTTGCTGATTTATAAAATTCATTTTGTGTAAAATTGTTTCGCATTTTGCTTAAAATTGTACTTAGACATTAAAAATTTTTAGATACAATTACATATAAAAATATATTATAATTATTATTAATAAAAAATTCGAATTTGTTACGGACGGACAACATCTTAAGCGATAAACATAAACATATAAAATGCTGATTCTGCTTTAAAATACATGCACGCAAGTATAAATTTATTGTAATGCTTAGCCTAAATATTTTACTTTACATTTAAGGCCTAAATACAGGCATATAAATTGATTGTTATATGATTTTTTTTTTGTAATTTTCTGTTTTTAAGGCGTGTTCTATAATTATTTGTGCGTTCTTTTTAAGGGCTGCTGTGTCAAGGGATCTCAGTTCGTACGAAACAGCCTCATTTATGTTTGACCGCAGAACTAAACGTTAAATAATCATTTTAGATCTAAGCTTAAGTCTAGATCGCATTATATATAATATTACAAAAATACATTTCTTATATTCAATTCCTTATTGAGCTTTATGTTAGATACAATTTATATTGCATTGATTAGCCACAAAAACAGAAAGTTTATAATTATATAGCATATTGTTGCATGCACATAGAACTATAAAGAAAATAGAAAAACTTTCAGTCTAACAAAATACTTGTACAGAATATAATAATCGTCTGAATTCGAATTTCGAGAAAAATATTTGATTCATGGGTGGGTTCAATATCTCTGGGCGTGACCAAAAACTTTTGTTCAATAAAACATTATAGCCAATTTTTGTTTAGCCCGATTCAGCTTTCTACAGGTGATATGCAATCGTTTAAGCTCTAAGTTTTGCACTTACAAATTATACTATCAAATAAACACAAACAGACGTGCCGCCCTCGCATTTAGACAATGCTAAATTAATGTTATTGCCCTTTCTCTACTGTTGTTGCACACGACGCTACGCTTAAGCGATAAATTAAACTAAAACTTGACAAAAAAAGCAACTAAATATATAAGCACAACAGTTTCGGATGCGCCAAGACGCGTTTCAAACGCGCCATTTAAAAACTGCTGATACGTCAAATCGGGGCGGGGTTACTACAACTAACATCAACATAAACAACGAAAATTCGACTAATTTTGTGGTAAACTGGCCATCAAAAAAACTGATGAGATGTTTCCCAACTCATATGTAAGTGCGCTTCACTTTTGTCAGAGTGGACGTTTTGCAAGGCAGCTCCTTTTCCAAATGTTCTGTGGAATTTTTGCATTCGTGGCTGCGATCTTTTTCAAGATCGAGATTCGGTGTTTTCTGTGTCGTGGTATATGGATTCGAACCGATTAACAAGTTAATGTCCTTGCCGCTGTTTTTGTGTTTGAATTGGCTGTGAAAAGAAATAGAAATGGAAAAGCTTAGTCTGAGCCGCATTTAGTTAGCAGCGAAGTTAGTTCTTACATGGGCTTGCCAAAGTTATTGTGGTGACTGGCATCCAATCGGTTCTGATTGCACCACTGCTTGATTTTGATGCCAACCATGCCACCCAAAAAGAATGCCATACACGACACTACAGCAATGATAATAATTGTGTTGTCCCCTAAAGCAGAAGCCTTCTGCACTTCATTGACAACTGCTATCGATTTCTGGGGATCTGCAAAGAGCAAAGCAAAGTGAGATAATGAAGATATTGGTCGGACTGTCTCACTTACCATGCAGGTTGGTCATAACTTGCTCCGGATCGACTGATGCCTGCGGTATTTTGTTCTCATCAATATAGTCATTGAGCGCAAAGTCAGCACCGTTGCCCGTTGGATGTTGTTCTAGGCCTGGTTGTACCTCTGCTGGTGCACCATTCACACTGGCATAGTGGAGCTTTTGCACCTCCTCCATTTGCGATGGGGCCATGGTAACAATGACGGGATCTGCGGCTGTTTTCGGACACAAAAACGCTGCCGCCTTTTTGGTCGTATTCAGACTTTGCAGGTAAGTTTTGGTGCCGAACTTGTGCTGGCTTGCGGCCAGATTCTTGCACTCGTGAGTTTGCAGATCCCAGGCACAGTTAGGGTCCTGCAGGCTGAGGCAGCCCAGGCAGTCCACAATCAAGGAGCAGTGATGCAGGGGCACCGTTACCAGTCGTCCATCGCTGACAACGACGAGCGTGTTCTTTTTGGAGGAGATAACCAACTCGCGGACAGGTGTACCCAGCGGCAGCACCTGCATTTCGGAGATGACCACTGTGCGCAAGCGATCGACGCTGCTGTTCTGATGAGATGTCAAGGTGTTGATAAACTTGGTCACTTTGCCGTCATCGGTGCCACTGTAGATAACATCGTAGTGGTTGCCGTTCAAGGCACGCACATGCGGATCCACCGCAATAGCCGTCAGTCGATGATGCAGATTAACCTTGGTTAACAGTGGACGGCCATGCACAGCGGGCACAGCACTCTCCATCAGCGGATGATTCTTAATGAAGTTCACGGCAATGCTTGTCAGAGTGCGCGAGTCATCTACACACTGGCCGGGACGCGGTTTAGGCACTTGCGTTTGCTCCACTGGCAGCCAGTGAGACTGAGAGTCCTTTTGGGATTTAAAGGCACCATCAAAGGCGGCCAAAATGTCATCCACGCGATAGGCGCACACCGCCGAGCCGGGTATGGCGTTCACCGGTGTGGTAAACACTGCATAAACCAAAGCGTTGGGGCCGCTCTCCACAACCGGACTTATGGCCTCTATAATAAGATTCAAATAATGATGTCATATCAATTTGTCAAGAGTGGGTGTATTAGCATATCGGCACTTACGAATCTCATCAAAGTAGAATGGAAACTCGCCGGGCACCGAGCAGTTGAGTCGCGTCTTTAGGAATGACGTCCAGCTCTTCGCGTGATTGTAGGGTCCGCCGCGATCGTTCTTGCAGACACGACCCACACGCGAATAGACCGCCTTGCCGAAGTTCATATACTCCATGGAGAGTTCTCGGAAGAAGAACAGAACGTAGCCATTACGCTCAATGGCGCCCACAAAGTCTGGCTGATTGAGCTGCTTGAGATCGTACTGCTCGGTGCGCAGATTCTCGCGATAGATCAACGGATCACCGCCCGAGAAATCAGCAACAGTGGCACTATACAGCTGCCCATCGGCAAACACATAGGTGCTGTTGTGGGCCGGACTGTACGGACAGAGACCCTGAGCCTCCACATCGCGCGTTATCTCGTACAACATGCTGTTGCCGCTGGCCGCGCTGGCACTCGTATCCGCTCCTTCTGCTGCCTGATCCATGGTGGTGTAATGACGACAACGCGGCTTGTACGAATTGGTGCCGCAGAGCAGAATTTGGCCATTGGGCAGACGGGCAAAGACACGCAAATAGTTGTGACAGTCCCATTCGTGTTTGCCCTTCAGCACGCACAGCTCACGATCGGCGCCCGAGCTGCGCCACTCCAGCCGGCTGTTCTCCTTCAGTCCCCGCAGTGAGACGTTGTAGATGACGTCCCTGCAAAGACGATAATCAAATTATTTACTCAATTGCCACGCCTGCCAATGTGTGTGTGTGTGTGAGAGTGTGTGCAGGCTGCTAATTTAGCTAATTGCCAACCAAGCCAAAATAAATGAGCCACAGCAAGTGAGCATCAGTTCGCCAAGGTTATTGTCGCAAATAATTAGAACTCAGCAACGTTTGAATCAAGTACTTAAACATGCAATTGCGTTTTAATTGTCAACATTTCAGCGATGCTCACGCTGTTTCTCTATAGTTTATGGCCAAGCTAAGCTACCTGCTGGAACCTGTGGCTGCTTAACCAGCCGCAAATTCATTTCCCAAAATATGTCTGGCCTTGGCGTTATTTAAAGCTGAGATTTATGTACAAATTGTAGCTTAAATGTATATTTTTAGTACCCAAAAAGCTTTTATTAAATGTGAATAATTGAATTATATGTATATATGTTTACTAAAACTAAAGTCTTTAATTACCCCCATAATGATTAATCAAAATTATGTTTATTAATATAAATCTCTTTCTGCTTTTTGTAATTTCGCTGTCTGGATCTGGTTAATTGCACTTTTGCATGTTTCATTTCAAGCGAATGCTGAATAGAATTATACGCAAATAAACATATTGGCCGCTGCTGTATACAAACGTGATTCCAGGAAAGCAAATGAGAAATGCAAGATTTGCACTTGGCTCTTAACACACACACATATATATATATATATAAATATAGTATATCCATTTACTGATAAATTAACACATATTTCTGACACTGACTCGTAATGCCAATGGCGCGTTAATTATTCCGCGAATCGTATATTGTTCCTAGTTGTTTTCTTATTTATAAATATTTAAGTTAGCTCGTGCCAATAAAAATGAGTGTTTTCGCATGCAGCTCAGGTAGAGCAGAATTGATTGTTTTGCTAATTCGTAAATGGCAATGCGAGAGAGAGAGAGTAGAAAACCTTCAGGCACTCAAAGTACACATACCATATACACATATCAATTAAAATAAGGCATTCGCGTGTGTACTTACTTGGCACCCACGAGAACACTCTCATCATTGTAGTCCAAAATCTTATAATAGTCCGTTGTGTTGCCAAAGAAACTGGCCGTCACTTTGTCTGGCTCTGAAAACCCAAATGAAAGTCAATTAATATATATGAATTAAGTGATTGGGAGTGTGGGGGGAAACCAAAAGCCAAAAGCTATTGGGGCTTAAAGGGAATATATAAAATATGGTTTAAGCAGCTGTTCTGCAAGAGTTTAACGTTAACAAGATAATTTGCCATAAAAATAGATTTTGCTTTGATTTTAATTGCGAATGTTAAATTAAACCTGTTTCATTTACAGATCTGCTTTATTAACTTAATTGCAACGAGTTAACTTTGCCATGACACTGAAATTTCTCTCAAAAAAGAAACCCATTTGATTTCATTAGAATAAATGGGCGTAATTAGATGGCCCATTTTACAAGTTGCTTCAGAGGAAACGCTAATTTGTTGCAAGCATTGCGAAAAATTGGGCGCGATAAGCAGCTCAGCCAGCCAGCCAGCCAGTCGCTGCTTACGAATGCTGATAAAAAGAGCAGCATAAAGAAACAAAGAGCAAAACAGCAAAACAAACAACAAGTGGCACAAATAAACAACAATACTACATGGCAAACAGAAGTAGTGGAGGAGTGAGAGGGAGAGGTAGAGAGCATGAGGCTGGGTTACAGTGTAATTGTTGGCGAACTTGGAACTTACTCGTTTGTAAATCGGGCCGCACATCGGGCATCCAAGCACCGACAGCCGCGATGCATAGGCAGAGCCAAAGGCAGATGCATGTACGCAACTTGACATCTGTTGCGGCGGCGGCGGTGGTGCCACTGTGTGGATGATATCTTCTCCGGTCAGTAATTAGCATTGTTGCCGACTTGTACGCTGAAGGTCTCTTGACGTGTTCTTTAGCCGTGCACTGACAGCACTCTGCTAGAATTAAAGTCTCTTTGCAATTGATGTAGCGCACTTGAAATTCTGTTGAGCCTGGCTTTTTAGTGCTGAACTTCTGATGATTCAGCAGTGTTTGCCGCTCGCTTGGGTGGTGCTGGTTGCTGGTGCAGCTGCTACACTCACAGACTGAGTGACTCGCTAGCTGGCTGCTGGCTGCTGGTGCCAATGGGGCTGGCCGGGCCTGGCCTGACTGGTTTTAATCACTGCAGTTTGTCATTCTGATTGCTGCCATGTTCTCGTGCCAGTTGCCTCTGTAGTTGCTGCTTATTTGCTAGCATAGCTCTTGCATTCAGTTTTTGCAGTAGCGCAATAATAATTTTCTTCTCTTCTCGTTGATTTCTTTATTTATATATATTTATTTTTTGTGCTTGTTTGTTTTCTCAATGCTATTAGTTGATGTGCTCAAAAGAAGAAAACGCAAAACCTGCAATGAGATGAAAAAAGATTGTTGGTTAATTCAAAGTCGGAATGCCTGGAATTTCACTAGACCAGGTAGTTGTTTGTGGTCAAGCAGTAGGCAAAGTGGGGCTACCTGACACTACTTTTATATATATGAGACGACATACTTTAGGTAGGTCAGTAAGTCCGTGTGGTTTATAGTTTTTAATAAGGAATAACTAACTATAAATGTTGTTTCTTATAAACAAAATGTTGACTAGCTGAGTTTATACTATAGGATTATATTATACGGGTGACTTGACTCAGCTCAACTGAAGCAATCGCTTTATGATTATACTATACCAGAGTAGCTTCCGCGGCTGCCAGCCTTACTCAAATAGCAATTATTGCATTGCTTCAATTTGTATAATAAAATTTAGAGATCTCTCCTCTCTGTGTATTGTTCGTTTTTGCAATTATCATAATTTATTTCTTTTTTATTATTAGCTAACCCTATGTAGTTTTCACTTCAGTGTTGTATATTATTACCGAATGGAAACACTAATTTCACTTGTGTAACAATCAAACTTGTTTCGGCGATTGTTGGCGAATTCTTCACACACTTTTCACACTTTCTATGCTAAACACTTTAAAATCGACCAAGCCGAACCGCGCGTTAGGCCAACTCGTCGAGCACTGAAACAGACAAACAACAAAATTGCCAACTGAGCGAACAGTGAACAGCGAACGGAAAAAACACAAAAAGCAACAAGAGCGGTAGCTGAGGCAACAACAATACAGCTTACGCCTACACTCTCGAGCGCAGTTTGAGAGCTGCTTGAACAGAGCTGAGCGCAGTTTGAGCAGCACTGCACTGAGCGCGCTCTCTCGCTCTCTGTCCCACTCTCTTTGTTTCTTCGCTCTGGTGCACCACCCTTAAAGTGTCACGCACCGCTTCATGCCGTCCTGTGGCTCAGCGGCATTTTGTATGATTCATAGTGAGTTTTTCCTGCTTTTGTTGGAAATCACGTGCAGTATTTTCCGTTGATTTTCCTTGTCAGCATTTGGTCTCTAATCAGTTAGATAGACAGAGGTCCAGAGGTTCTCAATATATATCAGAACGTGTCGTCCTGCAAATGCTGTTCATCACACGTTCACACACACGTAATTTCCATGTGTGGGCCTCAGGTTTTTTCTTTTTTCATTTTATGACGATCGCAGGGGAAAAGGTGGGAAAAGCCTGCTACAGTTTCTCACGCCTCGCGTCGTCAGTCACACTTGGACAACTTTTACCTACGAGGGGCGACGGTGATGGTAGATGATCTTCAATAAATTGCTTTATTGGCCAATTGAAGGTCACACTTGTTGTCTTCTTGTCTTGGTCAATGAATTTGTGTAGAGTCTGTCTGCTGGTGTCGTTTTACCAGCTTGAAGGTGGTTTGCAGGTCGAGTGACCCGGGTCTGACTCTTGGCCCATTCGATGTCTCGGTTTTGTAATATGTGCGGTAAATGCTCAAAATATAGGGGTCCACAATTAACCTTAAGAATTGTATAAACTGTGTATTGCGAGGGACGTTCGAGAAGTAGTACAAATCAGCAGCTATTTTCGTTTGATCTGAGGAGTGTCAGACTGGGTGAAGTTAGCTAATTGTATAGAAACCTTTATATGAAACTGCATTTTCAAGCCTTAGATCTATTTCTTCTAATAAAACAGAATAACAATCGTAATCGTAAGACCTGTTTGAGTTATAGGCAAAAATGTATATCAGAGTTTATTTCAACATACCTTAACCGACCCGTGCAAAGCTTTTTATAAAGATAGATTTCCACTCTATATATACTCTATAGACTATAAGTCTATACTTTGAGGTATTTGAAGAACTTTGTCTTTAACACATTTCTACACTTCATTACAATAACAACCTCTTTATGTCAGCATCATATGAAGTTATAATAGAAATGATTGAAGCCTCAAGGTTTTTTCTTTTAATAGAGAAACAAAAAAGATCCATAAATCAGCTATTGAAAAAGGTTTAGTTTTATAGCTAGCCTATGACATATTTAAAAAAAACCTTTGGCTGAAATGGGAACAGCTGCATAAATTTCTGTAGTTATATCGAAAAGAACTTAGACAAACGTATTATTTTCTGGATCTGCCCTCGCTAAGCATACATGAAACATATACAAGATATACATATAAATTATATATATACATATACATTCATACATATACATAAGTATTAAATGCTTTGTGTTTTTTGTTAAGCTCTAAAGTTTCATAAGCCACATTTAGTTCAATGCCAGGAAGTGCGTTCCGCTTTCGACAGACCAGTTACAAAATGCTGAGTCTACCATATTTATACGCTACTAATTAATTAGCTCAAATGTCAGTTAGAATCTATCTATCGGTCAACAGATGATGTGTGTGTGCCTCAGTCTGCGTACAGCTGCCGCTCGCTTGACTCGTTTCACACTTTCCCGGCTTTTCTTCACTGATAAGCATGTGTGTTTGCCTGTCTTCTTCTTCGTCTTTGTCTATTTGTGATGCACAGATAAGCAGCTTGATCAAGATAACGGTGAAATGTATGTCACGTCTGACGCTCTCTGCTTCTGCAGCATTTCTTCTGTGGGAAGCGCGTGAGCGTGTTAATAGATAAATCGGTCGAGCGCTCTTCCCGTACGTGCTCCATAATTAACATTGATTTCTGTCTATGAATATTAGATATAGCCAAATGTAGTACCGTCGAGCACTCATATATTGTATATATATTTATACATATATTAGCTAGAAACCTGATCTCGTAGCTGCTGCTGCTACTATGCAACCTGTTTGGCAAGTGGGCGTCCAGCAAGTCCAAAGCTAACAGGTGCTGGCACCTGCGGCTCTGTCTTTGCCTTATAGAGAGATTCAGTGAAGTTCGTAGACTGACTGACTGGGCTATGTCTGTTTCTTAGGCTTCTGGTTCCAATTCTGGTTCTGCTGTCGAAGCTGTTTTGCAATCTTTAAGATTTTACATATATTCATACACTGTTTTGAAATCTACTGTAACTGATCAGAGTGCAGTGGCATGAGAATCTAGGAAAAGTTAGGAACTATGCAAGGTATACTCTGTAAAGTTAGAAACTTCTTTATTATGATATTACTTTAATCTATTTAAGTTCTTTTCAATTTTGTTGATATTAGTTTCATAAGTCTAAAGAATGATATTGATATGAGTCGATCTTTACAATTTCTTGGTATTGTTTTCAATCGTAGCAAGCAGCCGATCAAATAGACTTAGTTATAAGAAGCTGTAAAGTTTATTAGGTAAACAAATATATGGTTTATTTACTTGATACTGTGTCAACTTTATTTTGTTTGTTTTCCATTTATTTATCGACTCTTTATATAAGTTTCTCAATAATAAAAAAGTTTATAAAACTCGAACGTGTTGTAATGCTTATATTTGTTGTTATCATATGTTATATATACACATGTATATATGCATATAGTTTGTTTATAGTCTGAATTTATATCAATAACTGATTAATTCAATACAGTCTCTTTGTTGCCGCTGTTTTTTCTTGTTTTGTTGTTGATTGTTGCAGGCTTTATATTTTATGGATTTTCTACTAGCTTGGAAACGGGTATATTAGTTAGACAGACAATATCGATAGTGAAGCAAGCAGATATAGTGCTGCGACTGTATATAATATAAAAAACTTAAATGTTTTATGTACTTATAGATATAATAATGCCATAGCATAAGAAATGTTCTGTCAATACACTTTATCTAATATATAGACAATTTACGACCCTATTTTATGATAAGTTACAAAAACAGAAGTCGTAAAAATGTGGGAAACTAAATATGCCCTAATAAATAACGCATGGTAACTTGGCTCTCGACGTAGGAGTATTATGCAGTCGGTTTCACATGAGTGCAACAGTCTTACTTGCTTTCGTGCTGCCTTCGCCTTATCATTAGTTCAGTTCAATGCACTTTCGAGTCTTCACTTTGCTTTTCACATCACTTATCCACGGAAGAATCGTGGGGACTGACTGCTTTACTTCCGATTTGGACCCAACTCCTACATGATTCAGATACACACACGCACACACATGCATGCAAGCATAGATATGTATATCGTAGTTAAACCAGTTTAATTAAGCAGCGATACTCAGTCGGGCTTCAGCGGAAGCGTAGATGATTCAGAAGCGCCTGCTATTCAAAGTGTAACAACAAATGAGCTCTTAATATTTGTGAACAACAAAATAGAGCTTTTAATATGTAAAAGGCGCGACAAGTTTTTCATTCAAAAAAAAACTATATATACATATATAAATTAATAATAGTAGTATAGCTAATGGCGCGTAAAACGAGCGTGGGAGTTTCTATTTATGAAGTTTTCTTGTTGTCTGTTTTCAAACGTGTTTATAAATCAAACAAGACCAACACATATTTACACAGTTGCATTCACGCACACACACACAGCTGCATTTAAGCGTGAGAGAGAGGAACGGGAGGGAGGGAGTTGTATTATTTGAGGTTAAGTGGGACACTCCGCGTTCCACTTTGGGCTGCTGCCGTTTTTGACACTTTGACTCTAAGTCGAATTCGTTGTTGCTTTCTCTCTCTCTCTCTCTCTCTGCTTGGGCGTTGCTGTTCTTTGCATTTCAATTTGATCAAGCGTTTACCGTTAGCTTTCGATATGCGTTTAAGCATCCACTTCCATTCGAGCACAACTTATTTGTAGAACGACGCGAATTGATTATGCTGCTAATTTATTAGATTTTCTACTCAGAGCGAACTCGTTTGGCTGCTGCTGCCTTTAACAGTTCTTAGCCAGACACACTCACACTTGGGCCACCGCCTCGACCACTGTTTAGAGTGAGGGGCAACAAGTCCACAAATTCACCTGTAGCTGTGTAGCGAGTCGTTTAGTTTGTTGTTTTTTATATTATCTCTATCTCGCTCTATCTTTCTTCATCTCATTCTTTCGCTTCTCTTCGAATCGGCTACTTGGCCACCACTTTAGCACTTGGCTAGCTGCTGCTGCGCTGTTTACAGCACTGCATGCATATACACTCACACTCGCACACACACTCGCGCACTTTTACAATTTATGTATTTTCTTGTATTACTCGTTTTTAAGCTTATGCTGCTTCATGTTTGGTTTGTTTAGATGTGTGTATACATGTGTGCTGCTGCTGTTGCTGGTTGTTGTTGTATGTGCATAAATTAAAAGAGAGAAAAACACACGTCTGTACACAATAAAAACCTGTTTGTTGCTTGACTCTAGGTGTGGGTAAACGCAGCGCGGCGCGGGGGTTGCTACGCTTGAGTTGGCTTGTAGTTTTTTTGTAGTAGTAAACGCAACAGCTTTGATTTAAAACACTCATTTTACACATAAAACTAAGAATATATACATTTTTTGCATTATGTATGCATCTAGTGCATTCCTTAGCCGCCACTTAACTCACCAAAATTCATAAAAAATGTTCAAATAATTATCAAATTAAGCGAAAAACACGAACTACAAAAATTATACTCTTTACACTACGGCGGCCATTTTGCTATGGATTGTTTGGTATACATCTAGTGATGATAGCGATGAGTCGATAGCATATCGACAACAAATGCTAGTTTGAACAGAGTTGGCATGCCCGGCACCGTTTCGAATGTATGGTCCCACTTCATGTTCAACGATATATCATCGATATTGTCAGCTCAGCCACCCCCGCAGAAAAGCACCGATAATGGGAAGTGTAAAGTTATTTACCTTAAAATGAATCTTTTCAATTTATAAAGTGTAACACACTTGAACAGAAACACGAATACTTCGTTTACAAAATGACGTCAAAGTAAGTGCATTCAATAATTAATAGAAATAAGACAAAAAGTGCGGTGAATTTTTCGTGCGTGGGTATGTGTGTATATGCAAGTGACAGCCTTTGTGTACGTGTATTTGTTTTGTGTGGGTGGATGAGTGTATGTGAGGGTATTTCACTGTGTTTGTTTTGAGCTGCAGTCGCTACAACACACACACACACACACACACACATACACAAGCATTATGTTAAGAAGAAACCAATAATAAGCTGCTGATAAGCATACAAAAGGGTATGTTTGTGTGTAGGTGTATGTGTGTGCTATAAGAAAGAATGTTATTCAGCTTAAGTTTATGAATAACAGGTACTTGAAAACAATGTATACATTATATACATTTATATCGGTTGATTATCTACAAGATAAATTGTGGAACTGCCAGTTTGAATAAAAAATAATTCAAGTTTTGATACATACATATGTATATATTATAAATCTATAAAATATTTTCTGTTATCAGTTAAGGCATTTTTGTATGAATAATGATATATTTCTGTGGGCCAGTTTAGTCCTTGCGGCGCCTTACGGCTTGGTGCCGGCCATAAATAGTTTAGATGAACACCGTCTCGGCTTTCACCTGGGACCTTTTGATAAGTGTTATGAAATCACGTAGGTTACTCATCAATCAATGAATTCGATTGATTGCACTTCTCAATTTATTATCGCATAGTATTGAAGAGAATGACGGCAGCAGATCGAGCCACAGGAGCTGCTGATAAATGGTCAGCAAGTAGTTAACTATGTTCATGGTCGACTGACTGTCGTCTACGAAGCAGGCCGTCAAGAATATATAGGCAGCTTCCATTATAGAAATCAGTTCCCACAATCTTCGAGGCGTCTGCCTTCATATCTACTTAAAAGCCTAGCTTAACACAGGTGACAACACGTAATCGAAGATAATTATGTACTTGAATAAAAGCTGAGTAAATCCGGCAGCATTGTCAGGGTCAAAATATCACGTGTCGATGCTTGAAATATTGCTTGTAAGCTATTAAATTGTAGTTTCTAACGAATACCTCTTGAGATCGGGTTCACTTTGACGAGATGAGTAACTCAAATTAATAATACTTCGGTGGGAGGATACGAAGCCGTCATTAGGTTTTAATTTGAGATTTGTTTTTTTTTTGTTAACTCATAGCTAACAGCGATGCGAAACTCGTTTTCGCAGCTTTTAGTCTTTAAAATATGAGAAGCAGCGGCCGAGAAAGTCAGTTGCCGTTATGGCATGTGCAAAAGGTACACAATGCTAAAAGCGGTGAGTTAGCGGCAGATCTTGACTTTTCTTGGATTAATATTCCAATATATATCCGAAGTATATTGTCCCATTGATAGTGGTCCATGCGGTGTTTGGGGCACCTGCGACGCTTGTGCCGCGCATCAAGCTCGACAATGGCTTTCAGCTGGAACCTAACAATGATCAGTATACGTTGAGGTATGCCTATATATCAATATGATCGACGTGTTTAATAGATTGATTCCCTCGCTTAGCATACTACATCCGGATGGGAAGAGTTGGCGCGAAGAGACGGTCCAACTGATACCACCAGGTGTGCCGGAGGTTAAGGGTACTATCAATCAGGCTTTCGATGATCGAGGCGGCACTTTGTTGGTCACCTATGAGGCGGGACCTAACGGAAATGTTGTCAAGTATAGCTATAGAAGCAGTAGCCAACCTTCAAAGCCGGTATATGAAATATTTTTAAGCGTGCCCTTTCTAAAGTCAACAGCGGGTTAAATTAGTGTGATTGTGATTTAATCAATAAAAGATAAATATGCTCTTTGATAGGAATAAATGCGCCTTAGTAATATTTTTTGTTCATTACCTTTTGAAATTGAATTTGTCGCATAAAATTCTTTACAAGCTTGAGGTATGCATAATCTAGTACGATTATTTTAGACAATCGTACATATCGATATATTTTTGAAACTTAACGCTTACATTGATCAATTTCTAGGCATATGTGCACAGAATGTGAACGTACTTTAGAACATCAAATTTATGCCTGAAAGTATGCTATAAGAATTAACAAAGTATAATTAAGATTTTATCATGCTGAAATTCATATACTCTTACACATGCGAAGCATACAAAAATAATCTTCGTCTCTCTCTCTCTATCTCCTCTTACACTATTTAATCAGCAAATATCGATATTTACTTGGTGATTATAAACTTGTGTTTGTGTGTTTGTTATTGCTATCGATTACAATTGCCCCTCGAAACAGTTAAATAACATTCAAATAATTAACGCTTGATTTGACATGCAAAGTGATATTTATACATATATTAGTTAGAGCGTAAATTGACGGCGTAGTAGACGTAGCGATTTCACCTCGCGTCACCTTAGCCCCGCCACCTGTTCGGCGCCCGTTGCGAGAAGCGTGAGCAAAATATCAAACAATGCTGCGCGGCTGTTTGGCACCTCATATCATATTTATCAGCCAGCCAGCTGGCAATTCAGTCGACTTTCTGTGGCACTCGTGTATTGACCGACTTATCATCTACGTAGTGCGGGAGCCGATAAGCCGCCACGATGCAGCATTTGGCTTGAATTATCCAGCAATTGCTCGACTCTCTCTCTCTCTCTGTCTCTCTCTCATCTCTTTGAAACCTTGTCAAAATGTTTAAAGAGTGGCGGAAGCCCAAACGCTGGCAGCATCATCAGCAGCAGCAACAGAAACAAAAGCTGCGACAGCTGCAGCGTCGCATGCTCGACAGGTGCCGCTGCCAGTGACTCCCCAACTGTAAGAGTGGTTTTCATTTCATTTCTTGATATCTCCACAGAGAGACGATGATCGTGTTTGTCTATGACACCGAGTGTCTGAAGGACGAGGCAGATGATCCCATTGCCGCGGTGCTCTACTTCCATCCCAGTTGGGTCTCGGACACACAGAAGGTGGCCCTATGTGGCCAGCTAATGGGCACATCGTACTTCCTCAAAGATTGCTTCTTTAAGCCGCGGATCTTGGCCTTGCAGAATGGCAAATTTGTGCTCAAGGAGTTTGGACGCTTTACTTTGGTATGTACCATACTTTAGAGATCTTTTTATAGTTAACTAATCTTTGTCTTCCTTCTGTCTATAGGCCGTCGGCACTGATCGTAATATTGGAGACGAGCTGCTGCAGCATCGCGCGAATCTATTGAGCTCGCTCTTGAAGTTCTTCCATCGTGACTTGCAGTCGCTCCACGATCAGTACGCACAGCCCGCCCAACATCACAACCGGAATCTCAACGAGAAACTATATCACATATTTGAGACATATCTGCCCATGCTGCAACGCAATGGCAACACATTCCAAAATGTGCCCAAGTTGCGTATGCCCAAGGTGAGTGCGCTAATCTATACCAAACACTTCAGGACTTATCTAACTGCCTCGCCCGCAGACCGCCAGTCATATCTACCTGGAGGCCATACAGACTCTGCAAAGCTGTCAGCAAACAAAGGGTATCCTAGGCGGCGCCATTCTCTATCACAACAAGTAAGTGGAGCAGCAAACCCTTTGAAAGGCTTACTAATCTCCCTGCTTTGCTTTCAGAGTGGTTGCCTCCCAGCTGGGAGATGTGGTGACTAAGCAACTGGTGCTTACGGATCCGCGCCATGTGCGCACTACGGCCGAGCAGCTGAACATGCAACAGTTTCATATTCCGCACGGTGTGCAAATGCTGGTTGTTTATGTGGAGCAGCAGCAGTATCGTAAGCTGGTCACGGAGGCACAGCGAGCTCAGAATCTCCAGACGACAACCACGCAACTGGGCCAAGGGTCACATCCATTTCAATATGCCAAGCGTAAGCTGAAGCGTGACAAGTCGCTCATATTCACCCATATACCTGAGGAGGAGCAGGCCACATCGACGTCAGAGACGGTAGAGCTGCCGGCAGCTAGACCGAAGTCAATGCGGCCAACCCATTTGCCTCTGCGCTTGAAGAGCTTGCACAGCAAGGATCTGCCCGAGTCTGGCATTGCTTCCATCAACTTTGATGAAACGGATTCCTATCCTGAGTTCATTGGGCGGACTAGCGTCTGCAACACGCCAATGACAGAGAATAAGGTGCTGCCGGTCGCTAGTGTTATGTCCATATGCGCCAATCCCGAAGATGAGGATGCTGATGCACATAACTCAAACGGAAAGGTGACCACAGGGACGGCCTCGTCGTCACGCCGTAACTCGCTCAAGCAAGATGTGGAGAAATTCTTTCAGAACTTCATCAGCAATCCGCACAAGCAGCTGACGCGTCGCAAATCCTCCGCCGATTTGCAGGATGCTTTGCGTGCGATTTCCAAGAAACTGGGCCACATCACACACGGCTTCAAGACGGATGAGAATCGCAATGGCAACGGCCACGCCGATGGCAGCTCCGATGCATCTCCCGACTACATAGAGAACGATGAGCGTAGCAGTTCACGTACGATTAGCGATCCCACCTATCCGGTTTTCAATGCCAACGGCCAGCAGATATCACGTAGTCTGTTCCAACAGTTCCTGGAGCAGTATCGGAAGCTGTGGGGCGTTGCAAGCGAGCAGGCCGCACAGGATGCCGAACTGGCGGCGCTCGTTGCCGAATTTCAGGAGTTCAACATGGAAATACAAAAGTTGGATGAGCACATGAGACAGCAGGCAGCCGAAGCCTCGACCTCGGACACTACTGAAGCAGCCGATCGTAATCTGAATATAACAGCAAAGACGCCGTCAGACAAACGCGCCATGTGTCTGCCCCTCAAGTCGGCGGGTGAGTGCGGCAATGTGGAGACCGTAGTCACTCAGCGTCGCAATGGAGGGGCTGGCGTGCCCCTAACACCGCTCATGGCCAAGCTCTCTGTGCTGGCGCTCAGCGAGACCACGCCCATCGAGATACAGACTCCGTTGACCAGCAGTAAGGCATTCTCGCGCCGTTGCTCGCTCAAGTGCGAGGATGCAGTCGATGCTCTGGCTGTGTTCTCCAACACGCAGCCAGCAGTAGCAACGTCATCAACGGACGGGCTGCAGCGCACGGAGCTCTATGTGTGCGGGCAGCAGAACATGACATTACTGCTGCTCATGGAGGAGGGCTCCTGCTTTCAGCAGGCCATTGTGCAGAAGATGGTGAGTTGTAAGATTGAAAATCAAAGTTATTTCTAATGTCTTCCTTCGCCTTGCAGTTCGACATTTGCGTAGCGAAATTTCCGCACATGGAATCTCAGCTGAATCAAACGCTCAACGTCAATGTGGAGGGCGACAAGCGCGACTGCGGCAACTATAGCTTCATGTGCATCGATGCCAAGTGGGATGCGCTGCAACGCAACGGGCCCTGGAATCCGTTGGAGCTAAATACGCTGGAGAGCATGCACAGCGATCTGAAGCAACGGAGCGACCAACTCACCGATTTGATACTGCGGTAAAGAAACTTGAAAAAATTCGAAAATAAATATGAATTTTAAATTGGGTTTAATGCTCAGGTCGCACGACTCTGTCTTCTATGGCTACAAGTGCGGACGCACCGAGTTCTTCTACAAGGAGCCCACGCATCAGATCAATGGCATACCACCGCCCTCGGATCCCATTGGCAACATACAGATGCGCGCCAAATCGCGTCTGGAACGTGATCACTCCTACATGCTCTTGTAGACTACGTATTAACCATATGTATGCATAAACAACTACAACTACAACTACAACAAGAATACAAATTACAAAATACTCGCATGCTTAGCCAAAAAAGTAAAAACTTTAATGTCCAGATCTTATATGGATGCTGCTACGCAACCATAAAGCCAATTTAATGCCATCCGTTCTAACTGTAACTTACTTTGCCATCTCAGTCTGTGCTTACTTCGATCAGCGACAACTACTACTATCAAGTTTTAATGTGTGAGCACAGCATGTTTTAAATAGTATTTAAATGTGAACTCAGCTGTTAGCTATATTATTGTTTCAAAAAGTACAAAACTTTATTTGTTATATTTTATATTATAATTCTAATTCGATTCTGTTGCTAATATTTGTTATGATTGAGAGTTTCTTTTTCAAAATCAATGATTATTTTTGTATTCGTTATTTTTGCAATTGAATCTTAGTGCCAATTTGAATTCAAAAGCCGTCAATGTGTATAGAAGTATTTATATATATATATATATATATATATATATATATATGTATATTATATATGTGTGTATATTTATCGGAGTTGCCGCATATAGGAAACGTGTGCAATATACAAATATTTTGCGATTTTATGTAGCTTTAGCCCAAATACATTATGAATACAACTCAAGAGCACAACTTGTGCAATATATAATATATAATAATATAATAATATATATAATAATATACATATATATAATAATACACATATATATAATAATAAACATATTAATATCAGTTCGCGCTCATGATTATGATGCGTGCATAAGTTTTAAAGAAAATGAAAATAAAAATAAAAAAAATTCCCCCCAAATGCCAGAATATTTTTATTTCGTTCGACAGTTATATATATATATGTATATCTATTTGATTTAGTTGTCATTCCAGCCAGCTGTCAGCCGTCAGTAGCAATTTGTAGCTCTTGTTGCCTTGATTAGATATCTTCGAGATGGTAAGTGTGGGTTCTGCGATTCTGACATCTTTTGTATTCGATTCGTGCTCTGCAGCCCAGCGCACAGGGGCTAACGATTCGAATCAAGCTTCCAACCCGTATCCAACCTGACTTTAAACCCTCGCCGGGCTGCGCTGGCTACTATACGAATAAGATCCACTATATGAAAAAGTATCTCCTGGAAGACCTGCCCCAGTATACATTTTCATTGGCTTTCATGGAGCCGGTGGACACGAAGGCACTTAATGTGCCCACCTACTACACGATTATCGAGCACCCCATGGACATGGGCACCGTTAGTCTGCGCGTAGAGCATAGATACTACGAGAGCGTGAATGAGCTAGTTGACGACATCAGACTTGTAATCAGCAATTGCTTCACATTTAATATGCCCAGCTCTCTTGTCTATCGCGATGGGCAGAAGCTGGAAGCGCTATTCAATAAGGTGCTAGAGAGGATGCCACAAGGTGAGGAGGTGATCTACGACAAGGACAAAGGCGACAGGTCAATAATGAGGCGTCAATGTCGATATAGGTTACTGAAGCTGCAGGAGAGCACCGATTTACTGGAGCAGGATGCACGGGAATTTTTTACCCAAAAATGGTTTCCCATCGGCGAAGCGTTACAAAATGAGAGCTTCCAGTCACTGGATGACTTTGAGACACAGATGGACAACATCATTAAGCAATTCAGGGATCATGAGAAGCGGATTCTGGATGAATACGACTACGAAACCAATCGACAGCAGGATGATCAGGACAGCAAAGAAGATGATTTTTTGAACGGCACGACTCCATATAAAAAGCCTCCATTCGCTTGGGAAGATAGCATAGTCGATGCTCTGGACGATGCGCTCACCTGCCTCAAGCAGAATCTGGCCAAATCTCGCCGTGGCCAGCAAACAGAGGATAAACTGAACTACAGCGCGGAGCTTTCGTCGATTTTAGTCAACGCTCACATCATCTGTGACGGTCTGTGCTCGAAAATCAATCTGCCCGAGTCCTCTGAAGAAGACGAGCCCGAAGAGAATCCGAATGATGTTAGCATTGAAGAGCGTCAGTCCATCCGGGAGCAGTTCAACCAACTCTGCCCCGAAGCCATGTTCGATGTAATGCATATCGTTGAGCAGGCCGAACACCGATCCGACAGCAACGCCGGTCGCAAATACAATATGAAGGACTTCAGCCCGCAGACGATGGTGCTCATAAAGAAAGCTATCGAATCGCATCTCAAGTCGAAGGCAGAGGAAGAGGAGAAGATGCTCAATTGCGCGGAATTGGACGAAAAGATGTCCCAGTACGACGATGACGAGTGTCCACAGCAGCCGAAGCTAACTTTTATTCCATACTTTTCCGCGTTGCAGCAGCAACGGAATCAGACGGTGCACCCGGTGCCAACTTTTATTCCATACTCGTCCGAAGTGCAGGAGCAATCGAATGAGTATCAGCAGCTGATTGCAACTTGTTTGCCATACTCGTCCGCAATGCTGCAACAACTGTACCAGTCGGGGCGGCCGGCGCCAATTTCTATTCCAGATTCGTCCGCGATGCTGAAGCAACCGAACCAGTCGAACGGCCCAACGGATTGCCTGGCACAATATGAACACAACTCCGCTGACGAAACGATGAAGGATAAGAAAGAAAACAATATTATTTAACAAAAAATCTATTATTAATTCACTAGGTTTATCGAAAAATGATTGATTTATTTCGCTTTCATTTCAAATGTTTGTTGTGAATTTGTGAAGTGTTTTTTTGTGTTGTTGTCTTAGTGTTAATTTCACTATTTGTTCTTATCAAAATATTCATATTTCTCAGTTTGCTTCGAATGATAATGTCGTTCATGCATATATAGAGCTTATGATAGTAATAATTTAAAAAGTAATCTTATGGTACCACAATGAAATAATTCTCAAGCGTTTTCTCTTTGTCCAACTATATATGCGTATCTCTAAGGTTTTTGCTTAATTGGCGAACGAAACTAATTATTTAATTGTAAGCATATTAGATAAATCACACAACAATCTCTGCTGCACTTTGCACTCTCACTAACTTCGTTGTAGGCGGCTAAAAACTATATGGATTACTTCTAATTTATATATGTAAGTAAATAGTATATAATAATATATGTAGGTATGTGGGTGTAGTATGATTAACATTCTTGCGTTTCTTCATTTAGCACATTTAGACTACTAAGCTTAGTAATTAACCCGTTGCTGCCGTTGATTTCGCTTTCTAATCTCTGATCAACTATGCCACAATATGACTATTCTTGTTCAGATCAGTAAGTAACTCGGCATTCAAATCCTCCCCCTCAAGCAAATCGCCATTGAGTGAATGCGGAATGCTAGTTGAGAGCGCCATGCCACGTCCACCGCCGACACTACCACCAGCGCTGCTGGTGCCAATGGATATATCATCTGGCGGTGAGTTTCGACGACGTTCGCGCTCGCGCACAATATGTGGCGCCTCGTTGAACTCGTCTAGTTCATCCATGCCTGACAGGAGGAAAAAACAAATCATATCAAAAGACTTTAGGGCATCTTAGCTCAGGACTTACCTGCATACTTGGTGCCCGCCAAGAGCAAATACTGTCCAGCACGATTGGGCCACAACAGTCCGGTCATTACACAGTAGGCCATGCAGTCGGCCGAGTTGGTGATGCCCTGCAGCAGCTTGTACCGCCACATGGGACTCACCTGCAATGCCACGATGGCCACAATGGGCAAATAAATGAACCACACCAAGCTGGAGGCGCCCAAATGCAATAGAAAGTCCAGCTTCTTGCTGGAGTGCTCATACTTCATTGTATTACGCAGCTCATAAAGAAACCACATCATGAACATAGTGCTGTTGGTTTGGCATATTATAAACAAGTTGAAATTGAAATAGTTTAGATTATCAACTAACCGCAGTATTAAAACAATCCAGCCTGGCCAGCTCTGGTACTCATCGGTGTCGGATATGATATCCACCTCCGTCTGAAATAGAATAAATTGCAATTCTATTATACATATCTATATACATTCCTTAGAACTTACCCGATCCCAGATGTAGAGAAACACATGGAATGCACAGTATGGCACCCAGATCGACATCAATATGATCCAGCCGGTGCGGCTGATCTGCTGTCGCGTCACCGCCCAGCCCTTGGCCAGCAGCAACAGAATCAACATGAATGTGGTGCGGCTGAGTATGTCCAGAACATCGCCAGCTGCCTGCATATTGGGCTCTCCCTCGCCATTGGCCGCATAGCGAATCAGATGTGCCGTGATCAGAGCCAAGCTCACGAATTCACTGAGCAGACTGAGCGTGAACAGCTTGGTCACCGGATGCTTCTGGCGGCGCACAGCATATATTTGCATGGGCAGCAGCACAATGTAGACCAGCATGAAGATGAGATACATTTCCAGCAGATTCTGCTGATCGTACGGATACTGATAGGTCAGCGGATGAGCCACCGAATTATTTGGATGCACATTCACCAAATTAATATCATATTGCAGAGTAGTCAGCAGGCTGCTGCTCCGATTACTCAGCCTGGCGAAGTTCTCGTGGGAATGCCACTCGCAAGTGCTGCGATTGCGATAACAAGCCACCAATGCCACATACCAAAAGCTGTAAAGGAAAAGATATTTAGCAAACAAATAAACACAAAAATTCGATATCATCAATAAACAATTTCAATTCACAGAGAAAACAGAAGCAAGCGAAGCAGTAGCTATATCTGTAATGGCCCGCTTATCAGACAATTGATAATAGCTGATATCTAGGCTACCTACCGTGGCTCCGCCTCCAGGTCTATGACATAGGTGAACTGATGTCCGCCAATGACATTCGACGGTGCATCTTCGTCGATGCACAGCTGATTGTGCGGGCAGGGCACACGGCGTAGGAAGTCACGCTTGCCCTGGGGATTGCAATCAGGATCGTAGACCACATGCTCCAGGCGTTCGAACATGCGCGTGCAGGCGCTTTCCCTGTTGTGAAAACTGCGATTGCTGTAGAAGTCTACGAACATGGACTTGTCCAGCACGACCAGCGTGACGGGTGCACTGTACGTGTCCGGCGAGGTCACATTGCCGAATATGTAGCCATAGGATTTCCCAGTGCGCGGCGTGGGCAGATCGGCTTTTTGAAAGCCAAATTTTATGAGGAACTGAAAAAAGTCAGCCGTGTGGAATTCGCCGCTGATGTGGGTCGTCGACGCCGACGGCATGTGCAGTACGAGCATCACCAATAACACCAGCCATTGTATATTGTGGGAGGCGGGGGATGATACTGCTACTGCTGGTTTGGCTGATAATGATGCTGCGTACATTGCAGAGCTTATCACTGTCTTTGTTGTTATGCTGGCAGCGTCGCGAGTTTGTGTTGCTGTTTCATCAGCTGCTGTCGTGGCAGCCGATGGGCAATTACACTGCCAAGGTGGCGCACTTTTGTGCATTCTGTGCGAATTTGTTAGCTATTTTTGTTTGTGGAAACTTCCACCTTGCTCAGTTTTGCTCTGTTTGTCTTCTTCTTTGTCAATTGTTTCTCAAAAAGTGGGCAGCACTCAAATATGTTAAGTTGTGGTCACCCAGAAATAATAACATTTGCTGAAATGTTAATGATAGCGCGCAAGCTTTTAACTTTGTACTAACAATTTATAAAATAAATAAATAAAAATTGGAAAATAATTATAAACAAATGTAGCTGTAATATTTTAATTGTATAAGTGTTTTATAGTAAACAAATCTTCAGTTGATTCACAAACAGAGTTAACAGAGACATAGCAGAACGTTGGCGCCAGTTCGAATTAATGTTAATATTCATCTCTGTTAGGTCAAATTGCGTTTGAACACAAAATACTAAGTGCCATCTATGTTTCAGGTTCAGTGCAGTTAAAGTGCCAAGTACCAGCCAACTAAACAGCATAGAGCTTGTATGAACTGTAGATGGCGTTTTGGGAACATATAATATTTAAAAAAATATAATACGACATTATAACGTCTTTAAGGCAGCAACATCAGCACCTTTTTAGTTTCCAAAATTACTGTCGTAATATGCGATTATCATACAATAAGGGTCATCAGTGGAGTGACGTATTACACCCTCTTGAATGGCCGCATTAGCCACAGGCAAACACCTCTCCACCCCCTTGGCTCCAGCACCTGTCCCTGCCCCAGCCTCACACACAATTCAACAATAAATTTCAATAATTCTAAAATTTATGCGGAAAGAGAATGATGCGACCCTTTGGCGTTTATGCAATGCCAACTTCAAAGTCTGCAGTGGTCGGAATTACCGCTTCCTCTCCCTCTCCCGTCCCACCCCTCTCTATCTCTGCAGCGGCCAATAAGCGGGCATCCCCCTTTCTATATGTATAATGCATGCGTCGGTGGCGACAATCCCCACATGGATTGCGGTTGCCATTGATGCTGCGGAAGTTCTGTCAAGGTGCAAAAGAGCTTTGCACGCTGACAATTCCTTTGAGCTTTGATTGCTGCATGGGGAGCGTGAAGGGTTTGATTTTGTTCAGAATATCAAAATTTATATATATATATATATATATATATATATATATTGTGTATTAAAATCTGTTAAAATATAGATTTTCCATTGTGATTTCGCGCTAAGGGTGGTTCCAGCTTCAGTTCTCCAAATACTAGAGAATTCTTTGCACATCTTAAATTCATTATTGATGACGAGGCGAAAAGCTGTGAAGGATGGAAAAGTTAACTCTCTTTGTTGACAGTTACAATTCGGGCTCATTCATATGTGCAAAATGTGTAACAACAAAAGTCACGAGAGGAGTGTAACGAGGGCTGCTACTGGAGTTGCCCTCGTTAGCCGAAACTATTTATGGCAAATGTTTCAAGGCACCCGAAGAAGCGAAATAAAACAAAATAAATAATTCAGTGAGCAGACAACAGAAATATTAAATACGAAATGTGACTGGTTTGTTGTTATACCCTGTACTTATGGTGGACTACCAAAAGGGGTGTATTGGTTGGCAGTACATTTATGTAGAATGTTCGAGGGCGTGGAAAACTACTTAAATTAGATATATTATATATGAGTAGTACGGGCTGAATACATCTGGCTATGCTAGTACGCCCCTGATTCCGACCGTTCCCTCCGTCCGTTCCTGAATACAATATGCTAGAAAGCTGAATCAAGCGGCCAGGGTATCTTCTAGTCGAGCAATGCCACCTTAACTCCTTCCAGTTGCTGTTATTGTTCGGATTTCTAATACAAATCGACAAGGTTAGCAAAAAATAGAAAAATACGCCTAACTTGTAGACGAAGTCCACTAACTTCAGACCCAAAGGCGGACAGGGACAGGCAGACAGACAGACAGAGGCATAGACAGAGTTCATTGAAATGCCAAGCGACGCGGCCCAGAGGCTCAATGAATGGGGTCAGCCTTGAAGCAAAAGCAAGCAAAGGGCTTTCAGTCAGAGATATTTGCTGACCTCTGCGAAAATCTATTTTTATTATTGATTGTCCAGTAGAATAATAATATATGTGCATATACATGCCGGTTTAATTGCAAAACATGCGCCGCACCAAGCGCGCCGTAAAATAGTATATAATTTCCGTAAAGCTTAAGGCGCTGCAGCCCAGGAAGAAACCCACGAGGCCGCCAATGTAGACTGTGAAGAAAGAAACTTAGTCTTAGACTTGAGTAGTTAAGAGCATTTTGAAAACTTACCCAAAACATCAGCAAAGGAGAAGAGCACATCGCGGCGCAGCTGCATTTTGGGGTAATCAATAATGCCCCATTGTAGATTAGCGCCCAGAAACCAGAGGCGGGACCTCTGAAATAGAGAGAGAGAGAGGGAGGGAGGGAGAGGGAGATAGAGTGGGCATTTGAAATGGCAACATCAGCATAACAACTCAAGTAAACTCAAATTATTATTAAATGTAAAAACTTTCGCCGCACATTGTGCAAAAAAAAAAAGTTAAACAAAAAAAGTTTTTGCGCTCCGAAACAGAAATAATTGCATATTTCAAGGCGTTCGCTGGCAAAACAACTTTTGCGCTTATTATTTTTTACGGCTCCGGTCAACAATTTCAATGTTTGTTCACGGCAAAATGCCCGAGACCTTAGCCGGAGCTAAGAGCAGCAGACGTTCCCCTGAACGTCTGCCTCCAGCTGCAAATGAGCAGCCCGCTGCTTTAACGACCGCTAGATGGCGCTCGTGCTGTAAACATTGTTAAAGCACATTTTGAAATACTAAAATACACTGGATGAGGGTTGAAAAGGGGTATGATTGGTATATATATATATACGATTTTTTAAAGTGTAATAGAAGAGGTCTATGAAGTGTATTAAATTTATATACAAAAATAAAAAAAACGATGAGGAATAGTTTAATTAAAGTCTATAAAGTCATACATAAAAAAATCAATATATGAATTATAAATTAAATAATTAAAATTCAATAGGCTTTACAAAATATTATAAACTCTTTTTCTCTACTAATTTTCAATTAAGAACTAGCAGAGTATTAAGCAGTCGAGACTGATATTTTGATTTTCTGCCAGCTTAAGCTTGTTTATAGGGCATTACTTGAAGGAGTTTCTTAAACTCTTCTTATTATTATATTTCTTATATAGCACTTACATAGGACTGCACGAAGAAGTTGGAGTCGTCGCAGTTGGACAGGCAATTGCAATTGATTTTGTATTTATCCGATTTCAAGGAGATTATCTCGCCTGAAAAGTAGAAAATGATTAGAACTATAAATGTTAAGTGAATGCCAAGAGCTCGTCACGTAAATGCCAAAATATTTCTCAATGAAATTTCTGGCATCAGCTCGAAGCGAAGCCAAATATTTGCATGCAAAGGAGATTATCAAAAAATGCTCACGTTTAATTTTGACCAAGCAGCCGATGCCCTCCAAACCGCATACTGGCAAGCGGCGGCCATTGCGCACTGAAAGAGACAGCAACAGAGGGTGGGAGAGAGAGAGAGAGAGACTTCAAGTGGAACTATTTAAACATTTTATGAGAAAAATGCACAGCGGCAACAACGATAACGACATCAACGTTGACACATAAAAGTTAAACTTTAATGGGACCAATTAAGTGCAACTATGTGAACGGGAACGTGAGCGTGAAGAGCAGGAAGAGGAACGGGAACGGGAACAGGAACGGGAAGAGGACCGACAATGATGATAAGTATGAGCATGATGACAAGCTCAAAATTATAATTACACTAGAGAATTAACAATTGAATAAAATGCTGTGTTGTGGACGGGCATGCGCGACTAGTGAATGCCCTAACCTAATAACTGTTGATGAATAAATGATAAAAAGATACGATTATAAATATATATAATTAAATCTGATAACTAAATATGTGAAATATACGAGTTATATAACATTTGGAATGGGCTCTGATATGGATATGCTACTCAGAACTGTAACGAGCAGAGCTGAAAATTGCAAGCTTAATTTAATATTTGATTAGCTTCTACAATACAAAAAACCAATATGCTCTTTTCTCTATATACTTACGTATATTGCGATAGAAGTGCGGCACGCAGCCGCAAACGCGCAGCGCAAAGAACATGCGACACTCGGAGAGGCACAAGCCAAAGCTGTAAATGGGCACCGTTTGCATCTCATCGGCCTCGTAGCGAAAGCGGCATTTCCGCTGCTTGGTATTGAAGCTATGAGAAGACAGAAAAAATATATAAATAAATATATACAAATTAAAAATTTTTTAAATAAAAATAGATATAAAAATATATAAATATAAAAATATAAAAATATAAAAATATATAAATATAAAAATATAAAAATATAAAAATATAAAAATATAAAAATATAAAAATATAAAAATATAAAAATATAAAAATATAAAAATATATAATTATACAAATATGTAAATATATAAATATAAAAATTTATAAAAAAAAATAAAAATTTAAAAATATAAAAATATATAAATATAAAAATATAAAAATACATAAATATATAAATATATAAATATAAAAATACAAAAATATAAAAATATATAAATATATAATTATAAAAATATATAAATATAAAAATTTATTAAAAAAAAAAAATTTTAAAATATAAAATTTTATAAATATATAAATATATAAATATATAAATATATAAATATATAAATATATAAATATATAAATATATAAATATACAAATATGTAAATATATACAATATAAATATAAATATTTATAAAAAAAAATAAAAATTTAAAAATATAAAATGTAATTTAAATATATAATAGATATTCCTAGTAATAGTTGGCATTTCGATCTCATCTATGCTCACGCTCTGGCATCCTCGTTCGTATAGATCTCCAGCGCAATTAGCTCCACCGTTGTATAGTCGCTCTCGGGAAAGGTGTAACGCTGCTTGGATATGCTGGGCACATCGCCAGCGCCGTGAAAGTAAACATCATAAGCAGTCGATAGATTGATGATCTGTGCATAGATCTCGCCATCGAGCGGATGCACGGTGACACGATCGCCATGGTCCAAAATGCTCCAGTCGCCAGAGCGCCAATATCTGTTGGATTAGGGCATATATATTATGTAGAAGTATATGAGTATATCAAAACTTGAATGAGCTGAAATGAAGATGCTTTGTACAAACTTCTGACTGACCCTTGACAAGTGTTTCCACTTCAGTCATACATAGTCGAGCACTCCCCATACATAAATCCCCTCCGACTATCTAGTATCCCCACTCACTTGTAGGTATTGTAGCGCGCCACTAGAGAGTTGACGGAGTGGCAAATGCCAAACTCCGTTTGCGTCTCGTAGATGAACATTTTGACGGCGGCGCCGCTGCTGATTTCCGGCTCGAAGGGCCATTTCAGCTCGTAGAGCAAGCTCAGATAGTCGCTGCTGTCGATGCCGTAGGATTTGTTCAGCGGCAGAGTTTCCAAGTTGTCGTAAGTGAGACTCGCCAGTTTGATAATAAAATCACGGAAGAACTCCTTGTCATCCTCGTCCACGAACTGCTCGCTGTGGGCGCTATAGAGGACATAGATAAATTGAATATATATCTTCCATGGAATATCTTTGCACTTACTCTATGTAATCCTCTAGCTTGATGTCATCGATGCGCTTGTGTGGACACACGGTGAGCGATGGAAAACTGGTGTTCCACACCAGCTTATTGCGATCCATCGAGATGACCATGGGCGAGGTCTGGAAACGTTGCCAAGTGCGTTGGCTCAGCGAGATGATGCTGAACAGTGCCACGCAGATGAAGGCAAACCAAAGCATGCTGAAGGAAGTGAAGCAACAAAAAATACGTAAATGATATATAGAGTATGAAGACATCTTTTTTGTATGACCTGTAAATGGGATTGGTGGGAAATGGGGTATGTAGAAAGTTGTTGAGCTCGGGAAGTTTAAATTGGATCTTGAAATGGGAAAGATCTATATCTTATGCAGCTCATCTATTATCTGTATATGTAGCTTATTTGATTATCTATTATCTAGAAAGTTTGACTTGCCTAATAGTATCTCAGAGCTGCATAAAGTTAATAATCTAAGCAGATTAAGAATATTTTCAGCTTTAGTTTCACATCTCGTCGAATTCATCATATGGAACGTGTCATAGTAATCAGCTTTGAAGGCCCTATTTATGAATGCTTTATAGGATTCACAAATACAAAGAATTAGCTTAGTTACAGCTATATAGACACATATATTTACTGTAGTTTCAACTGAACTTCCATCCAGGGTATCTGCTAGTCAGGCTCTTGCCTCTGCTGCACACTTCTGCATATTTTTTTTGGCGCACACACTGTGAACGCACATAAAAATCTATTGCGTGTAAATTTTTGTAAGCATCAGTCGAAATATGCGACACAGAAGAATTATGGCCAAGTTAGGGAAGAGTCAATGAACGGAAGGCGACGCAGTGGCAACCCTTCTGCAGCCGCCCCATTTTTATGTGTATTTTGGCTGCAAGTGCGACGACAGCCAAAATGGACGCAGCACCAAGACACACAGAGAGGGTGAGAGAGAGTGTGTGTGTGTGTGTGTGTGTGTGTGTGTGTGTGTGTCCATAACAAGTCTGACAAAAGCCGGCAAATCCTTGAAACATCTCCCTTTTGCTGGCGTCGCACCGCACAATGATGACATTTTGACGCCAGCAATGGCTCATAAAGCCTTCAGCACTGTCAACACACACTTACTCACACACACACACACACACACACACACACACACACACACACACACACCCACACACACACACATGTATATAGCTATGTGTGTGTGTGGGCACTTCATTGCTGTAACAGCTACTTGGCTTTTAATTTTCAAACATTTCGCTATGAAAATGCTACGAATTTTCCGCTCCTGCACCGAATCATTTCTAATTTTAAATTGTCTGGGAAATTCGCCACTTGAGCAGCGCCATTAGGAAGGTTTTTCAAAGTCGGAAAAGGGGTATATGGAGTATATACTATAAGTAACTAAATTAGCTAATTAGCTAATTAAATTAATTAGAATAAAGGAAAAGTAAATAAAAATAATAAAAAGAAAATAAATAAATAAAATACAAATAAATAAATAAAAAAGATACAAATAAATAAATAAAATAATAATAAACATTTTTTTAAATCCATTTTTTTTTTGCAATTTTGTGTTAATATAATACAAAGTAAATTTGATAAAAAAAATTTGATTTATTTACAACGTAGGATTTCTATATAAATAAAATAAATATATTTAGGTTTACTATAAACAGAATTTATTATATTTATATATTATATATAATTATAGTCTTTATTTCGGAATTTTGTTTATTGAATTTAAAATTTAAAAAATGTATATTAATTAAGTTTTATTTTTATCCAAAATTTATTTTAATTGAATATTTATTATTATTTTAAATTCAAATTTAAATTTTTTATTTAATTTATTTTCTTTAATTAAATTTTTTTAAATTTTAGTTGTATTGTTTATTGATTTTATTGAAATTTAATTTTAACTTTTTTAAAAATTTAATTTAATGTTTTTTAAATTTATTTAAATTTATTTGCTTATCTTTTTTTTGAAATTTTATTTTTATTTCTATGTAATATGGATATCCTTGATACGAAATTTGCCTGACTACAGGATATTTGGCAGCTGATCACACTCATTATGAATATACCTAAATTCACGCTTTGTTTTTGTTTTATGGCAAAACTTGGAATTGTTGGTGCTTTTATGGCTTCCGAAAATGTCTGCGTGCTAAAATTGTTTGGACATCATATAACGTCAGTCTCGACTCATCAGTCTGGCTGCCAGGCTGCCAGGCTGGCGGGTTGTCTGCCTGCCTGTCAGCCAGAAATTTGCTTTGTTTCATCATCTTTTGCCACTCATATGAATAAAATTGCTGTGCGTGAATGAGGCGCAGCTAAGCATGGGAAACTGTCAAATGGCGGGAGAGTGCGAGAGGGAATAATAGAAATATTTTGTGATATACAAAAAAATATATATGTAAATATGTATATTAAAATTCTTAATTTATGAATTTTAGTAGAATTTAATAAATAAATTTTGTATAAATATACTTAGAGCTTTATGCAGTCAATCAGCTCTCATTAGACTTCCCCTAAATATCAAGACATATTTCTTACTAAGATAGCCCCTCTCTCTATTCATCTATTCATCTCTCACACAAACACAGTTCAATAAACTCCTGCATAAGTAAACTATTTGTGGCTGCATTTAAGCCATTGTTGAACCCGAATGCAACCCAAAAACTGAATGCATCTCCAATAGTTCAGCTCTGGCACTCGCCACATTTGGCATGCTCTCCAAACAGCATCCGCATTGCACATGCATTTGCGTACTTTGCATTCGCAGTTCGTTCTCTGATTCCGGCTGCGGATTATGCAGTCGCATGACTCCCATCCAAACCATGCCCTCCCCCTCTCCCCACCAGCCCGAAATGCTACGAGAACGCGCTCTCGGTATTGAGGTTATCACATGTCAGCAGCACAGACTCCAGCGATTTATGCATATTTCACCTGAAATACTTCCACTGCAAGACTTAAGCCCCTTGAGAGTTATTTAAATCAAAAATATTATGCATTTGGAATGCCTTTGCACCGAACACTAAATGGAACAAGCATTTTTTTGACATTGGCTTAAGTTTTCATAGTATTTATGAAGAGATTAGTTAGGCTAAATTTAATAAGTTTTAGGTTTTATGCAAGATTTAAGGGTTTTATAAATATATTTTATATTTATAAAACACTAAAAAAATTCCAAAATATTTTTTTTTTAATTCTAAAAAAAATTAAAAAAAAAAAAAATTAAAACAAATTCTTAAAAAAAAAAAAATAAGTAAACAAATTTGAACTTAATCAAACTAAATTAAATATTGTGTTAGAAAAAATGTGTATTAAAAACATTGAATAAATATTTAAACAAATTATAAAATAAAAATAAAAATAAATAATAAAAATATAAAAAAAATCATAAATAAATAAATAAATATAAAAGAATAAAAAATTTTGTATTTTGCAAAATATTTTAAATATTATTTGCTCTGCCCCTTTCGTATATTATTACATGCTGAGCAGAGCATATCAGAGTCAATCATACCCGCCTGTATTTCTTTCTACAGCCAACGCAAATAAATCAATCTGAAGTGCAGAAATAAAAATGGGCATGAATAAATAAAAATGTGGGCAGCACAAATCATTTAGTCGCGTGTGGGTGGGGCTGGGGCCTGGTGGCGGTCTCTGGGATATATTGTATTAATTAGAGCTGAGCTGAGCTGGGCTGAGCTGTGCGTGCTGCACACAAGCGCTTACCTTGCCCTTGCCTTCAGCAGAGAGGGGCACACCTGTCACTCTCGGCCAGGAAACTAACACTGAAATTGTAATGGAGCCAAAGAGGGGTACGGTGGGGGGGGGGGGTAGGACGGGGGCCAAGAGGATTTGGATAAAGTCTGGCTGTGTTATCCACTAATTAACCCTCAGCTGCTGGTTGACTGTGGTCCATTTTCGTTATGCCAACATTTGCCACATGCCCCGGTCCCAGCACCGTCCTGCCCGCCCACCTCGAGTGTGTTACCAATTTAAGCCTTGCCAGGCATGCCGTGTAATCCTGTTTGTCATGTCATGTCAGTTTTCAGGATTTATTGCATTGCCGCTCCACTCGCACCAAATACAACAAATACAAATTCCAGCAGCAAAAAATATTACTTCCCCCCGAGCAAGATGTGGGCAACGTTTGCCGCTCATGTCTAATTTTATTCAGCCCGGCTGAGTGTGTAGGTGTGTGTGTGTTGGCCCGTTAGAGAGTTCTTATATGGACACGCACTGCTCCCAGCGGGCCCGGGCATATGGCAGCGAGATCGGAATTATAATCGCCATGTTCTGGCTTAGGCTGCACGTGCGACTGCCGCAATTTAAACCCTCGACTTGGCGGAAATCGAAACGGGTCGAAACGGGTTGAAACTGGTTGAAACGGGCTAAGCCAGACTGAAACTTTTAGTTTAGATTTCAGTTTTCCAGACTTTAGTTAATTTCATTAGGAAGTTAAGTGGGCGTGGAAGAGAAGAAGGGAGCAAGATGTGGAGAGATACAGTATGAGAGAGTGGGAGAGAGATAGAGTAAGAAAGAGTGGGAGTGAGGGAGAGTGATCTAGACAGAGGGAGAGAGAGAGGGGAGTGAGAGCGTTCGATTGTGGGCTTAATGAAAAAAGTTTTAAAAACTTTTACCTTCTCATAGAGTTACTAGAGAAAGCATCCTTAAGTATGTATCGTAGCAGAAGCTGACGCAGCTGGACTTGGATTACACTGGACATGAGCTTAAGCTAAAGTTGACTCTGTAACGACTGTAGCCCTGTCAGAGCTATTCAGGAGTGGATATGGCACTGATGCCTAACTCAATCGAGTCGATACACTCTAGCCCCAAGCCAGCTACAAAGCCAGCAAAGTCCGTCAGCTGCTGCTGCTGATCTGATCTGATGATTCAGGGAATCATAGCTAGGCCCATTTCAAGCCAAGGACTCACCGCTCCAGGAAGTTCAGGCCAAACTTGGCCAAATAGATGAAGCCGTGTATCGAGGAGCCCTGCAGAAACTCAATGATGAAAGCCTGCAGCTTGGCCAGATACGGCAATGGCGCCAGCTGCAGCTGCTCCTCTTGCAGCTGCTCATTTCTTATGGCCGCTGGCTGCCAGAGCGGCGGTCGTCGAAAGCTGCGTATGCTATGGGGCCTGCGCTGGCTGAGCGCCGCAGGCTCATCAGCCTCATTTGCAGCTGACTTCTCCAGCTGGCGCTCCTTAGCCGCCTGCGTGTGATCGGCGCGCTGCGCAGTGCCCGGAAAGAGCAGCAGACCCGGCCCGACGCGAGCAGCCGATTCAATGGGCGTGCCGCTGAGCTGTTGCTGCGCCAGCGAAGCGGTGGATGCGCTGCTCGCGTCATCGCCGCCAGTCGAACTGGTCATTGTGGTGGGGCTCAGGCTTTGGTTGTCCTCGTGCTGCATACCTGGGCAGATGACTGCGGATACCCTGTAAAAGAAGAAGAGGCAAACGTTAGTTGAAATACTATTAAAAAGGGGAAGTTAGTTTGAAGTGTATATAACGAGTAGAGCAACATAAGAGGCTCAAAGAGGCTGCTTTAAAAGGCCTCCTTCAAAAGATACAGCTGCAGGCAGAAGAAGAAGAAGACTATCGACAACAGCCTCAAGACTTGCCGCAGCGGGTGTTGACTTGGAATTTAATAATAGTAGTTATAAAAATAATACGTAAATAATGAATACTCATTTCTGTTAATCTAACTATATTAAGTCTGCTAGATCCATAGTTTATATATTTTTTTTATATATTTAATATATATTTAATATATATTTTTTATATATTTAATTGATATAACAAAAAAAAAAGCAGATAGATACTTTGAGGCCTACTTACGAACCTTCAGTTTAGCAGACCATATAGAGAATTCTTGGCTTAAAGTGAAAGTTCATTTGTGTACAGGGTCCGGCACTCGAAGTGTAACTGGTTCCAGAGCCATTTTTGGTGGCCACTGCTGAGTCCTGTTGAACGTCCATAGGCTGCTGCCAAAATGTTCGTCTGCCCACGGCTTCTAGAACACTTTACCGTTAATATTTGATGCCAGGCCCGCTGAAAACGAAGCCAGTTACACTTCGAGTGCCGTACGCTGTAAGGCCATTTGCCAGCTCTCTGCTTTCCTGGTGCCCGACTGAGCTTAGTTGCATAAGGCTGCTCAAAGCCATATTTATAGCAGATGATATAGCTGTCAGTCAGGCATGATACTGAACAAGCCAATGCCTATCCTCTGCTAAGCCAGCATAATACAAAACAAAAGCCAAATCTAACCAAAACAAAACTGATTTAAGCAGCCCAAGGGGTGGGCACCTGAAACAACTGATTAAGCTGCCATATTAACACATATTATGGCATATATATTAATTAATATTTATAAATATATATATATATATGTATATATGACTGGTATTTAGTGCTCTTGTGCCTAGATTGCAGCTGCCGTTTGCAATTTGCAATTTGGTCTATCGCATAAAGCGTTTATTATGCGATTCAGTGTGCGCAGCGTTAAGCGTAAAAACGTCGTTTTAAATATGTTTTCCTGACAACAACAACAACAACAGCAACAATAATAAATTATTATTACATTTTTTTTAATGCGATGTAAATTATGTCCTTGCAGCTGTGTGTGTGTGTGGGTGCAATTTGTATAAAGCCATTGAAAAGGCAATCAATACGTAGCGCAGGCGGCTGAAGTGGATTGAATACATATATATACGATATATATATACGATATATATATATACGATATATATATATATAGAGTATATAAAGCTCAACAGACAACTGCCATCAGAAATGAGGCATTAAAGTTGCGCATAATTCGGTTAAGATTACATTTACTCAGCTGCAGCATGAATGGCGCCCAGCCCAGGCCTGAATGGAGCTGAGCCTTAACTATATATCATAATAATGCGTTAATTGGATACAATATGCCAAAGTAGACTTTACAATTTTCAAATAATAAAGCAGCCCGTACAGCAGTCATCAGAAAATAAATTGAGCGAGAATTCTGCTCTTTCTTGATTAACAATTTAAAGTTTCTGCTGGAGCCCAATTGCTGCGGCATGAGCCAGGTCGACTATCGGCTGTATTTGTGCAGCAACTGCTGCCGGCGCTGCCTGTGGAGCGAGCTGTCCGCCCAGGAGCATCGCTGCACGCGCTGCCGGCTGCCGTTGCAGGCGTGCGCCATCTGCGATCGCAAGTTCGAGCCGCGCGCACGCTCGGAGCTCTACTGCAAGCGCTGCGACTTCCACCTGGTGAAGCACGTCTCGTCCACGCCGCCGCCAGTGCTGGAGCTGGATCAGGATCTGGACTCGGACGTGGAGCCGGAGCTGTTCGGGCCGCCGCGCGATCGCTCCATGGCGCAGCGCTGGCGGGACATCAAGTCGGCGGCGGGCATAGAGGAGGACGCCTACTTCCTGGACTGACACACAGGCCACATCCTCCACTGCATTGTTACGTAAACTGTTTCACAAATATAGCGCTGAGCCCGCTCCATTTGGCAACTTACATGCGGCCGAGTGGGTGCATTAAGAGCAGCTCATTATAATCAGTTTGGAGCACACAGATTGGGCTCACATTATTGGGGGTCGTTGTCGATGGCCGATGGGGCGTCGGCTGCAACATCAAAAGGCTCGGCGCGTACAGTACACAGTCCTTAAAATGGATTAAAATTTCATTTAAATTTGCATTTAAATGAGCGCAGCGCACTCAAAGTAAATGCCCTCACTTAAGCACAGGACAAAGGGCTGACCAGGCCCAGACACCGGGACGTCCAGACTCGAGACAGCGCCAGCTCCAGCTTGCCACATGGGCAACATTAAAAACTCTTTGTTTCCTCTTTTTTTTCCAGTGTATTCTTCTCCTTTGTTTTTTTCACGCATTTCTACGGGCAGCTGCAGTTTCAGTTGATTACCTTTGGCAGCTGATATGGGCGTGGCGCGGGCTTAAGCGAGCGATCCGCTGCCTGCCGCTGCTGCCGCTGCTGCCGCTGCTCATGCTGCATTTTAATGGGTATTATTTAAATATGTATATTTTACAATTAAATAAACGATTTTTATGCTCTTATGGCGCCCAGTTCCAATTGCTGCTGCTGTCCGGCCACCGGAATCCTTTCAGGTGGCCCAGCCAGCCCGGGACTCGTGTGTATTTTCTGCTTTGCCTGTTAATTAAATTGCAAAACTGCCTTAAGGACATTTTAATTGGCCTTCACTTTGTGGCGCACTCCGTTCATGTGGCGCACCAGTTGCAGCTAGTCCGAGTCTATTGTGTGCCATTATGGTATAGCCTTCTCTGGTCATAAATTATCGATAGCTTTGTTATCGATCTATATGAAATGCTTGCAAATGGCATGCATATTTCTTTTATAACAGCATTGGCTGAGCTGACTCTGCTCTGAAACTTAGTTCATAAGGCGAACAGCTTAACGATATATTTGTCTGTTATCGATCATTTTTAAAAGCCAGTAAATCGATATATTAGTTATAATTTAAGTTGTTTTTTAAGCATATTAACGAAACGCCTTTAATACATTAATAAGAAGGTATCTTTAGTTAAGCGATACTTTATCTATAAGTTATCGATATTTGCAAATGTTTGTCCTATACAAAAAATCATGTGTATTATTATATTATCATATTATTAGTATTATTATATTATTATATTATTATAGTATTAGATTATTAGATTATTATATTATTATATTATTATACTATTATATTATTATATTATTATATTATTATATTATTATATTACTATACTATTATATTATTATATTATTAGTATTATTCTTTGGCATATAAATTATTCGAGAGTCCACGCCACTGAACGCTCAGAGAAGCTTAGTTGAGCAGAAGCCGTCTGGTAATCCATTTTCGATATACATGTTATCGATATGTGTAAAGCCATATTGTGGATTTCCGTTTATAGTATAAGTGTATATTCAAGTTTTAAGATATTCCTATATCTATAGTTTTTTGCCATATTTAATATTAATAATTTTGCCCATAGTTTATCGATTTTATAAATATCGAGAAACGCTTGTGAATCGTAGGAAAACTAATTATATTATCGCTGATTTGTATATAAATTGAAATATAGTTAATTTATAGGCTTCTCCCTCTCCCCTGCCTACCCGTTCGATCTGCCCATCTCCATAAATATTTGTTATCGATATATTGCTTACGCTCGCAATTCAATCAAGTTCTCTTTGTATTTCGAGCATTATGCATGTATTTCGAAACTATCTCAGTTGTCTTGTCCTCGTCCTAGTCGCTGTCCTTGTCTTAGCTGTGCGTCCGTCCGAACGGCCTTCCGTCCGTTTGTCTGTTGGCGAAATAACAAATTTTCCAATTTGTTTCTTGATTTATTTTCACGCCAATTTCTTGGCGCTCGCCTCCGACGACGCTGCTGACATTTGTTTATTTATTTGCCTTCATGTTTTGTCTGCCGTCGTTTTGCTGCTGCTTCAGTTGCCGCTGCTGCTCTGCAGTCGGTTGCGTGAAATCACGAATGAATGAATGACTGCCCCGGCAGCCACCATGAATATTCATGGGCCACGCCACTATGAACAACAGCAGCTACAGCAACAACAGCAGCAGCAGCATCATCAGCATTGGCAATAACAACAACAACAACAAGTCGCAACTAACTCAGCTTGCATTTCCGCTCTATGCGCCAACAATTCGCAGCGCCATTTTGTTGTCCACAGCAGCAGCAGCAGCGGCAGCGGCAGCTGTAGCTCAGCATCGTGGTTTTACTGCCCTATGTGGGGGCGGGTATATTAGGCATGTGATTGTCTTTGGGCTGAATTATGTTATATTGTGTTGGTAAGTTGATGGGTTAGGCTAATTTTAACAATAATTGCTATGGCATTAGGTATGGCTAGTCTTTTAGTCAAATCTAAATTTATTTCAATTAGTTCTAAGCAGCAAAACCGCTAGGAAAACGCTAGGAAAACGCTAGAAAAACGCTAGAAAAACGCTTGAAAGACGCAGCTAAAACGCTAGAAAAACGCAGAAAAAACGCTAGAAAAACGCAGAAAAAACGCAGCAAAAACGCTTCAAAAGCAGTGGAAAAATCAGAGGCAAATGGAATTAGCAATGGCAAAAGTTCAAATTTTTAGGCTTTTACTTACTTTACATAAGCAAAATAATAATATTTAGAATTTATAAAATTTTTATAAAATATTCTTGCATTGTTTTTCGTTATAAAATAATATAATAAATAATATAGTATAAAAATATATACATATAAAAAATATAAAATAAAATGTAATTTTGAAATTGCAACTAAATATTGGATCGTTCGCATTTCCATTTTATTTATTATATATATATATCCAGTAAATATATATATATATATATATTATATATATATATATATATATATATATATATATATATATATATTTACTGGATAACTATGAAAGTGTTATGCTTAAGCAGAATAAATATTTTTAAGTTATATAAATATATTATTATATTTTTGGATGGATTCGTGTTTTGAGCGCGCTGCTCAAATGAGTTTTTCACATAAATATTAAATATTCAATAGCTCCAGCCAAACTACTTTAAATATAAGCATAAATTCCTGTTTAAGCATCAAAATCTTTTATCAAGAATTTTCAATTAGAATTTGCTGAACAAATTTTGCCAGCGCTAACTATATATTTTCTACACAATTATTGGCTTTACTATATAAATGAAATATTTTCAAAATATTCTATACTAATATGCCAAGCAAAGCAAGCATATGCGCACTTCGACTTATGCCTCTGGGCCGCCTTTACAGCGCCTTGTTCTTATTCTTGTTAGTTGAGTGTTCGATGTGCGCAGCTGTTTCTTGGTTAGATGCTGAAAATTGCTTGGCTGCCTGGCTGCTTGTTGCTGTTATTGTTTTAGTCCACATTTTGTGGTTAAGTGCGGCCCTCTCTCTCTCCCTCTCTCTCTCTGTGTGTGTTGGTGCAACAGTTTCTTGCAGGGCGCACAAAAGTAGGCAATGCTTTGCGCTTGTATCGAACAGGAAATTTAATTAAAAGCGCTTTGTCCACGATTTCAAATACAGGATATATATATATATATATATATATATATATATATATATATATATATATATATACTTTATAGTTATAGAGACCACAACTTACAGCTACTGATTCTGGCTGCTGTTCACTGCTGAGTTTTTCCGTCCACCGCTCGGCTGAGCTAACGAACTGTGACTACAATCAGCGCACCGCTGCACTTGACTTTAGTACAGCCAGTGGCCAGTGGCCAGCGGCCGCCGTTGTGACTTTTAGCCGACATTTCGGGTCGCCTCATGAGAAACTTGTCAGCTGCCGCCGGCCCCGACTTCTGTTGATTGCGCCGGAACAATCGCAATGGCATATTGTGGCCCCAGCCGGACTGCGATGCTTGCAACAATTCAGAAACTATTGATTTACACGCTAATTACTGCTGTGAGTGTGAGGGTGTGTGTGTGTGTGTGTGTGTGTGTGGCATTGTACTGGCCAGCCTAATTGTTGCTGTCCGATAAGATTGCTGCGGCGTGGCTTTTGGCTGGACTAATCGCTGGCTTTAAATATGACTCAATCAGCTTGTTCTTTGAGTGGAGTGCGCATAATTGCCAGCACTTCATCTAGATCCGTTCAGGACTTGTAAATAATATCATATTCCTAGCACCAATCAAATCAGAACCAACCTCGGCCAAGGAAATGCCCTGAAAAATATTTCATTGAGAAATGCTGAGAAAATAAGAATTGTCTAGTTGAGAGTGACTGACTGGCAGATACTCTGTAAGCCAACTTGAAGGAGAGAGAGGCTAATATCTGAGCAAGTTGGTTGACAGAAAAAAGGAACTATGTCTACCTGTTTATAGCTCCTCAACTCCTAGCCAAAATCTCTTCAGTCAGCTGGCTCTTTAGCTGCTTAAAGCGAGCATGAGAAAACCGCTTTTGCCTCTGGGCCAATCGAGCAAACTTTGTAGACCATTAGAGAGTCGTCCTTGTTACTTCAACTTCAACTTGTGCTACAGCCCCCCATCTGCTCCTCCTCCTCCTCATACTCCTCCGCGGGCATTGCTATGTAATCTTTGATTTTGCATGAGCAGATTTTATGGGGCAGGTCCAGACTCTCTCTGGGGCGCTGCAGCTGTATAAATTTTACATTTGTTTCCTTTCAATTTAACAATGTGTACTTTTCGTATTGTTTTGCTTTATATAGGGCGCGTAGCGGGCAGCCTGGGCCGGCAGTGGGGGCCTTGGCGCTGCCAACGATTTTTCACGCGCGCCAAGCGCTAGCTCTGGCTCTGCATGCTCACTTCAGCGCCTGATTTCGCAATATTTATGATTAGCAATTTATTATTCATCATTTTCGAGTGCGCAAACAAAGCGCCAACTCAAGCAGCCGAGGAAAATCGAATGATGTGCCGCCATAAGTCTTCAGCCGAGGGCCAAGCGCAGTTCGAGTGGGTGGTGGGGTGGTTGGGTTTGCGTGTACCGCCATTAACTTGCACTTAATTTGATTAACTGAAAGCCGATGTTTACATGCGCTGCATGCCGGCAAATCTATCAAAAATGTGCGGAGCAAACGGCAACTGAGCCGAATTGATGGCTGCAGCGTCTGCCTGGAGCAGCAGCAGCGGGCTTAGACTGCGACTTGTGTGCAAATAATCTACGGCCTTCTTATGCCGGGCATATAGCTGGGCATTAATGGGCTGGCGCTCTGCTAGACAATGGGGCAAAGAAAGGTATATGTGTGCATAGGGCAGATTGAGATTGAGATTGAGCTATTTGCCAGCCTGTTACGGTCGGAGATGTTGGCCAGGCATAAGGTAGCAGCGGAAATAGGTCTAGCTGAGAGACTGAAATGAGGGGGGCACAAGTCATACCAAGTCTATATTATATATTTTATATATATAATAAATATAATATATTAAATATAAATAATTATACATATATATATATATATATATATATATATATATATATATATATATATATATATATATATATATATATATATATATATATATATATATATATATTTTATATTTATTTATTTATTTATTATATAAATATATAAATTATATAAATATTGTGTGGGCACAGGTTATAAAAATTCTATATTATATATATTATTTATATTTTATATATTTTTTATATAATATATATAATACATAAAATAAAAATAATTTTATATATATTTTAATTACATAAATATATAAATTATATAAATATTGTGTGGGCACAAGTTATAAAAATTCTATATTATATATATTATTTATATTTTATATATTATATATTTTATATATTTTTTATTTAATATATATAATATATAAAATATATATAATTATATATACATATTAATTACATAAATATATAAATTATATAAATATTATGCGGGGCACAAGTTATGAAAATTCTATATTATATATATTATTTATATTTTATATATTATATATATTATATGTATTTTATATATTATATATTATATATATTATATATATTATTTATATTTTATGTATTATATATCTTTTATATATTTTATATATTATTTATATTATATATATATTTAATTTTATATATAAATAATAAATATATTATATTATATTATGCTATATTTAGTACTGTTTCAATGACTCTCAATAATGCGAACCCATTATTGCTTGTGCATTAGTGAATAGCCATAAATTACAGCTGCCATTATTGGAGCACATATATAGCCATAATATATATACACATATATATCTATATACACACATACACACATATCTATAATACATTTAAATCTATAGGCGACACTTTGCATTCGATTCAAAATTATTTGCAATTATATTAAAATGTTAATGGCCAGAAAGCCGAGCAGCGCTTCAACGTTGGCTATTTACACATACCAATAAATTGGTTGGCCCAAACGAGTTTTCGAACATTTGGCGGAAGTTTTGCATATTTTTCTGCCTTCTCCTTTATTTTCCTTTGTATTTTGCTTATATTCGCCTTTCGCTTACGAGCGCATTATTAGGGGCTGGGACGGGGGCTGGGACGGGGGCTGGGACGGGGGCTTGGCGCTTGCCACTTGAAAATAGAGCAATATCCACTTGCATATGTCGCGCGGACAGTTTAAGAATGAGTCGAGGCCATAAATATTATTGATGTGGGCGGGGCAACGCCCATTCGCAGACGACGATGATTGCGGAAAGCGGATGTAAAACCTTGGCAATGACAGTTTCGGGGAGACCGTCTGTTATGCAAATGTCCTCTGTAGTCCTCGGCGGTTCCTGACTGCATGTGTGTGTCTGAGAGAGAGAGTGAGTGTATGTGTGTGTGTGTGTGTGTGTGTGTGTATCGACGCCTGTTTATATGCAAATCTTTTATTTCGGTCGCGCCTGGTTTGGCTCGCTTTGGTTTGCTTCCTTTCGCTGCAGCGCCGCCTGTTTTATTTATTGCATTAAATTAACATCAATAAAATGTCGTTTGTATTTCTGCAGTCTGTCCTGATGTCCCCCGTCGTCTGTCCACCCTTGTCTTGGCCATAATTCGTAGCTAATGCCAACATTTGCTGTGATTTGTCCACGCGCGGCATATCCATTGAACGACATTATATATACCTTATAGATATATATGCCTTATAGATATATATACCTTATAGATATATATACCCTATATATACCCTATAGATATATACCTTATATATGACTGAAGGATACAAATGCCTTAAACACATATGCCTTATAGATATATGCCTTATAGATCTATATCTTATAGATATATATGCCTTAAACACATATACCTTAAATATATATACCATATAGATATATATCTTATAGAGAAACCAAAATTTGATCAAGCAACCTTTTGAAATTACAAAATTTGTTGAGAAAGCAACCCTTTTCCCTTGCCCCGAAGCGAGCTACACAATTTCGTCACTTTTAGATCATTTATAATAAAGCATAAAACCAAAAAAAAACACAAAAATTTCGAAACAAAAAATCCAAAAAAAATATCTGAACAAAATTCCTAAAAATCGAAAAAAAAAATAACACAAATAATATGAACCAAAATGGCTTACGGCGAGAGGTCATTGACTCTAAGACTCCAACCACGTACACATGAGATCGAGGTACCGCGGCATCCGACCAAAATCGATCCACTCCAGGTGCCCATAATGGGCCTCTATATTGCTAGCGGGCTCCTGATTTCCATTAGCGTGTTCTCAGTTCTATGCATCATAATTATGGTGTGCTGTGGCGGATGGCTGCTCGGCCCACATAACGCGCTCTGGACATAGCAAGCATCCGCTGTCCACATCTCTCGCTCACTGCTCCGATTTTGATATTCGAAAATGAAGGCTGAAATCATTTTTCATTAACAAAATCGGAGCGGTAGACGTGAGACGGAATATCAGGTATTAAGTTGGAGCACTATATAGTGTAGATCGATCTAATCTTTCGCCGATTTCTATGTATATAGGGAACTGGCAAATGAGTGCATGACTGATCAAGCGTAACTGGAGAACTCGAATGCAGCTGAAGAGAAGTGAGCAAAAGTGATGTACACAGAATGAGTGAAGAGAGGCTAAAGAGGGACGAGAGCACGAGTGACAGACACAGTAGGAGTGAAAGAGACAGAGAGCAAAAGAGATAGGTCATCTGAAGGTCGTATTTTTAGAGTGTAAAACAATAGAGATCTGTTCAGTAAATGTAATAAAAATATCATAATTAGTGGAACGACTTTGTTAAGCAATTGATTAGGCATTTAGATAGTGCAAGCATGCATATCGAGCAGTGGCTGCTGGGTAGGGTAAAGGTAAAGTAAGCTATGATAAGGGGTGAATGGGCTCTTACTCAGACTCGATATAATAAAGCAAATAAGGGCATGGCTAGGCTGAATAGCTTGAAGCGTAAGATGTGATCAAGGCATGACGCTGCAACCTTATTCTATAGTTTTCTGGATACATGTCTTACCTTAATACATATTTTCAGCTGTGTCTGGGCATCGTCTATACCTTCCAGGTGTTTGGTGTACTTTTGTTTAGTTTCTGTTTACCTTTAAGGCAGCAACTCTGAAAGAAGAAAGAATATTAATATAGATGAATTAAAATATATATAATATATTTAAATAAATTATAAATATATATAATAATAATACAAAAATATCAAGATATGTTTAATAATAAATAAATAAATAAAATATACATAAACAATAAATAATAAGTCAATAAAAAATTAATAATAAAATAATATGAATAACATATTTAAATAAATAAATATTGGATATTAAAAAAATAATAAATCAATAGAATAAAATAATATTATGAAAAATATATCTAAAAAATAAATAATTAAATAATAATAAATAAAAAATAACTAAAGTAAGGAATAAATGATGAGTACAAAATAAAAAATAAAAAATAAATAATAAATAAATAAATATATTTTATTTATTTATTATTTAATAATAAAATAAATAAATATATTTTATTTATTTATTTATTTATTTATTATTTATTAATTATTTATTTTTATTTATTATTTTGTATTCATCATTTATTCCTTATAAATAATACAAAAAATAAATAAATGCTTCTCTTTAGCATGAATACAAGTTCGCTTGGTAAAGTTTACAAATATTAGCACTTACCATTAATAACAATCAATAATTCATAATATTTAAGCAGTTAACTGCTTTAAACCCAAAACTAAACATAGCTTGAACTTAGCATTAATAAATAAATTCATGCATTGTTCAATGCTTCTGATAACAACAAAGATGAAGCGAAAACTCATGCAACGAGAATCTCGCTGCCATAGCTGAGCGGTGGGCGTGGCTGCTGCTGCTGCTGCTGCTAGTGAGCTAACAAATCAACATGGTCATGAAATATTAATATTAATGCACAAATATTGAAAGAAACCCTGGGTGGGTGGAGCAAGGGCTGGGGCAAGTTCCTATACCTAAGTGAAATGCTAAAAGATTGATGACTCGGCGACTTTCTGTGTGTGTGTGTGGGAGAGAGAGAGAGTGTGTGTGTGTGTGTGTGTGTGTGTGTGTCTGGCTTGGCCGGACACTCGTGTGTGCGTGTTTATAAGAATTTATGTGAGGGCAGCGCTGCGTATACGCAATATTTTTATTTATGTATTATGAATCAATGCGTGTAGCGTGCAGAAGCTTTGTGCACTGGCCATGGCTATGAATTTTAGGGCAGTCAGCTTGTCAGTTTGGCATAAAAAAGTAAATATATATAAGTATATGTATATGTGTGTGTGTGTGTGCGAATGCACACTAAAACAAAAGGATAACAATAACTTCTCTGGCTGGCAGCGCAATCTTAGCGAAAGGTCTATGAGGGGGCGGATTATGCGTTGGCTTATAAATAAGCTCACTTACGGCAGCGCATAGAGCGCAGGTCCATAAAAATTGCATGAAAATGAAAGACACGCAGAACAATCATAGGCAGTTGCCGCAACTGGGCCAAGAAGGCCGCATAAGTTGCCCTTGTTTGTTGGCCTGTTTCATTCTTTTTTACCGTAAAAAATTATACTATTACAATCAAGTTTACGAGGGCCATTTCGGCGCATTGCTCGAGTGCCAGTGAGTATGATGATGGCCGGGCAATGATCAGCCGTTTAGATGATGATGATGATTGTGTTGGCTCTCTTCCGGCTATAAAATCAGCGAAAATGGCAGCCAGACAGGCGGTGGGGGAGCGAGGGAGGGTAGAGTGTGCATGTGTGTGTAGGCAACGAAATCTTATAGATGGAAGTTGGCTTGGCCAAGGTTGAAGTGCTGGAAAGTGTTCAAGCAGGGTCTTAGATTTACTATAGCTTTTATAGCTCGACTATCTTTACCTGAGGAGAACTTGGCTATATGCCATTTTATATATTGAAATTGCATGCTGTTTTGGTGATATTCAGCCTGTTGTTGAGTGTAGGAATTAAAAAAAAAAATAAAAACTATAATTAAATGGTATCTGGGTGCCTCATACCGGGTATTTACTGGTCAGATACTCCCGCAAGGCCACACACACACTCTCATCATTTTCAGCTGCCTAAATTTGGGAAGGAGTGAGAAGTATCTGACTAGCAAATACCCGCTTTTGGGGAGTATTACACTAGCAAATACCTGGCAAATACTCCAGCTTTATATCTAACTAAGATTTTTGCAATATTTTTGATCCATTATGTTGCGAACTCTGTTGCTATTGTAAAAAAATATATCAAATGAATGATGTATATATTACATACATATACATCAGTTATACATACTGTTTACATACAAACATTTGGTTTTTATTGTACAAATATATCAACTATATGATGTATATATTACATATATGTATACATCATTTATACATACATCACTTACCTCTGGTATACATCACTTGTCGTGTCTTTATAACAAACTGAGCTTCTGCTTCTACTGTAAAAATATATCAAATATTATCAAATATTACATACATATTCATCAGTTATACATACATCACTCTCCTCTGATATACATCACTTGTCGTGTCTTTATAAATTCTGCTTCTACTGTAAAAATATATAAAATATATTAATTATATATTACATCTATGTATACATCAGCTATACATACATCACTTACCTCTGATATGCATCTCTTCCCTTGTACCTACAATTCCCCTTCTAACTAACTACTTTCAGCATTTCTACTTATCTTCGATTAAGCCTTTGACTCTCTCGCACAACTTGACTCTCGTTATACCTTGCCTTTGCAGCTTAGTGACGTCACAGAGCTCAGCGCTGCCCTGAGATTTGGCATCTTGACATTGATGATGCGCCCAGATTCGCAACAGCTGCAGAGCCGAAATGATTCTGCTGTTCCGTGGGGCTATTACATTCTTTGCAGCTGTAAACTTTTGCTTACCCTGCCAATTGCACTTTGTTCGTCCCCCCTCCCCTCCCCTACGACTGCGTTTTCAGCTTGCTTTATGCATTCGCTCACAGCCAAACGCACTCTCAACACCCAAACGAACATTTTGCGAGCTGCACTCAGATGGTTTTCCTTTCTTTTTCATTTTCATACTCCCCTCGACGCAAGTCCAGGTGGCAAGAGCAGCGGGCGGCAGGCGGCAGGCAGGTAAAAACTGCTCCAGCTAAAAGGGTTGCAACAACAACAACAGCAACAGCAACAACATTCAAAACGAAACTTTGAAAATCGACAAGCGAGGCTTTTGACTGCCGCTCAGCTTTTTGCCTCTTGACGTGCCACTCTCCTTCCTCTGCCTCTGCCTCTCTGGCACCCACTACATAGTGTTTTTTTCGTGAGCTTCGAGCCACTTTTTTGCGCCACAAAACTTTACACTTTGACATGCAGCCACGTGTACGACTATGTTGTATGAGTGGGAGTGTGAGTGTGAGTGTGAGTATGAGTGTGACTGTGAGTGTTTGTGAGTTGAATGCGCATTCGTTTGCGCTTTGCCTGACATTCGCTTTGAATGCAGCTGCCGAACTGGCAGTGGCCAAAGCTTTGCCATTGCCTAACAAACTAATGCCAAATGCCTCAAATAGTTGGCGATTAAAATGATGCCACAAAGCTCTTTTATGTATTAGTTGCTTTTGTTTTTGGAAGTGAATATTATTATAGTATTATGAAATATGGAATATGTTATGCAGCAAGGATCATATATTTCTAATTTATTTATTAAATATTTTTATATATTATTTTTATTATTTATTAATATAAATAATATATAAATTTTGAAACATATTTTTTGTAGAAAAAAATAAATAAATAAAAATATCTTTAATAAAGTTAATATTCAATTTGTTAAAAAAAAATATATATATAAAAATATTTTTGAAATAAAAAATATATGTAATATAAAAAAATAAATACATATATACAAATATTTAAAAAATTAAAAATTGATATCAAATTTGTTTAAAAAAATAAATAAAGATATTTTTAAAAATTTTATCGAATAGCCAAATGCAAACTTCGTAAAGCATACTAAGAAGCAATTCTTGTTAATATATCAGAAATTTAAATTTAGCAAAAATTGACTTTCTTGAAAATACATTTTCAAGTTAATTAGCCGGAAGGCAACAGGTGTGCTTAAAAGGTGCATGAATTTAAAGAAGTGGAAAGCGGAATAATTCCGTTCAGTCTATAACAAACCCCAATCCCCTTTTTGCTGTGTTGCATAATCATTAATTCCACTTTTCACCTTCCAATTTGTATTCATTTATTAACAGTTAAAATATTGCTGTCGTACTTTGATTCAAGTGTGTTCGATTTGCATTGTGGAATGTAGGCTTTATGCATTAAGCAGTTGGTCGTGGCTGCCATTAGGGCACAGTCATACCGCTCTCCCTCCCTCTCTCTCTCTCTCTCTCCCTCTCTCTCTCTCTCTCTCATATTTACCCATTACACCCACACACATGTTCACATATGCAAAGCTTCACATAATGCACACACACGTGCGAACACTTGAAAATCTTTCAGCTCGCATGAATATTTTAAAAACTCGCTCAGAACTTATTCAAATTATGATAATGATGGGAACGGCGAGTGCTTGGCAAATTGTGTGTGTAGAGGGTTGAGGCTCGCTCTTCGCTCTCCACTCGCTTTGCACGCGTGTGTGTGTGTGTGTGTGTGAGTGAAGCGCTAACGAGCGCAGGTACTTGGGCGACCCAGGCACAAGTCCCAGCTCGCAATTCCCATCTAGTTCCCGTAATGCATTTCATTAATTTGTATACAATTCTCATCTCTTTTTCGTTCTTTCTTCTTTTTTTGCGAATCATCAAATGTGTGTGTGTGTGAGAGAGAGAGAGTGAGTGTGTGTTTGGCAGTTTATGAGCACTTTTTGTGAGTGGATCGCCATCGGCATCATTAGAAGTCACTTCACAACAAAACTCCGCCCTCGAGCAGGAGTTGAGAGCGTTGTACTTGACTTTGAGCTTCTTAATTTCTATATTCAGTATGCAGTTCTGGTTTTGGTAAGGTATAGAAACAGGCGATTGTTTTATATAGGTAAATAAAAATAAAAATTCTTATAATATATATAATAATATAATAATAATAATAATATAATAATATAATAATAATAATATAATAAATAATATTTGCTGATTTATTTCTATAAATATTATATATATATAAAATTTATATAAAACCCTAAGTTAGCTGTTGAATATATTTTTCAGACACTGTTGAATCTCCTTGATGTTTAAAGGAAATTTATAGGGTTTTTTTTTGGGAAATTTGCTCTTAAGACTTTTAAGACTTTTAAGGACCGCAAAGATGCACAGACTGACGGACGGAGAGATGGACAGTTTGTTGGACAGCAAGACGTACATGTCACAAAGCCAATATGCTCATTTCACTTGAGTGAATGAGTATGCAAATGGTAGAAACGTCTACTAAGCTCTCATACCAGCCAATAAATCCCTCCATATATACACACCTATAGTTCGATTTTTATTTCCAGCATCTATAGCAGGCTCTGCATTTAAGATCTCCATTATTGCTGCAAAAATTTTAGATATATGTGTATTAAGAAAAATCTATAAAAAATCGGGATGAATGCTTACAAGGACAGCAGAGTTGGCTTTACCGAGACAACGCGGTCCGCAGAGCAGATAGCCGACGACACGATTGCCAGTGGCACAGCGATCCTGATCGCTCTGACGGCCGCTTGTTGTTTCTTTGGCCTCTGCTGTTTGCCCTTCCTGATTGGCGTCTGCTGCGGCCTGGGCTGTTGCACAACAGACGAGGCGTACAGGTAACAGGTGAGTGCAGAGCTCGAAAAGATATTGAATACTACTAATATTGAGGTGCTTACAGCAGCAGGCGACAGAGCGTCAGTTGTGTGCGGATGCCGTGGGGTTGCCTAAGTGAAGTCCAGAAAAAAAGAAACTCTCATCAGATATAGTAGGCTGTAAATTATAGAAACAGTGAATGCCAAAAGTATGTTGTCAATTTTAAAAGTGAAAAATTATAAATCTTGCCTGAAACTGAAGTCTTGGGAATCTCTTAACTGTTGTTAAGGCAGCTCTGCCTCTCCTCTTGGCCAGCTGCGACAGCACGAGTCGTAAATGCACTCAGCACTTTGTCAGCTCGCAGACAGCAGCCATTGCTCGCCGGCCAGCATATACTGGAGCCATATACTCCGGCTGACATGAGTTTTACATCTTCTCACAGGGGGCGGAGTGGGGGAGGGCCTGCAGGAGCATAAAAAGTATCACTTTACTTCTGTCAGCCTGAGCTCATGCTTTCTTCTGGCTTTCTCTGCTTATTTTTGTTTTGTCTAAATTTCGTTGCTTCTTCCATATTCAGTTTTATAATTTTTCGCGCAAGTTTTCGTGGTGCATGAAAAAGTTTTCATTGCCACAGGAAAAACTTGTTTTCTTTGTTTTCTTTTTATATGCTTCGTCGGAGTTTTGGCAGAGTGCATGTGCACTTAGAGTGTGAAGAATTTCTGTATATATATATTATATATATTTATATCTTTCAGATACTTCTCTTACAGGACTTTTGCCATATTCATTTGGCTTAATTCTAAGTCCATTGAACCTTTTGCCGCTCTGACCAATTACCTGTCTTATCATTGACTTGATAGCTACATAATTGCTTTTTCTTGTCAAGGGCAACAGAGAGCTTATAGTTATTTATATTTTTCATTGTGATAATGAATATTTCACTTTATATATAAATATATTTTTTATTAAATTATGTTATAGATAAATATATATTTATAAATATTTTTTCATTCATGCAAAAGCGAGAAAAGCTTTTTCTAGTTTACTAAAGTCTGAGATTATCCTGCAGACACGATAATCTCAGCCTTTACTCATGTATATACAATGCAGACTTGATATATAGAAGCGATAATTTCTTTCTTATTCAATAATAGAAATTTTTGCTCTTATGATTGCACGACTAGCGCATACTCTGTACCATGCAGCTCTGTCACAACAATGAGTACATTTACCTATATATTCTCTTGCTATTAGCATAAATTTATTATAAATAAATAAATAAATAAATTTATTATAACTATTTACTTTTTATATTATTATTTGTTATTAATTGTTATAATTTTTTTATTCATTTATTTTTGTTTTTTTTTTTAATATTAATTATTTATTTTTATATTATTTTTTCTTTTATTAATATTTTTATTATTAATGCATATTTATGATTATTATTTTTTTTTTATTATTTATTATTATTTATTTATTTTTATATTATTTTTTCTTTTATTAATATTTTTTTAATTAATACATATTTATGATTACTATTTTTTTATTAATTCATCATAATTATTTATTTTTGTATTAATATTTTTGTTTGTATTATTTTTTTATAAATTCATTATAAGGATTTTTAGATTCTTTGTATACTTAACTTCACTTTATAGCTCAAGCCAATATACCTTAAATGTATTTTTACAGAGTATGAATTGGAATTTATTGCGCATTCAGTATATTCGTGTTATTGTTTTATACAGTTCATTGTGAATTCATTTAAAGACGAAGCAGAGCTAATGTGCCCGATATCTTATGACTAGAAATAAATAATTATATCGCTTAATCGGCAAAGCGCTTAATTGGTATTAACTTGGCTTTGGCCTACAGTCAGCTACCTGCCCAGCCAGCTAACGAATTCCCGAAATTTCTCCAGTTTCCGCGGTCCGCCACGTGCCGAGACGTACTCCCAGCGCTGCCCCACGATCACGCGTTCCTCGGCGTCCAAGGTGTTCATGTATCGCTTCAACTTCTTGTCGAAGGATTTGAGCAACTGCGTCGAGCGCATTTGGATCGTGCGCTTCCAGCGATCAAAGCCGGTGCGCTGCAGGCACAGGGAAATCAGCTGCACCTCAATGCTGGACGTCTTCTCGGCGGCATCGGCGTCCAGATAGACGTCGATGATGTCATAGAACAGCTGCAGCGCTGCCGCTGTGTAGTTCCGCTCGTGCCGGAGGAACACCTCGAAGCTGTTCAGGTAGCTGACTATGACGGGATTCTGTGAGTCCAGCACGAGCAGATCGTCGACAACGCTGTCCACCAACTCCGTGGCGTGCTCCATGGCGCGCTTCGTTATGGCCGCCAAGTTGTGCTCCGCCTGGGAAGTTAAGCGACTCCGGGCATGATCTCCATAGCTGTCAACGGAGGTGAGCTGTGGGGGGCAAGAGTTTTTAGCCAATTAAAGAAACTTGTGATCAAAACATTTGACAACTTACCGGCGATAGCAGGAGCAGCAGCCAGCAGCAGTGGATGAGTTGACTCCGGCTCATGTTGACAGCTTGACAGTTGCTTGTCTACTGAACGTCTCCGACACGAGCCTTGGCAACATGGATAGATATAGATAGCCTTATCGTAGGCTGGGGAACAGCCTACATTGGGACATACGATTGGGCTGTGACATGACACACGCCGCGCCCATGACGACTTCATTACGGCGACGGAGGCGTCTGATAATGACAATTGATACGGGGAAATGTGAATTAAAAAGTTTGTAATTCGTTTGATTTGAATAATGAGAAGGCGATAAGGCTAAGAGTTTGTGAAATGGGTGGAAATTAAGAAAGTTTAAGTGGGTTTTGGTTAATTTAGTGGTGAATGGGTGATGTGTGATAAGGGTGATTTATCTTGGACTGAGAACTCGATTTATTACAAAAAATTATAATAATACAAATATTTAAACAAAATATGAAATGATTATAAAAAAAATAGAAATTGAAAAAAAAATTAAAAATGATACAGTTGTTATTAAAATTAATATATAAATTATTATAAAAATGAATGTAAAAATTAATATAAAAATTAATATAACAACAATTGAAAAAAATATAGTTTGTATTACAAAATTATTATAAATTAATATAAGAAAAATAATTTATTTAAAGTATTAAAATAAAACAAAAATAATTTTTTTTACTTTATTTTTGTTTTTAAATATAACATGCATTAGCCAAAAGCCAATACACCCCATTTAACGCATCTATCTCATAAATCACAATCAGGCACTGATAGCTGATATATATAGCTAGATATATCAGCTCAGTGCAGCAACAATAAACATAAAAAAAATTTTTCCACTTTAGTGCAAAATCTAAAAAATAAAACTAAATAAATTATTATTTTATTTTTAAAATTATCTGATTGCAAGAGACTTAAGCTGCCAAAAACTCTATTTAGTTTGGGTAAATATCATAATATATAACTCAGCTGACCAAAGCCCAAACATGGGGCATGAAAAATTGATGTGGCGCATCTAATTCAAATGGCTCTGAAAGGGGAAGTTGAGGCACTTTAACAAAAAAAGCAAAAACTACTCAGTAGGGTGTGCGGAAATGATTGTGGGTGCGGATAAAATTAATAATGGCCAAATAAAAGTTCTCTGCGTCAGTCGAGTGGCAATGGAGCTCCCGCCGTGGGCGGGGCGTGGCCGGAGGGCGTGTGTGATAAACGTCGCCCCGCAATCGTATGTGGGTCAGTGGCATATGATGAAACTCGGTGGCATCATCAACTTCGCAAATGGAGAATAAAAAGCGGAATTACTTCGCCTTTTTGCACTGTCTGGGGTTTTTCAATGGCCGCAATTGAGAGTTTGGAGAGGCGGCAAATCCCAGCACTCGCCTCGCATTGCCCGCGTTCGGCTGCACTTAAAACTTTGATAAGCCACGAGCTGACTGCCATTGTTCGGGCAGACAGAAAAAATAAAATCAGCAATCATCTGGCTATAAATGAAATAGCTGCTTATATCGAGCCAATTTTATTGATAACTTTACATACATATATATTCGCTAGTATATATATCGACTAGCCATAGACAATATTACTGCCTTACACTATATCTTTCTCGCTTACCCTGCTTAGCTTTTGTGAAATTTCCATATATTAAATTTTGAAGACGGCGCGCCGAAAATTCCATCCGATCAGCTTGGCAGTCGAGCACTAACTAAATGGTCCAGCTTGATCTGCGCGGCCGCTATGCTGACCCTCTCTCTCTAGTTTTGCTCTCGGCTACACTTAAGCCTCACTGCCTGCATTGAGTGCATGAGAGCTAAAGACTGGAGTAAGCAGTGCAATAATGTACACATACTTGCACGCTGTCTCAGTTACACACACACTCAAAAACTAAATCGTTCGGCTGCCTGCACTCATACCAATACTTCGCTCAGAGTATTCATTGGCTTACATTTAGCTGTGAGCTGGCAACTAATATAACTCTTGCGCTCCTTCATGTCGCTCACAAGATCGTGCACTTCTACAAATTTCGCTCTGGGCACTTAACTAAATCGCTCGGCCGCCTATGCTTTCACTAATACATTTACCTACAAGATTTTGCTCAGAATACGTAAGCTACAAATTACTACGTAACGTAATATTTTACTACGTAACTTTTTTTACGTAACATTATATTATTTTACGTAGCGTCTAAATTGTTCGCATATATCGAGACAACTTTATTAATAACTTTACATACACTCACTGCTATGCGTAGACTCAGAGCACGTAAGAAATAATTTCCAGGTAATATATGCACCACACTATATCTTTCTTCCTCCCTCTGCGTAGCTTGTGTAAAAATTCCCATATTTAAAATTTTGTAGACGCGCGCCGAAAATTCCATCCGATCAGCTTGGCAGTCGAGCACTAACTAAATGGTCCAGCTTGATCTGTGCGCCCGCTATGCTGACCTTCTCTTTAATTTTGCGCTCAGCTACACTTAGCCTCACTGCTTGCATTGAGTGCATTGTAGTTGAGAATTTTAAGCAAGCAATGAGCATGCAAGCACTTATGCATGCTCAGTTGCTGCTTATAATTCGTTCGCCCAGACTACACTCGCACTAATGCATGTATGCGTGCAAATTTAGCTCAAAGCACGCAACTAATATTTCGCTCGTGCTCTTCTTACAATTCTTACTGTTTGCATGTCGCGAATGAAATCGTTCGCCTCTACTCACACTATTGCACTTCTAAACACTTCACTCTGAGAACGCAACTAATAACACTCTTCTGTTACTCATTTCTCACTGCTTGCATATCGGCAAATAAATCGCACGGCCAGCCTCTGCTTGCCTATGCTTACACTAATACATTTACACGCTTCGCTAGAGCACTGTGTGCTTGAATATCGTTTGCCTTGCTCTCGGAATACGTAAGGAATGTTTTACGTAGAATAATATTATTCTATGTAACGTTATTTTTTCTACGTAACGTTATATTTTGCTATGCAACTTAATCTTATTCTACGTAACGTAATATTTTTCTCCGTAACACAATATTTTTCTACGCTAAACGTAAGTGCTTTGAGCTTTTATAAGAAATTAATTCTCATTTTATTCTATCAAGTACTGTATATATTTTGCATTTCACAGCTAATAATCGGCATGTAATCAAGTATATACTACTAAACAATTACGTCCACAGAGACATGCACATACGCAAACACATCTCACATACATATATCACTCTCCACACTCCCATAACAGATTTATGCCAGAATTACTCAGGCCCTGTCAATCCCAGCAGAAGGGAAACATGAGCTAAGGGGGGAAACCTTGAAGAAGAAGAAGAGACACAAGTGTTGTAAATTCCGTACCGCCCCCCACCCCAAGTGCGTTTGTCTAGCTACCCTTGGAGCCACTCGGCGCTCGCATGCAAATTTCAATAACTTATATTCGTAACCCTTCCGCCAACTGACACTGAATATCAAATATGAGGCAAGGCGCAGACGAAGTACAAAAATTATTTGCATATATCTGGGGATGCTTGGCAAAAAACGGAGAAAAACTTCAGCGAAACAAAAGGCAACAAAAAACAAGCAACACGAAAAGTTATGGCTAAAATGACGACGTGGGAATACCCTTTATACAAGAGATATTTATGATTTAAGATTTGGATCAATTCTCTGTCCTTCTTCCTTTTATACTCCCCATCCTTCTCTTCTCCTCTTCTATCCTCTTCTCTACTCTTCTTCCCACTATTTTCTCGCTCATCTCCTCTTCTCTTCCTCTTTTCTCCCTTTCATTTCCAGAAGATTTCTTCTCACCCTTTCACTTTCAACCCCTTAATCAATATACCCCAAGTTAGTGTATCTTAAGCAGTTGGAGCCACATGTGGCGCACTTTTGGTTTAGTGTGAAAAAGCTAAAAACAAGCCGTTACATGCTTCCGGGTGGGTGCAAACAGAAGCAGAGCCACCCCCAGCTCCAGCCCCAGCCCCAGCCCCTCACCCGCCTTCAGGCAGTAACCACAGCACGCAAACGAAACGAAACGAGTTTATTTATTGCATTTGCAAATTTTACACAACATTTTGCAGTCGATGGTTTCGCCGCTGTGAAAGGTGTAACTTGAGTTTATCGCTGAAAAATATTTTCCCCACCTTTGGCAGAAATTGATTCGGTTTATGTATGTGGAAAGCAAACTTTGCGAGGCGTTTGTAACACGAAGCGGCAAGTTCAATGAAGCCAAAGGTGTTTGCTTGTTACGCTGCCCCCTGCCCCTCAGTCCGCCAACAAATTTACGTGTTGGCATTGGTGTTAGTGATTGCCATTGCGGGCTTGGTGGGAGCCTGTGGGGCTGCGGGCCGAGCTGCAACCGTTTGCCGAGCAGCCAAATTGATGTGCAAATATTTCCATAAATTTATTTTCTATAGCGCCAAGTTTTGGGTGTCATGTTTGAAAACATACAAAAAATTTGCACAACTTATTTGAGCATCCCGACAAAAACTCTCCCTCTCCCTATGCCCTCCCTCCATCACTGTCTCTCACTCTCCCTCCATGAGCTTGAAATTTGATTTTTGCGGCACGCAAAACTTTTTGAGGGTTCGTGCAGAGTATCTCAAAATTTTGTTCATTTCCCTATAAATTTACAACGCCATATAAAAAGCACATGTGATCAATCTTGTATTATTTATTAGCATACAAATCAAATAGCACATATCGAAGTTTCGAAAATATTAGAAACAGTTTGATTAATCAGAAGGTAATTTTCTTTGAACACATGGGCATTTATCTAAAAAAATGTGAATATTATACATATAATATTCAAAAAAATAATAATATAATAAAAAAAAAACAGAACAAAGCAAAATAGAATTGGTCATTTGAATATGAATAATATTAACCGGAATCGAACCACGTATTTTTCACTTTAACGCCGCGCACATTCGCACTGCGCCAACACAAAATCTGATAAATGTTACGAGTTTACAATCACAAGCCTTAAATACAGCAACAGCAATAAAAACTAAGTTGCTTGCGCTGGCGTCGCTGTTGGCGTGTTGGAAGCTCGTGCAAAAAGTTCTGTGTTCGATTCTAGCTTTGGTTTAGCTAGCACACTGCATAAGAAATTTATGTGCTCTTAAATAAATATAATAGATACGATGTTAATAATATATACAAAATATCTCTGTGTGGATGGATAGTATATTAACTACTTTCTATAGTTGTTTTTTATAGATAATTTTACATTTGATTATTATATTAAGGCACGGCTATTAGCGTGTTTTCTTTTCGCTATGCATATATGTTTCAAATTTAACATTTTCTTGTACACATAAAAACCATTTAATAAATAAGAAAACTAAAAAACAATCTTTTATTTGCTTGCTTATATTTACATTAGTTTTAAATTTAGATGACTCTAAAAATGATAAGGGATCTTTAAGCTACACATTATCTGTATTCTTATTTAAAATAAATAAAAAAAACAAATTCACACGTTTACCTCAGATGGGACTCGAACCCACAATCCTCGGCTTAGGAGGCCGATGCCTTATCCATTAGGCCACTGAGGCGGTGAACGTAGTGGCAGCTAAAAGCGAATATAAGTACAGAGCGCTCAGGCGACTGCTTTGCCAGAATACAGATGTATATATAGGATTGAAATGAAATTCTGTTTCAGGCTAACAATAGAACTGATAGAACAGGTGTTTATAGTCAACAAACAAATTATTTACCTGTGCTTATTTCAATAATTGTTTGTCTCGCATGCGGGCCAACAGCTGGGCATACAACTGGCTAGCATTGAGTGAGACGTTAGAGCGTTGGGTAACATTTACTTAAGGGCAACAAGAATGTGGCACTGTGTAGGTGTAAGTGTGCGTATACATCATATGATAAATCAACGTCACTTAGCGTTCATTGGTAATTCACTTTGAGAACTCCCAAAAACCAAAATGTCAACGAGAACAGTGTGCGGCCGCATCAGTCAGCCATGAAGACAGAGAAGAGACAAGGGGAGAGAGAGAGTGAGAGAGAGAGTGTAGAGAGTGAGAGAGGTAGAGAACTGCTGCACATACGTAGACATATCATTTATATCAATTTAAATAACGACCTTTCAATGTTGCCGAGAGCAAAGCATGAAAAATCCCTTAATCAAATGCTTAAAAAGCTCAACAAAACACCTTTTCTGCGAGGGAAAGAGGAAAATGTCCTTTGACTGACCAAAGGACCCTCACACACACACACACACACACACACACACACACACATACCCCCGTATTGCTTAGATGGATGGTCCGACGAGCTATTGACAGTTGTAAGCCATAAACCACAGAAAATTGGGCATTATATTAGTTAAGATGCTGTCAAGCTGAAAGATATCGCATGCTTCAGGCTTAGTGGCTGCGAGGGGCAGGGACGGACTGGCAAAGTGAGCCCAAACTTAACCGCAGCGCAGACATATCGCTTTCAAGGAACGATACATATGGCGCGGTATCCGTTTCCGTATCTGTATCTGTGGGCCAATACACCGCTTGACAGGCAGCCAAAAGGCGGAAATCGAAATAGAAAACAGAAGCGAACCTGAGGCGGACTCCCTGCCCGAACCCTTAGCCGACCAGCAGCCGCTGCCGGAACAAACAGAGTGGCCAGCGGGCAAGCAGATAAGCAAACGCATTCATCTTACTGAAAGCGAACTCGACTCTAACTGGCTGGCTGGCTGGCTGGCCTAGGCCAGGCTAAGTCCAAACAAAAGTTGTTCAGGCGCGCATTAAGAGCTTTAAGACATTTCATCTGCTTGTTAAATCTGACAGCTGCTGCAACACTAACAGTAAAAGTATTCGTAACAGTAGCAGCAGCAGCCGCCGCATCTGCTTGCACTCTCCGTCGCAGATATCTCTCAGTTTGGCATTGCACAAATCATAGTTGGCTTTCTTTGTGTGCACACAGTTGGCATTTGCTTTGTTTTTGGGCGCCGCCTTATCTTGGCCACACTTTTATTGGCCCCTTTATTTGGCATGCCACCGCTATAATTCACAACAGAAAGAGTCCGAGATAAGCGGAAACCGTTTGCGGTCGCCCTGCGAGTGCATGCGAATTAGTTTCGAGTGGGGCGCCCAGGACAGCGACAGACGGGTTGCCAGCAGCATACACAGGATACAAAGGATACACAGGATATGCCGGATATGCTAAGCAGCAAGCTGCTCCCTTTTGGCCAAAATTAAAGCTGCAAATGAAAAGTAAAATAACTGAAAATATATGAATTTAATACTCGTTTTAATCAGAAACTCTTGAGTCTCTGCCTGGCCATGTCTCCTGCCCCAATTAATTATGTTTCGCATTAATTTGCTGCGGCCCATTTGCCTGGCAATTGAATTGGCTCCATTTCAGTCGGCAGTTGGCGCATCTTTTAGCCAAATTTGTGCCATTAAACTGTTTATGCGTGGCAGCAGCACTTCAATTTATGGCCATGCAGTTGGCTGTATCTAGCTGTAGCTGAAAGTATCTGCAGCTCTAGCTCTGGCTGTATCTCGCACCTATAACAAATATCTTGGGCAATTAAAATGCTGCCACAGCCGTAGCTCAAATGCGGACGGATATTTACGGCTCCGGGCCACGGCACGCGTCTTCGGGGGCTGCGTTTAATGGCCGCTCATTCATGGCTTTCGTCAACGTCTCCTGCAGTTTATGACTTATTGAGTAGCAAAAAACGTTTTCAGCTATTCGAGCGATTCGAGCCTGCTTCGAATATGCATTATGATAATATTAATTAGCTGTCATTACTCTCACGCCAGCACCAGGTGTTATGGGCTCGCCATGGGACTTCTCTCAGTGCCAAGCAATCAGTCTCTCTCTCTCTCCCTCCCTTCCCTTTGCGGCGCATCCCTTGCCGGGTTGAATAACTCGATGAGTGCGGCAGGGCGAGCGAAAGTGAATGGGAATGCAAGCGAAGCGAGCTGGCCTGGCCTGGCCTGGCCTGGGCTGGGACTTGAGCCTTGTCACAGGCCTCGGGCATGTTAATTATTTAGAGAGCATGCAGATTTATTTACTAAACTGTTGAGTTCACTTCCCCCCCTCCCACTCTCTCCACTGCCATTGTTTGCGCTTTTGTTGAGGTGTGTTTGTTGTGCCAAGTATCACGTTATGCCCTGTGAGGGTTTAGCTCAACGTTTCCCTTTGAGCTGAGCTGCATTTTTGGGTTTTTGCTTTGGCTGCTGGAGTTCCATTATACTTTAGTATATTAACAGGGGCTAGTAATGGATTGGAGAGTTTTTAGAATTTAAAATTATACATATATATACTTTTATATATAACTGTAACTGTGGTGGCTAAGCTGCGCTCTGCTGAAGACGCAGCTTTAGCAAAGGACTTTTTTCAAAAAATCTAAAAAAATACTTGCTGAAATGCTACAGAGTCTAATTTAGTCTTGTTTTAAGCTGAATGAATCCAAGTTTAATTTAAGCCTGATTCTAAGACTCTAGCTCATGTGACATGGCAAATATTCAACATTTAATGGGCTTGTTAAGGTGGCGCTTTCAGTCAACTTCAGCCAGCTCCGCCTCAGTTAGGGCATTCAATATTCGTGCTTCCTACATCTGCGGGCATTTTAAAATTTTATGCTGGTGCTCCACTCACTCTTATTTGTTCGCAAGTACGTGTTGGCCCCGGGCAATGCGTCACATTAGCTGCAGCGCTGCATAAGGCAATTACCTAGCAGACCTAGATATGACTATAATGCCCAACTGAAGATATATTTTGTATACACAATTCAGTTACATTCCGCATTGTTAATAACAATTTAAGCTGAATATTTGCTGACCCAGTTAGAGCCTGGCTGCATGCGGGCTCTTACTGCTGCTGTTGTTGTGTTGTCCTGCTCCCAGTGTGTGTTGTGGGCGTCTCAAGTGCCAGCCCTAGATTTATGTCATTTCTTGCGCAGTTTATTTCTGTTGCTGCAAATATTTCTGGCCACTGCTTAAGCCAAACAAGTCCATTATTTGCTTAACATGGCTTTCTTAGTTATTCCCTTGTTTTTGCCCCTTTAGAGTTGTCGCTAAAGCAGGCCAACCCTACAGCTCTCTGATTTATTACTCTCGCATATTACTCGGGCGAGGGGCTGCTAAGCTTCCTTCTGCTCCATCAGTTGCTTACGCTAGTTAACAACATTTTTGACGGCCCCAATTAACATGGCTATTTGATTGCTTGAATGCTTGAGGGACGCAGTGAAGCAGAGTTTTTATGCAATGCCAATAAACTTAGGTATAAATAGCTACTGCAAGACATATATGTATCTCTGCTTATCATCATATATATATATATATATATATTTTTTTTTTCTCTCTTTATCTATATTTTATAACTGCTCATAAAAAATGATGGGCAATTGCAGTATTTATATAAGATTTGATAACAATTTCTACCACAAAACTAAGCAAGGGCGATTGTATAGAGCGTGCTTGACTAGCACATACCCTGACTTCCCTTACCAACTGCTGTGCTCTGCATTCTCTTCAAGAACGTTGCACCTCTTGCCAGCTTGACGTAGTGCTCAAGAGCTGTATATATATCAATGCCTATAAAGATGTTCAGCTTTCTCTCTCTCCGATTTCAGTGCGCTCATTAAGACATAGATAGAGGCACAGGCTGCCGCCCAAGCGGCTCTGGGTACCTCTTGGTAGTCAGTTACTCCCAACAGAAGCACTCTGACTTATTTTTTTGCCTATGCTCTGTGTTCTCAGGCTACCTCAGATACCTCAGGTACCTCAGTTACTTCCAACAATAGAGCTCTAACATCTTTCCTTGCCCATGCTCTGTGGGCTTCGGGTAGCTCTTGATCATTTACTTCCAATAAAAGAGCTTCCACTCAAGAGCTTGCCTATGCTCTATCGTCTCCGGGTACCTCTTAGTCGGGCACTTCCACCTACATCACTCTCTCTCCATTCAAGACTGTGCCTATGCACTGTGAGCTCAGGGTATCTCTTAGTCGGGCCACTCTTACGCCCTTCAAGAGCTGTCTGTCTCCACAGCAGTTACGACTCGGCTATTCCTTTTCATTTGGAATTCAAATGAATATTTCAATATGAATATTTTCGGCCCTTGGAAAACTTCTTTGTTTTCATTTCACTTTATTTACTCTCCGATTTTCATCCTAATACTTACTGCCGGTGGCCAGCTGCAATGTGAAAGGAAATCCGCTTAAGCTCGGGCAATGCTGAGTTTTCATTTAATATTTTTTATACTTTTATTTTTATTCTTGCATCATCGTTTTCTTCAGTCTTCGTATAAGAAATAACATTTTGTTTTTGCTTTCTGTATTGTGAATTTAGTTGTTGCCGCAATTTCCAGTGTCTATCAGATACATATACATATATATTTGTATATATATAGTTTAATGAAATACTTTAGCATATTTTATAATTATATTTTTTATACACACATTTGATGTTTTTTTACTTTTACTTTAATTTAAAAATCGTCTCAATTCTGCCTCAAAGAACGCATTCCGATGGCTTTTGTTGGCTCGCCGCCCTTGACTTGCCTTGGCTTAATTTAAATAGTTTTTTTGTGCATTTTAATTGTTTTATTATTTTGTTTAACTATTTGTTTGTTATGCAAACGAGGTTGCAGCTGGGCGCTTGCATGTTTGCTTTGCTGTTCAGCCGTGAACTCAGAACAGAAAATAATTCCCAATTTGATTGCTCCGAAATTGCTTTTAAATGTGTTTTTATTTGTTGTAATAATAATAATTATTTGTTGCTTGTGTTTCGGCGCTTTAGCTAAATATACATTTTTGCGTTTGACTAAATTTAAGTGTTAGCATAAATTATTTACAAAATGTGGGCAAAATAAGCTAAGGTCTGTGCTTGAGTTGAGTGAGTTTTTATTTATATTTATATATTTATATTTCTATTTATTTACAAATCAATTTTGATTACGTTTTAGGCCAACTTTGAGTTTGAGCGCTGCTCGACAAACAAAAATTTGAATTTCGCTTAAACTTACAATTTTTATATATTGTCATCTTATCTGGTGTGGGTTCTATATATATTCATATTTACTTTAAATATATTTTTTAATTTTTTACTTAATTCATGATCGAATCGGCTGCTCCAAGTAGCGCGGCTGCTGCTTTCCTCTGAGTTTTTAGCGTACTGAAAATGGACTGCGTTTGCTGTTGGTCCCTGCGCCTGGCCACTTGGCGAGCAAAGAAAAACTGGCATAAAAAATTAAAAAATAATAATAAATAGTTAACTAACTTACGCTTGCACTCTGCACAGTGCACATTGTTGTTTCTGCTTTAATATTTATTAAATTCTGTTAAATGCGCTTACTAACTAGGCTAGACTAATGCCGCACGCCTCTAACTATGAGTGGATTCGCCTGCTTAGAGTGTGAGAGAGAGAGAGAGAGAGAGATAGAGATAAAGAGAGAGTAAGAGAAACTATTGCTATTCATATCCGTATTCTTTGCATCTCCAATCTTAGTCGCTAATATGACATATTTGTAATATTTTTTACTTTCCTTTTGTTTATTATTTTTAGTTTCTTTAATACTAGATTATTATTTTAGTCTGCTCTATACACGTAGATATATCCCTTGTTTCATTTGACGCTTGTTAAACTTTGTTGCGAGTTCTCAAACTCAAATCCGTGAACTGAAAAGCCTTAAGGATATTTAAACATAGAACTTCCGGTGCGCATATCCCTGTTTTCAAAAGTGATCGATCGCCTTGCCCTGGCCCTGGCCCTGGCACTGCGCATAGCTGCGGTAGTTGTTGTTGGTCAGGCCCAGGCCCACCAGCTCGATGCCCAGCTCCAGCTGCTGCTGCTGCTGCGGCTTCTGCTTGCCGGCAACGCCACGTCCACGTCATACGTAGACCACGTGCGGCTTGGCGTTGGCGGCGCCGGCGGCGCTGGCGGCGGTCACCACGGCGCTGCCCTGGAGCGCGGCGGCCTGCTTCAGCTTGGTCATGGTGTGCGTGTCCGGGTACTCGTAGTGATCGAAGCGCTCGTAGAGGTGCTCCGGCTCGTCGTCCGCCTCCTTGACGGGCAGCTCCCAGGGCTTCAGGGCCCGGTACTCGTTGGCAATGGTCTGCGCCGCCAGATAGCGCTCCAGCTCGAGCTTGTCCAGCTGCGGCAGCGTCGTCTGCTGGTACTCGTGCCCGCTGTGCGCCTGCAGCGGCATGGCCTGGTGGTAGTGGTGGTGCGCCTGCAGCGTCTGGGCGTGATGCGGATAGTTGAGCGTCATGCCCAGCCCGCCGGGCCCCGAGCCGCCCAGGGTCATGCTCATGCCCGCGCCGCCGCCCAGCGGCTGGTGGTGGCCCTGCAGGATGCGGTCGTGCACGTTGATGATGCTCTTGCTGGTGCGCAGCGGGCCGCGCTCGTGCAGCAGCTTGCGCCGCCGCTTCACGAAGCGCAGATAGTAGATCACGCTGACGCCGATCAGGAGCACCAGCAGGCTGGTGATCACCGCGCAGACCACGGTCACGATGTGCGCCGGGCAGGTGATCTCGCCCTCGCTCATGCTCAGCAGCTGGCGGCGGGTGCGCACGGCGTCCCGCCAGATGTCGCAGCCGATCTGCTGCTTGTCCATGCGCAAGTAGTTGGAGCTGCTCGAGCTGGCGCTGGCGGCGGCGGCGGCCTCCAGGCGCTGCTCGTACGCGCTCGGCTCGGTGGTCTGCAGGGCATTGGCTATGTGCTGCTCGGCGATGTAGGCAGCCAGGGCAGAGACGCCATCGTCGGCCTTGAGGGTGGTGTCATCCGCCTGCTCCCTGACCAGAGACGCCTCCTTGGCCAGCGCGGCCACGGCGCCGCCCTGGGCATGCTCCAGCGCCGGCTCGGTGCCCTCGAAGTTGCCCGTGACCAGGCGCCAGAGCCAGAGCAGCGAGCAGTTGCACTGCAGCGGATTGTCGCCCAGATAGAGCTTCTGCAGCTGGTCCACCGGGAACTGGGCCGAGTAGAGCGTCTGCAGGCTGTTGCTCTGCATGTACACCTCGAGTATGTTGGGATTGCCCTGGAACAGGCGCATGGGTATGTCGCTCAGTTGCGGGTTGAAGTTGAGATGCAGCGTCTGCAGGTGCGTGTTGTCCACGAAAGCTCTGCAAAGAGAGAGAGAGATGGGAGTGAGATGAGAGATTGAAGAATTTCTTGGAGAGTTATAGCAGCTAACTACCTAACATATTGAGAGATCTGTTAAGGAGGCAGTTAAGTGAGCTATTAACTATTGCTCTGTTTGTTTATAGTATTAACTAACATATTATTAACATTAAATGAACAGCTTTATGGAATATATTGGCTACACATTAACATATTCTATAGAACTGTGGCCAGATATAGCCCACGATCATCCGCTCTGCAGCTGTTGCTCATGATCTGCCGTCTAACAGTGGAACTGATCGTCTGCTGCCAACTCACTGCTAACAGACACCACTGCTGTCAACTTAACAGCTAACTGTTAGTTAACAGACTGAATGGCAGCTCACTGCTGGCAGCTTAACAGCCAACATACTGTTAACATAGCAGCTCACTGCTAACAGACACAACTGCTCTCAGCTTAACAGCTAACTGTTAGTTAACATACTACAGAGCAGCTCACTGCTAACAGACACAACTGCTCTCAGCTTAACAGCTAACTGTTAGTTAACATACTGAAGAGCAGCTCACTGCTAACAGACACAACTGCTCTCAGCTTAACCGCTAACTGTTAGTTAACAGACTGAAGAGCAGCTCCGACTCCAGCTTGAATGCAACTAAGGCGTGACCAAATAAGAGTATTACTCTTTCCATATAAAAAATTTAGCTATAAAAAGTTTATTTAATATTCTCCATTTTTTTGCTGTAGTTTATAAAGGTCGCTTAAAGCCAGCATTCCTGACGGATTTAAGACAACCTAACGACATGTGCACAGTGTGTACGCTGTCAAGCACACACACACGCACACATGCACAGATATGTTATGCTGTTGTCAAGCCAACACACACACACACACAGTTTGTGGATATAGGAGTCTGTTCTCGTTGGTTGTTCATTTTAATTATGCAGAATGCTATGCATCAACGTTAAACTTAAATGCCAGGCAATGAAATACATGAATAGACACACACACACACACACACACACACACACACACACACATGAGGCACTGCTCTCGTTAGCCCTTTATCCACATGGCGTCGTCTTAAGCGACGTGGATTTATTTAGCCTGCGTCTATTGCAACCTAATAATAGAAAAGAAGGGAGAAGCGACAAGGAAGAAAGGCAAAAGAAACCTACTCCCATGCTGCATGTGGCACGTTGCAAGCGCCGTGAAGCGTTGCCGTAAATCCCTGCCAAGTTAAGTCAACGTCGCCAAGTCGCTCGCTGGCAGTGCATTACCTCGAGCCGACTGCACGCCCCGCACCGCCCACCGCCCACCGCCAGTCGCAGCATGAAATAAGTGCAACGTGGCGTATGAGCAACTTAGCAACTTCTGCGGCACGGCCCAGGCGACGACTGCTGCCGGCTGCTCCGCTGACACACACAGCGAATTTGTCGCTCTTAGGCGATATACATTATTTTTCCCTTTCTTTTTTGGTTCTATTTCCATTTACACTAGCCAACAACATTGCGTTTGATTCGATTTGATGCGCGCTCTTAAGCTGCATTTCGTGTTAAATGAACGCCGAACCGCCTGCCTGAGCGCCCGTGCATTGATTTGATAAGTGGCGACGTTTTGTAGCTCGCCCTCTCCCTCTCTCTCCCCCTCTCCCACTCTGTCAAACCCATTTGTATGCAGCAGTTAGCTTACAACTGATTGCCACCAGTTGGGCTCACATGGAACTCAGTTTGTGCTTAAACTTGTCGGAATATATTAACTTATGTATATTAAACGTTTTTTTCATGATAGCTGCCTGAGAGCCCCAGCTCTTTTATAAAACCCACTCAAAATGCGCTCACTATAAGAACTGCCTCTATATATACTATATATCAGAGCTCGCGAATAACTGTCGACCGTTTCTCGTTGTCTGCAAATAAGTGTCTTTTCCTGATTCTTTACGAAAAGTCTCAGCGAGCAACCGATTTATTGGGACTTAAATGATCTCGCTCGCGGTCGGAGCGAAACCGTTTTTTCTACTATGTTTTGTTCTGGTTGTTCCAAGACCGTTTCGTCGTGTTCAGTGAAGTCTTTTGCGTATGTATTGGTATACATGCTCACGCATAGGCAAGCAAAACGTTAAGCATCTGCTTTGCAGACGAAATATGCATATGTATATGTATGTGAAGACCGTTTGAGTTGAGTTTTTCGGTCAATCGGTCTTTTGCTGTGTCTCATTGTGCGAGCGTTTCTCGTTCTGCTCTTTACGAACTGCTCATTGAAAGAGCGTAATGCAAAGAGCTCAACGAAAACGGTCAACAGAAAACATAAATGAAGACAGCAAAAGTCTCATGCTCAGAGCGAGAGCGAAAGAGTATGAACTTTTTCGGTTGTGCTCGCGACGAGAGCGCAAGAAGAAAAACGGTCGACTGTTATTTGTTATATATGTACATATGTATGTATGTACATACATATATATATATATATATATATACATATACACCTCCCACACTCAAAGACAGCATTAATTTGAATGCGAGTGTTTGCGGCAACTGCTTAAGAGTGCAAAAAAGTCTTAGCCAGATAAAGACTGCATATTATTGGGCTGGAAGGACAACACATGCAGGCACAGCTAAACTTTCTAGACAAAACAAATGAGGCTCTGGAGTTGGCTCTGTCTCCAGCGCTCGCTCTGCTGCTGAGCGTTCAATTTCATGGCAAGTTAAGCATTCAGAAACTTCAATTGCAGGCGCTGGCGAATGTTTGCCATTATCTGCACAGAGTCGCGGCGCAAGTTCAGCGTGCCGCGGCTAAGAACACAAATTCAATTATTTGTGCAAATATTATGCAAATAACTAAAAAAACGTGACATTGGCGGCAATTTCTATGGGATTGAAGTTGGCTGGAGGGCTCCCAGCCTCTGGCAGCAACTTGAGGCGACTCCACAGGTCGCTACCTGCTGTTGAACGCTCTTTAAATGCCGCTTTGGCGACGCCCCAGGCCAAACAACAGCAAAGGCAAAAAACATTTGCGCTTCAGCTTCCTTCCCTTGCGACTGCCAGCAACAGGAGTCGCAGCAGCGGCAGCCTTTTTGCTGTTCGCCGGCCAGATTCAAACTTCATTTTGTGCAACCTTCTTTTATTTTCATTTGTAGACAGTTCTGAATATACCCTGGAATGGGTTGAGTTTGGCTAGCGACCAGCTATGCCCCCAGATATGTTAGCTGAGTATTTTGTTAGCTGCTATCAGCTTAGGCTGAATACTCTTTGAAGTCAAGATTTTTAAAAAGCATTATTCTGAGTCGTTTTTAAGCCTACATTTAGCTAAGATTTTTTAGAATTTTTCTATGATTTTTTTTAGCCTATTCCCAAGCCTTTTTAAAGTCAGAAATCTAGTTATCATTTACTTTACCAAAACTGTTTTTTAGCTAAAAACTAGTCAAAGTTTGAAAGCTTTCGTTAAGCTAATTTTCAATAAATTAAAAAATAATTTTAAAGCTATTTTTAATTTTTTAAAGTTAAATATCTGCTATGAGCACTTTTTTTTTTAGAATTTTACCCAATAAAAATTCTAAAAGAGAAATATATTTTCTTTATAAAATATTTCAGTGAATACTATATATTCTATTTATATTATAATTATTTTATAGTTATATATCTTTATTATTATTTATTATTTATTATTTATTATTTATTATTTATTATTATAATTATATCTTCTATATGTATTATTTTCCATTCCAGCTACTTTACAGAGTATTTGATAGTCTGTCAAGCTGGCCTACAGCTCCCCACTTGTTTTTATAGATGTATATGGTGTTTTTTTAGCTTCTGCCAGCGTCAAGCGTGCGGAAACGGAAATGGTTGCCATGTGTGTGTGGGTGTGTGGGTGTATAAGTATGCGCACAGTCGAAAATGTTTCTTTTTTGGCCAGCTCATATGCAAATTGTTTTGTGTGTGAGTCCGTGTGGCGTCAGAATTGGAATTGCTGAAAATCGGATTGAAATGTTTGCTGTCCATGTTCGTGGGGCTCAGTCACGTTTACCGCTGCCGGTTCGCAGACAGAGGCAGAGAGCGGGAGTGGGAGAGAGAGAGAGAGTGAGCGAGAGAGTTCAGCTATTACCGACTGATGAACAGTCAATCAGTTTGTCAAACAGTTTGTCAGCCCAGTCAGTCAGTCAGGCAGTCAGTCAATATGTGAGCCATTGCCATATAGTTTTTGGAATTTGGCATATGCCTGTCTACACCTCCCTCTCCCTCTGGCACGCCCCCTCTCCGTTTGTAAATCCGTTCTATGCACTTGATTGACATTTTTACTACAATAAATTGAGAGAGATATGACAGTTGATAGCGCCCACAGGGCAAACGATTGAGCCAGGACTTCTCTGTTGATTTATTGAGTGCTCTGCTCTGCTGGCAGCCGAAATGCCAGTTGAAATGGCCTTAAAGAGGCGGCTTAAAGAGGCATATCACGCCCAGGCAATTATTAGCTAATTGCCACACACACACACACACACACACAGAGGCAGAGGCATGTCTAAGTTGTGGCCTGGCTCGCGACAAATTATCAAATGATATGCCTCAGGCAGTTGTTAATGGCATTTTAAACGTTTTTAAATTGCGCATACGCCCCGCTGAACCTTTAATTTGGCGCCCCTCGAATGACGGGCACAAAACATCATATTCGGCTTATGTTTAATGTATTTAATGTATAGGAGCTGAGCCAATGACAATGACGCGGCAGAACGAGGGAGTTTGCTGAGCACACTGCAGGGGCACCAGAAGTTACCTGAAGCACGCTGAGCTAATTAAGCTGCAATTTATGTAATTTAAAGTTGTTATTCGGCCTGCATAATTTATAATTGTCTTCAAATTCAAGTGCACTGCAGTGAGCGATGGCAATTACCCAGCGGGACATGCATATGCATAATGTAGCGAGCCCCTCGCTCCCTCGCTCCCCCTCCCTCTCTCCCTCTCCTCTGTCTCTTGAGCATGCAAATACGCTTTGCACAAAAAACACGGGCGGAGGCATAAACACACGCATAATAGCTACTCACGCGGCCGCCTTGAAATATTTCCAGGCTCATAATTTATGGAAAAATTGCCGGTTTGCCCAGAAATTGTGGGCGCGGCTGGAAGAGGGGCGGCAGAGCAGTTAGGCAGCCAGCAGCATGTTTATGTTTTCCTGTTTCCGTAATTTCTTCCTGCTTTCGTTTTGTTGATGTTGTTGCCGTCGCCGTTGCCGTTGCTGTTGCCGTTGCTGCGGCTGCCACTTTTTCTTGCCACTCACAAAATATGCTGATAAACGTGAAATTATGCATTGCATACTCTTGTGGGCTGCAGCTGGAGCAGCAGCAGCAACAGCAGTGGCTGCAGCAGCAATAGCAACAGCAAGAGCAAGAGCAACAGTAGCAGCAGCAACAGCAGCAACACCAACTGCAGCAACAGCAGCAGCAGCAATAGCAACACTAACCACAGCAGCAACAACAGCAGCAGCAACACCAACAGCAGCAACAGCAACAGCAACATTAACCCCAATAACAGCAGCAACAACAACACCAGCAACACCAACACCGACTACAGTAGCAACATCAACAGCAGCAACAGCAGCAGCAGAAATAGCAACACCAACCACAGCAGCAACATCAACAGCAGCAACAGCAGTAACAGCAACAGCAACAGCAACAGCAACACCAACAGCAGCAACACCAATAACATCAGCAACATCAACAGCAGCAACAGCAGTAACAGCAACAGCAGCAGCAACAGCAACATCAACAGCAGCAACACCAACAACAGCAGCAGCAACAGCAACAGCAGCAGCAGCAACATCTACATCAATAACAGCAGCAGCAGCAATAGCAACACCAACCACAGCAGCAACACCAACAGCAGCAACACCAATAACATCAGCAACATCAACAGCAGCAACAGCAGTAACAGCAGCAGCAACAGCAACACTAACAGCAGCAACACCAACAGCAGCAACAGCAGTAACAGCAGCAGCAACAGCAACACCAACACCAACACCAACACCAACACCAACTACAGTAGCAACATCAACACCTACTACAGCAGCAGCAGCAACAGTTGCTACTTTTACGCGCCTCCTGCTTCAAGGCCGCACAGGTGATGAAGCCTACCTTGCAGCTTACCTGTTTCTTTGCAAACATTTGGTCACTGCTGCAGCCACATGAAGCGCTCGCTTTGTACTCCACAAATATAAATGAAGTCAATAGTGCGCTTATCTTGCCTTTACGGCGGCGATTAAGTTGTTATCTGTTCTTTATACTCGGTCTATATCTACAACTGAATGTTTACGGATACTTTATTGCTAGCATATTGTATACAGGAAGTGCATAGCTTATGCCACGTCCGCTGTTTGCCCAGTTGCCCCTCCGTGCGAACGTCTCCTCATCTGTCTGTCCGTCCGCCTCTAAAGTCTGGACATTCGTTATATAAACTCATGGGTAGCTGTGTCTGATAAAGTGTTCAGATTTTCTTGATAATTATTTAGTCGCTAGCACCCGACTGCAACTGCATTCTTATGTGCCATGGGTCTTACATGGGTCTGCCAGGGTGACCCAGCAAGAGTGATACTATTTGCTCTAGCTATATTGCAGCACCTGCTTGAGATATAGACAATATTTCGCGCTCTGACTATTAAATGAGGCTTGCCATTTAATTGTAAATCAGTTCAAGCTCTAAAATGTGTAAAAAAAATCTTAAATAATTCAAAATGCCAACTGCGAGTGCAGCGTAAAATGAGCTTAGTCTTTAGCTAACATTCGCATGGAAGTTGGTATGAAATAAATTCCTCATTGACTATTGAAGTGGTAAAGTGGGTATTACTCACTTCCTGCTTCCTTCCCTTCTCCTTCATCTCTTCTCTTGCAAAGCTTTCACTAATTAGGCCATATCAACTACGGCTATGCTGGCTTCTCCTCGATGCATCGCTCCGATAACTTGGTTATTGGCAAATATTTTGATAGTCGTCCGCCATTGGGTCATTAAAGAGCAAATATAGATACAATTTCTTGGAATTATAGGGCGGTTATTAAGGCTTGTCTGATAACCGACTGAATGCTTAGCGACTCATTGGGTTTCTTATAAAAAAGCGCTCGACTTGGTTCCCATTTGGTATTCGCCGAGAGTTGGGCATGAGGACAGTAATTGCGCTTTTGGCTCTAGTTGGGCTCGGACACGGCCTCTCCTATGCGGACGTGCTGGAGGCGGAGTGGGAGACCTTCAAGATGGACTACGAGAAGGTCTATGAGAACGAGGAGGAGGAGCTGCTGCGCAAGCTCATCTTCTACGACAACAAAAAGCATATCGACCGGCACAACGTGCGCTACGAACAGGACTTGGAGAGCTACGAAAAGGGCGTGAATCAGTTTACGGATATGTTGTACAAGGAGTTCGAGAGCCAGATGCTGAGCGGGCTGGACCCAACGGAAATGGGTTCCGATACAGACCTGGTGTATGCGCCGGCTGAGGACTACGAGCTGCCCAGCAGCATCGACTGGCGCTCCCTGGGCGCCGTGACGCCAGTGAAGAACCAGGGAAACTGCGGATCCTGTTGGGCTTTCTCAGCCACGGGCACCTTGGAGGGCATGCATTTCGTGAAGACGAAGAAGCTAGTCTCGCTCTCCGAGCAGAATCTGATGGACTGTTCTACCACGCGCTACCACAACAAAGGCTGCGATGGAGGAATGCCTGAGCGAGCACTGAAGTATGTGAAGGACAATAGGGGACTCGATACGGAAAGCTCCTATAGCTATCAGGGGAAGCAATTGTCGTGCCGCTACAATCCACTTCATATTGGCGCCACTGTGAGCGGCGTGGTCAGCTTGAGGAAGAACGACGAGTCGCAGTTGGCCAGCGCCGTTGCGGCCAAAGGACCCATCTCAGTGGCCATTCATGCGAGCAAGAATTTCCAGGAATATCGCCATGGCGTCTTGAATGATAATCTGTGCAACAAGCCACCCAACCACGCCGTGCTCGTGGTGGGCTTCGGCCACGATAGCAAAGGCGGCGACTACTGGCTGGTGAAGAACTCCTGGGGCACCGCCTGGGGCGACGCGGGCTACATACGCATGTCCCGCAACAGGAACAATCAATGCAGCATTGCCAGCTTTGGCGTCTATCCTCTGGTCTAAGCCCTGCTTAAATTATACTTCAATGGAAAATTGTAAATGGAAAACGGAAAATGGAAAATGCATCTGCAATTGTCGTGAGTGGCGCTCGTTGAGCTGAGCATTTCAAGTGCGCGCCCAGCACTTTGACAAATTGATAATAAATGGGATAATTAAATAATTAACACTTGGCATAAGCATTGTAATTAGAAAAAAAGTTAAACGAAAATAAAACATAATTTATATTAATATATAAATAACTGTGAAGAGCTGTCTGGCTGCATTATTGGCTTTGTTTATTATATTATTTTAATTGCTGACAATTGTCTAAAAATAATAGAAATAATATATATATATATATATATATATATATATATATATATATATATTTTGAAAGTTAAGTTCTACAAAAATATATATTCTTTGAAAAATAATTACAAAATAATATAAAATGAAGAGATAATGGAAGTTGAGTGACTTTCAGAGAGCAGATATGAATTTTGAGTAAAAGGCGTTGCTCTTCAGTGCAGCGTGAAGCATTGAAGCTCACTCAACTGATTTCTGCACCAGCTCTCGCCTCGCATACATATGAGTTGCCTGTGGCTGACTAAGCTGAGCGCAGCATCGATTGCTGTTTTCACTCAGCCAGCTGGCCCTTCGACATGCTCCGAGTATCACTCAACAGCGGTTAACTACTCAGAGTAAGCAAGCAGTGGCGCAGAGATCACAGTTGTTCACTCAACTGACTGCTGCATTTCTATAGCTGATAGAGACTAGCAATTGCAGAGCTGCCAAACGGTAAACTATTTACAGTTGCTCGAGCACTGAGCGCTGAGCATGATCAAGCCGATGCGCTGTGAGAAGAAAGGGGGCATATAAAGAATTGAGAGAGAGAGAGAGAGAGCACGATTGCTAAATTGCGAATGTCGAATAAAACGCAAACCAACTGCTGCTCTTGAGTGGAAGTGCTAAGCGGTGCATAGGCTGCTGAGGCCAACAATGATACTATATATTATACTATATGTATGCTATATATTCGTATATTGTAATGTAATAACATATAAATATGATATATTAATATGTAGTACACTAAATATATAATTATTATATTATTATATATTATATTCGCAGTTATATATCATTCCATATTCCATTTGTTGCCTTAACTCTTTAATGTTTCTCTTTCTGCTTGATTTAACTGCAAATACCATGAGGTAAATCATGTCTGCATAAGCTGCCGCAGATCTGCCCGTCCGCCCAGCGCATTACAACCCCAAAAAGCTGCCGCAAAGCAAATCGCATTACGACCCAAATGAAGTCAGTTCGCTCGGAATGCATAAATTTGAAAACAATTAGTTTCAATTTTTGCCAGCCGCAATGACAACCCCAAACGAGTTGGGCGACACCTTGTGGGGCCCGGGCAGATCCGATTCCGAGTGTTAATGCAGCAAATGACTTTTAGCTATTAAGTCATACGGCAGCCCAGCCCCGCCCCAGCGTCAGTGTAAAAATGTTCACTTAATATTCCCTTTGATACGCCCAGGTGGAGCTGGGGCCAGCTTCCTGTTGATATGGCACACGTAAGGTGTGAGTGGAGGCGGCGCTCTTTGCTCCTAATGAATTTCGGGTGTAAGGTTTACGTAATGAGACATCCTCGGAGAGGCAACAACACATGTGTGCGGGCGACTCTCAGCGAAATGTATCTGCCATAAACTTTGCTATCCGCGTGTCGCCATCGTCGCACGTTGAGGGTTCGTTTCGGGGTGCGTTTCCATTAACGCATTTGCATAAATATTTACATACATGTAAGCACAGGTGGGCGGGTGGGCTGTCAGCCATGACTGCCGACCGAAACTTTAAAATGTTGCGCTATTTCCGTTGGGCCCCCGCCCCCATATTTTTTTTGCTGGCGAAAGGGTGTCTAACAATTTGTCTGGCTGTCGCCAGCAGTCCACCCGAGGGTTGATACTCTGCCAGCCACAGTCTCAAGCTAGTGAAATATAATTTCCTGCTTGTTGTGCGCATTCTTAATCCACGGAAGGAAACGGGCATAAACTCGGAGTATGTGTTTGTTCGTGATTGGCTGCTGCTGCTGCTGCTGCTTGTTTGATTGATTTGTAGCTGAAACTATCGAGAGTCTGAGTGGCATTTAAAAATATTTCCTGTTGCCTCTCTTGAGCAGCCTAAGTCTGATCTTTACCTTCTTCTCTTCTCTTCAAGCGCATACGAATGCAGGCAAAACCGTTTATAGCTGAGTATGCTTCCTATTGCTGCCGTAGTATTAGTGAGCGGCGGAGCAGCTTGCATGGAGTTGATCTAAAAATTTTAGCAGAGTGAGCTTGTTCATTCTCTCGCATCGTCTCATTTGCATAGAGATGGCTGTTGCTCACGATTGAGCGTTTTAACAGCGCCTTCTGCTGTGGCTGAGAGCCTTTGTAGAATTGCTCTAAAATATCAGCTGAGCGAGTTTGCGTGTTACCTTCACGCTGCTCATTCGTTTGCAACTGTTTATTTTCACTCAGAGTGAAAGAGAGAGAGATTGCTGTTGCGCATATTTAGCTCTAGACAAGCAAGAGTGCGCTTGTGGAGACTACTCGACTGGGAGATACCCTGCGAGAGTATTCAAAGCAGAAAGTCAACGAATACAGAGACGGATACGGACGTACACAGTAAGTAAAACGAAGTCTAATTATCGATATCGATATATCTTTTTGCCTCTGACATATCTATTATACCCTGATTTGCCATTTTTACATTTGTACAGGGTATAAAAACGAGGCCATAGTCCTTGCAGCCTCTTCCATCCACTTCAGCTTTAAGAATGAGGTTGAAAATTCAAATTTTCATACATTAGCATAAGATTTTGTGGCAACGCTTTGAATGGCCCCCGAAAAAAGAGCCAGACAAAAGCGGAATTTAGTTTGCAAATAAGCAAACATGCGTGTGTGTGTGTGCGTAAGTCGTATGTAAATTTGAGCTAAGCAACAATTTGTCAGACAGCCAACAATGGCAACAACGGGCAACAGTTTGCAGCGGGACTCCAAACCGAAATCAAACAAAAGCAAAAGCAATTACAAAACTCCTAAACGGGGCAGGGGGAGTGCGACGTGGGCGGGGGCGTGGCCATGCTCCAGACAAGAGAATCAAACGAAATTACAAAATTAAACTGATTTAATGGCATTGGCGTTGGCAGCTGCTCGCCTCGACCCAACTCGGGCTCCACTTCGAACATTCCTCATATCAATATTATTTCTGTAGGGCAGGGGCTGCGGGGGCGTGGCACACACATGTCTGATTGACAAGCAAGTCGAGACGCTCGCACAGACGGAGGCTCGCTCAATGATGATTTGATATGAAAATTGCCTGGAATTATTGAATTAACATATGCTCGAATTGAGCTCAAGCATTTCAATGTCTGCCCCAGAGTCAGGGCAATGCCAATTTGACTTTGCGATTGTGTGTGCGTGTGTGAATGCCTCTGTGCGTGTGTGTGTGATGGCATCTTATTACCAAAGCGTATTAGACATGATTGATTGCATTGAGCAATAATGATTTGTAGCCGAGGCATGTTTAAGTGTCTCCCCCAAATGTGTGCTTCAGTTATGTGTGTGTGTGAGAGAGTGTGGGGGGCGCAGGTCACGTGCAAGTGTGTGAAAGTGAATTGCATGACTGGCTTGGCAGCTTATTTCTTAGCTTAGCCAACTGCACAAAGGGGGGCTAACAAAGCGCAATGCACGCTTTGGGCCCCAACTATGCCCATTGAGCCATAAGATTGTGGCTAAAAAATAATTGCATACTTTGAGTGATGTTAAGGTTAAGGCTAAAGCTGTTAAGTGAAAGTGCAGAGCAGATAAATAACAGCTTTCGCTTTGGGTTAGCTCAATAGAATTTAATTATGAAGCTATTGGGATGATATAAGATTTATGTTTCTTCGGTATGATTATATTATATAGATATATATATATATATATAGAATATATACTTATTTCTATAAAAAAAAACCGAATTAATAATGTTAAAGCAAAGTCTGTTAACAATTGCCAAATTCTGTTAAATTTTTCTGAGAGTGCTTCCCAATGCAACTGCGGCTGAGTAGCTCTAAAAATATCAGCCGAGTAAATTTTCGATATAGTTGCAGTCTGCTTACTCTCCTGTACCGTTCATTTTCACTCCAGCTACAGCGTCAGAGTGTTGCACTCGTATTAGTGAGCGGCGGAGCAGCTTGCATGGAGTTGATCTAAAAATTGTAGCAGAGTGTCTTTGGTCATTCTCTGGCTTCGTCTCATTTGCATAGAGATGGCTGTTGCTTACGATTGAGCCTTTTAACAGCGCCTTATGCTGTGGTATTAGTGAGCGGCTGAGAGCCGCTCTAAAAATATCAGCTGGGTGAGTTTGCGTTTTTCCTTCACACTGCTCATTCTTTTGCAATTGCTTATTTTTACTCAGAGCGAAAGAGAGAGAGAGAGACAGATAGCTGTTGCGCACGATTGACCATTGGCTGTTGCCGAATGCGCTCCTGGATGTAGCTGAGTGAGAACGAGAAAGCTGCAGAGTCGTTGTGATTTCGGTGAACTAGACTAGAAATGAGCAGCGATTGGTGAGAGATAGATATAGAGACATATGCACATACATATAAAAGTGTCTCATGTTGATAACCCTTTAGTCATATGTGAAGAGCAATAAATACATGGGTAGATCAAGATGGTTCTTATATGATTCTTATAAGAGTAGTTTCCATAACATTGTACTACAATCAGTTGTCTGTGCAACATGCCTTTAACAGCTGAGTTAAGCAACTGTTAGTCGACTCAGCATCCTGCAGGTCCTTGCTTATAATCAACAGAAGTTTCCCTTAAAAATAAACTTGTTCTTTTGTCAAGTCTGCGCTGAGTGTCGAGAAAGTTGTTTATGATGCTGCGAGCGACACAGCTGTAATTGTCTATGGCTTTGTTGTTTCTGTGGATTACTCTCACTTTGGGCCAAACTGTTTGCCGTTGTCCACTTTGCTGATCTCTCAGTTTCAGGGCAACTATTTGCTGTGTCCACATTTCATGGCGCTGACCCAGTTAGCAGCCGTAAAAAGCAACTCTATATACACACTTGGGTCTGGTTAAGTGTCTTAGGGTGGGAGGGGGTTGAGCTCAACTTTCACTGGGGGAAAACTTACCTCGAATCGATGCGCTGCAAATAGTCCAGGCGGCTCAAGTGCAATTCGCGTAAATGAAACAAGTTTAAAAAGGCAACGGCGGGCAGCTGGGCGAAGCGATTGCCGCCCAAGTTCAAATAAGTGAGATTTGAAAGTTTCGAGAGCTGCTGCGTGGGCACCATCTGCAAAGAGAGAGGGAGAGAGAGAGAGAGAGAATTAGAGATTTGGCATGAAGGAATACTTTTTTTCTTTTTTTTTTTCTCTTTTTAAAGCATTTAATTTCGAGCAGCTTATAAAATGTTAATGCCTTGCACTCAGAGCGGCGCTTGATAGTTGCCACTAAGCTCGCCACAAACGCCCTTTGGACCGAGCTTTTTGCTGTTCTGCAACAATAAAACGTGAAACACTTGGAAAGCGCAGCTTTTGGCAGCGGCGGCGGCGGCGGCAGCGGAAACGGAAACGTCATGTACGTCATGTACATCCGTGCGCCATTTTGTGATGTCTGGCCAAATCGCTTTGTCTGTGTGTGTGTGTGTGGCAATACAATCAATCTTGCAACAAATTTGTTAGAGCCCCAAACGCAAGCAAAAAAAAGCTAAAGTCGCGCCGAAAAGGTTTTTGGCTCATAAAAAACAAGTGTAGCTGTAGCCATTCCCCTCCCTAACCACCCCCTGCCCCCCTCCCCACATCTTTCGCACTGCTTGCGTGTCGGAAGCGACGTGCCAAGCGTCCGGACACGTGAAACGCCTGCGATAACGTAATGAACTGCGTCGCCTAAGGCGAGAGTGAGAGGGAGAGGGAGAGAAATTAAAAGTATTACGCATACGCAATGTAGGCCAAGCGCTGCAATTGTTTAACCTAATGGCAATTTTCAGCTCGTTTTTCTTTTCGCTTTTCTTTTCCCATTTTTTTCTTTCTGTTAACCCTTTGCTGTTTGCGCAGCACTCCGAAGGAGCGCGCGGGCGGTTGACTAATTAAAAGGTTCATAGAGAGAGAGAGAGAGAGAGAGAGTGGGAGTGGGGGGCAGTGGAGGCTAGAGGGCGTGGCAGAGCAGGCTGGCCAGCGCAGCGTGAAAAAGCGAGGGCGAGAAAAATATAGGTGGCAAGGGCTGGGGCTGGGGCTGCGGCTCAGGCTGAGGCTGGGACTGCAGCAGGGGCTGAGGCAAGGTAAACTGCCGCGAGTGGCATAAAAGAAAGCGAAATTATATTGACTTTGATTTCTCAAATTAATTTCCCTTTTCTGTGCGCTTTGACTGGGCTTTGCTTTCGGCCCTCCGCCCTCTGCCCTCTCAGCCAACTTTCCATTGAATGCCAAAACTTTTGCGAAATGAAATTTAAAGCGCAAAGGACTTTAGTTCATGTGAATTTCAACGGCAAATATTTCAGCCAATGTTGAGTCTTGTGTAAATATGAAATAATTTGATAATATGCAAATTCCGAAATTCATTTCATTCCCTTTTCGCAATTAACTGGGCCGAATGCCGAATGCTGGCTGCAACATGCCAAATCAAGGCCCACGCAACTTAAATCACAATAAATCGACAAACAACAACAACAATGCGCAGTGTAACAACATTTGTGCTCAAAATATTGCGAATTCACACAAAATTATTTCCAGGCGAATTTTTGTGAAAATATTGAAAATCGAATTATTATTTCCATTGATTCTTTGACGCCAGACAAGGCAAACAAAGCGATGCTTATAGCAGTTCATTGTGCTTTATTTCATTTTAATTCATTTTTGAATATATATATATATATTTTAGCTATATTTTGGCTATAGCCATTAGAGCATTTGGAGAGCAGCCGAAGGGCACAGAATTTGCATTGATTTGATAATAAAATTGAGGGCATATTTAAATGACTTTTTGTCTTTAGTTTTGGTTTGTTTAAAAGATAAACTGAGCTTCAACAGCCTGCACTCTATATCCTTTATATCCCTCAAGCTATAGTCCCAGAATTTGTGTTCCTAATAGATTTTTTTAGACATCAGCAAATATATTTTTTTAAATTTATGAACATATTGTAAATATATAAAAAAATGTAATAAAAATTATAAATATTTATCTTTGTGCAATAAACTTAAAATTCCCTTTATATAAATATATTTATGTAGTATTTCAGTTTTTGTTTATAATTTAAAAAAAAAATTTGTTTCAAATATTATAAATATTTAAAACATAAATTTAATAAATATTATAAACATATAAATTTTGTTTTAAATATTATAATAATAATTCTTTTACAAATATTATACATATATAAAACATAAATTTAATAAATATTATAAATATATAAACAAAAAATTAAGAAACATTGTAAACCATATATCTATTTTGGCAATATAAAATAATAGGTAATATTTAAATTTTGTGCTTACAATTTGTATAAAATTATAAATTATATAATTATATATGTTATAAATTTATAAAAAAAATTTAACGAATATTATAAATATATTAACGAAATTTATATATTTTATAAATTAAATATGTATGCAATACAACAGTTTATAATTTTGTAAATATTAAAAAAAAAAATATATTGAAAAATTTAATTAATTTTGTAAACAAAAAAAAAAAAATTAATAAACATTATAAACAATATTTATATTTTTGTTCAATAAAATATTTATGCAATATTTCAGTTGTCTGTTTATAATTTTTAAGAACTTTTTTCTATATTAGATATATATAACAAAAGTTAATAAATATTGTAAATATATAAAAAAAATATTTAAAAAATATTTAATAAATTATAATATATTCATTTTTTCAATAATATGAAAATTTAAATTAAATAATAATATTTTTTAAAAACTTAAATTTTCTGTTTATAATTTTTTTAAATTTTTTATTATTTATTTTTATATAAATATTCTATTCTATTTCTATTGTTTTCAATGACGCCCACATTCACTTCAGCTCGCAGAGCTGCGCGCATTCTGCAAACTTTAAAACTGGCAAAAAGTCAGCTCGGTTCCAGCCTGCAGGTATTGAGCTCTGCAGCCTTCGGACTGCATAGCTGAATGCATTTTTATGCACCATGTAATCACAGACTGTGTTGTTGTTGCTCGAGTTGTTGTTGTTGTTGCTTTGTTTTATGCAAACTGGCAATGGAGCTTTGGGATGAAAAACAACAGGCAACATGGCCGCAGCCTGACGAATACATTGCGCACCTTGCCAGGTGCACGTCTAGCTAGCTGTCTGGCCTGCACACAAGCACACACACACACACACACACACACACACACACACACACACACACACATATATATATTTATGGTCGTTAAAAAGGGATAAAGGATACTGAAGCGCTAAGCACCAAATGCCTGGCGTGGTCGAAGCTAAGCAGGTGGAGCTACTGCTGCTGCGCGTAGTCAACGGCAACGGACAGAAGAATTTATGGCGCTTGGAATCAGTTCGAAACTACTTAAAATACCTTTTGGCATTTTGCAGCTGAAATATATGGGCTCTGGCCGTGCGCACTCAGTACGGCTAATGCCCAATACTACGGCCGTGTGCAGCAAACTATGCAATGGCATGCAGCTGGCTCTCGCTCTGTGTCCTGCGACTGCACTGCACAGCTGCCACGCCCCCAGCCCCCAGCCCCCAACTGACGCAAAAAAATTCATTTGACTGCTTTTTGGAAGCTGCTCATCTTGAGCTGCCTGGCGACTTTGTTTTTAGCCGTTGTTGCATGCTCTTGGTATTTCCTAAACAGCATTCCATTGTTGCTCGTCTCTCTCTCCCTCTCTCTCTCTCTCTCTGTTGGTGCTACTCTGCTTTCTTTTATTATGCGCAGACATGATGGCAGCCCCATAAGCATAGGTTCCACTCAAGTGTCTACCTGATCCTCTTACGTATGCTATATGCTAGCTCTGCGATATTGTTGCCTGCATCTTAACAATTCTTATTACCATGATTATGTCTGACTGTCTGTCTGCTTGGTTGAATATGCGAAGCTTAGCGGCAACTGTGGCCTGGTTATCAACAGATTCTTGCTATAGCCCGCAAATTATAAATTAAATTCAGATCTCCTATATTTCCTTCTATCATCAAAGCCAGCTCAATTGCTAATCATCAGACAGCAGTATTTTATTTTTTTTTAATGTGTATATTTATTTAAACTATTTTTATACCCTGAGCCCATTGAAAATGGGAAATCAGGGTATAATGTTTTTGTGAAAATGTATGTAACAGGCAGAAGTAGACGTCGCAGACCATACAAAGTATATATATTCTTGATCAGCTCGATGAGCTGAGTTGATATAGCCCTGTCCGTCCGTCCGTCCGTCTGTGTGAACGCAGCGATCTCGTAAACCACAGAAGCTAGAGAGCTGAAATTTGACATGTATACTCCTGAATACCATACGCTATACGAGTTTTTTTCAAAAATTCGATAACTCTTCCCGTTCTCTTTTTATCGATAAATTTCGATAACTTTTCGTCTCTTTTACGTACCGTAAGAGCTAGAGACCTGAAATTCACTATGTATATTCCTGTTGTGAATACAGACATTTTGTATTTTTGGATTTTGAATGCCACGCCCCCTTCGCCCTAAATTTGCAAAAAACGCATTTCAAATACTAGAGACTTGTGCTTCGGCACATAGACACATATGAATAACATAATCATGCCCTGAAAGTTTGAATAAAAAAGTCCTGCTAGAAAAAAAGTTATTAAACATTTAATTTCCACAACATAAGCCTCTTGCAGCCCAAGCGCAGTCGCTACGTCAACTGCGCAGTTGGCAGAGCGTGTGCTGAGCGTGCGTCTGTGTGTGTGTATGTGTTGCTTGCAATATATGTATATGTAAACTAAGCATAGAATATTTGAAGTATCGGCACTTCGCAGGGCTCAGGGTATCTCCTAGTCGAGCCGTCTCGACTAGAGCATTCTTACTTGTTTTCCACTACCTTATATGGCTCTTAATCTAGTTTTAAATAGACAGCAGTATATTAGCATATGCATATCGTTCCGTTAACTGTATTATATATATATTTTACACTTATATCTTCTGACTTCACACTTCCATCACAATCTATAGCATATGCTGAATTATCCACATAGATTCTACTTTAAAGTCCGCCCATACTTTGCAGCCGTCAGCCTGCGCTGATGTCTTACATCACTTTTGTGTAGCATACTTTTGAGCGCTGCAGCAAATGCGTGCGTGTGTGGGTGTGTGTGTAAAGAGCAACAAATGCTTCGCACTCAACTGTGAACGAGGCTTAGGCTGGTTGAGAGCGGCGCGCTGTGTGGCTGGCGGAGCAAACTTAAAGCGTTGCTGTCCCAAAAAAGGGCAGTTGTGGCAGCAGAAGGGGCGTGGCAGAGGCAGCATTTAACGAACGCAAAATGTCGGCCCTAAGCAAAGTGTATACGCAACAGAAATCAGCACGGCACGGACATGTTTGCATGCATAAATAGCAAAGGACATGGGCAAAGGACGCACTATATATGACTCTGTCCATGCACGTGTGTGCGTGTGTGTGTGTGTGTGTGTGTGTGTGTGAAGTTCTAAGCACACAACAACTACAACAACAAGTTATGGTTATTAATTTTGCGTATGCAGCAGGCAGCAGCACAGGAAGGACGAGCTTAAGCTGCCGTCCATGTCGTAGCAGGACATGGGCGACTGCTGCAATCCGCTTTGCAAAGTGTTGGTCACAGGATTTACTACGAAAGCAACAGAGCAAAGTGTCTGATTTATGTGTGTGTGTGTGTGTGCGCCTAACGGGCAGCCGCAATATTTTAGCTGTTGGCCCAGTGGATGTGTGTGCGGACCGTGCCAAGGGCCCGTTTCATGCTAAATTATTTTATCTAACAAGTATACGACATGTTTCCGCATGTTGTTTATGGGCCACACTCACCGTCAAATTGTTATCCGATAGGTCCAAGTGCTTGAGCGAGATGAGTCCCTCGAAGGCGCCCACGTCCAGCTCGCTCATCACGTTGCCCCGCACGCTGAGGGCCAGCAGCTCCTTGAGCCCCTCGAAGCTGTCGTTGCGCACAAACTCGACCAGATTATCGGACATGTCCAGGCTCTTGAGCGCATGCAGATGCCACAGATTGCTGGCCGGCACGTCGAGCAGCCGATTGTTGCGAAACACGAGCACCTCCAGCGACAGCATGCCCTTGAAGCAGTTGTCCTCGAGGCTGACAATATTGTTGTTGGTCAGGTCCAGTTCGACGAGCGCCGCCAGATCGCCCAGCGCCGTCGGATGCACGGTCTCAATCCGATTGTAGCTGAGATCGAGCAGCAGCAGATTCGTCAGGCCCTTGAAGGCGTGCTTGTGCAGCGCGCTGACCAGATTCCGGCTCAGGTTGAGCGTGCGCAGCTCCGTCTGGTACTCGAAGTTCTTGGAGCCCAGCGTTTCGATGATGTTCTGCGAGAGGTCCAGCACCTCCAGCTTCATGTAGAAGGGCAGCGTGAACTCCAGATTGCGTATGCGATTGAGCGTCAGATTTATGTACTTCGTTTCCGGATTGAGCTGAATGGGCACATCCTCCAGGGCTGCGTCCACGCACAGGGCGCGGCTGTTCGCATCGCCGCCCAGGCACTGGCACTTCGACGGGCAGAAGGCGTCGGTGCGGCCAGGTAGCAGCAGCAGCAGCAAGAGCAGGGGAATGTGCAGCAGCAGCCACGACAAAGTTCTCGCCCGGCCGGACAGAGATGGAGGCTTGCTATCTTGTCGCCACTTTGTGTGTGAGTTATATTTGTTGGAGTTGCTGTTAGAGTTGTTGTTGTTGTTGTTGTTGTGTGTGTCGGTTTCCATTTTGTTGGCTGTGCGAATGAGCCTTAACGGCTGTCGGCTGGCTTGTTGTTGTTGCTTCGCTTCTAGCTGCTGCTGTTGATATTGCTGTTGCGGTGTGATTTGAGGTGCAGAATCACCAGTTATTGGACGTCATGGCTGACAGAGTACTGGAATGGAAAGCAGTGATAGAGAGATAGAAGATATTAGTTAATTAATTTTATATACGGGCATATAAATCTCTATATTATGTATATATTTGAGCTTAAGCTCTGCCTAATCACTTGCTTAGGATATACTAAACTGAAAATATTGTAAGTAAAGGCAGAGCGAGTAAGAAGAGAGTAGTAGAGCCTTGATTTTTCTGCTTATAATTTAAAAAAATATTTTTGGCATCAAAACTCATTCAAATGAGCCAAAAATAGATTAATTTTGTGTCATGTTCCTGAAAGAAAAATTATAAAAATTATATAAACTAAAAAATTACAGCTATTGATATTTTTTCTTTATAGCTGATTACTTTTTTTATATAACAAAATTTATTTCATTCAAATAGGAGCTTTCGTTAAATAGATATAATTTTGCAAACTTTTGAAGAAGCCAAACCAATTGGATTGATTATTAGTTGATATTTTAGTTATGTATTATATAAATCTATATAGTATAGATATAGATATACACTTCAGCTTGAGTTTAGTTCACTTTAAGAACTTCTCGCCTAAGCTCACTTTATAAATATGCATTAGAAATGTTATTTTGAGCTACATGCAAGCTGCAGCCTAGGACAACTCCAGGATCCTTCACAATTTTGCATAACAAAACTTTGCTCTTCTCTTTCTGACAACGCACATTAGTAGAAACTGCCGACGATTCTGTGGGCTTTGCATGCGGAACCATAAAATGCAGCAGAGCTAACTCAATATCATTTTCATTTCCTACTTAACTCACCGCTCGCCGTCTGGAAAGTCAGCAACTTTCTGGGCGAGTTGTCAGCACTTTTCGGTCGTTCAAACGAGTTTTGACTTGTGCTTTGGCTCAGGTCGCTCTCGACTTTTATGAAATATTAGCGACCAACTTATGCGCATAAATCTTGTCTCACAAAAAAAAAAAAATATATGTATAGAAAATTGCGAGTGTGTTAAATAAACTGGCAGCAGCCGCAAAAGTTTCTTCTCATATAAAAAAAACCAGAGATAGTCTTTAAGGGAGCAGCAAGAAGTGCAAACTGATTTCCATACTAAATGCGTTTTAAATATTTATTAGAGCACAAGATAATTGCCAAGTCTAAAAGTTCTAGTGCAAGTCGGCGACAAAAAGTGTTGCCTACTTCCAGGCGGGCAGTTTAAATAATTTTCTATTGCCTACTTTTAGGCAGCCATTTTAAATTTGTAGCTTAATGAAATATTTGCCCTTTGGCCAACACTCAATTAAGTAATTAACAAATTACTTGCAAATCTAGAGTCGCTTTAAGCTGGGCTGTCTGTTTGTCTGTCTGTTACTCTGCGTTTTGCATATGTCAAGCGCAAACAATGAGAAGACCTTTCACACTCTCACCCCGCGCCTCATTAAAGCAAACCCCTTAAGCTCTGTTCGCTGTGCACACGCCAGCAATTTGCACAATGCTCTTAACTAGCTGTAAAACAAATAATAAAAGCAAAGCGCAAACTTTTGAGGTTTCATTCTGTCAACAAAAGTTGAAGGCTCACACTCACACACACACACACACACTCGCACTCACACACGCGCAATCTGCAAACTACTTTTGCTCTTTTTGCCACAGTTTCTTTGTTTTTCTGGCAGCGCAGTTTTTGGATCATATTTTACGCTTCAATAAAATTTGGTGAAAAACAAGCAGAGGCAAGCAGAGTCAACTAACCCACCCCCCACTCGACTGGGGCTGGTAGGGTCTGCCTGTCAACCCCCAGCACACAGCCCCTACTCAATAGCAGCGGCAAAAAAAAGTGAAAATTGTGAAAAATTCACTCCTGTGTGAATTATTAAGTTTCACATGGCCATTGTTGTTGTTGTTGTCGCTCCTGTTGCTTTTTGTAACATTGTGTGCGTGTGTGTGTTTGCTTGTTTGTTTGCAAAATAAAAAAAAAAAAAGTAAAGCAAAAGGCACACAAAGTTTTTAATAAACTTTCGCACGCCAGCCTCACTTGACTATAGTCAAGTCCCAGTCGACGGCGCCCGCTCTTTGAGCGCCTTCGCTCCGGCTCCACACACACAGTGTACACATAGCCTAAGTGGGGGCGTGGCACAGGCACAGGGCACACAAATATGATTTCATTGTGGCAAATATTTTGATAGTACGCCGTCGCCTGCGGTTGCGGCGGAGTGCGAAGTGTGCCGGCCAGGGTAGTTAAGAAGTGCCCGAGCCATCCAAATTGGAGCGACCCAGCTGTGGAAGGTGGAAGGCATTCAAAGGCCAACAAGTTTGTGAAATTGTTGTTTTTGTTGCACTTTCGGCGCCCACTTTTCATTCTCTGGTAGTTTTAATGGGGCCAACATCATCGAAGTTGGTTCTTAATAGGCTTATAAAATGCTTAAATATGTACGTAAACTGAAAAGGTGTGTGTAAGCCATCGAGTGACGGGCCAACTGAGTGTGTGTGTGTGTGTGTGTGTGTGTCGAATATGAAGAAAAGTGCTTAAGTCGACTTATTTCATAATTGAGATATAAATCAAGCTGCTGCTTATAGTAACAATGAAACAGCTGAGAGTTATATAAGAGCGAACGGGTAGACTGTGGTGATATTAAGGAGACTTTTACTCTGATGATGAGAATACACATATTTGTTGTATATAAAATGGGAACTTATAATATAATATATATAGAAATATATAATATATAATATTATATAAAAATATAGATTAATATTTTAGGGTCAACTCTTGTATATATAATATATATATAGAAATATAATAATATATATAGAAAATATATAATATAATATAGAAATATTGACTGATATTTAGAGTCAACTCTTGTATATATAATATATATAATAATATATATAGAAAATGTATAATATAATATAGAAATATTGACTGATATTTTAGGGTCAACTCTTGTATATATATTATATATATAGAAATATAATAATATTTATAGAAAATATATAATATAATATAGAAATATTGGCTGATATTTAGAGTCAACTCTTGTATATATAATAATATATATATAGAAATATAATAATATATATAGAAAATATATAATATAATATAGAAATATTGACTGATATTTTAGGGTCAACTCTTGCCATACAAACTTGAGCTGAACAGACCAAAACTGGAGCTTACTTTAGCTCGTCCTGGTACTTTTTTTCCATACTCATCTGTCTGAATAAGGAGCTATTTATCGCATCTCTATCCTAGATACATCTCGACGAGTATCTTAGCTTCCATCTCTATAGAGCTGAAGAGCTGAAGCTGCACATGTCGATGAGCAGCTAAACTAAAGTTCAGGCTCTGGAGACTTTAGCAACTCAATCTAGGCAGGCAGCTGTAGATTTATCTGAAGATATAAAGATCTTTAGATCTATGCTATATTATCTTCAGCGTAAAGCAACCTCAACTTGGCAGGTAGATAGAAATAAGTATCTCAGCTATAGCCTTAATGAGCAAGCAAGGCTTCCTTTCAGTTCAACTATGACTGGGTCAAAGAGTGTGACTTGATCTATATATATCTAAATGCTCATTTCAAACAGACGCTGAATATATTCCCCCAGCAGTCATTCTTGCCCAGATCAGCCATATATATACCATCAAACTGACTTAGAAACTGCCGTAAGATCTGCAGAGTTCTTCAGCTGCCTTCATCAGCTCCATAAAATCAGCAGAGCTCTCTATCCAGCTCGTGGCATAAGTCTCAAACCGAATCCGGTTTGCATATTCATTAACTTTATGGCGGCTGCTTAGCCAAAAACCAAATGCTGCTGCCTTTGCTCGGTTTTTATAAGCTTCATTTAATTAAATTGACATTGTTTGCCCGCTTTTTTTGTCAATTTATTTTAATACAAGCGTGACTCTGCGCGTACCTGGCGTGGAGTGTAGGAGCTGCGCCCAGGCCCAGGAGGCAGAGGCAGAGGTGCAGTTAAACGTCATAAAAATGGAAAATAATAGCAACTGCCGACAAGGAAGCAGCATCAAATGCTGATAATGGAAAAGCGCCTCCACTCCAACAGCGAACACCAGCAGCAGCGGCTCCTCTTCCACGACTCTTGCCACGCATAAAACTTTGCACATAAATTTAAGAGCAGCCATTGAGCTGCGTCTGGGAATGGGAATGAGAGCTGGCAGCGAGGGGGGCAGAGGAGGCGACGCTGCGTTGACTTTAAGGCCACAAATGGTAAGCGGGCGAGGTCAGGGTTCAGGTTCAGGTTCAGGTTAAGGCTATGCCAGGGCGAGAAAGCGTAGCAATCAAAGGTGAAAAACTTTGCAAACTATGCGAAAGCAAACAGGCAAAAAGTCAATATTAATATTCACTTAGCAAAGGTCCAACACGGTGAGGGGGCGTGGGAGGAGGCGCCTTATTAGGGGAAATGGGTGGGATATGCTGACAATGGCCAGGCAAATGCCAAGCAAATTGAAAATGCGACGAAAAACGTGAGACGCGCCAACTTTTCCACCTCAACGTGCCCGAGTGCGTTTATTTTTATCAAGATTAGCATTTGGCTCGTCTGTCAGCCAGCCAGCCCCCATCCACCCGCCCCGCGGATCCCAGTTATTGAATAGGCAAACAGAAAAGGCAACGTCGTCGACATGGAACACAGACAATGCTGCAGATTCCTTGCCCGATGCCGATGCCGATGCCTCGCTGCCCCGAGACTCGCTTTGAAGTGCGGCACGCACAAATTGTCCCTCGCTCCCTCCCACTCTCTGTCTCTCTGAGATTTGCTAGCCACCGCCAAAGATGAATTGTTGATGTCGTCGCCGTCACCAGGCGGCAGTTCTCCATTTGCTGCCCCTTGGCATCGCCTGCGCTGCTTGGACCATATAATTGAGTGTCTGCAAAACTTTCAAGTGCCTCCGCTGTGGCAATTTGGCAAAAGCCTTTGCCACAAAATGTTGCCGCACGCATAATTAATGCAATTGTTGGCACAGCCACCAGCTCCGACACAGACAGAACTCAGTTTTGTTTTGTTTCGCTCTGCTTAGATCTGTGCGGCTGGTCAGCTGCGGGGGCCCCAAAATTTGCAGACGGGGGGCACGTTGCCTGCCTGCCAGAGCTAAACGCAAAATTGTGTTCTTTCTAGAGACTTTCCCGCCTGCTGCATGTTGCTGCATTCCACAGAGCACAGCATGCTTTTAATAACTTTTATCTGTCAAAAGGCGAGATAAGTTGGATTTTTAAAGTATTTTTGGCAAGTAAATTGAAGCTTATGGGCTTAGCTTGATACAGAAAATATATGAAAGAATTAAGTTAAATTGAAAAAAAAATTAAATTCAATTAAAATAAAACTGAAAGAAAAGCAGTTCTATTTTAATTTAATTTTAATTAAAATAAAAATGAAATAAAATCTGTTTTATTTTAATTTAATTTAATTAAATAAAAGCAGTTTTATTTCAATTTAATTCAATTAAATAAAAGCAGTTTTATTTTAATTTAATTTAATTAAATAAAAGCAGTATTATTTTAATTTAATTTTAATTAAAATAAAAATGAAATAAAGGCAGTTTTATTTTAATTTAATTTAATTAAATAAAAGCAGTTTTATTTCAATTTAATTTAATTAAATAAAAGCAATTTTATTTTAATTTAATTTAATTAAATAAAAGCAGTATTATTTTAATTTAATTTTAATTAAAATAAAAATGAAATAAAGGCAGTTTTATTTTAATTTAATTTAATTAAATAAAAGCAGTTTTATTTCAATTTAATTCAATTAAATAAAAGCAGTATTATTTTAATTTAATTTTAATTAAAATAAAAATGAAATAAAGGCAGTTTTATTTTAATTTAATTTAATTAAATAAAAGCAGTTTTATTTTAATTTAATTTAATTAAATAAAAGCAGTTTTATTTTAATTTAATTTGATTTAATTTATATGTTTTTCTTCTGAATATTCATGGAAAAGAGAGCAAGAAATGGTTGATTGAAGCAAAAAATTATTCGAAATAATTATAATATAATATATATATATAATATAGTATATATATAATATAGTATATAGTTTATATAGTATATATGGTTATAGTTTGAAAATAAGATAAAGTCGGTTATGAAGTATGAAATGGAACATTATGTAATAATACTATAAAATAAATATATAAACAATTATAAAATAAATTGTTGCGCATTTTTATACCCTGAGCGTATTGAAAATGGGGAATGAGGGTATAATGTTTGTTTTTTTTTTGTTTTAATACCAAACAAAAAAATCATTAAAGTCAAGCAAAATTATTTAACATATTTAAAAATATTTAAAAAAAAATTTAAGAAATTAAATAAATATAAAAGTTAATTCAATTTAAAGCATGTTCTGTGCATAAATATAGCAGAAATAATATATATATATATATATTCATTTTCATTCTCTTGCATTCAGAATACTTTAAGATATTGTTAAGATATTCTCTTAGCTATTCTCTTACAAACTTAAGAGCGCCAGTGTTGCCCTCACTCCCTCTCCCATAGTATGCTTGTCAGCAAGTTTGAGTTTATGGCGAAGTGATATTGGACTAAATAATATATATTTATATATTTTTATATATATTTATATTCTTTTATATATATTTATATATTTGTATATATATTTACAAAGAATCAAACTGAAATTCCCTTTGCTACATAATAAAACTAGTTCACTTAAAGCACAATATAAATTGCCAAAGTAATTGCTCTGCATAGTACCAACTTAAAGCCAAAGAAACCCATTTTACAGCTATACCATATAGTTTGTTTTCCCTATAGCTAGTCACACATTTGCATATATATATTGCCGTATCTATTAATTGGCTTTGTTATCTCAGATATGGCTAGCGCTCCAGCTAATCGTTAGCCTTTCACGAGCATTTTGGCCAACTTCACACATAAGCTGTCGCGTTTTCGCTCCCTCCCTCTCTACAAACATACGCCAGATAAAGTCTAAAACTTTATTTGACCATAACCCAGGCACAATAAAACCAGTTGAGCATCTCTTGCCATTTAGTGCTGCAAAGCTCCAGCAACAACAGAGCAAAGTGGAAGGAATGAGCGACAAAAACTGCAAACTGCATATAAAGATAAAATATTTTCATTTGCCAGGCAGTCGCCAGTGCCAGTCTCCCTCCCCCCTCTGGCCTGCTGCTGGCTGCCGGCTGCTCGGTCATCCATCCATTGTGCACTTAATGCAATTGTCGCATTATTTTGGGCTCCGCCACTTGGCGATCCTCATACAGCGGAGCGATATATATTTTTAAATACCTAGTTCGCAGTTTTTGTGTCTATTTTATGGTGTTTGGGGTTTTTATTTTGCCGCATGGCGTCTGCCTCGCTCGTTGCCTGCTGCAGGCAGCACGTTGCACGTTGCACGTTGCCTGCTGTCTGTCTGCGTCTGCCACGGCGTCTGCAGCAGCGAGACAGCTCTAGATATTCCGCTCGCTCCTGTTGTTGCGGCCGCTTATTAAGCCATTTGAAAAGGCGCTGCCGCATTTTGTGCTTCTCTCTTTTTACTCTATTTACTTTTTCCTCTGTTGCAAATCAACTGAAGCGCGCCACAAAAAACACAAAATAAAATAAGTAAATGGAATGGATGGGCAAGCAGACAGAAACTGACATAACAAATTAAATATAATTTCGTTCTTGGACGCCGGCACATGTGCGCAGAGCTTAGCATTTTCCCAGGCAGCTTCAGCCATCTTGGGCTAATACCTGAGCGACGAGTCTGGGGCGTTACCTTATTCACATTATTTTATTTTATTTTATTTTAATTAAGCTAGAATTGAATGTGCACTAAAAATAAATTTGAAATAAAATAACTAAATAAAATAACTAAATAAATAAAATAAAATAAATAAAATTAAGCAAATAAATAAATAAAATATACAATAAAAAAAAATAAGTAAATAAAATAAAATAAACAAAGAAAAGAAATAAATAAAATATATAGAAAATAAAAACTAACAAATAAAATAAATTATATAAATAACATAAATAAATAAAAGAGGTAAAATAAATGAGCTAAGTAAATAAGATAAAATAAATAAATAAAATATATAAATTAAATAAATAAACAAATAAAATATATAAATAAAAATAAATATTAAATAATCATATTTTTTTAATTATTAATTTTTTTTTTATTATTTTCAATTTATTTCACATTTATGTATCGAATCTAAATACCTTTTAGTGCTGCTAACATAATGACATTGGCCTGTACCTCGCCACATTGCTCATACGCCACGTTGTACGCCAGTGAATTATATCGATTTTCAGCGGCAGCCTTTAAAAACGCGCCGAGTACAACGCACTTTGCGTTTTGGCTGCTGCCAAATGCCAGCAACAGGAACAGAAAAAAAAACATATACAAGAAAATAGAAGTCGCAGCCGAGGAGAGAGAGAAGGAAAAAACTTTGGGCCACTGGCACAATAATTTGGCACGCAAACCTTTTTTTTCGGACGCCAAGGCAAACATTTTCATGCAGCAAGGGTTGAGGCTTCGGCTGGTTGCAGGGGCTGGCAAAGGGCGCGCTGGGGTGCGGGGACTGTGCTTTTTAGGCAGCCGTAGGGCGCGTGAATAAAAAATGAAGTGAAATACATTGTGCAGCGCAGTGGCGCACATTAAAAATTCGCCAAAAAGCCAACACGGAGCCAGGCACTGGGACACAATGGCGCCGGGCGACTTCAGCTTGAGCCAGCCAGATGCCGGCTGGCTGTGGCGGCCAGTTCACTGTACTCCATATTTGCGCTGCGGATAACGTATAACAATTAGAGTGCTCAGTGTTCATTTTTATGAAATCTCCAGAGAAAGAGGGAGAGAATATCATGCGAGTGTGTGTGCCAATTAAATATTTAGCTAGATTTTCGTTTTTAATTTATTTCGAAAGGGTTTCGGAGCAGCAACCGCCGTCGTCGTTATGCAAATGTGCCACTATGAAATGGGTCAAAGTTTAATGTGTGTGGGGGCGTGTTGCGAGCAGCTCTACTTCTTTACGAGCAGGCTGGCCAGCAACAATTTTTCGGGATATTAAAGTGTTTGCAGCGAACAACGTGTTTGGCATGCTAATATGAGTGGAAGACACAGAGAGAGAGGGAGGAAGTAGTATATATAGATCGATGGCAATACGTGCCATAGGCTGGAGCAACAGTTAGCATAAGCAAAGTGAAGTATTAAATATTAAATAATAATACTCGTAAGTCGCAAATATGTTTTGCATATACAGCGCCGCTCAGTTGAGTAGGTTTCAGTTTTTGGGGAATTATTTCTCTTCAAGTAACACTCCGATATTTATGAAATAAATTTTGTTATATAAGAAAATGAATCAGTTATAAAAGAAATATGTCTGCTTGTTGAATTTTATTTTGATATGATTTTAATTATTTATTTGACTGGCATATCAAATGAATAGATTTCAGGTTTTTACAAAAGTTTGGGAAATTATTTCTCTTCAAGGAAAACTCCGATATTTATGAAATAAATTTTGTTTTATAAGAAAATGAATCAGTTATAAAAATAAAATATGTCTGCTACGTAAATTATATTTCTTATAATTTTTATTTAATTATTTTTAAGAACATATCCAAAACATTGGTCCGTTTGAATAGGTTTGGTAACTAAAATAGTTAAATAATTTAAATAATTTTTGAAAAATTATTTAAATTAAATTTCGATAAAGAAAACCATTTTTTCATTATTTACTATTAAGTATGTTCTGCTTTATGCTTATTAAAATCAAGTATACGCCTTGCTAAAATATTAAAATATTTTAAGCAGTATTATTCAGACACTATTCAGTTGAGTATAAGTGTACATATATATAAATATTTTATATATTATTTTTTCCACACAATAATATATTCAGCTCTTACATCATTTTCCTCTGACCAAATCAAAGGGTTGAGAACAGAGAAAACCATACAAATGCCTTTCGCTGTTTGGCAATGTCACGAAAGTATTTTGTTGGAAATTCAACGGAGGGGAACATAAATTAATTTAACAAATGAACAAACCGAATGAAGAGCGCACAGAAATCCCAGGAATTTAACCTGGACACATAAATTTTCGTCGAGAAGTGTAACAAATGCTCATTAATATGCCAGACACATATTGCGGGTGGCACCCAGGCAGCGGGCTGCCATGGGATGGGGGTGGCTGGCAGCCTCCAGTGGAATGCGTTGAGAAAACAAAAGAAGCGGACGGGGCACAGCTGAATATAAAATTTATTAATTGGCAGCTAAATAAGTCGCAAGAATTTACACGTTAATAATTTTATTAGCAAGCTGCTGCAAGTGGGCGGCTGCCTGGGGTGTCGGGGCGTTGGGGCGTGGCTGTGACAGCTGCTCGCACACATTTTCAAATTCCACTTTGTCAAAAAGTATGTGGAAATCATAAAAAATGTGAAATGTGTTGCCAAAAGGGGGCCGACGCCAGCTTCAGCTAATGTGCTGTGGGCGTGGCAGCACGCAGAGGGCCGTTTGAACTTGTGTGCGACCAAAAAACTGTAAATAAAATGTATAAAATGTGCATGAAACATGCACAAACTATTTTTAAAACACTCGCCGGACAGATGTTGCCCGCTGGCCGTGGAATCAATAAATTATAATCACAGCGAGCAGGAGACAACAGCAGCAGCAGGAGGAGGAGGAGGAGGAGCAGAAGCTGCCCAAAAATTAAAGCAATGCGCGGCTCCCACTGCTGCTGCTGCTGCTGCTGCTGCTGCTGTTCACTTCCAGCTGTTGAACACAATTTAAGTTAAGTGTTTTACTTTTAAGGCGAATGCCATACGCGCACCAGTGCCACGCCCCGTGCCACAAACTACCACCGAAACGCCCACACATTGGCAGGGCAGCGAAGTCAAATGCGAGCGAGATGGACAAATAGAGACTGAGAGAGAGAGAGAGAGAGAGCAAAATTCATTGCCTTTTAATTGCAGTTGGCAGTTGATACGAACAATTCTCTGCTGTCTGTATGTGTGTGTGTGTGTGTGTGAGGAGAATCCAGCGTTTTCCCCATACATAAATTTTACTGTTAATTGAATGCAGGCACTTGAAAAATGGGCAGACTATTGGAGCTGACTGGGCCAATGGCAACCTGTTGCGTCCACTGAGTGATTTATGGAACTTTTACCCCAAAAGAATTGACAATGAAAACTGTTGAGACTCTGCAAAGTCTGGAGCAATTTTTCGGGACACTCTGTGGAGCGTAAGATGGGTACATAGAGAGCAGAGAGCAGAGCAGTAGAAGAGCAAATTGAAATGGAGTAATTAGAGGCGGAGGCTTGGCGAGCTCTTTAAAGCGAAAAGAATGTAAGGGAAATGGGAGATTGTGTGTCGAGGAGTTCTTAAATGCTTAAGGTTTCACTGTAAACATTTATTTAAATTTATTTTAAGGCTCTTTTGGAATTAATTATTTAATTTATTAATTATCATTGCAGAAATGAGAATAAAATCTGAATTCTAAAATTGTAAAAATATTAATTTAAAAAATAAAATATATATTATATATTAATTTTTAAATTGCAAATATTGTATATTAAAATTATTATTATTGAATATTATTATTAAATATATATTAAATATTAATTTTTAAATTGCAAATATTATATATTAAAATTATTATTATTGAATATTATTATTAAATATATATTAAATATTAATTTTAAAATTGCAAATATTATATATTAAAATTATTATTATTATTTATTATTATTAAATATATATTAAATATTAATTTTAATTATATATTAATTATTAATTTTTAAAATTTAAAATTGTATTTATTAAAATTAGTGAATATTATTATTAAATATGTTATAGATTAATAGTCAAAATATAAAATAAATATATAAAAATATAATATATAATATAAAATTGTATATATTAATATATATGATATGAAAAAAATTTTAATATAAAAAATAAAGAAATATATATATTGCTGAATAAAAATAGTTTCTTCTCTTTGAGTTGAATTTTCTTCAATCAGATAATTTATATATAGAAAAGTTGAAGCTGAAACTGAATCAAAGTAAATTTGACTGTTTGGAAATTAATACAATGAATAAAGAATATTTAATAAAAGTTGGTAAATTAGAAAAAAAATATATATGTGTTTTTGTTTTCTTAAAAAAAAAAATGTTTTTCAACATAAGGCTGTTATTTTATATTATTTATATAATATATATATTATTATTTATATCATGTTCTATAGAACAAGTTGAAGCCTGCCTTCACTCTGGTTTTTAGACTCCACTTAATATGCTCACATATATCTAATGACATATATAGACAGGCTAGAGCCTATGCTGCTCAATTCAACAAAGAACAAAGCTGCAGCTGACAACATGTTCCAGAGAAATGTCGCCGTAAATACCTAAGGACAGGCAAATCAATAAATTGCTTGCCCATTCGAGTTAGGCAGGTAAAAGGCAGCAAATGAAGAGAAAATACCTCTATAAAAATAACTCAAACAAAATCAATGAAAATCAATGAGGTGCCTACAAAGTGTGCTCAGCCCGGATGAAGAGCCAGCGATTGTCGCATATTTTGGCAGCTTTTTTATTATTTTTAAAATGGCCAAAAGCGGCTGCCTGACAACGAGCGAGAAATAGGAGTCACACGAATATATATATATATACATATATATATATATATATATATATATAAAGCCAGTCTTGGCGTATCTCAGTTCATGTATTTGCTCTTTTTTGTCGCGTAATTGAATTATATTTACGCATAAAATTTATTTATTCATGATTTGCGTCAAGTTGTGGGCCATGTGAAGCCCAAGCCGAAGCACGTAAAAGTAATTTAAATTCATTTAGTCGCCAGGCTGCCAGGCAACGGCCAGGCAGTCACAATAGCGCCCTTTTAGCCTTAACTCTCGATGCAAAGGAGTATTGGAAGAGTACAGTTAATGGCAGCACAGGAAAGTCTTTCTCTATGAAATATCAAATGAAGTTATATAGCTCTAGCTGCCAACTGCTGCGTATATCTGCTTTGTCAAGCTACTTTGGCACGCTTAATTTCATTAAGAACACCTTCAGCTGGCCAGGTGTGTGGCTACTGCAACTCATGCTCTCTTGCGGAAATAGAAGAAGTTTTTTTTTGTCGAGCTGGTCTTTGGCTCGTTGAGCGCATTTCCGTGCTGCATTAAAATCCTATCAGTTTTTCGGGCACAGGAAATTTGATGGCGATTGCTTTAAAGTTGCCCAAGCACTCGGGCAAGAGCTCAACAGCTCACAAATTGGATTTCTATGTGTGATTTCCGTAGTCTAATTACGTTCCATGGCAGTTGTGGCTTGACATGGAACGGAACGGTATGGAAATGAAACGAAGGCAATGCTTACCTTGTGCTGGTTCATGTAGCTCTGCTGGTCCGCTGGGAATCGTTCTGTAAACAGAAAAAGAGTTGAGGAAAACTAGGTTAGCAGTGTTAATTAAATAAAAAGAGAAAGAGAGAGAGAGAGAGTGAAAGAGAGAGGTAGCAATGAGTCTCAATTGAGAGCTTAAAGGCTGCCCTTAGGGCTAACTAGCTGATGTTTATCTATGTATATACAGGTCTCTCAACAGGTCAAAGGTTATCAGTTTTTCTGCCTGGCGCCTCACTTAGGCCCCCATATGACTGCACGTTGGCAACTTACTTAGCAGCTACTTACGTGCGGCTGCTGCTGCGGCTGCGGCGGCGGCTGTTGCTGCCTGTCAGCAAAGTTTTCAGCGCTGTCAACGGCGGCAACAACTCAACTCGCTGCGTTGCATGTGCCACGTGCAACACGATGGCTGATAAGCGACACACGCATGCATGACTGGACACGGGACATAAATCAATGAGAGTTTGCCAAGCAAAGGCCAAGTGAACTAGTTCGTTTAGTGCAGCCCTCGCTGCGGCCGCAGCCTGCCTCAACTTTTTCCTGTCAAACTTTGCAATTTCAATTCAGAAGTTGGCAGCTTGCAACGCACTAATCGGCGAATCAAATGTCAAGTAGCTGTCCTTAGTTAGTCGCTGCCAAAGCAGAACATGAGGCACACACACACACAGGCTTTGGTTTCCGTTTGAATTTGCCTGCGCCATATAAATTACTCATACGCCCTGTTGCGATTAGAAGCGGCTGCGCGCAGGCCACCAAATCAGAGCGCGCGCACTGTTGCGTATACTTGATCTTGTTACACACAGATAACTGTCAATTTATTTTCCACACTCCAAAACACTAAGCCGCTGCTGGGGCATGGCCTTCACCCGCCCACCCACCTACCTCTCTCTGTCTCTGGCTGTTGAGCTGTAATCGATAAGCAGCGAGGCTTGACGCGACTTGCTGCCTCCTGGCAATTCCATTTAAATACATTCCCTTCCTTGTCTTTACCGCTCTCCCTCTGCCAAATTATGTTGAAATTTATGCGCCACAGCAATTTTTTTAATGAGCATTACACTAATTAATAACTGATTCTAGTTAAAGATTAAGCCAGTTCTAAAAGATTTTTCTGCACCCCGCCCTTTTAGCAGTTGTTTATGACTCCCGCCCCCAGCCACATGTGTCTGGGCATTGTCTGGTATTTCTAAGCGCAGCTCAGGTGCATTTTACACGCTTTCACGTGCTTTATGTATAAACGGAGAGTAAATCCGAAATCATTTTCAGCAAGGGCCATTAAAATTGAAAATGAAAGTTAAATTGCAAACAAAAAAGGGAAAATGAATGGCAGCAGCGGCGGCAGAGGAAAAATAAAGAAAAAAGCCGAATATTACGTATTTTTATGCGCCCTTTTTATATTGGCATCGGGCATTTCCGGGCGCACCGCAGACGACGTCGTTTTGCTTTGCTGGTCACAGCTGGAAGCTGGGCCAGTCAATAACATCAATAGACGGCAAATAAAACTCGCCCTTTTGTGTGGGCGTGGCAAAATTTTCGATTTGCGCTTTGTTGCCGTTTAAGCCAATGTCTGCGCTGCTCAAAAGGGCCAAAAGCAGCCACGCAGCAAAAATGCTGAGCAGCAGCAGCAGCGGCAGCAGCAGTTGCTGTTAACTGCCAAAGGAGTAGGAATGGCAGTGGGAGAGGGAGTGGGAGTGGGAGTGGGAGAGGGAGAGGGAGTGGGAGTCCAGGAGTCCAGCCAACTATTAATATTGCAACTGTGATTGCTGCTAAATCCTTTCACGCTTTTGTTTTTCTTTCAATTTCAATGGCAGTCACAGGTCGAGCGGAAACGGAAATCGCTGCCCTAACGAGCAGCTGCCATCAAAGCCGTGGCCGCAGTCAAAGTCAGCAGACAGCTTTTGATTGTTTGACGTCTGGGCTGGACTTGGGCTTGCTGTATTTCGGTTTCAGTCTCTGTTTGTTTGGTTTTCGCTTTATTCTTTTTAGATTTTTGCGGCATGGCCAATTATTTTAGACAAGTAATTGCTGGACTCGTAGAGCAGACAAATTGTTTGGGGAGCTGGTCCCTTAGCCAGTTAGAGCTGGCATAGCTTCAGCCAAGCACCAATAAATTATTGCTCTCAGGCCCCAGGCCCGTGGGTAATATGAGCTCCGCTCTCGATGGGCGCCAAAGTATTTGCTTACGCGGGCCAGCAAGAGCTTGACATGCAGACATCCAGAAGCCGCTTAAGCGCACCCCGCAACAATATCAAATGCGTATTGGATTTCACTCTTGCACCCAGCGCCACACTCACAATTGCACTTCAGCCCGGGCAGCGGCTTATTGTCATGCGAGACACTTGAGAAAATCGTAACGCGGGGGCGAAACTTTAGAACTTCCCTGGCGAATACTTTTCTGTGTGTGCAGAAGACACGGAAGTGGAAACACAATCAACTGCATGAGCGGCTCATTTGCAGTGATTTACTTAAATGAAGCGAATGCTAAGAGCCTATTAAGTGGCCTCTATTAGCGCTGACAGCCCTAAGTGCCAAGTGCTAATAACTTACAGCAGGCTGAAGCAGTTAACTGTCATGCGAAAGGAGGGGCGAGGGCGAGCGCTGTGATGGGCAGCTGTGGCTGATGCGTAATAAATAATAATATTATTATAGTAATAATATTATGACATTTTTATTTATGCTTTAGCTTATATATTATATTTTATATTTATATTTATATTTTATATAATATATATATATATATATAAGAATAATTAATATAATAATAATTAATATTATTAATATATAATATATAAATATAATATAATATGTATAATAATACATTTATATATAATTATATAATTATATATATAATTTATATTTATATATATATAAAATATTATTTATTATCTTTAGGAAATATTCGATATTTTTATAAATTTATATAATCATAATATAAAATTATAATAAATAAAATATTATATTAAAATTTTGTTTTTTTATAATAAAAGTTTATTTATTATTTTTAGGAAATATTCGATATATATATTAATTTATATAAATAATAAAAAATATTATAAAATTATAATAAATAATATATTATATTAAAATAAAATTTATTTATTTTATAATAAAAGATTATTTATTATTTTTAGGAAATATTCGATAATTTTATATTATTTATATAATTTATTAGGGACATTACAAAGCTCTGGAAAATTTTAAAATTTACTTTAAAGTATATATAATATACTTTACTATATATATATACTATATATATATATATATACTATATATATATATATATATAAATTTAGATGTATATATATAATAAAATATATTATATATTAATAAATAATAATACATATTTTAAATATAATATTGATAGATACATAAACAATATAAATAAAAGACGACTTGTTCGTTGCTATTTGCCTACCTAAAACATTTCTAAATGCAATTTCAAGCTCATATGTTATAGCATTCATACTTCGCTCAGGGCATACCCAATAAGTATAGCCATATAGCCAAGTCTTCGGCAAGAAACAATCAGCTTAAGGAAGTCACTACCTCTACGCTTCACTTCATAAACTAAACAACTTAATTTGTTGCATTTGGTATACAAATCTGTATTTATACTCGAAATGTATAAATATTTATATTTTCCTATCAGTCCCGACTCGACTCTTGCCTGCCTTAATTATAAATGAGCGCTGTCCTCTCTCAAGACAGTTGACAACTTGTTTGTATAATTGGATTAAATGTTAGCTTTTAATTTTTTGAATTAAGAGCAACTGTCTTTTAATTAGCCAAAGAAGCGAGGAGCAGCTCATTAGCAGTCTCCAAAAAGAAGTTGCAATCAGTGGCCTACGCACTCTCGGGCCCGAGAGCCTATTTATTGGGCAATTGTAGTGCCGCTAATGAAACTATTTATGGCCGTGACAAAGTGAAGAGAAACAACAAACAAGATGTAAAACAAGTTAAGAGTTCGGGCCCGTTCGGGCTGTGGCTGCTGCAGTTTTAATTTGAAGCTGCGGCCACGACGGACGCTGAGTTTTAACAGCTCATTAACATTCGCTACACGGCAGCAGACATGACAGCAGCAGCAGCGAGGGGGAGAGCAGCGCAGCGACGACATTTTTGACGTGGCCCGAGCGCGACGCATCATTCAGAAGCTGCTTAAGAGCCCACTCCAAGCAACTGTGCCCAAATGTATGCTGGCGGGGGCCAGAAGCGGCGCATTTAAAAGCCTAAAGTATCTGGCTGTCAGGCTGTCACTCTGTCAGAGAGCGCGCCACTTGCGCTCAATCAGCAGCGTCGGCCACGTCAAAATGTTGTGGCAAACAGCGAGCGGAGCTGGAGAGGTGCTAGCCGATGGTGCGCTCTTGTGGGCGAGTGGCTTATCACAAAACTCCAATCGACAGGGCAGCAGCCGCGGCGCAGAGCCTAATGAAGTGTCTCAAAGTAGCTGTTAATATATATTCTAAGCGAGGCAATTGCTGTATTTTTTTGCTACTTTATGGCCAGCATTCAAGTTTTTATGCGTTTAAAGCAAAAAGCAGGCAAAGAGTCGTCGGCCACAAAATGCCAAAAGCTTGTTAGCGGGAAAACGCTGCAGAAAAGCCATTTACATTTCGGCTCGAGTAGCCGACCTGAGCAGCGCACATCAATCAACGGCACTCGGCAGCATTAAAATGGTAATTTAAAACCGCGAGAGAGAGCAGCGACCAAAGTGCTCCAGCTCCAGGCTCCAGGCTCCAGACTCCAACTCCAACTCCAACTTCAGCTTCAGCCAAGCTGCAAGCTCGGACACAAACTCATCATGTCGACGTTTTAATGATTGGCCGCCGGGCTTCAGCAGCGATGCAAATGCCCAAGCCGAGCCCTGCCTAGCCGTCGGCCAAGTTCGGGCAGCGCCGTAAATCAAGGTTGCAACACCTAGCCTAGGCTGGGGCAACACGGTAAAGTGTTTTGAGAAATGTCACCCGTGGGGCGTTTGTGTCATGCCAAAAGTGTTCAATCAACTGTCAGCGGCAACGACTGCCAGACACAAGCCAGCCCAAAGGCCTCAAATTATTGTAATCTGTAAAACAATCGAAATGCAGTTAGTTATGCCAGACAGGCGGAAAATCTAGCCTTATCAGTTGCACTCGCTCACTCGGATACTCTTACTTTCAGCTGGAGCCTGAGACTTGCATTTCCTGTCTGCCTTACACTTCCGCTTCTATTTTATGACACTGTCTGCGTAGGTGTGAAGTGAGTAGGCGCTTGGCAGCCTGCCTGCCCCCTGCCTGCACTTTGGCCCTGCCACTTGCCACTTGCGGCGTCTGACAGCCAACAACTGCAACATCTTTTCATATTTCCCTTTTGGGCGTTGACATGATTGCCTTTAAATGCAATTTTATACATCATATCAGCAGCTGGGCGGCAGACAGAGTCTGCTTTATTGCTCTTGATTATTATTATTATTATGGCAAACAGATTTGGGTGCATTGCTGAAAAACAAACTTAGATTATCAGCTGCTATCAGCGGCTGCCAATTGACGCCTCAGTTTACTCTGCTCTTAAAGCTACAACTGAAATTTGCATGCCTGGCGAGGCAGCTTCCATATAATATATATATATATATATATTATATATATATATATTTCTGTATTATGCTCTCACTGGCGGCACACGCTGAAAATGCTAATGACCCACATAGTCATTAACTTGGCTGCGATAAGCGTTGGTAAATACCCAAAAAAAAGTGTACGAAAAAATTAAGAGATTCGCTGTGTGTGCAGGCGAGACAGAGCCAGAGAGGGAGAGAGAGAGGGCGCGAGACTCGCCTCTGCCTGGAAAATGAACAGAGAACATCATAACTTTGAAGGCACGCAGCGGGCATAGGGCGTGGCTCCGGCTAGCCCTCGACGGACAGCTGACAGTGGCTCATCAAATTGCGCACAGGCGTTGCAGGAAATTAAATAATTTTGTGTAATGTAAAAAAAGCCAGAGAAAAAGCCAAAAAAAGGCAGAGAAATTGTTGTATTTAGGAGTGAGCTGCGTTAATGTTAATGCATTTTCTGACACTGCGTGGCAGCGGCAAAAGGCAGCTGGAAAATAAATGAGTGGCGAGGAAAAGCACAGGCACGCACACACACATGCACGAAATGGGTGCGTTGAAAATGAGGCAAACACTCAAAATGATTGTTATCATCCACACACCAAATGGGTGTGCGAGTGTGTGTGAGGTTTAATTTTTTTCGCTCCGTTTTGGCTTGCCAATTTCTTTGCCACGCCCCAGAAAGCACATAAAACAAGAAAATTATAGCATAAATTGAAGCGTGTGTTGGTATATATACATACATACATATATATATACACTTATATATATATATATTTCTTTTTTTTTCCATTTTATTTATGTTTCCGTCTTGCGCCCAGTGCAAATGTGCGCACATTTCAATTGAAATGGCAAACACGAATGCGACTCGCAGCTCTTCTCTCTCGCTTCGCTGCAGAGTCACCTGTGCTGGTGGCATGTGGGTGAACTGCTGCGTCTGCCGCATATTTGATTTATATTGCCATTTACACTTGCTCGCTATTGTTATTGTCAGCAGAAAAAAAAAACAACGCAGCGAGAAAAGCGGAAACACAAATATTCGAGTTTATTTTGTGCTACAAATGGCTAACACTCTTTAAGCCAACACTGCGCAGAGTGTGGACGGGTCGTGCAACAAAACTGAATTCATTGGCAAACATGTATGAAAAGTATTTTATATCAAACCACAATCAATTGTTTATTATTGAAATTTAGTTAAATATTAAATTTGATTTTTGCATTTTATTAATTTTTATTTAATTTATTATTTTATTTCTCATATTATGTTATTTAAATCGTATTTATTATTTTTATAATTTTATTTTAATTTTGTATTTTATTTATTATTTTATTTAATTTATAATTTTATTTTATTTATTTTTAATTTATTTATTATTTTTATTATTTATTTCCATTTATTATTTTATTTATTAATTATTTTTATTATTTTTGATTTTAAATGTTTTTATTGTGTTATTAAAATTTTAATTATTATGTTTATTATTTGATTTCATTTATTATATCTAGTAGTTATTTTTTAAATTTAAAAATTGTATTATTTATAATTTAATATATTATGTTATCATTTAATAAATAGATTTTTATTTTTATTTTTATTTTTAGATTATTTTAATAATCTATTGATTATTTTTGTAATTTTATTGCCAATATATTTATTGTATTTATATTTAATTTTTATAATTATTTGTAAATATCACTATATATATTTTATATATTTTATCTACACTAATCTAACATGCAAAAATATTAAAAAATATTTTTAAAATAATTTAAATCCATTTAAAATTCAATAAAATAAATTATCAATTCTAAAAAATATCGAAATTCACCTAAATATTATTCCAATTTTAAGTCACCCAAAAGTATATAATTTCGAGTCACACTTATATATTTATGGTAAAAATAATTTAAAATGAACTTGATGGCAGCCTGTAATTATGGACCAACAGCTAATTGTGTTGTGAGATGTGTGGCCACTGGGAGTTGCCACCCAGAAATGTACTTTGACAGCGTTTCAACGCGAACGGCGTGTGCACTCTGGACTCGGGGAGCCGGCAAAAAGGTGACCAGGTGAAGGGCTCGGCACGCAGTGGCCCCAAATGATTTGAAAATAACAGTCGTAATTTGTTTGCCAACACACAGAACAGGAGCGAAAGGAGCGTGAATCCGGCCGAAGCTGTCAAGGAGCATGGGTATATGAATGAAGCCACAGCTGGCAGGTCAGGGCTGCCTGCTGTGGGGGATGTGCGAATGACAGGGCCCACTCCAGGGGCGAGAGAGGAACAACTAAAAAAGGCGCAACATATGCGCACATTTTACATGCCATCCATGCCGCAGCGACTTTGGGGAACCCATTTGGAGCTGGGAGCTGCATTATGACGGCCCCGTGGAAGCCGGCGACAATTAGACAAAAGCCAGCCGAGGGGTCGGGCTTCAATTGCATGTCATTGTCAGAGCAGCTTTGGGGCCTGGCCTGCTGCTGCTGCTGCTGCTGCTTTGTCGGGTTTTATTATTTTCAAATTAAAATGCTTGTCCCACGTTCCAGTCCCCTCCCCCGAGCCCAGCCCACTGTTTATGAGCTTTGTGCGCTGTGGGTGCACATGTGTGCAGTTTGGTAGCCAGCCAACTGTCTGCGCTGGTTACGGCCCTCGGTTTGGGGCTTGATACGCATTCGTGTTGTTTGCATTCGGCCGCCGCCTGGCAACAAATGTGCACGTACACATTTTTAATTGATTAAATATGAGGCGAGCAGAGGACAGCGGCAAAAAATGAGAATGAAATAATTTCAAGGATATGTGTAGACAGGGCGACTGCACCGCAGATGTCAACCCAACTGGTCCCATGAATAACAGAGTTCGTCTTGCGCTGCGAGGGCTAATGCAAGTGAAAACATGTCAGCTGTGATGAAAGCAAAAGGTGTTTTGTCACAGCGCATAAACAGAAGTGAGAGTTGGAAGGCAGATGACTGGGAGAGCGGTAGTTCAAGCTGGGATTATATTCATTTTATATATTTATAAAGTTAATTTATACAATGGATGTTTGAAATTTGGCTTGAAGCATTAAGCCAAGAGAGTTATATAGAGGAGTATTATAATCTCTTTGATCTAGTTATTATTGAATCATATTTTATTTTGTAAATATGTGAAATGAATATATAAACTATATATTTTTAAAATATATTTAAATATTACATCATAATATTTTTTTTTTATATTTTTAAAATATATTTAAATATTAAATTATAAAATTTGTTTTTTATGTTTTATAAATATATTTAAATATTCAATAAAAATACTTTTTTTTATTTTTTAAATATATTTCAAAAACAACATTTTTGAATTCCCTTATTTAGCAAAAAATATGTTAAAATTTATTTTGAAATTTATATTTATTTATTTATAAAGAAATATAAATAAATTAACAAAAAATATTTTAAAATTTATTTTGAAATTTATATTTATTTATTTATAAAGAAATAACACTATAAATAAATAATACTATACCTAAAAAAATAATAATAAAAATTTTAATTTAAAATATAAAAATATAAATAATTGTTCTACAATTTTTAATTGTTATTTAATACAAAATAAAACAAAAAATATATTAAAAATGTTTAATTAAATTTCATTTAATATACCAAAAAATAATCTAACAAATGCTCTAACTTTATGCATATTTATTTTATACTACGCCTATCCATGCTTCCACGCACAAAGCATTTTTCATCCATATTTCACCATAAAATCCAAATGATTTCAACTCTCAAATGTTTGTACATTGCCTTGATTTGATTTTGTTTATGCTGCGTGCAAATTTACAAGTTTATATTGCAATTCATAAAAATTGATTTATCAAATTAAAGAGAGAAAAAAGCAAATTCGACTCGTGCAATAAACCATTTGCACTCGAATACATCACAATTTGATAGTTGTGTATACAATTTATTTTCGGCTCAGCTGACCCCATTTGAGAGCCGAATATCTCTCAAAACATGCCACTGCCTCGCCAAATGCGCCACATCAAATGTCAATTTAAAGCAAAACGCAATTTGACAAATTTCCTAAAGCCAACAAAACAAACAGGCCAAACACAGGCATGTAAATCCAGCCAAAGTCTGTCCGCCATCAATAGACTGCAGCGGCATATAGTTTATGTATATATAAAGTCAACTAAACATTTACGAAATCGCGCACAATTTTTGGCCAGCAAATTTATTGTGCACATATCAAAGCGACAAATTGTAATTCGAGCTGCAGGCGCAATGCAAAAATTGACATTTTAAGCAAACATAATAAAAACTTGGATCAAATGTGCAGCGAGCGAGGAACAGTGTGTGCCCTACGGGGCAGCTTACTTAAGGTTGATTGTTTATTCCTAAGCTAACGATGGCTTATGAGTAATATTGACTAATATGACTAATATTTTGACTAAAGGCTATTTCGAATATTATACTGATTCATATGGGTACAGACTTTAATTAATAATAAATTAATTGAATAATACAGGGCAAAGCTTTTGTGCTAAATCTGTTTCCGATTTCCTGATTAAAACTGATTTTTTCAGCTTTCTTTTGCTGCAACACAGCTGAAACTTTTAATTATTTATTTATTCTTCGACCAATCTTGACTGAGCGTCCTCGCTTCTCAGTACATATTGCATTTCAAATCTACTCTATCGATAGCTCTATCGATACCATCGCCATCAACAGTTATCGATGCTTTACATCTATGTAGCTCTTATGGGCAAACTGCGATGGGATATAACTAGACATTAGTGTTAATTGGATTAGAGAGTTGTGGAAAGAGCTCTGTGGCCTCTCCGACATATACTTTGTAAGCCTCCTCACCTACGTTATACCCTTCATCAATTATCTACAGGGTATATACACTCAAAACACTTCGCATTGACTGACTTCAACTTCCTGCTAGCTTTATTTTATTTTTTATTTATTTTTTAAGTTTCCTTAAATTAGTTCTCTCTCCCGCGCAGTGACAAATTCTGCACTTGTTGAGAATCGTGAGCTGCATTTTGCTGGTATTGAATTTCCACTGGCCAAGAACACAAGATTTATGGCCAGCCATAAATTTCGTATGCACTTGGTAACATTATTTAGTTGCCTTAAGTATTTTTTTTTTTGCAGCTAGATTTATTTTTCAGCAAGGCCAAAGTAAAAGTAAACGAATCGCATTAGTGCTGGCTGAGTGATTCGATAAGGACTGCTCTGTCTAAAGTGTCGCTAATTTCTGTGCAAATTACACCTGAGTGTGCGTGGGCGCGGCGAGTGGGCGCTGTCTGCGGCCTTAGCCATGGTGTGCGCGCTTTGATTGAACTTAATTAAGTCGCGAGTCGACTGAAACAAGCTAAATGAATGGCATTACAGCAGCTGTGATTGGCGGATAGGTGGGCCTTAGCTTAAGGCCAAGTTTAGCGCCAGCCTCAGCTCATAGTAATCATCTATGTACCACAAAATTCTCTGCTAACTGGAAAGTATTTAAGCTTTTTGGCCAAAATCAATTTCAAACAAAATATTTGGCAAAAGCATTTAAGTGAACAAGCCGCAAAAACCTCGAAAAACTTGTTTGCCTTCTAAACAAATTTAAAACCATTAACTAACCAACTTTATGCAAAATTTATGAGCAGCATTGATGTGTGTGAATTACTACGCGTGTGTGTGTGTGTGTGTGTATGTCCTTCGTTGTTGTCATTGGGCTTGAAAGTATTGAGGCATTTTAAGGATTTAACGGTCGACCGCAGGCCGGTCAAACTTTCGGCTTGTTTGAATAAACAAAACACAACAGCAGACAAAACTGAGAGACAGAGAGAGAGAGAGAGAGCTAAAGGCATGTCCTGGGCATAGTTGGAGCCTACAATCGATGCTCCACACACTGGCAGATAGGCTGACAGTTTTGGGCCAGTCTGCTGACCCATTGCTGCTGCCTTTGGGTCACAACAATAAACTTGTTAATTTACACATGCACGAGCCTGGCTGGGGCTAACACAGTTCACATAGTTTGGTCAGGTTCTGTGCTCAGTTTTCGACTACTGTCGAATGCCTTAAATATTTAATGATGGGAACTGCAGCAGACGAGGCTCAATTGTTCTTTTTCCGATAAACCCAAAGACAGCCACGACTCAACGGCTCCCCTCGATTGGCCCTTTAAAATGAAGCCATTGCTGAGCAGTCACCAATTTGGCTATTTCGACATCGAATTATGTACATTTTAGAGCACAAACTTTGCGCTGTTTGACAACTTGTCAATTGGACTTCGGCGCCCACTTGAGAAGTTGAAAATGTCACAACAATTCACCAAAAGTACAGGCCATGAATACTAAAGCGGCGACCCTAGACACTGGGCTAACAAGATTTATTGACGAAGTCTGCAATTAAAGCGGGCTAAAGGCTCCTTGCTTTCGACTGGATAACTGGGTTTCCTTAGCAAAAGGCAGACTTTGCTTAAACAAGTGCAGAATAAAGCCATTTCAGAATTTTTATGTATGTATTTTAAGCCAAAGAAATTAAATTTTTTATTTTTAGTAATATTTAGATATTTTATTTTAGCGAAAGATATTATTTTCATTCATTGAAAATATGAAATTTTGGTATATTTTGGTATTTTTATTTCCAGTATTTTTTTTTAGTATTTACCAGAAGAGCACCTGACGTGAGCGAGCTATATTAGTTTAAAACTTGAGCACATTGTGCATTTGGTATTTTTTAGCATTTTTTTAAATTTGAGTATTATTTAGTATATATAGCCTCTGTTAGGTAAGAATATCTTAAGCAGCTGACGTGAGCGAGAACATTGTGCATTTGGTATTTTTTTAGTATTTTTTAAATTTTGTTATTATTTAGTATATATAGTCTCTGTTAGGTAAGAATATTTTGAGCATTTGACCTGAGCGAGATATATTAGTTTCCAACTTGAGAAGATTGTGCATTTGGTATTTTTGGTATTTTTAGTATTTTTTGTTTATAACTTTAATATAGTTTTGGTAGGTAAGAATATCTTGAGCATTTGACCCGACTTGAGAAGATTGTTCATTTGGTATTTTTAGTATTTTTTGTTTATAAATTGTAGTATTATTTAGTATAGTCTCTTTATTATTCTTCCCGAACTATCCTCAGAAACAGTTCCATCAACCAATCATCATATTATTTTATATCCAACGCTCAAGCTTCTCTCTTTCTCTAAGTCGGAGCTATTCTGCTATCAAATTTGTATTCAGCACAATTCGTACTCTCGCAAAACTAAAGTCTAATTTTGGATTATGGAATTGCAATTTAATTCTATTATTTTCAAATTTAAAGTGAATAATAAAGCATATAAATTGCGATCAGTTAATCAAATATTCTCTTGGCTCTTGTCGGATGGCTCACCAAATTAGCAGCTAAATGATAACCGGAATTTAGCATGCGAAATGGCAACCAATCAAAAGTAAATCAATACAACTGCTGCATGCACGGCGGAGAATGCAGTGGGAAATGCAAAACGATTTGAATAAATGCGGCCGCAAATAAATCGAACGCAGGTAAACCGAATGGGTTAGCCCATAGTTCAAAACATTTTGTGGTAAATGCAAATTTATTGCAACGAAAAATTTGCGTAGCAATCGAACTGCGAATCGAGCGAGCGAGCGGCGGACTGCAGTTGCCATTGCCATTGCAGTTGCAGCCACAATTCGCATGCATGTAAAATATGCTAAAAGTAAATCCAACTTGAATTAATGGACAGCTATCTTTGGCCAAATCTTATGCATTTTCAAATGCGCACACACACACGCCCCACTATTGGCGGGGTAATAAAAAGAGAGAGAAAAAACTAAAAAAAAAAAGCTGAATCCATTTGCATAGCAAGCGCAGACCACAACAGTGAAGCTAACCGAAACCAGACCGAAACAGCAACTGGAGCTGGAGCTGTTGCTGGAGCTGGAGCTGAAGCTGAAGCTGATCCTTAGCACAATTTATGCAAATTCAATCGCAAAGTTTAGCCGCACTTTTGGTTGCGTTTTATGATGGCTTACAGCAGATGCAAGTGTTGGCCCTGGCCATGGGAACAACTGATTGGGGGTAGCAGCCTGGGCACGGCTGGATGGCGTCACGTAATGGCCATGGAATCGCTGTCAAAATGATGCCGCCCCCAGAGGCAGCCCGAGGCGCGCTTGTGTGTGCTTGCGCCACTATTGTCATTGATACCAAACTTTCGTTGAGCAGTGTAAACTATGCCAGTTGGTCAGCTGCTGAAAACTGTTTAAATTTTGTATTTTTAGTATTTTTTCAGTATTTAACTTGTATACCTTTATATATTGTATTCTATATGCATTTAATGTTGTTTGATTTTGGTCAAATATATTATATTGCCAGCTACATATTTATTATATAATTATTTTTAGTAATTAATTTTTAATTTTTAAATTTTTTTTAGTGTTTTAGTATTTTTAGTATTCTAGTATTTTTAGTATATTTTTAGATATTTTATTTTTTCCTCTGGCTGAGTTCTAGCTCAAAGCTGCAGCAACTCTGGCTCTCCCAATGACTCTGGCTGTGACTTGGCTGTGCCTTGGCTCTGCTCTGGCTTTGCAAGTTGCTCAACTGTAGTCCAACAACTGTGCCTCAACTGTTGCCCTCTTCTAGCTCTGCCTACGGCTCTCCCAATGGCTCTCCCAATGGCTCTGCCTATGGCTCTGCCTATGGCTCTGCCGATGGCTCTGCTCTGGCTCAGCTGTGGCTCAACTGTGCCTCAACTGTAGCCCTCTTCTGGCTCTGCTTATGGCTCTGCCTATGGCTCTGCCTATGGCTCTCCCAATGGCTCTGCTCTGGCTCTGCCTATGGCTCTGCCTGGCTCAGCTGTGGCTCAACTGTGGCTCAACTGTGGCTCAACTGTGCCTCAACTGTAGCCCTCTTCTGGCTCTCCCAATGGCTCTACCTCTGGCTGAGTTCTAGCTCAACTCTGGCTCTGCCTATGGCTCTGCTTATGGTTCTGCCGATGGCTCTGCCTATAGCTCTGCCGATTGCTCTGCCTTGGCTCTCCCAATGGCTATGCTCTGGCTCTGCCAGTGGCTCAACTGTGTCTCAACTGTTGCCCTCTGCTGTCGCTGCTTATAAGTCTGCTCTGGCTCAACTCAGACTCCACTCTGGCGTTGCCTCTGCTTGGACTCTACTCTCACCCTGCCTCTGCCTCTGCCTCTGCATATGGCTGTATTCTTGCTCAAGTAGAGCTCCTCTATGGATTCGCCAAAAATGATACACAAATACTAATTGAGGGCGCGGAGTGAATGAGTATTATATTTCTATATTTCTACTTACTTTTCCTATTATACTGCTTTACATATCTGATCAAACTCATTTGGCTTACGCTGATTACACTTCAATGCCGCACGAATTTAATCCAATTTCAGCTGCCGCCTGGCTTAAAGTTCTACTTATGACACATGCTGTGGGCTAAACGCCGCTCGCTTGAGGCGTATGCCTTAAGGGCAACAGCGCGCCAGACCGCAAAAAAGTCATTCATATGTTACTTAACATTCAATTGCCTTCAATTCAGAAACCACTCGCAGAGGCAGACGCCGACAGCGACAAGGACAACAACAAAAGCTCACAAATCAACGCCCACACATCAGACTCTCAGCACACAAGCCGAATCAGTGCTGGAGTCGCAGATATATATATATATATATATATATATATATATATATATATATATATCTGCCTACATATGCACACATTTGTATGTTGGGTCGCTTGTGGCTGGACTTAGACGAAGTCGCTGGGCGATAATCACAACTAATGCGCCCGCTTTTCCGACTGCCTTAGTTACTCTGTGTGTATGTGGCGGCGGCTTTTCACGTATTTGACTTGGGCTCAGCCAAAGATTTGGCTCAAGTGCCGCTGTCGGAGAGCAACTGAATGAAACTCAGCTGTCAACCGGAGCGAGCGATTCCAATTCAAAAGAAACTCAAGCCGAACGAACACACAAGCAATAAAATTGGAAAGCAAAAGCATTGTTCCGGCGCCTTCCTCAAGCCAACATTAGAAATGCACGAAAAACATTAAGAAACTTTTGTATGGAAAGGAAATGTGTATAAAATTAAAAAAAAAAAATAAAATAAATGTTAAATGAAATCGATTTCATAATTTTGATATGTGGTAAATTTTTAAGTGCATTGCTAAAGAATTGAATGTAGAATTTATTTAATAAATTTAAAAAAAATAAAAAAGTTAGAGTTTACTATAGTAACTATAATTTATATTTATGTTTATATTTATATTTATGCAAAATTTTAGTTCAAAATTTGAATAAATTCTAAATATATATGAATATGAATTTTAAAATAGTCTTCAAAAAAAATTTTGGAAAAAGATTCAAAAATAATTTTTAAAAACTTTATTTAAATTAAATAATCATATATAAAATTGTAATTAATGTTTTTAAGCTCATAAAATTTAAAAGCAGAAATTTTATGAGCTTAAAAACATTAGATAAAATTTATATATGATTATTTAATTGAAATAAAATTTTTAAAAATTATTTTTAAATCTTTTTCCAAAATTTTTATTTTATAAGTTTCAGAAATTAATTTTTTAAATATTTTTTTTTTTTTTAGAATTTTAAATTGTTAAAAATAGTTTTTAATATATTATGATTATTATAATTATTATTATTTTTTTATATTTTTATATTATTACTCAAGAATTAATTTTATTCTTAAAGTCTTATACAATATATTATTGTTAATATTATTAGTCCCTAAAATGTTCAAATTTTCCCCACTCAAAACTAATTCTCCGCTCAGTTAAATCATAAGCTTCAATAACTGTAAGCGCCCGTTTCAGCAAATTTGTTAAAGAGCGCTTTGTGAGTTCTTGGCGTTGCTCGCATATGAAAACTTCAAACTTAAATAGTTGAAGTTTGCCATTTTTATTTGACAGCTGCTCTGTTAGCAGTTACCAAGAGAACTCTTTCGAGCGGTCGACAGCCCAAGCAATGTGCAAGCTTTCAGTTTGTTATTTGCCGTCTCGCTCTGCCTCTCTCCCATGCACTCATACAGATGTACAGTTAGTTCTGCTTCTGCTTCATCGTGTGCCTTCCAATGCCACTTTCGCTGACACTGACATTTGAAAGCATTGACTGCAGCAGCAGCAGCAGCAGTGCAGCAGCGCAGCAGCGCAGCAGAAGCTAACGACTGTCAATAACTGCGCTTTGCCAACCTTTTGTAAGTGCTAAAGGAACAACCGTAAATAGTTGGCAGCGCGACAACAAGGGCAACAATCTTACACATGATTGGCTGGCGTTGGGTGGGCACAGAGTGTGAGAGAGGGAGAGACAGTCTGGATAGCTAGCTGTTGCGCTCCAACAACATGATTATTGGGTGTTTATGCAGTGGCTCAACTGCAGACAGGCAAATAGTTTTTAAGAGTTAAAGTTTGTTTTCCTGATCAGGTAAAAGCTCTGCGTCGCCTTGTGTGGCCTCTTAAAGGGCTTTGAGTGTCTTGAAATTGCTGCTATCGCCGGCTACTGTTGCGCCTTATCGCGCTGCCAGACACATTTAATTTCGGAAACATCATAAATCGATTAACATTTCGAAATTCCAGACGCCGCAGCATCATTAACAGCCGCAAACTTTCCGACAGCCATTAGACCCTTTTCAAAGACTAGCTCAACGCGGCCCGAGGCGCTAATTTGACTTTTTGTAACTGTGACGGCAGCCGAGCCGGAGCAGCCTCCAGAGCCTCTCCTCTGACAGTTGGCTTAACCGAACGGACTGCATCCGACAGCTACTTTTAACGGCACCCCAAAAACGCCCGAACCAGATACCATTTCAATGTCTGCCTGTCATATCTGACATTTTGCGCTAATGCATTTGAATAAGCGTTCGTAACTGGGTTAACGCTTATAGCCCGGGCACAGATCAGACAGATGCCAGTGGGCAGCAGGCTCGCTTAGTCAGACGAGTCGAGCAGGCAGGCAGACAGACAGTTAGTCAAATAGTCACGCAGCGCGTCAGTCTATCAGTTGCGCACTTTGTCAAGCCTTCAGCCTCAAGTGATTTGCTTTAGTAATAAATAATTAAAGTTTCTTTCGCGGTTGATTTAGTTCCTTGCAAAACAAGCCACGAGCAGCCTCTATACCCCTACTCCTACCTCCATCAGTTAAGAAGTCTCTCACTTGTTTTGCAAACTCGCCTCAAGCTGTTGCTGTTGTGGCAACATTAATCTGTGCATCATTTGCGCGTCTCCAATTGTCTATTCGATATGGCTTCGTAGTGTGGGCATATGAAATGTTAGAATTGACAAGAGGGAAATTTGTGGAAGTGGACTAAGAGAAGTCATAGAGTCCATAACAGGTTATGGAATATATTCCAAACATTTTGAAAAAATACTCAAAAATTAACAAAAAATACTAAAATTATCAAAATCCTAATATTAAAGAATTCGCTTCAATTTGTTGTAAATATCCAAAATAGGCTATAGAAAATATTCATAACATTTTCAAAACAGCGATAATATAACCCAAAATTGAATAAATACCAACAATACGAAAAATACTAAAAAAATACTAAAAATACTAACATGACCAAAATCTTAATATTCAAGAATTCGATTCAGTTTGTTGTAGATATTCATAATAGGCTAAAGAAAATATTCAAAACAGTGATAATATATACCAAAATTGAATACATACGAAAAATACTAAAAAATACCGAAAAATACAAAAAATACTAAAAATGCCAAAAATATGAATATTTAAGAATTCGCTTCAATTTGTTGTAGGTATCCTCCATTACAGGCTGTAGAATATATTCAAAATATTTTAAAACCAGCGATATTTAACCCAAAATTGTGAAAAATATCAACAAAAAAATACTAACAAGTAAGAATGCTCTAGTCGAGACGGCTCGACTAGGAGATACGCTGAGCCCTGCGAAGTGCCGATACTTAAAATATGCTATGCTTAGTTTACATATACATATACTGCAAGCAACACATACACACACACAGACGCACGCTCAAGCACACGCTCTGCCAACTGCGCAGTTGATGTAGTGACAGCGCTTGGACTGCAAGACGCCTACGCTATGGGAAATTAAATGTTTAATAACTTTTTTTCTAGCAGGACTTTTTGATTCAAACTTTCAGGGCATGATTATGTTATTCATATGTGTGTATGTGCCGAAGCACAAGTCTCTAGTATTTGAAATGCGTTTTTTGCAAATTTAGGGCGAAGGGGGCGTGGCATCCAAAATCCAAAAATTGCAAAATGTCTGCATTCACAACAGGAATCTATATAGTGAATTTCAGGTCTCTAGGTCTTACGGTACGTAAAAGAGACGAAAAGTTATCGAAATTTATCGATAAAAAGAGAACGGGAAGAGTTATCGAATTTTTGAAAAAAACTCGTATAGCGTATGGTATTCAGGAGTATACATGTCAAATTTCAGCTCTCTAGCTTCTGTGGTTTACGAGATCGCTGCGTTCACACAGACGGACGGACGGACGGACGGACGGACGGACGGACGGACGGACGGACGGACGGACGGACAGACGGACAGGGCTATTTCAACTCAGCTCATCGAGCTGATCAAGAATATATATACTTTGTATGGTCTGCGACGTCTCCTTTTGCCTGTTACATACATTTTCACAAAAACATTATACCCTGATTTCCCATTTTCAATGGGCTCAGGGTATAAAAATACCAAAAAATACTAAATATACCAAAAAAAATGAATATTATTTTTTTTCTTTCGGATGATAAGTGTATCTTATAGATAGCCTATAACCGCCTTCAGGTCGAGCAAGTGGCTAAAATACAGCCTCAATATCAAGTAAGGTTTAGTATTATATCTAACCTGTTTACCTCAGCTAAAACCGCATATAAATATTATTAAAACACTTCATATCTCACGCCCCCCACCCTTGCGCTGGCTCTTTGTCAGTCAATTTATGCTTTGACTGCTCGCATCACAACATGTCACACCTGGGCGACGCCCACAGGTCGATTGGATACGCCCGCCATGTATGAAAATTTATGCTGATTTTATTTCCAAATGCAAACATAATTTATGCAAATCACTTGAAAACTATTCAAACTCACTTTTCTATATCAGTTGGACAAATCGTGCGATTTATGCGGCACCTGCAATGCGGCCAATGTACCTGCAAAGATAACAAGAGATCCAATTAAATAATTTACAATTTATAATGTGTGTGTGTGTGTGTGTGTGTGTGAGGCAATTAATTTTTATGGCTACGCCTGTGAGGTAAAGCTAATTTTCATAATTTTAATACATAGTTTATGCCGGGGCCCACCAGGCGTATGAGTGATGTTTGGTTGCATTTTCGTAAATGCGACGCAGCGTGAGGCAAAGAAACAGAGAGGGAGAGAGAGTGGGGGAGTCTGAGTGTGTGGACCACCAGCTGTGCGGCACATAAATTTCGCCGGCCCATGTTCAGCTCATTTGCATGACAAAGTTGGCCAAAAAGAGAGCTGCACGTCGAGCCGAGCCCCAGAGCGCACTGTGGGCGTGTTAATTATCCACTAATGTCTGCCTGTTTAGAGCACACAGCAATGGGCCTGAACTTTGACACAGCGCTACAATACACGTTGTGTCTCTAATGCGCACACATCGAACACATGGAGACGCGCCCACTTGGCCTCCATTGGCGGCTGCCCCGGCGACGGCGACTGTCACAATTCCCGTAGCTTTGGCGCTGGCCCTTTATTAATGATCTGGGCGCAGCTTAAGGCGAGACGCGAGACAGATGCAGACACAGAGAACTGTGGCTAATTGATTTTCTGTTCGCCGAAATCCATTTCAACTTGCACAACACTTTGACGAGCGCCGTGCGGCAGTGTCATTAGCGCCAACATATTGGGGCACGTTGTCTCATTACGTATGTAATACAACGCATAATTACGAGCAGTCAAAGATGTCTTCAGTCACTGCTCAGTTTTGGTCGGCCAAAATGAAAGTGAATCTCATAGTCGTGGCCGCAGCGAATCTGCTAAGTGTTGCTTAGGCGGGGGCTTACTGCGGGCTGAACTACCTTGACACAGTTAGAGCAGTTATGAGGTGAGCTGGCCATAGCATATGATAATAACTTTCATTTATGAAGTGCCGAGGGCAAGAGAAATTAGAGCAATTGCTGCCAAATAGTCAAAGTTGAGTTGCCTAAGGAAATCTGTTTAGTTACACAGGCCAACAGGGTTTGGTTACCAAGGGTTTGTGGTTTTTAAAGTATCTAAAGGGCTTTTCAGATCGTCGATTGAAACATATTGATCATCGCTGAAGGAGCTCCTGATGTAGTGTGCGAGATATGCAGGGAAGAGGTTGATCGTGCAGCCAACTCCAGCTCCAGCTGCTAAGACTTTAAGAGTTTGATCTATAGCATACTAGGTTAGAGTAAAGTAAGAGTAGATACATATAAGATAAAGATACCGATCTTTGGTGCAAGCCAATAACCTGCGAAGCTGAAGATGAATGACAACTCAAAAGAATTTTATTATTATTTATTTGCATTTTATTTATTTATTTTTATTTTATATTTATTTTATTTATTTATTTAATTTATTCATTTAATTTATTTATCTTATTTATTTATTTAATTTATTCATTTAATTTATTTATCTTATTTATTTATTTTGCGTATTTTATTTATTTTGTTCATTTTATTTATATTATTTATTTATTTAATTTTTTATTTATTTTGTTTATTTATTTATTTTATTTATTTATTTTGTTTATTTATTTATTTTATTTATTTATTTTATTTATTTATTTTTTATTTTATTTATTTTATTTATTTATTTAATTTATTCATTTAATTTATTTATCTTATTTATTTATTTTATTTATTTATTTTGTTCATTTTATTTATTTATTTTATTTATATTATTTATTTTATTTATTTATTTTGTTTATTTATTTATTTTATTTATTTATTTTGTGTATTTATTTATTTTATTTATTTTATTTTATTTATTTATTTAATTTATATTATTTATTTATTTTATTATATATTATGTTGAATGAATTAATATATACAAATATATAAATATATATATATATAGACACATATGTCAACAATTAATATAAGAGCAGATCATCAAAACTAATTGCAGCAATTGAACTTTGAACTGCACTTCTGCTTAGCCTCTGTCTAGTTAGCCTGAGCGTAGAGTTCCTTAACTCCCCCTACTTAACTAATAAAGCAAACTCGTAATACCTCCATTACAAACCCAATTATATTTATTTCATTTCTCAGAGCCAATTTAAAAAGGCTTCAGAGACGCTTTAAGCCGCTTGCAGCCAGCCATGCGGGCTTGTGGCCAAAGTGTCATTTGAGTAAAGCATAAAAGAGTCGGCCACAAGTCCAAGTTACCAAACTGGCAAACAGTTTAAATGGCTTCATTGACGCTGCGGCTAAGACGCATTCAAGTTTATCCAGGCCAAGTTTATGGCATGCTTTTAAGTTTTACAGCCAGAGGCTGGCTCTGACCAGCAGCATGTGGCGCTGCGTTGCTCCGTTGCTGATAATAATGAGCAGGGCGACCGTTCTCTGATAATCATAAGTGTTCAGCTCGTTGAGCTTTTCTCATTACGCGCTGATAGCTCTAGCTTTCTCTCTCTCCCCCACTCTCCCTCTTTCTCTCTGCCCTTCTCTATCTCTGCTGGCATCATTTACACTTTTATTCATTGTCCTTCAGGCAAAAGTCACACATTTCCGTTGACTTTTCACAGTGGATGATGACTTTCTCTCTCTCTCTCTCTCTCTATCTCTCTCTCTCTCTCTCTTTCTCTCCCTCTCTCTGTCACACTTTCAGCACGCATTTACCTTATATTTGCGCTAATCTTCATCAGGTGCTTTTACCTTTTCCTCGCTTCTTGTTAAACTATCTTTATGGACTACTTGATTTTCCCCTTGATTTTCTTGAACTTTGCAATTTTCCAGCTGATTAATTTTAGGTTTCTTCCCCAGGAATTTAAACGCTCGAAACTCTCTAATAAAATGCACATTGCAGCGGCATTTATTGGCCCATTCCAAATGTGGCACTTCAATTGTGGCAAGAGGCAACAGCAGTGGCATTGCTCGTTCGGGCCAAAAAGGTTCAACGCACAGCTGCGGCCAGCTAAACAAAGAAAATACATTAGACGAGCAGCAGCAGCGGGCCTGGCCATGGGCAGACCAAACTGCAATTGGTTGTTGGCCATCGCCAGCGGGTTCATGGCCAAGTTGAAGAAAACAATTTTGTGCGCGGCTGCAGCCACGCAGGAAACCAACTCGAAAAATCTATTATTGAAATCTATAAAAGAGCTGAAGCAACTTCCTCTGCTCCGACTTCGACTCCGACTCCTCTGCTCTGCTCTGCTCCTCTCTTTTTTTGGACAGGTTCGCTTAAGAGCTTTATATACATATTTAATATGGTAACAGGGGCGGGCGACAGAGCGACTGGCTAACTAACTGGTCTAAAGGGTCGACTGGGGTCGGGGCAGATGCAACGATAACAGCCACAGCAACAACAACAACAACGACAATTGGCAACTATTAAAGTAGCAAATGATGTCTGGGAATGGGAGCTGCAACTGCTGCCGCATAGAAAATAGATTAAAATGGGTTTGGCGTAACGAAACGTACGCGAGTCGAGCAAATCTATCAGCTTCAAATCTGATAAGGCGGCGAAATGCATTGAAGCAGCGCCCAGGCAAATGCAGAAACAGAGACCGAAACACAGCAACAGACAGCAGAGCTTCAAGTTCAACTCCAAGTCGTACGGCCAACGGCCAACAGAGGGCGCTGTGCGCTAATGCAGTCGTCGCAAAGGAAATTGATGATGTGGATGAATGAACATTGAGCAAAGTGATTAAGATTACGTTAGAATGATAACGGGACAAGCCAGAGTACACAATAAATCGAAGCAAGCGAATTGCAATGAAATTGCATCAAAAAAAAAAAAGGAGAAGCAGCTGAAGATATTCGAGTGGATGCCCCAGGACAGGGAGACTCGGACTCGCAGCATTAAGCAAATGCTTTGCCATTGCCATTTTTCTTTTTTAGAAGACTATTTCAATAAGGTTGAAGTGCTTTGAGAGAGCTCAACATTTAATTTGAGAGACTCAGCGACTCTTTCTATTGACTGACTTAAAGCTGAAGCCCTGAATCGATTTTGGCTGTATTATAAATCATTGCTGTGCTCATCATCTGCATATGAAAGGTAGCCCAAATGAGATATTCAGTGAGCTAATCTTTATGCGGGCATTAGCCGTGAATCATATCAGGTTACCCACTCGGGGGGCCCCACACAATAAAGTCGCTTTATAACAATACAGCAACAAAGGAGAGAAGTTGGGCCTATATCGCAGCATCTCTTCAGCTCTTAGCTTAAGCGATTTCCCATGAAAAACCATTTGGCGCATAAATGCATACGAAAGGCGTTTAAATCAGCACTACAAATGCGAATCACACACACACACACACACACACGCACACTCATGCAACATTAAGTTTGCAACACTTGAAGTGTGGATTTCAAGAAAGCCAATCAAAGGGACGGCAGCGTCTCCGCTTGCTCCATTACATATGCAGCCTCTGGAGACTGTGTAGACTTCGAGTTGTAGACTTTAGCCCACATCAATAGCTCGCTATCTCAGCTTAAAGTCCAGCGCATGAGTGAGAGAGTGACTGACTGACTGACTGACTGACTGACAGGCAGGCAGGCAGGACTTTGAACTGAGCTGAGCTCAGCTGAGGTTTTATGCACTTTTAGTTAACGTAAATTCTGCATACATCTGTCTGACTCTCCCCCTCTCTCTTTGTGGGTACATATATTTAACACTTGACTGCATCGGCTGACACCTAACAAGATGTGGCCGCTGCCCCGGGCTGCTGCTGCCCAGAAGCCATTGTATTGGCCGGCCAAACAACTGACAGGCAATCAACACAAATCGATCAAATCGAACGGCACCACTGACGTCTGTCGAGGGCTCCCTTTCTGCTTTTTCTGCTGCCCCTGGCCAATTTAGTAAGCGGGTCGCCGCCCGTCGCTGCCGGAGTGACAAACATGCAGCGGACATTGCAGCATGCTGCATTCAGCTTGCAAATCAAATAAATCAGCGTAAATTGCATGTGAAATTAATGCAAAGCACACGAGCTGCTCCCGCAAGATGCCAACGCTCGCTCCTTACAGATTTGAACGCAACTTAATGAACTGCAACCGAGTTGGGCGAGTTTTTTCTTACGCTTTGTCTTTTTTAATAAGTTTTGAGTCGAATTGTTATATGTGGTTGGGTTCAGGAAAATAGTAGTGCAATGGAGGAATATGGTTAGAGTCCAGACTTCAGTGATATTTGCAAGCAATTTCAAACGAATATTAAGACTAACAAATTTTTGTAAATATTTAAATGATTTTTTGCTGCAAATATAGCAACAATTTGAGCAAGAAAAGCTCCAAAAATTTAGTTATTCTGGTAAAAAAAATATATATAAAATTAGACTAACTAAAGATTATATTATATATATATTTTATATATATATTTTATTTAAATTATATTTTATACATTTTATTTACTCTATTATATATGTTCATATGAATATTAATAATATTAAAATAAAAATATTTTATTTTTATTTTATATTAAAATAAAAATATTTTATTTTTATTTTAATTAAAGAAAAGCTATCAAAATTTAGTTGTTCAGCTGAAAAAAAAAATATTTTTAAAATAAGACTAAATATTATATTATACATATATATATATATATATATTGTATATATATTATATTATATATACATATATTATACTTTATGCATATTTTATTTTATATATATTATATTATATATATATTAAATATTGAATATAATATATTTTATATTTTGTTATATATCATATTTTAAATACATTATATTTTATATATATTATTTACTCTATTATATATGTTTATATGAATATTAAAATAAATATATATTTTGTTGTATTTAAATTACTTTTTTTTAGAGCTTTACAAGGCAAAGTTCAACAAATTCAGTTGCTTAAGAAATTAGTAGTGGCTACTAAAAAATGAATACAATTTAGTTTAGCATGAAAATAGTTGTAGCTACTAAAAAAACACAGTTTAGGCGTACTCTAATTTTATATATAATATTTAGCATATATTTTTGTTCTAATATATAAATTAATTTAAAGAAATTGCTAAATTCTAGCTAGAAAATGTTATTAGTATTAAAAAAATATAAAATAAAATATAATAAATAATCCAAAAAATTTAAAAAAAAAAATAAATAAATACTAACTAATTATTAAGTATACATTAAATATATATTAAGTATATATCAAGTATATATTAAGTATATATCAGGTATATATTAATTATATTTAGGGTATGCCCTATTCAGTGTCAAGCGAATTCTTTCACTTTTCACCTCCTTCCACTGCTCACCAATTATTTTTGCTTAATTAATTATTTTCAGTGCATCCAAAAAGGAATATTTATTGCATGCTGAATTTTTCATTTTTCGGGCTGATTGTTGCGTGCAACAGCATGTTGCAAGTTGTCTGCCGCTTAATTTATTGTTGCTCCGGCAAAAATGCTAATAAACATGTTTATTATGCGGCCGTCGACTAACAACAAGTGGAAAATGGAAACTGCGCACCGAAAAAAAATTCCATAATTTAATATGAACTTTGTCGTTGTTGCTGTTGTTGCTGTTGTTGTTTGTCTTTTGTGTCCTTTGATAGCGAAGAGTATGTGCATTGTCGTATTTAAACGGTCTGCGTATATTTCATTGGAATTTTGATGAAATTTATATGCGTACGTGCTCAAAATTATCCAGCCGATCAATCCTTTACTGCGCGATACCCTGACTCCTGCCCATGCTCCGGCCGGCTGCTGCTCCTTACGTGCGTTACAAATGCGCTGCTTAAATTAGACTTTAAATTGGCTAAAAATGCGGCGTAGCGAAAATGCCGAGACGTGAACCGAGAGAGACGCTGACCATCTTTGGGATAGCATCGCGGCATCTAGCAGCCAAAAGTTAAGTCCATTCCTCATTGGCCACTGGCTCCAACAGCCGCCGCTGCGGATCGATCGTTGAATGCCTCATTGACTTTTGGTATGCGCCAAGTTTTTCTTTCTCTTGCTCACGTCCCTAGTTTGCCCACTGCCTTGTATATTTCAGACTGTCCACGGCATTTAGCGTCGAGCCCTGGCTAGAAACTGATTTATGTGGTTAGACAATTGTGTGGCGAGTCATAAAAAAAAGGGTAACTACTGATGCTGATGATGATGATGACGACGAAGACGATGCTGATGATGTGCCTGATGCAGCGCGACAGCCGTAAAATTTGTAAATACTTTTGGCCATTCCCCGATCGACTGCAGATAATGAATGAGCGTTGCGCAAGCAACTGAATTCGCATTTGCAAATTGTAGCAGGAAAGGGGAGAGAGGGACTTTATATCAAGAGCTACTTAAGCTAGTTTGATTGAACTACATGTGGCATTAACTGGAGCCAGAGCTGAGTAAGAAATTTAAATTGTTCATTTTTATAGATAATTTTAGTATATTTAATACTGGTATTTTGACAGTATTGTTATAGTACTTTTATAGTACTTTTAATTATTTTTATTATGTATTTTATACTGCTATTTTACAGTGTTTTTTTTTTATAGAATTTTGATGGTATTTTTATAATATTTTGACAGAATTTTTAAAGTATTTATATAATTTTTATAGTTATTTTTAGTGTATATTTTATACTAGTATTTTTATAAATATTATTATTTTATATTTTATACTAGTATTTTTATAGTATTTTTATATTTATTTTTAGTATATAAATATAAAAAAAATATTTTTATATAATTTTTATAAATATTAATATTTTATATTTTATTCTAGTTTTTTATAGTATTTTTATAAATATGTTTAGTATTTATTATTACTCGTATTTATACTGTATTTTTATATAATTTTTATAAATATTAATATTTTATATTTTATACTAGTATTTCGATAGCATTTTTATAAACATTTTTAGTATTTATTTTTAATAGTATTTTTTATTGTATTTTTATATAATTGTTATAAATATTATTAGTGTATCTTTTATACTATTTTTATAAATATTTATAGTATTTATATTTACTAGTATTTTTATTGTATTTTTATATAATTGTTATAAATATAATTAGTGAATATTTTATACTAGTACTTTTATAGTATTTTTATATTTTATTATATTTTATACTGGTATTTTTACAGCATTTTTATAGTATTTTTATAGCTTTGCTTTCTTTGATTTTTAATTTAAATATTCAATTTTGTTTTATACATTTTTTACTTCAATTTCAAGTCGTTTTTAATACAAATTTTATATATATATACATTTTATAAATAAATATATATATATATAAATATTTATATATAATTATAATATATATTTGTGTTATCCAGTTAGCCAGTCGTATTTTATACCAATTATTTATTTGTTATAGATTATCATTTCAAACATCATTATCATCATCCACTCTCAGCCCAGCTTTAAATAAAAATATTGCTAGACCCTTCAAGCCCAACAGCCATAAGCTTTAGTAAGACCAACTTCCCTCTTAAACTGCAGCAAAAAACTGTATAAATATGGAAATTTGTGCCGGAAAAGTTAAATAATTTCGCACATTTAGTTCTGCGCCTGCTGCCAAGCAAATAATGTTCGCCATTTTGCCCCACGCGCCCCACTCGCCGTCTCGCTGTCTGTCAGCCACATGCTGTAGTTGGCGGCGCCCCCTTCTGTTGCGTTGCGTTGCGTTTGCTTTATGTGTCTCACATATTTTAATTTATGAGTAGAAATTTATTTAAATTAGGAACTCATTAGTTGGCAACGCCGCCGTCTGCAGCTTCAGCTCAGCCCGGCTCCTTCCTGTTGCCACCTACGTCTGCGGAGGCCCCTCGCTGGCTGCCTGGCCCGGCCCGGCCCGGCGTCTACCTTTGTCACTGCCAGCGTGCCGCCGCCCCGTTCTCCAGTCGGCGCCAGTTTATTACATTGCAAAGTAGCCCAAATGGGGTAAGTGGCTGCAATTGAGTCATGTGGCAGCATAAATAAGACTAAAGCCGGCAATACAATTTGTTTGGCATTTCGGCACTCGGCACACGTGCCGCGACTATTTGTATTTGTAGTTCGAGTACAGCCAGGGCAATCCTCGAGGAATCCAATCAAACATGTCATAAATAAAATTACGCCGGCTCAATCTAAGAACCTAAATAAACACTCGAGCGAAAGCCAACAAGCCCCAAAAATGGGGAAAAAGGAAAAGTTGCATGATAAATTAGCAAGCGGCCGATGCTAAAGTGCCCAAATACTAATTTTCAATTCAAATGCAAACAAAATAATGGAAAACAAGTGAGGCCACGCATAGGCCCGGCCAGCAGCGAGAGGCCTCGGCAAACACAAGCAAGTTGAAAAACCAAAAACAAAAAAAAAACAAAAAAAAAAGAAGAAAAACGAGAGAAAAACGAATGAAAACAGGAAAACAACACGCAGTCGAGGAAAAGTTTTACAAAACCACAAAATTGCTGCGGTTAGAAGGAAATTCGAGCATAACACCCACAAAAAACAAAAACCCAACCACTCCGTGGCGCCTCCACTCCTCGGCCTGTCAAGGATACTTGCGGCGGGCTGTTTGCCTGTTTGACTTGAGTGTTTGCGATGCCCATAAAAAATTAAGCGCCATTTCAATTGTCGTCCAAGCTCTCCCCCTCTCCCTCCCTCTCAGCTGCTGTTGCTGCATTAAATTCAACATGAATACGAGAATTTGTTGGGTTTAGTTCTTGATGTTGCGGCCATTTGTTTGGGCTGCAGCCACTCGAACAAATGAAGCAATTTGTAGGCCAGTTGAGCTAAGGCCGCCCCTAAGGCGGCTCCAAAGCCTGATGAGCTATTGCCCACTGTGCGGCGCGCCCCATTACAGAAAAGGGCTAAACTGAGCTGCTACAATCGATTGATCAACAATTAGGTTACTTTCTGAGGGAAAGCAGTGGCAGTAAGTAACTGCCATACATGAACTAAAACAAATTTAGATCAAGTGATCTAAATTGGTTTTAGTTCATGTATGTGTATCGCAATATCTGACTCTTTGGCTTTTTTTCAGCCATCTTTGATTTAGGTTTGTCTTTTTCTCTCTCTTCTCACTTCTCCTTAGCCTCCATTCTTACTCTTTCTCGCTCTGTCGCTTTTTTAAGCCATCCTTAACTTAAGTATCTCCCTGTCTCTCTCTCTTCTCACTTATTCTTAGTCTCAATTCTTACTCTTTCTCGCTCTGTCGCTTCCCTGTCTCTCTCTTCTCACTTCTTAGCCTCCATTACTCAATCTCTGAGCGCCTATCGATATCCTATCGATATCCTTGACCTTACTCTCTCTTTTCCTTTTCCTTGAATACAGTTCTCTAACTCTCTCTCAGTTTCCCTCACTATCACTTATTCTCTCTCAGTTTCTCTTACTGTTTTTATCTCAGTTTTACTATCTGCGTCTGTATCTCTTTCATTCCGTTTCTGTGTCTATCTCTATCTCTCCCCTTCTCTATTTGCATATCCTCTTTAAGTCTTTCTCTATCACTCTCTATCTCTATCTATGTCTCTGTTTCTCCCTTTTTCTCTTTTATTGTGTCCTTCTCTGTCTTTCTCTTTCTCTCTCTCCCTGTCTGGCTTTCAAACTCTCCGTCTATATGCATATATCTCCCTCTCTTTCATTCCTTCTCTCCGTATCTCTCTCCCTCTCTCTCACTCTCTCTATTGTTTTCATCCATTTCCACTTCATTTTCCTTTCAAAATACTCCCCAAATCTAACATATTTTCCTATATGCCTCCATCGATTTCAGTTCATTTTGCCAGCATATTGTCATGTGGGCGGGGGGCGTGTCTACTGGCTGCGCCTTTAAAATGCGCCGCCGTCGAGAATTTAAATTTGCGCGACATCTTCTCAAATTGTTTAGCTATTTTTGGCGAGACTCGGGCGACATTCGTGCGGCTTTTCTCGCCATAGTCGACGACATTTTCTCCGGTCACGTGCCACACGCAATTTGCGGCGACGGCGACGGCGACGGTGTCTCGCGCTCCTTGGAGAATAGATTGTTGTGTGCGTTGTTGTTTCTTCTTCTGCTTCTTCTTCTCTTTTTTTGGCGGTGGCAAGGAGTGAAAGTATTGTGAGGCAGCAATCTTGCGGCATACTTATTAAGCCTCATTTATTGTAATATATGGTAATAATAATTTTATTAGATAAATTACCTGCAGGCTGTCCCGAGCGGCATTTGCCGAAATGCTGTTGTGGCAACAGCTGCGGTTGTGCGAGAGTGTGTGGGGAGTGTGGAGTGTGGGTGTGGAGTGGGTAGGTGTGTGTGTCAGGTATTAGAGTATTTGCTATTAAAGACAATTAAGGCATGTAGCCATGGAGTGAGAAGCAACAGAAGATGAAGAGAGTAGCAAAAGTTGATGCTTCAGATAGAGAGAAGCTGAGGAAGTTGGAGAGAGATGAAGAAGATGCAGAGTGAAGCTGATGAGCATGGCGGCAGTAGTTGAGCCAGATGGAGAGAGAAGCAGAAGAAAATGAATAGAGAAGTTGAAGTGAGAAGCAGCAAATGATAAAGAGAGAAGCTGAATAGCATTAAGTGAGAAGCAGAAGAAGAATATTGAGAGAGTTGCAGAAGAAGTTGGCGAAAGAAACAGATGAGGATGGAGAGAGAAGAAGAGAAAGAAATAGAGAAGCAAACAGAAGTATGTGAAGAAGGAAAAGCAGAAGATGAAGAGAGAAGTTCAAGAAAATGGAGAGAGAGGCCGAAGAAGCAGAAGAAGATGTATAGAAGAAGCAGAAGCAGTTCGAGAGAGAAACAGCAGAAGACGAAGAGAGAAGCACAAGAAAATGGCGAGAGAGGCCGAAGCAACTAAAGTGAAAAAAGGAGAAGAAGAAGAATAGAGAAGCAGAAGCAGTTCGAGAGAGAAACAGCAGAAGATGAAGAGAGAAGCACAAGAAAATGGCGAGAGAGGTCGAAGCAGCTAAAGTGAAAAAAGCAGAAGAAGAAGAATAGAGAAGCAGAGGCAGTTTGAGAGAGAAACAGCAGAAGATGAAGAGAGAAGCACAAGAAAATGGCGAGAGAGGCCGAAGCAGCTAAAGTGAAAAAAGCAGAAGAAGAAGAATAGAGAAGCAGAGGCAGTTTGAGAGAGAAACAGCAGAAGACGAAGAGAGAAGCACAAGAAAATGGCGAGAGAGGCCGAAGCAACTAAAGTGAAAAAAGGAGAAGAAGAAGAATAGAGAAGCAGAAGCAGTTCGAGAGAGAAACAGCAGAAGATGAAGAGAGAAGCACAAGAAAATGGCGAGAGAGGCCGAAGCAACTAAAGTGAAAAAAGCAGAAGAAGAAGAAGAGAGAAGCAAAAAAAGTTCGAGAGAGAAACAGCAGAAGACATACGCTCTTTAAGCATATAACTAAGTTTTCTGGGTGACTGAGTGTTAAGACAGAGAAGAGAGGAGAAAAAACTCATATGAGACTGCTGAGTAAGTCAAAGATTGAGTTGAGTACGCAGGCAACTGCTTTAGGTTGATAAAAAAATTTTCTATTTAAAGTCTTTTTGTTTATAATACCTTTCATATATCATCAAAGAACTCCAACTTATATTTCTATATTTTTAATATTATTAAAAGCTTAAGCCGCTTGTTAAAAATTATTATATTAAAATTATTATTAATAATTATTATTTATCTTAGATAAAACACAAAATGAGCTCAAGTTTAAGCAGCTTTCATGCATATTTAAGCTAATATAATTAACAATGCTCGCCATATATGAGTCAATATATACTCATAAAATACCTTTGATAACAGACCAACAACATTCCTTGCATTACACATAAGCTCTTCACTGGAATCTTGCCCCAACTCCCTCTCTCACCCTCTTGAACTCTTTTGTAGTTCGCTCTAGGCTAATCTCTTGCCAAGCTGAACAGACTTCACATGCCAAATGCTGCCGCTGCCGCTGCTGCTGCGTCTTTTGCCCTTTGGGCCTTGCCTATTTTGGGCAAATGGATTACAAAAATTAATAAGAAAATGCATTCGGTTGGCGCTTTGGCAGGCAGCATGCCAAAGTCGATGGCTTAAGCAGCAGAAAATTAGGTAGACAATGGGGCCATGAGCTGGAGCTAAGCGGACTACCGAAGGAAGCTCAACAGCCAGATGAAGTCAAAGTGGAGCGCTCCAAGCCAAAATGGGCAAACAGCCCCAACGAGCCCCAACAAGCAACGACAAGCCAACAGCCAACAGCCGACAGCCGACAGCCGACAGCTGCGACAGAGTCAGAAAGGAGCCAAAGTTAAATGCTAAAACACAATTATATGTTAACGATTCTAGCGTGTAACAGGAGTATATATATATATATATATACCCTCTGTATGTGTGTGTGTGTAATTTTTCTAGCACAACATACGATTAACTTCAAAGGATGCCTTTGACGGCTGAAACGCGCTCAGGCAAGAAACTAAGCCAAACACGGCAGACGAGTGAGAGAAACAATTCAGTATGAAATGAATAAAGTTGAGCATGAACGACAAAGAGATGCTCTGTAGCTTATAACTATGCCCAGAACTCGAGTTGAAAGAGCAGCCAAGCAGAAGCTAAATATATTTTCGTATAATGAGAGCAGTCCGACTGGCTGCCGGCCCGCCTCGCCCTCTCTGCATGTCAATAGGTGGCAAAGTCGAACCACAAAAGGTTGCCTCGGCCATAGGCCACGAGCACGAGCAGCACGAGACTCGAGTCTTGGGTCTTGAGACTAAACAATAGTTTGTTAAGCATGCACAACTGCTGCCACTCCCACTCTCCCCACACTCCGCTCGCGCCGCTGCTGACTTTGACTTTCTCGCTGGAGCCCAGACCCTAGACCCAAGACCCAAGATCTAGTTCCTGTGTTGCCGGCTTTCGCTTTGGCCGTCTTGCGATAATGCTCCGCAGATTAGTTGGGTCAATAGCGACTTTAAAGGGAAATCAATAAATTATTATGGTTTATTAATAGATAGCCTCACTGGGCCCGCTCGATTTCGCTGCCAAGATATGCGATTCGTAAATTGAAAACGGGGCGTTACAGTGAGCGAAAGAGATGTGCAGCTAGCTGAGGGCGTGCATATGTTAGAGAGAGAATTGTGAGTGGATAAATAATTGGGAATTTAAACTTAATATGCTAAGTATATATATATTAAGTATGCATATTATAAAACCAGAAAAAGGGTATAGTAATAAAATATAAATAGATTTGAAATTGGGAAAAATTCTATATAATATATAAATCAAATATATATATATATATTAGAATTAAAAAAAATATATTAATATTATTATTATTATTAAATTAAATAAATTTAAATTTTTCAAGCTTTGCACAAATTTTAAAAAATATTCCGTATATTTTCAAAACTTAAACGATTGGAAATTTTAATTTATTATGAGGAATATAAAATAAAAATTAAATATATAATTTATAAAGCGAAAAATTATATATTAAATTAAATAAAATAAAAATAAAATAAATTTATTATTAAATTATATGTACAAAAATAAATTCAAGTTAAAATTAAATTTAATTAATTTATTTATTATTTTAATTTTAAGAATTTTCATGAATTTTTGAATTTGAATTTATTACATTGTTTTTATTAATTAAATATATAAATTATTATGAGAAATTCATTGAAAATATAAAAAAAATTAAAAAATTAATATTTTGCAGCTCTTCAAAGTTTATATAAATTATTATAAGTAAAGTATGTAAAGACAAATTTTAAAAATATATTAAAATATATATATATATATATATATATAATTAATTAATTAATTAAAGATATTTTATTATTTATATATAATTTTTTTATTATATTTTTTATTATTAACATTTTATTATTTATAAATATTATATATAAATAATAAAATATTAATAAACAAAAATATAAAAATATAATAAAAAAAATTATAAATAAATAATAAAATATCTAATTTATAAATTCATAAAAAATACAATAATAATAATAATACATAAAAATAAATTCAAATTCTGCAAACTGTGCATAAATTTCCATAAATTCTAACACATTTCACATTTCATAGAGCTTAAGCTCTAGTCTTTAGTTCTAGAACAATTTGTAGCAGTGTATTACACAGTAAGGCCCCTCTATAAACGTTTCACACAGCGCGATATCCAACAACAACTAGTTGGAGCCTCAACGGTTGCAGAAATAAAACAAACAACAAAACGCACAACGGAAACCGAGCACGAGTCGCTTGAGAGGCGTAGCCGCAGGGGGCGTTGGCCAGGGATTTTGATGGGCCGGAAAGTCGCTCACACACCCACACACACGGAGAGTCGTTGATTTGCCGGCGCTGATTAGAGGATTTGTTAATGCGCTTTTAATACACACACACACTCACAGCTACAGTGGCTACCATAATTTGCCTCGCCTACTGTCGCCATATCTGAGCCACTGCATCATCATCATCATGATGATGATCGTAATGAGCCCAACGACAATACAATTAATTATAAAAATTCGCAGCAATTTATTTGCGTTGCTTTATTTATGTATATGAGAGCTGCATGCCGCCTCCAGTTGCACACTGAGTCCTCTCACTCTCTCACTCTCCCTCTCTTCCTCTCTCGCTCACTCTTTTGCCAGCACTTAAGCCTAATTATGTTCGATTGTTGCCATTGTTCACGCACCTTCCGCTGCCCTGGGCTGGCTGTGCCGCATGCGCGTTCTGATCGAAATCAGCAGCCAAAAGATCCAAAGGCGGCTGCGTTGGAGTTGCAGAGAGAGAGAGAGAGGGAGTGGGGGGGGGGGGTATAGAGAGGGAGCTGCTTGGTAAACCCATTTCGAATTTGGCATTGTTTGTCGTGCTCTTGTTGTCGCTGTTGCCTGTCTCTTGGGTGTGTTGTTTTCGGCTGCCTTTAGCTGTGCCTTTATCGTTGCCGTTGTCATTGTTGTTGTTGTTGTTGTCGGTGTGTGCTTAAATTATATGCTTTTAAAAAACGTTTAAGGATTAATTGGATTATATCGTTTTTTACGTTTTCTTTATTATTTATGCTCTGCCGAATTCTTAATGAGCTTTATTTAAATGAAACTGAGACAAGCGCTGAGAACGATTAGAATATATATATATATATATATATATATATACATATATATTTATTTTTTTTTTTATATATAGTTCATTTATCTATAATTTAACCCAAAATCTTATTTATGTCTGCATATTAAAGTCCATAAGCCAAGTTAACAACTGAAACTGTAAACTATAAGCTGTAAAAATCAATTACAATTTCCGAGAGGCTCCGGCACTTACCATAAATAATAAAGGCCAGAGCCAGGGCAGCTGAGAGTGTAAAAGGCCGCCGATAGAAATCTTTACGAGCCCCCAAAAAAAACTATTGTGACCAAACAGACAATCAAGCCAAAAAGGCAGAGTCCCAGTTCGAGTCCAAATTCGAATCCAAATCCGAGTCCGACTCGAAGCCCGCACAATTTTGATTGCATTTTGATCGACAGGCAACGTTAACGATGCCCGGCCGCTGCGTTTTTTTTTTTATTTTTGGGCTGGAGCTGCTTACAAAATCATAAAGAAACACTAACAAACTCAGAAACCCCAGCCAAAGCCCCAAAAGCATGGCCACAGCCATAAGCTGTTGACGCTTAAGCTGGAACCGCAACGAACCGGGCCAAGAGGCAGCGGCAAGACAATGCTGGCCAAGTGGCGGGCGGCATAATCAGATATATTTGATGCGCCTGCTACAGTGAAGACTGCCAGAGAGACTGCAGCTGAAGCGATGACTATAGAGTTGACAAGGTTTGAATTTGATTTTTCTTTAATTTTATATATATATATTTTTTTAGTAACTGCTTATTATTTTGTATTTATTTACTATTGCATTTATTTACTTTTAATTTTTAATTAATTTAGTTATATTTTTTTTTACAAATTTATTGATTTATTAATTATTTTTTTAGGCCTGTTTGTAATTTTTTATATATTTAATATTTTAAAAAATATTATTTAATGAATTTATTTAAATATTATTTTTTATACTTTTTATAAATATTTTTTTCAAGTAAATAAATATTATTTTTTGTTTATTATTAATTATTTAATTATAAAAAATGTTTTTTAATTATTATATATTATTTTTTATTTATTGACTATTTATTATTAATTTATTTTCTATTTTTATGTATATAAATATAATTTTTATTTTTTTAAATTACTCTTCTTATGTTTCTGATTTTAGACATTTTTAAATATATTTATTTATTTATTAACTACTATTTCTGCTCCAGCTTCAACTCGTACTTCAAGTTCAATTTTCTAAAATATATATAATTTCCTCCCATTGCAGTGCTTACTGTATCCACTTATATATTGAACTCAGAGCATTTAAGCCAATTTTACCTGCTGGCCAAACGAGAGAGAGAAAAACTATCTTAAAATCATGAATGCACAGATAGAGAGAGAGAGAGAGAGAGAGAGAGAGAGAGAGCTGCCATCGCAGCCAATGGGAAAGGCACAGCAAATGATTTGTGCGCATATTTTCTTAGTTTCTTTTCAAACTTTATTTATTTCCACGTCAGCCTGGATTCGTTTCATTTCATTTTGAATTTGGTACGCATCGATTTCGAGATTCTCCGATTTGAATTTGCATTTATATTAAGTTTAGTGTTTCGGGGCCATAAAGGCGTCACGCACTGTAATTGCCTTGATTGATATGCATTTCTGTTGGCTAGCTGTGTGCTCGCGCATGACAGGTGAAAGGCTTTCACCTGTGGCCAGCCTTAGGCCTTTAATACAAATATATTTGAGCGGGATATGCACTCTATGCATATGTCTGTTATCGTTTTTGAGGAAATCTCTCTGCTGACTACGTGCTGGTAATTTTTTATGATCCTCATCAGGGTCAGACGGCTTGAAATTGGCATTGTAATCGACATCTTTGAGCTGCAAGCCAAATCTGAGCTAAGCAGAAAGTGAGACGCCCTCAACTCAGGCCCCTCTGCCCTCTCTCTCTCTCTCTCTCTCTCCCTCGGCAACTATAACTTCTCATGCTCATCTTCAGACACGGCCCACGGCTCGCTCTTATCGAACTTTAATAATCTGACATTTTGAGTTTAAATGAGTCGTCGTCGTCTCCGGCTCGCAGTTGCTGCACTCGCTGCTCCTCAATGGGTTTGCATTTAATATGACGCTTAATGCCGCTGATCCGACTTCAGTTTGACACTTTTGTGGGCAGCCTGAGTGACAGCGAGATCGGATTGCTCCTCTGGCTGTCTGCGGCACAAGTGTCAATCAATGCCCACTAAATGTCGCCCATTGAGGAAATGAGTTTCATCCGAACCAGCCAGCCGAGGGCGTTCCATAAAGTCAATTATGGGTCATATGCGCGGCTAATGCACTTAATGCTGGCAAGATTAAGTCGTTGACTGACAATTAAAATGGCAACTGCAAGGGAGATGGGCGGCAGTTGAGGAGGCATTTATTGCGAAAGCAATGGGCAGATGAGCTAAATGTGATTTAATGAACATCAAATCGAATATATTTTCATGCAAGAATCTAGAGTGGGTTGAAGATGAGATCAAGTATATTGTGGGCTGGTGTTAGAAGTGTATACCAATTGCAGGCATCAGAGTTATAGATTGGCAATCAGAGACTAGTCTCTATCTAGACTTGAATACGTAATCAATGAGAGTTGATTTGGGCATCAGTTTGAGCTACATACATAGATCGTTGAGTAGGAGAGTCAAAAAGAGTAGAAGACTCAAGGAATGCTTGAAATGCTTTGGAATAGATCCGCTTCGTAGCTGCATTGGCGGCTTCATTACTTCATTGCTTCATTGTTTCATTACTTCATTACTTTATTGTTTGATTACTTAATTATTTCATTGCATCATTATTTCATTACTTTATTGATTCATTACTAGATATTTCATTGCTTCATTACTTCATTATTTAATTATTTCATTACATCATTGCTTCATTGTTTTATTACTTCATTACTTTATTGATTGATTACATAATTATTTCATTGCTTCATTATTTAATTACTTCATTAATTCATTGCTAGATTTATAAATTATTTCATTGCTTCATTACTTCATTATTTCATTACTGTATTGAGTCATTATTTCATTACTGCATTATCTCATTGCTTCATTATTTAATTACTTAATTTCTTCAATACTTCATTGCTACATTATTTATTATTATGATTCATTATTTTATTACTTCATTGCTTTATTACTGCATTAAATTATTTCATTACTTCATTGCTTCATTATTTCATTACTTTATTGATTCATTACTTCATTATCTCACTACTTCATTGCCACATTATTTCATTACTTCATTATTTCATTGCTTTATTACTTCATAATTAAATTACTTTATTACTTCATTATCTCACTACTTTATTGCCACATTATTTCATTACTTCATTGTTACATTATTTGATAACTTCATTACGACATTATTTCATTACTCATTGCTCCACTGATGCATTGCTTCCTTGTTTCATAGCGTCCTTGCTCCATTGCTTCATTGAGGATATGTTGACACTGTGTAGGCTCGGATGAATTAATATTAAATTACAGACTCTGACTTTATACTATATATAGTATATATATCCCATAACTTCAGCTCAACTCCCTCTCGACCTACACAAACTCAATTGACTTTCATTTTATTCCCTCGCCCCGAAATGAAATGAATTGTGAACAGCCCCCCATAATGTAAGTCACTCCCCAACTTTCGGCCCCCACTCGAAAACAATAAAACTCCAAAGTCATCAGAAAGTTTTGTGGAAAGTGAGCATATCAGGCCGTAAGCTAAATGCCATTTAATGAAATATGCAAATGAATTGATATTATTATGCAGCAGGGTCTACCTGCCTGCCTGCCTACCTACCCATCTACCTATGACGCTCTCATCAACGTCAGCCGAGCGAGCGAGTGCTATAATCAAAACAAACCTATAATTTGTTTTAACAAGTGAAACGCCCCAAGTTTCATAATTTATCCCCCACATATTGAGCGCACGACACGGCGCCAGGCAGTCGGAGGCAGCTCCCCTCCTTGCAATGAAGTCGCAGAATTGCTGCAGACAATTTGCATTCAGTTTTTTTTTTTCGCGGAATTCGGGGTGAAGACGACACGCACCCAAGATGCCTGATATGCACGCCGTTAGTTCATCAACTCTGTGTCACAGCCTTGTCACCTGGGCCGGACCCAGCTGAGCAGACAAAGGCACATCTATTGAAGCGACCTGTGTCTAGACTGCGTGGGCCCGAGTCGCACGTGTGCCGGCCCATGTTTGTGGAATAAACGTTATACAATTTTAATTACAAGAAATATTTGAGTTCATCAAACACAGCAGCTTTAATCTAATCAAAGAAAAAACTAAAAAGTGAAAATGCAATTATTATTTCAATTAAAAATACGCAACTCTGTTGCATTGCTATGGAAACTATGCCAATGGAAACGGGCAAACAGACAAAAAAAAATTGAATTAAATACCAGACGCTGGCAATAAAAACATAAGAGAGAGGGAGGGGGAGAGGGGAAGGCTGGGACTGCGAGAGAGCGGGCCAGAGAGTGCGGTCTCGGGCAGCCCAAAAAACAGCTTCATTTAAATGGCACGCAAGGGACCTCTGGACACTTCGCTGCTTGCCAAACCATTTTTCCGCTTTTCCCATTTTCATTTCAGCTGCGTACATAATGAAAAAAATATACAAGTAATCGGGTGTAGCCGACTGTCGAATACTTATTCAAAAACATTTGAATCAGTTGGGAATGAAGACTATCCCATTATATAACTATATATATAGTACAGTTTTATGTGATTGACCACGCCCATAATAGGCGAAGATATAGGCACTATCTCTTTTATTTCTGGTCTTGTCAACGCTAATATATATTCCATATATCAAGTCTCTAGCACTTTAAGTAATATCATTTCATATATATATCAGATATGGTATTCCCCCATTTGCCACGCCCATAGTGGGCGTATCGCATAAATCTTAACACATTATCAGAAGAGAGTACCCAGGAGTATATATGCCAAATTACAAGTCTCTAGCTTCCATGGCAGCGAAATGGTTTGCCAACACACTTACAGCCGGACGGACAGTCGAACGGACGTACACAAAACCAATATACTCTCTCACTGCGTGGCGTATAAAAAGTTCACACACAAAAATACCAACAAAATGTTGAGCGCGTATTAAATAGTTGCCATTTTTTGCGCTCACTGTACGTGCGTGTGCAGTCTCCCTCTCGCTCTCTATCACCCCCTCTCCCTCTCCCGCTCTCCTTCATTTTTTCTGCCCTGCTGTCTGCGCCTTGGGGCCTTTGCTCTGCGCTCCGTTACGTATTCGGTTCATAGAAGTAAATAATTTTCAGGTTCAAGTGGCATATAATTTTTTTTTTCTTTTTCGTCCGCCCCCCGCCAAACTCGACAAATTGCAACCGAGCCATGTTGGGGGTGCCTACATAAATAACGCCATTAAACATGTTCGGCGATGGGCAACAACGTTTCGTCCTCAGCTCCTGCTCGCCCGGCTCCATGCGTTCGTCCCAGAGCTCCATTTTTATCAGCCGCCCATTTCAAGTTTCTAAACAACATTTTTTTTTTCGGTTTTGTTTTCGATAGCAGCAAGTCCTGTCCTGGTGCAGGAGCTGCTCTGGACTGGTGTCCTGGCTGGCTGGCTGGCTCCATTCATGTCTGCCATATATCAAACGAGCCAGCTCATGTGTCTGAGCCCTGTCGTGCGGTTGCCTGACTGCCAGCCTGTTTAGTGTCCTGGCCAAGTCCCCTGGCCATAGCTACCCCGCCTCTCTCTCTATCTCTCTCTCTCTCTCTCTCTGCTGCTCGGCTTAATTGCCAAATGTGTTTAGGTGTGGTTTTCAGCCATGTGCCGCAGCAGCTCGCTTTGTTCGGCTTCTTTGCTGTATTTTTCTGCACGTTTCAGCCACGGTAAGAGAATTAAAAATACGGCCAGCGCCAAGCGGGATTGGGCCTGGACTATACGGCGTGTGCGATACACGTTCCTGGATCTCTCTCTCTCTCTTTCTCTCTTTTGATTCGAGCAAGTGCCAACGGAAACGCAACATTCCAACAGCTGTGGCCCCAACGCTCGCTCAATACATCGCACGAATTTGCATGTTTGACTGCCCCTCGCAGGCGGAGCTGGAGGCAGCGGCCCTTTCAAGTTTTATGGCTGCCATTTGAGAGGTATCTGTCGTGGCTAGAAGCAGCAGAGTCTATGGAGGAATTGCAGCTGCTGGGCTCAGGTATACATAGTTTGAAAGCATTTAACTAATAGCTTAGTTGTGGATGGATCGAGAGATTAAGGTAAGTCGGCAAAACAGAATTTAAGATATATATGTGATATAGATATAGATATATAACACAAGATTTTCTTTAAGGTCTCAGAATGATTTTATAAAAGATTAAATTTTATAAAGATTTTCTTTAATATTATACATTTTGGATGTCATATATATCAGATATGAATATCATATAAAATAGGTATTGGAGTGTCTATATCTATAGTCTATTATAGTATATATATAATCTACATTCTATTATAGTATTTTAGCATCGATTGTTCTCTGTTCTGTAGAGACTAAATGACTTGGACCAAAGATAGATTTTGAAATGATTCCCCAAATTCTTCAGTTTTTCATAGAACTCCCAGTTTGATAGATTGAATTTCAAGCCTTTTGAGTGGGCCCTATTCCAACATTCACAAAGTCTCAGATATAAGACTTCGTAATAACACAGTTCTATAATCTCTAAGATCAAAGACATCATATTATAAGTGCTCCACAATCTAGATAAATTCTAGATCAATGCATCTATGGTAGAGTTCCATAATTTTAATATATTTATATATATAAATATCAATCTTAGTTATAGATTTATAAGATCACAATAATATATATAAGATATATGCTTCAAGATTTAGGCAATCTGTTGTCGGAAAGGCTAACTTCCTCCATACCTCCTTCTTAAACTTCCCTCACACATATGCTCTTCACTCTAGTACAGAGTATCTACTAGCCCATAACATATATCTTCTAAACGCAACTAACTTCCTTTTGAAATCGTTGCATTTTTAAGCTCTCCTCGCGTTGTCTGACAGCAGACCCACCTGCACTATAAATATTTGGCCTCTAAATCGAAATATCAGAAATGAAAAGTTTACTAAATGAAAGAGCACAACTAATTGATTTCTCGTGTCTGCGGTACTGGCAGGTGGGTGGCAGGTGGTGTGTGGCTGCCACCAGGAAGTGCCCGAAAAACAAATTTAGCAAATTCGGGCCAACAGGAACAGAACCAGGTCGCGGGCAGGTGAAACTGTCAGGAAATACAACGCAAGTAAACCAAAGTCAACAATGGAAAAACAATGCAAATAAAAGGCTGAGGCGAGGTACGTGATAAACGCGACAATTTCATGTTATAAACAAATTATTCGATAGAATTGCAAATAAAAGAGTGAGAGTAAGAGAGGGAGATAGAGGAGCCAGCAGACAGTGCCAGAAAGCACACCAAGTAGCCATAATAAATGATTAAATAAGCGTAATTATCACCTTTATGCTGCGACGCTGACGGCGACGTCGACGCCAATGCCAGTGGCGACAGCAGCGTTGACGTTGACGTGACAACCAGAAGGCGATGGCCTGAAAGAATGATGGCGGCACGCATAGCCTCTCCCTCTCTCCACTCTTCACTCACCTATCGTTCTCTCCCTCTGTCTATCTCGTTTTTCATGAGCGCGACATTAAAACAAATTTTATTACTTTAATTACTTTATTTACATTTCGGCAAATGGCAGCCAGCGACGTCAGCGTCATGCATTAAACAGGATAGCGGAAGCTAACGGCAGGCATGCAAAAGGGAACGAAAAAAGCTGAGCGAAAAAGAACTAAGCATGGTACGTGTATGATTGACTAGAAAATACCCTGTAGTGCAAAGGAAAGTAAAATTTTATATATATAATATATATAATAATATGAAAATATTGTATTAAGACTATTATATATTATATTATATTTAAATACCTAACTAAATTATATATGAAATCTAAATATAATGGAGAGTTTTAAACATGCATGCCAAAACGAGAGACTGAGTCTGTCAAACCACACTTGTCACATTTCTTTTTTACGGCGCATTAAGAGAAACTAAAAGAACAAAGAGCAACAACAGCAAGTTCAGCTCGCTTTGCCTGACTACGACGAGACGTGGCACATAGGTAATTGTTGTCCTGATGAGCTGCGTCATGCAATGTGTTAAACTTGGCAGTTGGCACCGAAAAAAGAAAACAAAGCAACGAGTGAAAGGGAGAGGGAGACGGAGAGGGAGCGGGCGAGAGAGCTAAGAGGCAGCTGGACTATATGTGAGTGAGTGAGGGCAGGGGCATAATGTGCCCTTGTAACGGTACATTAACATAGTCATAATTTAATTAAAGCTTTGCGCCTGTTATTGTTGTTGTCGTTGCTGAGGCTAAGGCTAATGACAGTCTGGATATCAATTTCGTAAGTGAAAGAGACTGATATGAGCTTCATATATAGCTGTTAGTTATTTTATATATATATCTAATATATAGCTACTATTTATTATACATATTTTTATAATAAATATACAAAATATATATCTATATGTGAAAATATATCTGCTTATCTGCTTTATTATTTAGTTTGCTTTTTGTTATTCACCTTTTAACCCTCAACAAATTCATATTTAGGCCCACAGCTTAAGCCGCTTAATTCAGCCAACAAAAATATTTTAAAATTCAATTTCCGTGCCAAAGCAAACCTAATTCCAAGTCTAAGCTTAAAGTTCTTAACCAAATCGCCTTAAAAATAAAATAAACTCAAATAACTAATACACTGTTCACACATTAAGTGGAGCATATGAGCTCGAGCTTGACCAAATACTCAAAGAGTGTATTTACAGAGTATTTGCAAGTCAGTTATACCCAATTAGGGTATTAACTACTCAATTTGACCTAAATTAAGCCAAGGAAAATATGAAAAGTCATTTGGCTGAGCAGAAGGCCCAAAGGCAGCAGGAATAAAATTTCTATAGACTCAAATATCTTTGGCCAACAACTCTAGGCCAACGTCTGGAATTTAATCGATTGCAAAAAAAGAAAAACGATGACGATGTGTGATTAGGAAAATGTGTTGGAGCAGCTGGAGCTGCACAAAGGAAAGCATCCAACACGCACGCAGCAAACGCGTTTTAAATGCGCTTTTAAAGACCATTAGCCGAGCTCGCTTTGAATGAGCCCAGAGATGATGATGAGCCAAGCAAAAACAGGTGGCAAGCTCTTTGTTTGCTGTCTCTTGCAGCATCAGTTAATTAGTCACCCGTTTGCCTTCTTTGACTCCATCCTCCATTAGGCAGCAGCAGCAGCAGCAGCAGCATCTTCTCTTTGATGTTTTATTGATGATTCTGGTGATTAGCTCCAGAGCTTGATACACTTTTTTGCTCTCGATGCAATGCAAATACTTTTCACTCTTGCTTTAATTGCTATTTAATATTTGCACTACAAGAAGAGAGAGAGGTAGAGACAGGGGCGAGTGGGCGTGGCTGAGGGTTTGGGTATACTTAAGTCAATCATCAATCTCTGCTGCTCCTGCTCAAGGTATTTATATTTGAAAATAGATTAGAGCCTCAGCTGGGAATATAATTTCTAATCTCTTGTGGCTCTAGGCGAAAGGTGAGCTAAGTGATTTGAGCTAGATAATGAGTCGGAGCTGGAAATGAGAGTCAAGGTCTATTGAGCAGGTTAATTGTTTTTGAATGTGGCATTTTCACACGCTCTTATAGAGCATGAAGAGATCTGAGCAATTAATGTATTTATAATGTATATATAATATATAGAGTTTATTTTTTAATAATAATGATAGAAAATATAAAACAAAAATAAATAAAAATAATAATAAAAAAACAAAAGCACTATGATGACTCCCTTGATAACACACGCACAAATGTGAGAACAGTTCACTTGAGAGCAATACACCTGAGAACAGCTAATGATAACAAAAGAAAGAACACAGCACAAATATGAGTTTGCTTGAAACCAGCTCACCTGAGAACAGTTCTCTTGAGAGCAGACCACTCGAGAACAGTTCACTTGAGAATAGTTCACAAAAGTTCAGCTAATGATGTTAACATAAGAACAGTTCACATGAACATACGCACAAATATGAGAACGGTTTCTTTGAGAACAGCTCACATAAGAACAGCATATGAATATTTTGTATAAGAACAGTTCACATTAGAACGATTCTTAACTGAGCGAAAACTATTAATAAAATAAATTTATATATTTGATATTTAAAAATGTAATAAAATAAATTTTGTACAATTAAATATTTAATAAAATAAATTTTCATATTTAAAAATTTAACAAAATAAATTTTCATATTTAAAAATTACAAAAATAAATACATTTTCAATATTAAAAATTTAATAAAATAAATTTTCATTGTTTTTACTTTTAGTAAATCAAAATATGATTAAATGTAATAATATTTTGAATTCAGTTCGTTAATATTAAATAAATTGTATTTAATAATTAATAATTCAAATTAATTTAATTTAATAATTCTTGAATAAATTTAAATATTTAAATTATCAGATTGTTTAACAAATCACAACATATATCAGATAATTTACATATATTACAGATTGTAATTCCTTTCAAAATCAATTTAATTTCTAACTAATTTGAGCATCAGCAATTGAACTGCATATTTTGTTTATTATTTTGACCCTCTCACCCCCTCATCCGCTCACCTGCTCAAAAAAGCCCAGCAACCGCCAATTAAATGACCACAAAATATCTCTCCATGGTTAATGAACAAATCCGCCCGATTCCCGTTCAGTTTTCCACGTGCAATTAATGAACTTTTCGCGCTAAAGGCAAACTGCAATGTGACCAAAAATGTTGTGCAAACGAAACAATTAAAACATACAACAAGGCGCGTTAATTGAGCCAAACATTTGCGCAAGCGGACAACGTCATAATCAGTATGGATCATCATCATCGTCATGATTGAAATATTTTGGTTTTATTTGAGTTTTTTGTGCGGCTTTTCGGGCGGCAAAGTGGAAAGCAAATCAAACACTTGACAAGTTTATGAATATTTCATTGGGGAAACTCGCGGCATTTTGTCACTGGCTGAGCCCGCTGGCAATGCCTCGCAAATCGAATCGAATCAATTAAGGGTGGGGGGCTGGTGGCTGGGGGTTGTATTGCCATTACCATATGTCATATTTCGCATGTTTTTGGCATTTAATTGCGCGTATTTCGATTGTAGTCGCTGGCTGTGCCGCAATTTTCAATTAAAATTTATGAATCGACTGCCCCCGCCTCCGCAATGGGGCCCACTGTGCGCATAAATTATGGAAATTCATAAATGCCAGCAGAGAGGCAGCCAAAGCGGGCTAACCGGGCGAACCGGGTATTGTTTGGGGAATTTTCAAATGCAGCCGCCAAATATTTGCGCATAAATATTTGTTTCTCTTATTTGGCATTGTTAAATGCATAAATATTTGTAGCCCTTTTTGCTTTGCCTCTTTTTTTTCTGTTTCAGTTCTGTTTCGGCAACAATTTTCAATTAATAATTGTTTTCGGCATTGAGGGCATTCCCTCAAACCCAAAGCCGACTGCACTTTTCGGGGGGCTGATTTTGACATTAGGCAAATTGAAATGTAATTGTTTTGCCAGAGCCGAAAGCCGAAAGCCGTTGCCAACTCAGTTTATTTAACTGCCAATTCCCTTGGCCTAACCTCAGCTCTCGCTCCCTCTCCACTCACTCTCTCTCTCTCTCTCTCTCTCTCTCTCTCTGTGTGTGTTAATGATGCAGCCACAAAATGCCGTTTGCATATGCTGCCACTCCCATGGGTAAGCGAGAATTGAATCTGACTGCAGCAACAGCCCCAACCCCAGCTCCGACTCCTACTGACGCCAGTCGGCAGCAGATCAAAGTCAAATGCATATATATACACATACCGTTATTGAAATGCCATAGCCAGAGCTATGCACATACATTTGCATTGATTGACTTTGCCCATATGAATTTGCAGCGCATTTAAAGCTCTTCTAATTATCATTTATTCACTTGGCTTTTCTGGCGATATATAAATATTTAGAGTAACTGCCAAACTTACAGTTAGTAATTCTGCATCGATAACCATCAGTGGAATAAGCCAAAACTCACCTGTAAATAAAAGAAATATTATATATTAATATTTTGATTATTTTTTATTATTTAAAAAATGTTTAATATAAATATACTTAAATTATTTAGAAATTTACTTATTTTATTATTTATTTATTTAATATTTTAAAATTATATAAAAATGTATTTATTTTATTATTTATTTCATATTTTTATTTATTTTTAAACTTATTTATTTTATTATTTACTTTACGTTAATTTAATTATTTAAAACAAAAAAAAAATTATTATATATTTATTTATTATTAAAAAAAAAAATTGTTTATTATATATTTATTTATTATTTTTTAATTATTTTAAAATTTATTTATATTATTATTATATTAATAAAAAAACTAAATAATTAAAATATAATTAATATAACTAATTAATTTGTTTCATTTAAATTTATAAAATAATTTTAAATACTTTAAAATAATATGCAATATTTTATATAATTTAAAAAAATTTTATTTTTATTATTTTGTTAGAAATATATAAAAGAGTTTAATTTAATTTAAAATAAAGAAATAAATTTGGCCAGCTGATTTAACTCATATTCATAATAATAAATATAAATTAAAATAGATAAAAATATATAAATCTTGGTTTAAACAGATATACAATTTTCTATACATTTTCTAATAATTGATTAAAGCGCCATCTACAGTTAATTAGAATAGAATGGAATTTAAGCAACTCACATTCCATGTCGAAGCCGATGAGCAGCTATTTAACACACATTTAAAGGTAATTAACTTCACGAGCTCTACAAAGTCGAAGTTCATAATAGAATATATAAAAGCCCATAAATATATTTATATATATATATATATATATCCCTATACATATGAGTACACATATACATATGCATAAGCTCATACCCTACTCTGCTGCCCACCTCCTACCCCTCTCACACCTCTCACAGCAACTTCTACCTTAATAATGCACAAAATGTTGACCCGCAACAATATGTTGACCCTTGACCTTATCAGAGTCCTTGCGCCGTGCTGCCAAAGTGCAACTAATGCCAACAGCTGCAGCACGCCCTCAACTTGCCGCTGACCAGCTGGCCCTCGGAGGCAATGCCAACTTTTAGATACCAACGTCGCACCTAATTTCAATTAAAAACTAAATAATTGACGCCACTTGGTGGCTGGCCAAAGTGGGCGAATGAACGAAATTTGAACTAAAATTTTGGGTAATTTGTAATTTTCCGTTTTGTTTTGCTTTGTTTTCTATTTTTTTCTCTCTCTGCACGCCGACAAAGTGAAAATGTAGCCATATTTCAAGCCGGCTTCCAGGTGAGTGCGCATTATTCATTACCAAAAACAACAACCCCTCGGCGAGCCGGGCACCGTTAAGTCCTGTGCTTAGGCGCGCCGTGTTGATGTGCATGTTATTATCCATTATAAGGCTGGAGAGAGGGAGAGAGGGGGAGGGTATACCCCCCACACACACCCATATATGACTTAGCCCATTGCTGTGTGCCACGTTGCCTTTTTAAGCATTATTAATTGTCTGTCATGCTCGCTCCTGCCACAGGACATGCGAGCATACAGTTACAATCATATGTAACTGTTACCGTGCGCCATATTTGTCTGCTGTCAGTTGGCATTAGGATACGAATCTCATTTGGTAATTCATATTTTGTTTACCTGCAGCTAATCTATATCTATTTAGCCCGCTTTATGGCTCAGCGAGCTAATTTCAGTTGCCTGCTTAATTTGCCAGAAAATTATGCGAGCGCAGAGATTATAATCTAGTTCACCCTTGACTTCGACTTGCTCTCAAGTTGAACTCTTACGGCTTACGGCCTAGTTCGCCTGCTTATTGGCTGACATTCGCTCACCTGCAGTTGCTCTGCAGTCTCTGCACTGTCATGGCCAGCTGGCTGCGCTTCCACGGGGCACGGCCACGCCCCCGAAATACTAACGAAAATTGAACTTTCGGTCACAATTTGCATGCGCCACAAACAGAAGACAAAGGAAAATGGAAAATGGCGAGGAAAGAAAACACAAAACGGAAAACGAATGCCAGAAAAGTGCGCCACCGCAGGCCACAGAAAACAAAGGTACAAATTACACACGAGTCGAAGTCCAAGTCGAATGTTGAGTGAAGAGTTCGAGTCGAGCTTACTAGCCCTCTCTCCCTCACTCCCTCACTCCCCCTCTCTCGCTCGCTGCGATTTACTGGTTCAATTAGCTGGGAACATTCGTTGATGTTGGCCGGCTGAACTGGCCCATAGCTGCAGGCCGGCTTTAGACCGATTTTCACAGAACGTTCACAAAAGAAACCCAAAACAAAAATTGTAGGAAAAGGCAGCTGAAAAGAGAGAAGGGTTGCCTGACTACTGAATACCCTGCATAAGTAAGAAAATTAATTTAATTAATTAATTCCTTTTGATGCTTGCTACAGTTATGATATTATTGTTGGAATAGTCGGGGCAGAGTGATAAACTCGGCTAAAGGAAGTATCTCGGAGAGAGTCTGAGCACTTTATATATGCATATTAGACATATATCTTATATGGGCATAGAAACTAGAATCATTTACCTACACAGATTTGTTTTTCTTTTAATTTTGAGATCGATCTAGATATAGAAAACCTAAAAACAATAATAACAGATTTATATATTGTCTGATATTATATATTATATATTATATATTATATATTATATATTATATATTATATATTATATATTATATATTATATATTATATATTATATATTATATATTATATATTATATATTATATATTATATATTATATAATATATATTATATATTATAATAATATATTTTATAGGAAAAATTAATATAATTATCGTCAGCTTTTTAAGCTTACAACACATATACAAGTTTAAAAACTTCATAGGCTTGGCCATTTTATCATAAATTGTCTAATAATTGAAAACTTTGAAGGAATCTTTAAGATCTCAAGCGTATAGAAGAAGAGCTATCAATGCATTTAAGAGTCCAAAGCCAAAATAGAGGTTCAGGCCACAGAAGCCCCGACTATTCATTTTATATAGTAAACATATATATATAAATTGATAATCTATCAGATATCTCCACCAGATATTCTATTAAAATAATCCTTCACGTTACAAACTCGCTCACTAAATCATGATACCCTGCCAAACAGTTTATAATGAGGCAGCGAAAGAGCTGCAGAAATGTCTTCGGGCTAAGATCGAAGCGGGCAGCTGCAATCAGGCATAATTCGCTTAGTTTATGCATGCAGCGCTTGAGATTAGCGAGATCATAGGCTGCAGACTGCAGCCTGGCCATAAGCTAAGATGTTTATTTCGTTTCGAGTTCGATCTACGAATGGGCTCATAACTTAGCTCTCCAAGAGCCACAATATCGAACCTGTTGTTTTGACATGCTAAGTAAGACACTCTGAGTTCCGGAATTTACGAGCTCTGATAGAGCGGATCGCGCTCTTAAGATGCCCCTCAATCTGCCCCCAACTCTCATGGGATCGTGCTTGAACGCTTTATTTATGCGATGAGCTTTCGAGCAGTTGTTGACGCATCGCTGCGATTGCGCGTTACTCCGAATGTCTTCATCACGGCACGACTGCAGCTGACGAACGATCCGGCCTTATGATCTGAGACATAATCATTAAATACCTGGCCAATAAGCGACAAAGTGTTAATTCCCTCGCAGTCGTTAGCAAAGTTCACAGCTTCCAATTTGGGTTAAGCAACTATGAAATTTAGCAACTGCACCTCAAAGCGCTAAACACTATATATTGTTGACAAATACTTAGCCTCAGACAAGTGCAAGTCACGCTATCAAAAGCCAGTGGAGTGCATAAAAGGGGGCAAGTATATCAGCTGTAGTCGAAAATCTAGGTAATTGATAGGGACTTGATTCTAGGTTTATGCGTGAAGAGTACTGTTGTGGATAAGTGAATTTAAAGGGGTTTAAGCTTAGAATAAATTTTCATTGAAGAGCTTTAAAAGGTGTTTCAAACAGGACTTCTTCTTGCCATAGCCTTATTGTGTATAACTTTTCTATTAAACATCAATGTATGCAAGATAATATATCTACTCAAGTAATATCTAGCCAAGAACACACCTATATATAGTCTATATATGCAAGTCTCTAACTAATATACCCCAAGAACGCATCCATTAATGACTAAGCCCCTGGAAAAGTTGTTGAAGAAGAGCTTTTCCTTTCTATTGCATTATTGGGCATAATTTTTCTATAAAAAGTCTTTATATACATACATGTCTCTAGGTATTATCACTCCATTGATAACTAAGCACCTAGAAAAAGTTTTTAGAAGAGCTTTTTCTTTATATTTCATTATTATTATTATTATTTTTCTAACAAAGGTTTTTATATACATGTCTCTAGGTAATATCTCTCCCCCAGAACATATATACAAACATATAGTCTATATATGCATGGCCCTAGGCTAAAACCCCCCATGAAAACTAAGCCCCTGGTTTTATATACGGAAGTGTAGCTTCTGAATAATTTATAACAGCTTTGATATCATGTTAAGCTCAAGCTTAATTCCAGAGAGAGAGCAAATAAAAGAGGAAAAGAGAGAGCTGTAGATACAGAGAGAGAGGGAGAGAGAGAGAGAGCGAAAGCTATATCAGAGAACACATTCAAGTTCAAACAAAAACGTTTCAATTGCAACGAACAAAGCGGCACACAGAGAAAAAGTATATATATATTCTACTACAGACATATATATATAGTATATATATATTATATACATATCTTTACCTAGATCTGGGCCTGTGTTTATCTGTGTTAGTCAACTGTAAAATTTGAAATTAGCGTAATTTCACTCACTGTCGATTGAGCTACTTAGCACATGTAAAACAAAGCGGCAGATGGGGAGGGGAGGCAGGGGAGCACGGCAGAGCGACTGAAAGAGTTCAGAGAGTATCCAGAGCCCGCGTTCAGTCTACAGCGAACCGTCAATCATGGCGCTTTGGTGGCTAACGCTCGGACTTCTGTTCGCGCTGCTGGCGCTGATCTACGGCTTTCTGGCCCGCACCTACAGCTACTGGGCACGCGAGGGGGTGGTGCACGAGAAACCCGTGTGGTTCTATGGCAACCTGCGCAGCGTGGGTCGCACGACGACCGTGCGGGAGCCCTTCCGCCGCTTCTATGAGAAGTACAAGAGGCAGGCGCCATTTGGCGGCTTCTACTTTGCGCTGCGGGGCGCGGCGGTGCTGCTGGATCTGGAGCTGGTGAAGCTGGTGATGGTGAAGGAGTTCAACAACTTCTCGCACCGCGGCAACTACTACAATGCCGAGGACGATCCCATATCGGCGCACCTGTTCAATTTGGACGGGCCGGAGTGGCGCGAGATGCGCAGCAAGCTGACGCCCACATTCACCTCGCTCAAGATGCACCAAATGCTGCCCACCGTCGTGGAGATCACCGACCGTTTCGTCCAGGTGGTGCGTGAGCAGGTGAAGCTCTTCGAGAACGCCGAAGAGTCTCCGGTGGAGGTCAAAGATCTGCTGGGCCGCTTGACCATGGACATCATTGGCAGCTGCGCCTTCGGCGTCGACTGCAACAGTCTCAACGATCCCAATGTGGAATTTTGTCGCCTAGGCCGCAAGGTCTTCACCCAGCGACGCCATGGCCGCCTGGCCTTTGCCCTGCTGCAAACCTTCCCTAAGCTGGGCAAGCGGCTGCATATCAAAATGGTGCCGGACGATGTGAGCAGCTTCTATACGCGTGTCGTGCGCGAGGCCGTGGACTATCGGGACAAGCATCAGGTGCAGCGCAAGGATTTGCTGAATCTGCTGATGGAGCTGCGCAATGATCCCAGTGGCGGCCTGACCTTCAACCAGCTGGCGGCCCAGGCCTTTGTCTTCTTCTTGGGTGGCTTCGAGACGAGCTCCAGCACAATGAGCTTCGCCCTCCATCTGCTTGCGACGCATCCCGAGGTGCAGCAACGGGCCAGAGAAGAGGTGCAACAGGTGTTCGCCAAGCACAAGGAGCTCAACTATGAGGCCTTGCGGGATCTCAAATATGTTAAGCAAATCATGCAGGGTAAGTCAGTGCTGAGATACCCTGCGAAACTCTAATCCTAACTCCATCCTATAGAAACCCTGCGCAAATATTCCATTGCGTCCATATTGGTACGAAGAACTCTGGAGGATTTTCCCATACCCGGGTCAAATTATGTGCTAAAGGCTGACACTCCCGTGATCATACCCATTGATGCCATACACCACGATCCGGACATTTATCCGGAGCCGGAAAAATTCGATCCCGATCGCTTTACGCCCGAGGCCATCGAGGCGCGCCACTCGGCCGCTTGGCTTGGCTTCGGCACGGGGCCCAGAAACTGCATTGGACTGCGCTTTGGCGAAATGCAGACTCTGGTGGGTCTAGCGGTGTTGCTCAAGAACCTGAGCTTTTCGCCCGCGAAGGCCACGGAAATACCTCTGCAAATCAACAAGACGAGCTTCTTCCTGCAGTCCCAGGGCGGTATTGTCCTCAACGTGCGGAAGATCTAACTGGCTGGAGACCATCAAATTGAATTATTATTATTTTTTTTTTATATAAATTATTATGAATAATATTAAATATTAATAATAATAATATTAATATTTATATTATTTTTGTTTTTCTTTTCTTTTCCTTGAACTGTATTTTCTGTATGCAATCGATTCGTTTTCTTAGAGCAGCGTGCAGAGAGGAATTCGATTCGCTTATCAACGCCTTGATTCGCTTCAGTTTGTTGAAACATTCTCGGAGCGTTTCATAATTTCTTTATTTTGTGCTCAAAATGTCAGTCATTGTTGTGAAATACTAATATACTCGTTTGGAATGTGCTAAGGGGTATATGGATGGAAGAGTACGCGAGTTGAGGTCTATCTATGTGACATACTTAGGGTTTAGTTGGTGTGATTAGAGGAATTAATGAGAAAGAGTGATTGAGAGAGGGAGAGAGAGAGAGAGAGAGGGAGAGACGAAGAGAGAGTGAGTGAGAGAGAGAGAGAGAGAGAGAGAGAGAGAGAGAGTTTGATTACTAAAGGTAGGAAGCTATAGAGAGAACAAAGTATTAAAGAGATTAAAAAAAAAAAAAAAAAAAAAAAAACTAGAGACAGGTAAAGAAAGTGAGGGTGAGAGAGAGAGAGAGAAATAGATATATAAACGCAGAGATAGAGATAGAGATAGAGATAGAGATAGAGATAGAGATAGAGATAGAGATAGAGATAGAGATGGAGATACAGATAGTCGATAGGTCAGGACAGAGGATAGATACTAATAGAGTGTCAGAGAGAGCAATAGTTAGAGCTCCATAGAAATAGCGCAGCCTAGCATAGACCTTGCACAACTTTTCGCCTGCCAAGCATTAATACTTAAACATCAGCCCCGCCCACCCTGTCGCCCCCCAACTCTCGCTCAACTCGAACTGTCTTCGGCCGATAAATAAATTATCAGACACTTCAGCAGGCAGTCACACAACAGGTGAACTATGCCTGTCACCCAGGTAGATATAATCATGCATGCAACTTAATTAGCCATGCCATGACTTGTTGTCGATGGGCCCCGTTGAGTTATGTTCGAGTTGGGCTCCGGCTGGGCACAGCTGCTCATGATTTTTGTCACACAATAAATTATGCAATTTCACATGCCAAAAATGAAGACACACTCGCTCGGATGGTCTGTCGCTATTGTTGCGTGTCTTTGTTCAATCATCATCATCACCAGCAACAACAACAACAACAACGACATCAATTCATCCACAACAGCAGACATCATGGACTTTTGCATGCCAAATGGTCGACATCTCACTCAGAGCCTCTCTCGCTCACGCTGCCTGGGCTTATAAATAAGTAAATAGTTTGTGCACAACATTGACTTTTATGACTGTGTGTGTGTGTGTGTGTGTGTTTATTGTTGATTGTAATGTTGATGAACCTGAATTATCACATGTTGTTTGATGGACTGCAAACACGCACAAAGCTTCAGACCTGTCTTTGGGCTACACATAATTCTCTCTCTCTCTCTCTCGCTCGCTCTCTCTGTTCTCTAACGGTACATACATATATATGTAGATAGAATTGTTTTTTTTTTTCTTTTCTCTGCTCAGTTCAAGAGGCTGTGGTCGTCTGTCAAATTTGATAATCTCTCAGACACTTTGATGAAATACTCTTGCAGCGCACAGTGGTTGAAATGCCATAAATATTGGGGAAATTTTGAAAAATTTAGTTACAGGCTCTATGGTCATAAAGTCTAAAATCTAAGCAAAATTTTAGACCGCGCAAATCATATCTTCTTTTCTATTAATGTTGAAAACAATATAATATATTTTAATTCATTTATTAAAGGTGATCAATTTAATTTATTTTATTCATTTATTTAATTTATTTATAAATATTTACTGTTTATTAAATATTCACAATAAAATTATTAATAAATATTTTATAAATAAATAAATATTAATAATTAAATTATTTAAAAATATTTGAAACGTAAATAAATATTAACAAATAAATTATTTTATATATTTATATATTTATATATTTATAAGTTGCATATGTATGAATATATTTTAATTTAATTTAATTTTTCATTTAATATAATTACATTTTTTAATTTAATTTATGATTTCATTTCATTTAATTTTTATTTCATTTCATTTCATTTCATTTTGATTTTTATTTAATTATTTTTTGCCCACATTTTTGCTACTTGCACCAGTGTGCAGTCAGTCACTCTATCTATCTCTCTCTCTTTCACTCGCTTGCCTGGCATTGATAAATCGCCGCAAGTGACAAACAACAAAGTACGCCCGCACAGCCGCTAGATGTCGCCACTTTGCGCTCGCCTTATCAATGTAGGCCTCAAATATTTGGCTTTCCACTCTTGTTGCTGTTCTTTGTTTGTCGCTGCTCCACATGTAAACGACTCGGACATTGATTAATTTCATAGTTAATTTGTCAGCATTAATCAGTATTAACTTAAATGGGCATCAACACGCCCCGCCCCATTCAGGCTCACCGACTGCATTAGGCCCTAAGCATGGGCATTAACTGACAGTCCGACTGTTCTTTGTCTGTTTTCCTTTAATTAATTTTTACATGGCTTTCATTTTTTTTCTTTTTGCCTCTTGTGTAATTGAACTGTTTTAACATGCATTGAAGCGTGTGCCTCAATTAATTGCAAGGGATTTCAGGGATTTTTATGATTTAATTAGCCAAGGCTACAGTACTGTACTGTACTTTCAAGCAATTTGTATGGATAAATATATATATAATTTATTCACTTCCGGCTTTAGCTTCATTGCGCCCCAGCTGCCCCCAAGGAGCACAAGAAATTCGGTAAACTTAAAACACAGTTACTTATCAGCAAAGTGTGACAAAAAAAAAAAAAACAAAAATTTTTTTAATTCATTTTGTACTTGAGCCATTGGGTAAGAATGCCTCTGTACGGAAAGTTCCGGCTCCTTCGCACATTGCGGCAAAGTTAAAGGGGAGCCGTGTTACCTTCCTGCGGTCGCGAGGTAGCTGAACGGGATCTTCTAGTTCCGTAGCTCATTCGGGAGTGTGGGGGAGTTCTTAGCTACCTCACGGCCGATGTACATAAATTTTAAATTGTTAAGATCCCTAAGATAGGTTGGAGGTGTACTCCGAAATATGGGGACAACAACAAATGCCAACACAAGGAAAGACTGGCACAACACTTGGTCAAGAAAACCAGTACACTAACACCCGTGGCCAAGATGGAGGTTGGCACAGGTGTTCTCGCCCCTCCCTACCATGGTTTCCTGGTTTCTTCCGTTTCGGAAACCCCCAAAGCGAAACACACCAACTCACTACCCCATTACACTGACCTATCGTCGACTATTACCGACGCATTTTTTACCAATAAATGTCTAAGACCATCAATTTTTCGTTTCACAATTCAATAACATTCTTATTTAATATAAACTCAATCATTAATACAACTCGGGATATACATTCTAAAGAAAAAAATAAAAATAGATCTTCTTAAAAGCTAAAGAATTTTACTATGTAATAGGATTTATAGCTGACGTATATGATAAGATAATTTCAATAAATGTGGACTCATTTCATTTGATGTCATTTTATGTTATTTATATGTTATTTCATTTTTTTTTTTTTTTTTTTTTTTTTTTTTTTTTATCCTTCAAGAAAAAAACAATTATTACTATTATTATTATTATTATTCTTATTATTATTAATTATTATTTATTTTTTTATTGTGGTTGTTTTTTTTTATTTAAATTGTTTTTTCCAATAAATAAGCGAAGAAGAAAGAAGTAAACACTTACGGTTTTTATGAGTTTTTTTTTTTGTTTTCTCCCAACGGTGAAAGGCCTTTCCTCGTGGTGTGGTAAATTAGGGTTAAGTTGAATTAGATTTGTTTAAAAATTGTAACTTCTTGCATCTTTGCATGCTATATTATTTATTTATTTATTTTTATTTACTTATTTAATTTTTTTGTTTTTTTTTTTTTTTTTTTATTATTATTATTATTATTGTGGTGATTTATTTATTTATTTATTTCCATTTTTTTTTTTTTTTTTATTTATTTATTTATTTGTTTATTTTTAACTTTATTTTATTTATTTATTTTTTATTTATTTTTTTTTTTTTTATATATTATATATATATTTTTGTATTCCTATATTTCATTAGTTCATTGTTAGTTAATTGTGCACTTTCATGAGTTCCTATTTCCTATGGTTTTGTTCTGCACTAAAACTAAAAATTTTTATTTCGACACGTGGTTGGCGATGTGATATAATTCTACTGTCAGATGGTTCTTTCTTTTATTATTATTATTATTATTTTTTTTTTTTTTTTTTTTTTTATACAACAAAAAATTTTTCAGTGTACTTGAACCTATGTCTGTATATATGTACAGATTAAAGATTATTTCTTCATTTCTGACTGAGACTTCTATTCGTTTTAGGAAGTGAACAGTTATAACTTATTAACTTATGCTTTGTTTTTTTTTTGCGTGTTGGGGTACTCTGTCTTTTTTTTCTGTTTTCTGTTTATTATTCTTTTTATTTTGAATGTTCACTGCACTGCACTGCACATATGTATACGCTGGCGGCTGCTCCCTCTGGACCGACTATGCTGTTCCTCGGCTTCTAATTGATGGGTTGGCCACTGCGTTGGCGTTTGGCGACTCCAACAAACTGTGGTGCCCGTACCAAGACTGGCTGATCTTCGTTGGATTTATTTTTTTCTTTGCTGTTATTAATTTTTATTTTTGTCCAACTATTAGAACCCAGTCTGATACGGGCAGAACAGTATCTATTTGTTAAAGATAATAAATAGTTATTAATCTTTAACCTTCCTTCCTTACATACCTTTTTTTTTTCTTCGTGGCAGCCACGCTTAGTATTAGTATATATATAGGTAATCCGCTTTGTATTTTATGTTTTTCTTCTAATCCAAAAGACCGAGTTGAGCCGGTCGAGCTGTTTTTATAGCGTGAAAAAAACCCAAAAGCTCGGAAGGCCCAAAAGTTGGGTGCGCTTCCTGCAATTCAGCGGATCAGCTGAGGCAAAAGCTCATACCCGCTTAGCTACAGCTGCCCTTGCACGTGGTAAAGCTTATCAAGCTCCGCTTGCAAGCTCCCTCGCTGCATCAAGGTCAGCCACAAGCTTCACATAAGCTTGCGCGGACGCTTGCCCTGACGCTTGCGCAGCTTTTGCCGTGCGCGCGCACCTTAAGCGTAACGTTTATTTGTTTTTGACTTGGCTGTTCTTGCGAATTGGTTTAAAGAAAAAAATGAGGCGGCTATGGCTAAACTGCGACCATTACATCACCCGATAATATACCACCGTTAGACGGAATATTAGCGGGAATATGTTCGGCGGTCTATTGCCTGATGTCTTTGGCATGAAAAGTACCTATCTCTCTACCTTGCAAATCTTCTAATATATAAAAACAATTCCCCAGTTTCTTTTTTACTCTACACTTCAGAAATTGAGGTGCCAGTTTGGCATTATAATTGTGAGTAAATTTACTGAGAGCAAAAGTCCGGCGAACAATTGCCAATGACCAACTTAATTTGCCTCGGGTCCAATGCCGTTTGACATTCTGGACATTCCGGTTTATTTGCTAGCCACTGATCCAAACATGGCTTATGAAAATTGTGTTTACAAGGGGTACAATAGCATTGCTCGGTATTGCTCATCCCTTGGTTACAAATGCTACACAAACTAACCGGGTTCTCCCCGGCTTGCCTATCTTGAGGACTTCGTGAAATGGGCATTTTGATTTTTTTTTAAAAATTTGAATTTGAAGAACTAAATTGATAGATTAAGGTCAGTCTAACTGGGGTAGGAGTCCGTGTGGTTTTTGGTTTTCTTGACCGATTAGACAATTAAGGGAAACAAGTAATTAATTGGGCTATTGAATTTAAATCTGCCGCTCGATTATTGCTATGCAGACGTTTCTAGGTATTATGAGTGTTCGGCAAGGATACGCCAATGCAGCATATACGCTAGTTCCAGACAACACTCCCAATATCTAGTACCTCTGCCCGACAACATCTCACAGACAGACAGGTATGCGTTGAAATTTTACTAAAATCACTATCATTTGGCTCAGCATAATTATCAGGAGTACAATCAGTATGATATCCGCGCTGGGCCGAATATGTCATATTCTGGAATTGTATCCGACAATCCTACAAAACACAATAAAATAGAAATCGGAGTCAAATAACAACCATACGAAGACAAACGAGCAAAATAATGATGACTAGATGTTATTATGAGTTAATATTGCATTTATTTCCTTCTAAGAGATTTCTCGGTCTGAGATTCAGCTCGAATCTTACAGCTTCGTAGATCCCACAAAGAATTGATGGAGCTCCTCAGTCAAAATTGCGATAGGCCGACCAAGCAGGTCCAACCTATTTCAGCAATCTGGGCTTTGAGCTTATTAACAATCACCAAAATGGGTGTTCTAACAAGTAGACTCTTTCTCCTACAAGTAGAGACAAGACTTCGTAACTGTTAGAACATTGAAACAAATTGGGACGCTGAAAGTTTACTGCCGGTTGGGCTACCGACTCCCAGTGCCCCACGTTGGGCGCCAAAAATTTATGTGACAAAAAAAAAAAAAACAAAAATTTTTTTAATTCATTTTGTACTTGAGCCATTGGGTAAGAATGCCTCTGTACGGAAAGTTCCGGCTCCTTCGCACATTGCGGCAAAGTTAAAGGGGAGCCGTGTTACCTTCCTGCGGTCGCGAGGTAGCTGAACGGGATCTTCTAGTTCCGTAGCTCATTCGGGAGTGTGGGGGAGTTCTTAGCTACCTCACGGCCGATGTACATAAATTTTAAATTGTTAAGATCCCTAAGATAGGTTGGAGGTGTACTCCGAAATATGGGGACAACAACAAATGCCAACACAAGGAAAGACTGGCACAACACTTGGTCAAGAAAACCAGTACACTAACACCCGTGGCCAAGATGGAGGTTGGCACAGGTGTTCTCGCCCCTCCCTACCATGGTTTCCTGGTTTCTTCCGTTTCGGAAACCCCCAAAGCGAAACACACCAACTCACTACCCCATTACACTGACCTATCGTCGACTATTACCGACGCATTTTTTACCAATAAATGTCTAAGACCATCAATTTTTCGTTTCACAATTCAATAACATTCTTATTTAATATAAACTCAATCATTAATACAACTCGGGATATACATTCTAAAGAAAAAAATAAAAATAGATCTTCTTAAAAGCTAAAGAATTTTACTATGTAATAGGATTTATAGCTGACGTATATGATAAGATAATTTCAATAAATGTGGACTCATTTCATTTGATGTCATTTTATGTTATTTATATGTTATTTCATTTTTTTTTTTTTTTTTTTTTTTTTTTTTTTACCTTCAAGAAAAAAACAATTATTACTATTATTATTATTATTATTCTTATTATTATTAATTATTATTTATTTTTTTATTGTGGTTGTTTTTTTTTATTTAAATTGTTTTTTCCAATAAATAAGCGAAGAAGAAAGAAGTAAACACTTACGGTTTTTATGAGTTTTTTTTTTTTGTTTTCTCCCAACGGTGAAAGGCCTTTCCTCGTGGTGTGGTAAATTAGGGTTAAGTTGAATTAGATTTGTTTAAAAATTGTAACTTCTTGCATCTTTGCATGCTATATTATTTATTTATTTATTTTTATTTACTTATTTAATTTTTTTGTTTTTTTTTTTTTTTTTTATTATTATTATTATTATTGTGGTGATTTATTTATTTATTTATTTCCATTTTTTTTTTTTTTTTTTATTTATTTATTTATTTGTTTATTTTTAACTTTATTTTATTTATTTATTTTTTATTTATTTTTTTTTTTTTTTTATATATTATATATATATTTTTGTATTCCTATATTTCATTAGTTCATTGTTAGTTAATTGTGCACTTTCATGAGTTCCTATTTCCTATGGTTTTGTTCTGCACTAAAACTAAAAATTTTTATTTCGACACGTGGTTGGCGATGTGATATAATTCTACTGTCAGATGGTTCTTTCTTTTATTATTATTATTATTATTTTTTTTTTTTTTTTTTTTTTTTATACAACAAAAAATTTTTCAGTGTACTTGAACCTATGTCTGTATATATGTACAGATTAAAGATTATTTCTTCATTTCTGACTGAGACTTCTATTCGTTTTAGGAAGTGAACAGTTATAACTTATTAACTTATGCTTTGTTTTTTTTTTGCGTGTTGGGGTACTCTGTCTTTTTTTTCTGTTTTCTGTTTATTATTCTTTTTATTTTGAATGTTCACTGCACTGCACTGCACATATGTATACGCTGGCGGCTGCTCCCTCTGGACCGACTATGCTGTTCCTCGGCTTCTAATTGATGGGTTGGCCACTGCGTTGGCGTTTGGCGACTCCAACAAACTGTGGTGCCCGTACCAAGACTGGCTGATCTTCGTTGGATTTATTTTTTTCTTTGCTGTTATTAATTTTTATTTTTGTCCAACTATTAGAACCCAGTCTGATACGGGCAGAACAGTATCTATTTGTTAAAGATAATAAATAGTTATTAATCTTTAACCTTCCTTCCTTACATACCTTTTTTTTTTCTTCGTGGCAGCCACGCTTAGTATTAGTATATATATAGGTAATCCGCTTTGTATTTTATGTTTTTCTTCTAATCCAAAAGACCGAGTTGAGCCGGTCGAGCTGTTTTTATAGCGTGAAAAAAACCCAAAAGCTCGGAAGGCCCAAAAGTTGGGTGCGCTTCCTGCAATTCAGCGGATCAGCTGAGGCAAAAGCTCATACCCGCTTAGCTACAGCTGCCCTTGCACGTGGTAAAGCTTATCAAGCTCCGCTTGCAAGCTCCCTCGCTGCATCAAGGTCAGCCACAAGCTTCACATAAGCTTGCGCGGACGCTTGCCCTGACGCTTGCGCAGCTTTTGCCGTGCGCGCGCACCTTAAGCGTAACGTTTATTTGTTTTTGACTTGGCTGTTCTTGCGAATTGGTTTAAAGAAAACAAGTAAGAATGCTCTAGTCGAGACGGCTCGACTAGGAGATACCCTGAGCCCTGCGAAGTGCCGATACTTCAAATATTGTATGCTTAGTTTACATATACATATATTGCAAGCAACACATACACACACACAGACGCACGCTCAAGCACACGCTCTGCCAACTGCGCAGTTGCCGTAGCGACAGCGCTTGGGCTGCAAGACGCCTACGCTATGGGAAATTAAATGTTTAATAACTTTTTTTCTAGCAGGACTTTTTGATTCAAACTTTCAGGGCATGATTATGTTATTCATATGTGTGTATGTGCCGAAGCACAAGTCTCTAGTATTTGAAATGCGTTTTTTGCAAATTTAGGGCGAAGGGGGCGTGGCATCCAAAATCCAAAAATTACAAAATGTCTGCATTCACAACAGGAATCTATATAGTGAATTTCAGGTCTCTAGCTCTTACGGTACGTAAAAGAGACGAAAAGTTATCGAAATTTATCGATAAAAAGAGAACGGGAAGAGTTATCGAATTTTTGAAAAAAACTCGTATAGCGTATGGTATTCAGGAGTATACATGTCAAATTTCAGCTCTCCAGCTTCTGTGGTTTACGAGATCGCTGCGTTCACACAGACGGACGGACGGACGGACGGACGGACGGACGGACGGACGGACGGACGGACGGACGGACGGACGGACGGACGGACAGACGGACAGGGCTATTTCAACTCAGCTCATCGAGCTGATCAAGAATATATATACTTTGTATGGTCTGCGACGTCTCCTTCTGTCTGTTACATACATTTTCACAAAAACATTATACCCTGATTTCCCATTTTCAATGGGCTCAGGGTATAAAAATGAGGCGGCTATGGCTAAACTGCGACCATTACAAAAGCTACCCCAAAAACACTTGACAACACTGGCGTGTAGAGTTGCCGCTGCTACTACCGCCAGTGTTGGCAGTTTGGCTCTGCCAGAAAGTATAGCTAGTTTTTATAGCATCTGTGAGAACGAGCTGAAAAAAAGCTGATAGGAATATATTGGGAAGGACTAAAAGAACTCATATAGACGAAGCAAATATTTGATATTAAAAATATAAATATTTAAGATTAAGTAAATAATATATTAATTATATATTTATAATATATTATATTAATTTCTTGATATTATGCGATTAAAAATATTTTTTATATCATAAAAGCATTTTTTAAAAATATTTTTAATTTAATATATTTATTTTTAGCTATTTCTAGCCTTATTTTTGTCTAGTTGATCTGGCTAGTCAAGCTCCTGAAGAGCTGGCAGCACTGTGCCTGACTCTTTGACAGCGCAAATGTTGACACACACACACACACAGCCTCACACACACACACACACGCACGCACGCACGTGCAGAGCGAAAAACCCCTTTAAGCACGTTTGTAGGTTAAACAGAGCAAACATGAACGCAGCACGGACTTCCTAGCGATCTCGCCTGGCGCTACCCAGCACACCCCCCACCCTCCGCTCAACCAAGCAACATTTGTTGTCTTTTAACATTCTTATGTACAAAATGGCGGCCGGTGGCGCACCTGTCTGCACTTAAGCGTGAGTAATGGGGCAGACGGTTTGGCGAACTAATGCAACACGGCGAATTCAAGTGCCGAACATAACGGTAAACATGCTAAGCGGTTTTTGTCAGGGCAAGCGGAGTGGAGAGTGGAGAGTAGAGCAAAAAGTCAACGGGAAGTGTTTGCGCAATGAGACAGAGAGAAAGAGAGAGCGAGAGGGCGAGCTGTTGATAAAAATGCAAACACTTTTAGAGCTGACTGCAGTGAAAGTGTCGAAGAGGAAGAGAAGCAGGGCTAGAGAGAGGTGAAGAGAGGCAAGGCGAAGTTACGCTTTGTCCGCCCAATTGTGGTTTACGAGCTATGCGCTGTCTTGTCCTGTGCGGCTGTCCTGCTCCCACCCGTGCGCCTGCCAATTGACGGCTACTTGACATTTGCGCTGCTGTTTACACACTCAAGCGCCCCCACCCGCCTCCTCTCCCTCTCACACGCCTAGTCCTATGCAGCCAGCGACCAATGAAGCAGCGAGAATTCTTTTGCTAGAGAAAATATTATTTTAGCGTGTGAAAAGTGTAAAGTGCTATAATGCTCGAAAAAAAAAAAAAAAAAAATATATATATATATATATATATATATACTATATAACAATTTCCCCCGCCGACTATAGTTAACTTGACTTGGACTTGGCTAACGACAACTTGTCCAACTCAAGCGACAGCACTGCAAATGTTGTTCTTCATTTTGTTTGGCTTAAGCTGATCAGAGTTGGCAACACTTGCCAAAGAGAGCTATACACGTATACGCATACTCACACACACACAGGCACACACACACACACACACACACACACACACGCACATCTATGTTATTTGAGCCATTTCCATTCATTTCTTTAACACGTTGTTTACACTCGACTTGGTTAAGTGCAATGTTCGAGAGTCGTTAAGTGTGTGAGTGTTTGTGTGTGTGTAGAGCTTGAATGCAACACACACGCACATACACACAAATACATACATGGGTTGTTATAACTGCTGGATGATTGAGAATGACTTTTAGCTCGAGTTGATTGAGCTCCAGTTATGCTGTAATGACACTTGCTTGCAGTGCGTTTGCTTTAATTATAATTTTTAGTTTACTTAAAAAAAATTGTATAGATGGTTAAGATTTGGAGTTGATTATTATTATTTTATATTTCATGAATGACAAGCAATTTAATGTGCAACTGTATGTATGTAAACAGTATCGGATCTCAAACTATGCAGGCTTTTGATAGGATAATACAATATCTGGCATAAGAAAATATTTTAAAAAATTTAAAAAAATGTTTTATTTGACAAGAAGTAGAACTTTTAGATTCTATAACTGAAAATTAATCTAAAACTGTTTGACTTTATCTGAAAAATCTCTAAATATGCCCGAAAAACATATTTCAGGAGCTTCTCAACGAGCATATCTCGAAAACTTGAAGTGCTAGCTTGATATTTGTTTTATATTCACATGTCTTAGGCTAAATACTAAATTTCAACATATTTTATTCACATATTATATTCATCTTTGTTCACAGTTTAGTTAACGATTCATTAAGCCATAAGCTGTTGTCAATATGAAATGGGGCATATCAAATATACTTCGAGCCTAACCAAAGTAGATAATTAAGTCCATTACTATAAGACTGTAGAAAGTATCTACAAGCAAAGTCCCTTAATACCCGTTAGTCTGACATTAATTTCTAACTGATTTATTTGTATATTTCCCCAATAACTTTGCGGCCACGAGACTTGGCTGCCCGTGTGAACTTTGTCAACTCGCAAGATTTAGAGAGTGAAAATTTTACGATCGATTTCCGTTGCGTGAAACATGCCCAAAACGTGTTATGAGGCTGGCATAAGTGGGTCCGGCTCCATCAGCACGGAAATTGTAAACCCATGTAGGCAGCCGCACTAAATATGAACATTAAAGACCATAAATATTAAAACATAAAAATAGCCATAAAAGAGGCAACCCGTGGAGCCAAAAAAAAAGAAGAAAATCATACATAAATCTAAGTTTATATATATGTATATATTTCCACAGTGGAAATTCATTGCTGGAAAATTAATTTCTAAACAATGAAAGCAGCTGGAGTTCTGGAGAAGCGTATGCCACCCAAAGACTGTGGAGGAGTCGCACACAATTAGTCACAATTCGAGAAAAAGGAAAATCAAAATGAATTTTATAGGGCCGGGTTTATCGAAATGCATTTCCATTTACAAGAATACTGAGCCGATACGAGCTCTGGCCAGTGTATAAAAATCAATGAATAAATAAACAGAACAAGCAACAGCCGTTGCCCTTGTTTTCTGTTTTCTTCGTTTTTCCAAATGTGCAGCATTTTCATTCATTTTCCTCAGTTATCCGTTGTTGTTCCCGCTGTGATTTATATTTATTTTGGGCTTGTTGTGTGAATTCCGTCGGCATCGGCGACAGCTAAAAGCTTTGGCGGCACACGTCTGCCCCAGCCATCAGGTGCCTGACAATCGACAGGGAACACGGAACTCTTAATAAATCTGTAACACCGACCGAAATGCATTTGAATAAATAAATAACCACAGCGAGTCGGTCTAAATGATTGGAACACATAAAATCACTCGATAATTGTATTTCAGCGATAAGCAATTACAATTTGAATTTAGCGCGAGCAATATCGTGCTCACACCACTGTGCGCGCATTTGATAAGATAACATGTTTGCAGCGCACAGTTTATTTATAGACATTCACACACACACACACATGTAGACTTAGACTTGCTGTACTTTTGTTGTTGCATGCCAGAAATATGCACTCGCTAAACTGGACGAACAAAAGCAAAAACAATTAGATTAGCTGCCAGCACTAGTTGGCAGTTAGCGGCGAATCGTAGCATGTGACTCCGTGGCGCAACGGTAGCGCGTCTGACTCCAGATCAGAAGGTTGCGTGTTCAAATCACGTCGGGGTCAATTGTGAATTTAATTTTTTTTAATTTTATAAATAATAATTCATATTTGTAATATTTATAATACGTTAAACATTGTTTATTTACTATTAAAATAGCATCATCAATTATTTAAACATATTTCAACAATATAGAGTTAAACGCATTGAACCCACAGTTTAACAGTCATGATTGCTTAATTAGCAACAATTCTAAATGTCAACAGTCACATTACAACACATAATTACAACAACAACTGTTAGGTCAAGGCAAACACCCGCTGTCTGTCATGTGGGCTTCCCACTCGCCGCCCAAAGTGAAATTTTATGTCACATCATAAAAGCGTTAATTAGTCCGCACATCAAATATCCTCAATGAATTTGCAATCAAAATTTTGAACTATTGAAATTTCGCTTTGCAAGTGACAAATCCGAATTATTGTTGAAATTATAGTTGTGGTATATAAGTATAATTATAGAAGTGGAAGTGGAATAAAGGTGAAATTATTTTTGGTTGTTGAAATTGAGTTTTTAAATATTATAAAATGGTTTAAAAAATTTTAAAAATATATGAGATAATATTTTATTAGTTAAAGCATTAGACTAGTAAATTGTATTTAAATTTTGTTAATATCTCTTTTAGTTTAGATTTGATAGGCGCCCAAAGCCGTGCATCACTGTTCATATTTATACAATTTATCTAATTAACTTTTTCTTTTTTGGGTTTTTAGCTTTTAGTTTTTGACAGATTAGATTAGCTAACGTTTGATCAACAAATATATTTGCAATAGGGTTTTTTTTGATTTGCCGGAAATGAGAGAAATTCAATATTTTTTTGATTATTATTTTATTTTTGACAACTCAGATTGTTGTCAATAAATATTTAATTGATTTCTGATTGAATATAAATATATATACATAAATATATGATGGCTATGACATTGATTGATGAAAACATATTGGACTACACTCCAAACTATACGGGAAACCCTTGCACAGTGGTTCCCAGCATGAAAATTTGGGCATAAAAAACAGACATAAAATAATATTTATATTACAAAAATAAAAGCTAAGAAATTATTCATTCCCTACCCATAAATCTAAAAAACTAAAACTTTTACCGCACTGTAAACAACATTAAATTTCTCCATTAATAATAGACAGAGGAAAAATGAACTTAGGAGTTTCAATTGTCTAGTCAAAGCCACAGAACACGCCCACTTAAATGCCCACTCACTACTTTGGCTGCTCTAATAACATACGAAGAGCGAAAAAACATAAGTCGAAAAATGACAACTGAAATTTCCCTCTTCCTCTCCAACCAAATCCTACTCAAAGAGCACTTGTCATGGAAAACAGTTGTAAAAATTCCCAAGAGCAGCGCGCAAAACTAAAAGCGCAAATGGTCAATAGAACTGGCAGAGGGGGCGGGGCAGTGGGTGACGTCCCTCATATGCAGACGCATCATATTTTCTAGACGCTCATATAAACAAATAAAAACCCATTAACGAAAACCAACAACAATTTTACATTGATGTGTGCGCCTCTCTCGCTCTCGCTCTCCCTCTCCCAATCCACAGTTCTGCTGTGATTAACGGCGCATTGTGAAGGGTGCAAGAAAGTAGCGACGAGCAATTAACAACTACAACAGCAAACAAAACGTAGAAGAGAAAGAGTCGGAGACAGCAGCTCAAAGAGTGACACTGCGGCAGAGGCTGAGCGCTCAGCTCTTGTGCGGGCGCAACAATAACAACAACAATGGAAATAGCGATAAGCAGCAACAGTCGCCGCCGCCGCCGTCGCCGTTGACGTCGCTGCAACTGCAGTCCATTAGATAAGCAAAGCGGCGCAGTCGGTGGCCCAGCTTCCCCTCACACACTCAATGTAAAAGGCCCAGCTGTGTTTGCTCTGCCGCAGCGCAGCTATGTTAAAAATAGCGCAAAACTACAGCGCACACACACACAGGCGCACGCACTCCTCTGTGAGTATTTCGTGTGAAATATTTTAATATTTGCCTACAAAACAAAATGCAAAAGAGAGCAATACAAAGAGCGGGCAGCGAGAGGTGGAGTGAGAGAGCGAAATGTATTTCTTGGACAAATACCCAATCAGAGCAGCAACCGCGCTAAATATGTATGTGGGCAACATGTTGTCAACTTGAGTAACAGAGGCGTAGATGAGGGTCACAAAGGCTTAAGGTTTAATATAAGTTTAATTGAGTGATATATAAATATTATATGACATATTCTAAAACAGCAACTATAATTATTCCGTCATTTATTGGTTTTTTAATTGAGTCACCCCCGTGCTGGCACGTCTATGGCTAATCGGGAGCGAAGTCTTACACACAGTTACACATTGTGCTTCGCAGAATTCCCAATCGTTTTTAGCTGCTTGTCACACGCTCGTAAAACCAACGAAATGCAGGCGACTGTTGTGACACTTGGCATGACAAGGACAACAATGAAAACAACGGAACTAAGTTGCAGTTGGCAAAATGCTTAATGAGTGACAGGCCAAAGCAGAAATCTGCATCTGCGGTAGGTTAGAACGAAGAGAGCTGGAATGAAATGGAATGTGGGAAGGAGAGGGTGTGTGTGTGCTTGCATATTATGAGCAACCCACCCTGGGGCCACCCACACAAAATGCGTTGCTTTTTGCATTTCGTGTCAGCTGTCAAAGCCAAAAGTGAAGTTTGCCTTTGTATTTTTATGTGTGGCCCATTGTCGCCGAGAGGGGAGCTGGAGGTGGAGGCAGCGCGCTGAGCCGTTGCTGCCGGGCAAAGTGTCCATTATGTTGATTTGAAAAATAAAAGCAGAGAGAGAATGAGAGAGAGAGAGAGCTAGAAATTTAGTTGATTGAAAGACAGTTAGAAGCGTGCTTTGTGCTGTTGCTATTGAGCCGGAGATTTGTCAGAGAGAATGTTGCCCTGATTGCGAGGGGAAGCCGAGAGACACTGATTTAGAAGCTGTCAATCAAACAGACAACAAAGCCTCTTCCAGCATAGTAGACATTAGTGAAAGGCAAAAAAAAAAAACACACACACAGCTACTTAACTATGCACAAAAGCTTAGCTCGTAAGTTCTCCGGCGTAATTGACAATTCGAAGAGCACTCAGGGAAAATGCTGAACGGATTTTCCCAATGAAAATCTCATCATATTTTAGCTTTTCTGTTCAAAATCCAAAGTAGTTCAAGTATTTTATTTCCATTGATCAAAAGCCACATAGTAAATCGAACCAAAAAACAGACTTCATTCAAAACGGGGCTCCATCGAAATTCCAAATTGTTGCAATCCTTGGACTTGGGGATTTAGCAGACAAAAGAAGAAGAAAAAAAAACAAAAAAGCCAAAACAGTTCAATAGATAATATCCTATGTCATCCTATCAGAAGCACACACCTACAAACACATCCACATCCATCAACTACCTGTCCAAGGATGCCGCCGTTGGCTACTGCATGGACTATATGGTCAGGCGGAATCGAATCTTGGCCGCGAAGCAGCAGCATGCAGGGACAGCAATTGACGCTCTATCGGGCAGGAGCAGCAGCTTCGAGCTGCTCAACTGCAATCTGGACGATGTAATCGCACGGCTGACCGAGGCGAACTTGGGAGGTGGGAGCGCGGCGCTCGAGGAGCACGAGATCAGCGAGATCTGCGCCCAGGCACGCGAGGTGCTGCTCAAGGAACCGATGCTGCTCAAGCTCCGAGCGCCCATCAACATCCTCGGCGATATACACGGACAGTTCCACAACTTGCTCAAGTACTTCAAGGTGACGGGCTATCCGCCGGATGCCAATTACCTGTTCCTTGGCGACTATGTGGACCGGGGCAAACAGTCCGTGGAGACGTTGACTCTGCTGCTGGCACTCAAGCTCCGTTATCCGGACAGCATCTTCCTGCTGCGCGGCAACCACGAGAGCTGCAGCGTGAACCGCATCTACGGCTTCTACGACGAGTGCAAGCGCCGCTATACGGTCAAGCTGTGGCGCAACTTTGTCGACTGCTACAGCTGTATGCCCGTGGCGGCCATCGTCGAGGACAACATCTTTTGCTGCCACGGCGGACTGAGTCCGAGTCTGATTAACATGGATCAGATACGGATGATTCAGCGGCCGTGCGAGATACCCGAACAGGGACTACTCTGTGATCTGCTGTGGTCCGATCCGGATGCCCGCACCATTGGCTGGGGCCTCAACAATCGGGGCGTCAGCTACATCTTTGGCTCGGACATTGTTGGCTCGTTTCTGGAGCGGCACGGCTTCAGCCTCATCTGTCGTGCCCATCAGGTGGTCGAGGATGGCTACGAGTTCTTCGCCAAGCGTCAACTTCTCACCATCTTCTCGGCGCCCAACTATTGCGGCGAATTCGACAATGCCGGCGCCATGATGTGTGTCGACGAGAATCTTCTGTGCACCTTCCGCATACAGAAGCCTATGTCCAGTAGCAAACGTTATCCAAATACGGCACAGAGCAATTTCTACAAGTCACCATAAAGCGTATATCGTATATCGAATATCGTAAAGCGTATATCGTAAAGGGTATATCGTATATCGAATATGTTTCAGAACGCGTGAAAAAGACAGTTGAATCGAGTCAAGAAATTTCTTTCTTTTATGTTTTTACGCACTTCAGTCTGTGTGAATACCAAATCTTAAAGTTTAGTGTTGTACAGTGCTGTGTAATGCCGAAAATCCTTAGCAAAAAAACAGAAAAAGTCCAAAATGTAATTAAAAAGTTATACTTTAAGCATACACAAACATTGACCTTCTAATAAATTGCGAATATTTTTTAAATTTTACAAAATCAAACTTGATTTCATATATTTTTTTGCATGAATCAATAATCAATGGCTCTGCCACGCCCACTGTTACCGGATTCCATTTCCATTTAGTTAAGGGCTTAAAAAGGCTCAAAGAATTTCATTGAACTTTTAATTGCATAATTAGTTTTGTGTGAATTTTTAATAGAAAATCCTTGACAACACTATTAACTCGTTAACCAGTGTTGCATAATTAATTTTGTCCATAGCAATCAACTTTGTTTGAGAGTTTTATGCTCTTGCATTGACGCATTATCAACAACAATCATTTGATTAACCAAATGCATGCAATTAATATAAATTTACCAAATTAGAGAGAGATCGGGAGAGAGTGAGCCAGTAATAAATGAAATTAAATTATTTCAAGTCCAAATGAGCATCGGATTTAACAATTTCCGTGCTAATTGCATGGTTCAGCTAAATGCCAATGACTAATGAAACAAAATAAAACAAAAAATAAATGGAAATGGAACAGAGTTTGAGCTAAAATAATTACTAAAATGCATTAAGCCCAAAGAACGAACAAAAAACGTGGTAAAAATTGCGTTAAATGAAGTGAAAATGCAAATTGCAAAGGGAATTATTTAATGTACATTCGCTTATGCTAATTTCTGTGAGTGGATGAATTGTTATTAAAAAAAAAAAATAAATAAAAAAAAAATATATATATATATATATATATATAGAGCAACTGAAAAGTAGAGCAAACGCAGTGGGAGCAATTACAAAATACAATCACAAATCAGCAAAGCAACTAATCAAGACCTTAACTATATGAGAGAAGGCTGAGCTAGAGCCAAGCGTGATGGGCTGTAGCTGACTCTCTAATACTCTCTCAATTAACTATGAGCAGAAATAACTATTTGTTAGGTTTAGTCTATAGGAATGGCCATTCCTTAAAATTTATATAAATTTCTTGAACATTTCTTGAATTTTCTTCAAATATTATTAAATATCTCAAGAACTACTTATAATAAATGAGTGAAAACAGTTGCTACAGTATAGTTGGAGAAGTAGTAGATAGTAATGGGCGCAGTCAACCTATATATGTATATTAAATTGATTATGTATACAGCTATTCATAAATATGTTTCTATTCTCAGAGGAAATTTAATTGATTTTTAAGCCAGATAATCAAAGGAATCTATATCAGCAAAAATTGCATTCCACTTCACACTTCTCACTCACTTTGCACAACCCCAAATACCCAATATCTCATCTTAAACTCCAAGAAACCAATATGCTCGCCTCCCTCAACAAAGCAACAACAATTGACGACACGAACTTTTCTGACAATTAGTTAAAGTCAGCAACAGAGCAGCGAACAAGGACAAGGAGTTGTCATGTTCTTGCGCTGAGTAACGACAACAAAAGCATATCAGTGGACGGGCAGCTAAAGTAAACATCAAGGCAACTGTGTCCTGTGCGCCAGACAGCAGGACTCGAGTCGACTCGACCTTTGCCTACCTCCCCCCTCGAAAGTCAATGCGCATAAATTTAGCTGCATGTCCAAATGTCTGGGCGGAGCTGGACGGGCGGCAGGCGATAGATAGACGATAGATAGACGGCGACATGTAGACAGGGACATACATAAGCTGAAATATCCACAAAACTAATCTGCAGGCGGCCAACGAAGAAAGTGCAGGCAAGGATTTACATATTAAGCCATTTTTAATTTACGACTTGCCCGAAAAAGCGAATGCCACAGCCAGCGCCAGCGCCAGTGAAAGCAGCCAAAAGATGCCGACCACCCAACCACCCACACACACACATGCGCCTGGCTAAACAGCAGATAACGAACGTTGGAGGAACACTGAATACAGATGGATGATAAAGGCGCCAGTCGAGCAAAAGGATAACGACAGCAGCCTTGCAGCAGGGCTAAAAACTTGTGTCAACCCCAAGTGCAGTCCCAAAAAAAACGCAAAAAAAAAAGAAGGAAAAGTAACTGGAATTTCTAACCTGGACAGGGCGTGGGTGTGGGAGTGGGCGTGTCCGCCCCCTTGAAACGGAAGCAGTTCGCCAACAATGACAGTAATAAAATAAAAGTAAATCCATGCTTTGCTGCCTGTCATCTCTCTCTCTCTCTCACTCTGTCTCTGTCTCTTTCAGTCTTTGGCTTCTGTCAAAGTTGACATTGACGTACAAGTCCCGGAAGTGAAAACTGTGGCGTTGTTTAGGCAACTGTTTAGCTGTTTTTCATGTTGCCTCAACTCGGCGCAAGAAAGTGAAAACTTTCAGAATGTTGCGAATTTGTTTGTTTGCATTCGTCACATTTTGTACCTGGCGAAAGCTGTGCCAGTGCTTAAGCGCAGACAGCTTTAAGGTCCCTAATGGATTTTAAACATATTTTAAGGAAACGTTGAATAATCTTAAGTTTTCCTTTAAGATATTTGATATATTTTAAAGAAAACTTATTCGGAGTTACAAATTCTTGAGTTTTCCTTTAAGGAACCTTTAAGAAACACAGAATCAAGTGAGAGATATTTGAGATAAAATATAGAAATATTATAAAATATATAGAAAAACCTTAAACTTCAATCTTAAGTTCATGCAGTAACAGAAACGTATTACTCCTCAGCTCCTCAGCTCTACACCCAAATGCCTATCTAATATACATAATAATAAAACACCAAAGTCAGGACTTGGCTAATGCCCAGTCTAAGCTCGTTTTCAGCAAATGTCTTACGCGCGGCGGCTACAACAGGTGCGCAGCAGCAGATGCCTATAGGAAAATAGCAAACAGCATAGAAGAGCCATCAATCATGGGGCTTTACAACATGGATGAGCTTTAGCCCCGTCCGCACCGTTCGCACCGCCCACAGCGGCAGGCAGCATATGCTAACGGTAGTTAGAGGTTAGTGCCACCCCTTTTTTTATGGCGAAAGACTTACTTAGTTGCTAGAGATGCCCTGTAAATGTGCGAATGATGGGGTATATTTGTGAGAACGTAGGTACAAGTTAGGGAGAGTTTAGATGAATATAGAAAGAATATTTAGTAATTTAGTGTATATTATTGGTAATAAATTACAATACAGGGTATTGTTTAGGCGGGTTTATTTTCATAGCTGATTCATTTTGAGCTCTTGTGACTTGTAAAAAATTATGCTAAAGAAATCCTAACATCAGATATATATAAAATATTTTCAAATATACCCTGTTTGAAGCAAATATATTATAACATTACCTAAGATATACCCTGTAATCTTATATAATATTTAAAAATATGTTTTGCATATCAGAGATATATAAAATATGTATAAAATTAATATGTCCTATGTATATTGTCAATATTTCCTCAAAATATACCCTGTAAAATTATAAAAATATAAGAAATGTTTTTAAAAATAACTCAAAATAAATAAAAAATATAAATAAACCCTGCATACAAATATAAATTATAAAATATTCCAAATTCCTGTATATTAGAAATATATTTTAAGATATATCATAATATAACCTGTATATAAGACAAGTATAAAATATATCCCACATATATACACAATTTTCAAATTCCAAAGATTCCTTGCGTTCTCAACATTCTCTATAAACATGCCTATTTGTTAGTCTCTGCAATTACAGGGTATCTATCAGTCGACTATCCTCAACATAAGCTGCTTTTCTTTGTAATGCTTTTGTGGTTTTGAGGCGTCAAATGTGACAGGGCTGCACGCCGCGCTACGCTCTCAGCCCACAACAAGCCAAAGCCCAGCGGAAGGAAATGTTGGGCGTCTCTGATGATGAGGATGAGGATGGGAATAATGATGATGGTGATGATGATGATGTTGGTTACTTCTTGTTGTTGCTGAATTGGAAATTGTGGGGTTTTATTTGCTTCCCTTGGTTTAGTTTCCTTTTCATTGGCTTTTCGGATTGAACCAAAGAACTTTAAAGTCATTTTGTCTAACCGCAAATGGAAGCCAAGCTAGCTACAGTTACACAGATCTAAGTTTTCTATATATATATATATGCATATTGAGTTAATTTTACCTTATTATATTTGGGCATTGAGCAGCGCACTCACCTGCAATGAAACGGAAAAAAATAAATTATATTTATTAATTAAAAGATTAGGCGTAAAAGGAGATCCTTTTTTTTTGTGTTTTTTGGCAAACCCTTTACAAAAAGAGCCAAAAAATAAGCCAACCACAACAAAGTGGGCGAAGCAGACAACATAATAAACAAAAGTAACAACTCTATTAAAAATATGCCCAGCGGAATGATTTATAACTTTTTTTTCGTACCCTCAGCGAAGGACAAAAGTGAAATTCATGCTGGAAAAAAGATTAAAAAATAACTGAAAAAAGAAAGAAATCGAAAAAAAAAGGAAATATAAAAGGCATTTTATAATGGTAGGGAATTATGGTGAACACCTTTTAGGCCTGTTTCCAATTTATTTCAGTTTTTTTTTAAATGATAAAAAAGTGTTTAAAAATTTGGACAGGATAAGCGGGCGCTGCGGCCGTATGACAGTGAAAAATGATTTAGTCACGGTTATTCAGCTAAATTGTGGGGGTTGAGGACGAGGGGCAGATAGCGTATAATGATGACTTGTCGATTGTTATTGAAGAGGGGACAGCTAATGATGAGGGGAGTGGTATATAAAGTATATCCCTTATTATATAAAAAGGGATTGGACTGAAAAGCATATTAAAAACATAGTTAAATACTTTGTTCTTTTTTATAGCAGTTACTACTATTTTTATGAACTACTAAATTAAAAATAAAAGGTATAATAAATAAAAAAAATGGTTATATTATGAAAACATAATTTAATAATAAAATAAAAAGAATTTAATTATCTTAAAAATAAAATTTGAAAAAAAAAAAAATTTGAATCATGAAAATATAATTTAACAAGAAAATAAAAATAAATTTATTTCTTTATCATGGAAATAAAATATAACAACAAAAATTAGATCAAAACTGTTCCATTACAAGAGTTAAAATGCTTTTAATGCTAGAGCACTTAAAGTTTTTTGGGAAATACCAACTCTAATAGGTCAAGTACAGGTAGAGGCGCACCAAATTGAAGTCTTATCAAAATACGAGCTACTTTCTCTATTCTCAAGTGAGCAGCTGCATAAGTAACATGATTAATCAGTTAAATAAGCAAAGCAAACTGGGAAAACTGAAATGAAAATGGATGAAGCTAAAGCCACAACAGCAGCAGCAACAATAATAATAAACAAACTTGCAGTTATGGCTCAATAAGCCAACAAAGGCGCGTCTGTGCCTGAAATGCCATGATAAAGCATTTTCCAGCCAAAAAAAAAAAACAGAAACCACAAACAACAATAGGCGAGCATGATGAAGAGCAGCAGCAACAACAACAACATTGAGAAAAGAGCAAATTCAGCTAACGAGAAGAAGCAGGAGAAAACCACAAGCAATATTGAAAAGCATTTATTAGAAGTCACAGGAGAGTGAGCGGGAGAGGGCGAGAGCCATGCGCGCATGCTAATGAAAATGAGGAACCCGTTACAAGCAGGATTACATAAGTCAGGCTTAGCGGACAAACACACACACACACACACACTCACACACATCGTACTCAATTTATGAGGGTTAATAATCGAAGCGCGATTACCCAGACAAGATAAGCGCAAACACACACACATACACACTGAACGTCGTCAGTCTCCAGCTACCTACTCAGCTGCCTCTCTCACTCGTTCTCGCTTTCTTTGCTACACTTTGCTTTGTGAGTGATAGAGTTTACACACACACACATGACCCACTCTATCTCGCTCGCTCGCACGCTAGCGCCTTATCTTGACTCAGCGCAAATCTGTTTTTTTTTCTCCTCTTTTCTCTTCTCTTTTTGAGCCCAGCGTATGCGGGCGTCAATGCTGCACTGCAAAAAAGGGCCAATTGGAGTGAGTTTGAAATTTTGATATTAATTATGCATTGCTTACGCTAAATATGCAAATATTATTAACATAATTAATCATTTATGAAATGTGGCATATTTTAGGCCAAGATTATACTGTAAGCATTTGGCGTGGGTTGATTAATGTAAATCAATAATAAGTAATTAATAATGAAATCTATATGTTTGTGTGTTCTGAATATTTTTACAATTAAGGTTCGGATTTTACTGTAATTTCTATTGCAAGTTAAGTTTTATTGAGACATTTTTAAATTTTAATAAAATTCTTTTTAAAACTCTAGTTTATAAGAAATATTTCTAAAAATAAATAAAACTGAAAGGAAACTTTTTTTATATTAAATTATTATTTTGTATATTGTATAATATTATGTATTTTATTTTACTTTTTATTATTTTATTTTATTTTTTAAATTTAATTTACATTTTTATATTTTTTAAAATTATTTTATTTTAATTTTTTATTAAATTATTTGGTTTTTTAAATTTAATATTTTATTATTTCATTTTATTTTTTATTTCATTAAGTATCATAGGTTACTGATCACGTCAGCATAGGCTATGACTACCATGATATATCTACTATATATATTTATTTATATATTATTCATTCATGCAGCTCACGCTTTAAGGATCCATTTCTTTGCTTTAGCTGCGTCAAATGGCGCTACCAACGCAGTTAGCCAACAGCAAAAACAGTCAACAAATCATACAAAATGCAAATGAGTTAAAGGCCTACTCGTAGCTAAGGCTCGGATGGAGTTACTAGGCATATGCTATATGTATATATATGATGATAGAAAGGCAACAACAATAGTCGCCAAATAATCAACATAAACGTTACGAAAAAACCGCAAACTGACCGAATGAGCTGCCCGCCAATTGGCAAACTGACAAACAAACAGACAAAGAGACAGAGAGACAATCGGACAGTTGCTAAATGCAGTTTGGCTGCAGATTAGCGCAAGTTGATTATTTGCTTTGCCTGTGTGTGTGTTGAGTGGGGAGCTGAGGGGCGCTGGGGGCAGGCAGCGAGTCCAACAGCCGCCGCATTATTATGTTAATGGCAACAAAATGCAGTCGCAGTTGCAATTGCAACTGCAACTTGGAGTCGCGCAATTTGAACGTTGAACGTGTTGTCCATGCGGGTCGTAAATCTGCAGACTGCACAAGGCAAGGAAAAGCGCAGCGGCGAGCATGCTCGACTGAGAAATACCGTGTAGACAATAACAGGATGTGGATAAGTATATGTAGGGGCAGCTGATATAGGTGGAATATAAGGCATAAAGCTTTGAAAAACATTTGTGACAGAGCTTGAAAAGTGTCTTAATTGGGCTTAGCTGACTAGCAGCTACCCTGTATTGAAATATATAGATGTTGTAAGGTTTCTTTCAGCTTAAAGCATTTTTATACGATAGACATACATTTCAGAGATTTGAATTGACTGTTTATATAGATCATATATATATATATATATATATATATATAGATATATATATTCTATCGATATATTAACTCTATCAACTCCTTGCATCAACTAATATAGCCCATATTCTCTTAATGCTCACAGGGTATTCAAAAATAAATAAAGGCTGGCCAAGCTATATGCCCCATCAACCTCTCGCTACTCCCCCCCCCCCCCTTGATTGGCGGCCAGCATTGCATGTTGATTATTTTATTGCAATTGACAAAATGCAGGCAAATGCAGCGAAAATTCACAAATGCACAAAAATCCATTGTAATTGGCTGCGACGCACAGCTGCGCTCTCTAAAACGTAGCCAAGACATAGTTAGCTAAGCCACGCCCCCCCTCCCGCCACCTCTATGCCGCTCGATATTAATGTCGCAAATTAAATTGGCGAATTACCTGGCATTAATATGAGCGAAAAAGTAAAAAAAAAATACTCAAGAAATCGTTGGACATTTGCTGGCTGACCACGATATCCACATAACTCTGCGTATATCTTGGAGTCTTTTCGGCTCTCTGTGAGTTATATTGGGAGCATGGGGAATGCAACTGCATTTGGAGTGCAGATGGGGGTATGTGGACAGAGACGGAGTTGGGAAATGAAGAAAATTAACTATTGTGGGCAGATTTGGTTAGGGGTAATAACTGCTTTTACACTAGTTAAGATAGTATTTTTTCATTATTATTTTTTTGTAATAAAATTTAATATTTATCTACAACCATTAGAATTTTTAAATAAAAAAAAAATTTTTTATTAATATTATTTATTTTTATTATTTAAAATTTTTTTATTTTATCATATATTATTTTTTAATCGAATTAATTATTTACTTAAAAATATAAGAAGTTATAAACAAAATATATATTTTTTTAAATATTAAATTCATTATTTATTTTTAATAATTTTAATTAAAAAAAAAATTAACTTAAGTTACCCTAAAAATATTGTTTGAAAATCTCCTTTTTTTTAATTTTTATATTTTTTTATGCTCCAACTCTCTCTCTCTCTCTCACACACCTCTCTCTATCTATCTCTTTATTTATGATTTCTTTACAATTTTACATTTTAAGCTTACAGATTTTGATAACTTTTTTATTTGTTTCTCAGAAGAAAAGTGATTTTTATACTTTTCCCAGCTTTTCATTGAACACATGGAGACAGTCGCATCAATTTCTAACCATAGAGCCACATCTAGCCAGCTATTCAGTGCTAATCGGGCGATCTCTTAGCATTAACAAATTGCCCAACCTTAAGGATGGGAATGGAAAATGTTCATAGAAATTCGAGACTAAATCTCAATTATGCAAATCAAAAGTCGAACTAATTTGTTAGTTGTCGTCGGCGCTGGGGCTATTAATGATGTTACATGGTCATAAACATGAATACATATAGATATATATACCTGTATAGATATATACATATATATCTGTGGCATATGTCATTGATGGCTTTAGCTTCGGATGGGCCGAGGGCATAAATTAGACAGGCGACAGGTGTAGGCAGCTGTGAGAAGATTGAGATGAAGATGACTTTTCATAGATTGTGCAAGAGAGAGAGAGAGAAAGGGAGAGGGAGATAGTGTGTGTGCTGCTCCCATGAAACCCAATAGGTTGACTCTGTGTCGAGTGGGTGGACAAGCTGACAGACAAGACTCTGACACACTTTGTTTAGCTTTAATGCCCAATGACACTGATGACATATTCTTCTCTCTGTGTGTGTGTGTGTTTGGCCAGGTGTTTGTCTTGCTGTCGCTTGTTCGCTGATAAGTCACGTCTCGTTTGCCTGCAGATACACCGCCTTCCCTCTACCGCCCCTGGCTTCCCCCTAATGCCCATTAGTTTGGCCAATTAAACTGGACTCCGGACTTATTTAAAACTATTATCCGCGCACTGGCTGACCGCAGCAAACACGACCGCACATACATGCACATGGCCCCATAATCAGTTCGAACAAATCAACTTTCGAATGCGAACGGCGCAACCGCCGAAACCGTTGCAACCGCCGCAACCGCTCCGGAACCACACCAAATGCGAGCGCGCTCCATGCCAGAGCGCTGCAAAGTGGCTAATGTGGCGGCATTTGTCACAGGGCGATGCCAATGGACAACAGCAATTGCCAGGTTAGCGGCTCGCCTGTGGCGTGTGGGTGGATGCAGCAGAAGATGATCGGAGCGCAGGCGGAGGAGAAGTAGCATCAGGAGGATCAGGAAATCTAACCATTGTGCTTAGCATGTGGAATTGGAGAATCAAATGTGATTGCATAAGGGAAGTGAGCTGCTGAACAGGGTATGCTCGACTAGATGATATGCAACATGCCAGATCGGGTATACTCTTGAGTAGATATACATAGATAATCTTATATTTAGCGATATCTGCTTTTAAAACAGTACTTTTATTTATTTATAAAATATTTATTAATTAATTAAATTTAAAATATAAAAATAAAAATATTTTATTATAAATATAAAAAAAATATAATTATAAAATAATAATAATAATTCTGCTACTCCAATTATTACTATTATTATATATTATTTATATTTATATTATATTATATTTTTTTATATATTATTATTTTATTTTATTCTTTTTTTTAATAAATATTTTTGCATTTTTTTTATATATTATATGTAAATATATATTTAAAATATATCATCATAATTTTTTTAAATTAATTCGAAAATGTTTTTGAATTTATATAAATTTTGTTGGTAAATATAAAACATAAATATATTTTTTTTTACATCAAGAAAAAATAAAATGTATATTTTATAGCATTTTAATCTGCAATAAATCGAAATAATATATATAAAATATACCAAAATCTATCTAAATAAAATACATTTATCGACATTCAATTGTATAATTTTATATTCCTTATTAAAATTGGTAAAATTGGTATGCCGTGCTCATAGATTTCCGGAACTTCTTCAGTAGCAGCTGCAGTGAAAATTCTGTGGAAATGCCAGCAGCTCGGCTGAGTTGAAAAAAGGTTAGCCCTACTCACTCAGTGCGAGGCGGAAGTGCGTGAGTATAATGGAAGCTATTCAGTTACTTAAAAACCCCTACACGCTCGACTATCTGGTCTATTTACTAATGCAGCCCACACAGTCAGCCGGGTTGACAGTTCACACTTGGTAGCAGCAGCAGCAGCAGCAGTTGTCAGCTGTGCGTGGACAAACAACAATCGAAATTTGTACTAAAAATACAAATATCATCAACAATAAGAGGTAGTCGAGTATAGTACGTAGATGCCAGAGATATTTGAAAGGAATCTGCCCCAAGGCACTGACAGACGAGAGCCGAACACACTGCGAGGGCTAGGACCGGGCCTGGGGCTAAGGCTAGGTCTAGGCTAGGGCTAATCTTTAAGTTAAATCTGTTTTTCCATTTGAAGTGCATGGCTGTTGAAAATATTAAAAAGCAATTTCGAATCTTTCAACATTTTTCCTAGCGCTGCGGAATTTGGTTTTAATTAACCCCACTTGAGTGCAACTTGAGGTAAACTGCGTCGACTGTTTGCTCTCTATTTGTAAATATTTGTGGTAGAATTTTACACAGTTTCTAGACAGCTTGACAAATGCAGTAAAACACACACACATACAGTCACACACACACACACACACACCTACAACTAATTACTTGCCACGCACTTGAACTAGTTTTTCCTAGTTTCCTCAGCATGAAGTGGCTGCACACAGAGAGCTGAGGCTGAGGCTGAGACCTTGTCTCAGTTACATTTTGATAAGATTTATATAGGTATATATATATAGATATATATATATATATATATATATATATATATATATATATATATATATATATATATATTACATACATTTCTATGCCTGCATGGGGCAAGCATCATTCGTTTCGAGTTTCTTTGAATTTCAGTTAGCAGAGCTGCAATGAAACTGAATCAACTGCAAATTCCAAGCAGCTGCGCTCGAGAGCCAAACTTTATACAAATCTTAATTTCAGAATTATATTCAGCTGGAAAAGGCAAGTCTGAAGTGTTTACGCAGCATTTGATATCAAAGAGTTTTGCATTACTGGCGGAAAATGAAAAATGTAAAAGAAAACTCATTTTGCAAGCCTTTGAAATTAATATATATCAGATATAATATACTTGATATTTTCGGAAAAGGATTTTCATTTGAAATGAATTATATAAAAATATAAAATATGGAAAGACTTAAATATTAAAACAAATAATATTAAAATATATTACATATTGAAAAACAAAAAAACAAAAATATTTAAAAATATTAAATTTATAAAAATATATAATACTTAAAAATATGAATTTTTATTAAATTATCAAAGTTTAAATTATTATTACAAAAAAAATAGTTTTTGGCTATATAGAAATCCTTATAACTGATTACTGATTTTACATAAAATTATATACCTTTTTATATTAAGCACTTACAATTTGTATATTATTTTAAAATTATTTATAATTCATATCAAAAAATATTTATTTATATTAAATTCTTACAATATTATTTACTTATATTAAATTACCAAATTTTATTATTTTATTTAACTGGCAAAAAGATTTTTTGTACAATTTTACATACAGAGTTTCCAGTTGCAAAAATATTGTTTATTTAGTTTACAAATTTTTATTTATTTTGCTGTCAATTTTTATTTATTTTATTTTTAATTCAAAACATTGATACTTTTGTTTGCTGGAACAAAGAACAATATTTTCGTATTGATTTACTTTTTTTTTGTTATTATTTATTGCAGTAATTTTATACAGTTATATTTTTGATTTTTTTTTCAGAAATTTAATACGCTTTTATTTATAATTTTTTTTGTGATATATTAAAGTTCAGGGCATCAACAATTTTTTAATTTAAAAACTTTTGATACTTTTGTTTGCTAAAATATGTAGAATTATTTTTCGAATTTATATAATTTTTCTGCATTTTTATCAATTTTTTGTACAATTTTTTCAGCGCTTCAACAACATAATAAACAAAAGGAAATATTTTACAGCATTTACTACATTTTACTATATATTTACTACATATTTACATACTTTTGTTTAAACAATTGTTAAACATTCGATTTGAAATTGTTGCACGTTGCACAGTTGAAACAACAAGCGAGCAAGCGTCGCGTGTCAAATATTTGTACAATTGCTTGTACATGGATTGCATTTTCACGCCGCATAATTAGACAACAACAACAACAAGAGTTTGATAAAAACAACAACAAAATTCAATTGAAATGCAACTCAGCTGCAGCGGCGGCGGCAGCGGCAGCAACTGGAAAAACTACAAATTTAATTAAATGCCAAACGCAACTCGTGCAACATCAACAACAACAACAACAATAAAGGTCTATGAAACAACTGTTAACGGCGTCTAACAAAATGCTAATAACATGAAGGCAGAAATTGTAAAGCCCACAGATGCGGGTGGCAGTGGGCTAGAGAGGAGTAGACGCTCTATATACTATATCTACACATATATATATATATGTATATATAGCTAGAATCGAATCGGATAGACATGCAATGCATATTCAAATCGATAATCAGCCTAGTGCAAAGCGTGACCCATTTGAAATTGCCGATAATGTAGTTTTTTTTTGGGTAAGAGTTGCCGGAGTCAGACATGTATCTATGAGTGAGTAGAAGAAGTGGAAAAGTACAGTTCGAAAATGAAAAAGGCGTGGAACTGTTCAAACACCTCGAGGCAAATGTGAAATGAGGCATTCAAGTTGGGGAATTCCAATTTAAATGTAAATCAAAATTTTTAATGAGTGAAAACTCAATTTGAGTGTATTATTAAATATTTAATGAGGCAACAAGAATTAATAAAAAATAACAGATATATAATATAATATATATAAGATAAATAAAAAAATAAATAAATAATATAAACAAATAAATAAATAAAACAAACAAAATAAATAACATAAATGCAATAAATTAAAAACAAAAATGATTATGAAATAAATAAAAATTAAATAATATATATATAATATATAATTAAAATAATAATAAAAACAATTTTCTTGAAAATAACAGAGTTTTTAAATATTATTAATTTCTTTAACAGCTGACTGCTAGAAAATATATTACAAAATTGTTGCAGATATCTGAGGCCTATTTAATTTATATAAATTTAATTTAAGAGTTCTTTATTGCTGCTTTTATATATAATATGATAATGAAAATTATTCCAAACATTGATTCATGGTAAGCAGAAAAGTTTTATGTATTTATGAGATTATTTTTATTATTATTTTTAATTTATTTTGCTTTTAATTTAGTTTTTATTATTTCTTATATTTACAATATTAGTTTTAATAACGAATTTATTTTTTGTTGTTCTTTATATAGTTTTAAAGTAGAAATTTTATTATTTATTAATATTGTAGTTTTAAAATTTGTTTTTTAATATTAATATTTTATTTTGTATTATTTTTGAAAAATATTATTTTTTAATTAAAATTTTATTTTTTTATTGTATTTGTTAAAATTAATATTTTATCTTTATTACTTTGTTAAAATATTATTTTATTATTTGATATATTGTTTCAACAAACTAAATAAATTATTATAATGAATATTAATATCTATATATTTATTTAAATAAATAAAAATAATTTCGTGCACTCACCTTTCCAATTTGCAGCCAAAGACAAAAATTCTTCCGTGTCGGCGAACAAATAAATTGTTTATTTATTTATTAATTCGATTTGTTGTGAATATATATCCTCGACTAAGTACATTCAACTACTCACATTATGCACACTGACACATGAACACTCACACACGCGCGCGCACTCCCACACGCTCATACGCAAACACACACATACATAAATCTTATGAGGTTTTGGCTTCAGTGTGTGTTTTAAGAATTAATCAAAAATCGCGCGAGAGCAAGAACAGTAATCGAGATCACTCTTTAAATCACTTTTCCAATTGCATTCTACGCACTTTCGTCGCACTTCTTCGTTTGCTTTGTTTGCATATTCGGGCAAACCGTTATTCGCTTGCTGCTATTCAATCAGTGCAATTCCAATTAGTAACAGCGAAAACTTCGCTGCCAGCGGGATATTTATAATTTCTTTCGGTTTTAATTCTGGCACTTCTTACGGCTTTGCGGATTTAATGTTAACAACTTTTCGCTAAGCCTCAACACGCTCTTTTCGCATTTGCATAAAGACGCGTTACAGTTATTTACGCAAAATGGCGGTTAGGCGACGCTACTGACGGCGACGATACAGAACTGCGCTCCGACCACAACCACACGCGACGAGTTTCGCTTTACAACTGGCGCCTTCCAATTGGAAGCAAAGCAGCCACAGCCACAGCTAGAGCCAGAGCCAAGTCAAACTAAGCATAAGTAGCGGCATGCGTATGCACGAGTGCGTGCGTTTGTGGGTGGCTGTATGGATGCTTCGGCTGCACGAGTTGCTGTCGTTGCTCGTGCTCGGCCATCGGGTTCGTTCAGCCTTCGGTTTGTCCGTGGCAAGAGAGCGAGCGTGTGAGCATACAAATCGCATGCGAGAAATGTTTTCAAGGGAGTTTTCTTCATAAATATTTATCAAATTATGCCAAATTATTGTTTTTTATTAAATATATAATTAATAATATTTTTGTATAATTTATTATAATTTTTGGAAATTTTTCCAGCATATATTACATGCAATAAAACTGCCTTGAGCGCATATTTACGTTTGCTATAAACTTGACTCTCATTTTATAGCAACTCTCTTTACATATGCCGGCAGCCAGCATAACTTGTTTCTCAGCTGCTGCGCTCTCACTGGAATTGGAAGAGCAACTGCCAACAGCTGTTTTTTGTTTATTTCAAACATGCTCTCTGTTGTTGTCTGTTTGCACGTGTGTGTGTGTGTGTGTGTGTGTTTGGTTGTGTGTGATAAGCACGTGTTTTTATTGTCGGCGATTGTCAGTTAGAGCGCGGGTGAGAATTGACGCCGTCGTCGCTGCTGCTGCCGCCACCGTCGACGTCGCTGTTACAGCACTGTTAACGGCGACTGTTAAGAGTTAACAGCGGCAATTTCTGCAGTTTGAGTAGGAAAGTTTATTTTTATGATACAAATAAGTTGAAGACTTGGCTCAGACCAAGCAACTAATTAGCTGCGCATCCAATTAGTTGCTAATACTCATGCATAGCTCACCTATGCCTTATGCCACGCCCCGTTGAACCCAGCAAATGGCACGCGCAATCGTTGAAATCGGCCGCACAATCAATTTAAATTGAGAGTGAGAGAGAAGGAGAATGTGATATAAAATATATTAGAAATATTTAGGCGCATGTATGATAGGATATAGAGATGAATGAATAACGCATACCCTGTAATCAGCTTACTATGTTAATAGTTAATGCAAATATGCACTGTTAAGACAATTACAGGGTATACTAGAGCCAATAGCATAGTTACTGGGTAAATCATAGTTACAGGGTATTTCACAATTATAGGATATATCACAATTACAGGGTATAGTTACAATGTATATTTACAGGTTGTCTCACTATTACAGGGTATATTATAATGACAAGTTATCAGAATTACAGGGTATATGGATATTACAGTGTATATCCGAATTCTTAGGTATTTGATAATTACAGGGTATATCATTACAGGGTATTTCGTAATTATAGCTAACTCAAAATGACTGTTTATATCGTAATTACAGGGTATACAACACTTTTCAGCGCACTCACTGAGTATATCATATTAACAGGGTATATCAAATTTAAAGGCATTTCCATAATTACAGGGTATAACCTGTGTCTGTCCGTCCGGCTGCCTCATCAACTGCTTGCGAAATCAGCAAATGTGTCACAAACTCTGCACGGGAATTCTGCTCCATGTAGAAAGAAACGCATTAATCTGGCTCGTTATGATTATTGCCACGCCCCCCACCGCCGCCCCGCCAAGACATGTCGCCGTCGCCGTCGTCGTCGAGCCAACATATGGAAATATATATGTTTGTTTGCCTATGCGCCTTGAGTAATATGCCACAAATGTCTGCAACAGCAACAGCAGTTGGTCTCCTACCCCCTGTCCCAGCTCCCGCTTTGCACCTCGGCCGACTCCAGCTCCATCCATCGCCGGCGGCGCACGTTAAGCGAATCGTGCACACGCCCCATGACGATGATTAATTACCTTTTTGGGTGCTGCGCGCCGTTGCCGGCTGCCGCTTGCTGACTCCGGCGTATCCATGTCTGCATCTGTATCTGTAGCCGAATTTGTATCTGTATCTGTGGCAAGTATCTGGCGCACATTTCACTTATGCACGCTTGAAGGCAACCGAAGCCTGAGCGCGACAGTGCCACCTCAGCCCCAGCCCCAGCCCCAGCCCCCGGCGAAGCTGATGAAGTTGTATTATTCATCACAAAGCTGAAGTTGAAGTTCAAACGGTTACATAATGGAGGGGAATTGATCGTTAGGGAACACTTGAAATGGAAAGTTTGGAGATGAACTAGTCTAGTAGCTAGTTCCAATGAACTTCTCAAAAGAAAAAGCTTTGCTCAGCAACTGCTCATTGCCATAAAGCATAGCTAACTGTTAAAACTTATTATAATTTATTTCATGCACTTGTTCAAATGAGCTGGTTCATTTATATTATTTTATTATTATATATTATTATATATAAAAAATATGCAGAGCTTCATAAGTTCAGCCCAAGAACTGATTCATATATGAACAAATATAGGAAAGTTCTGCTTCCCTGCCTAGCTCAGTTCTTGACAGTGAATATTTCAAGTATTATAGAAGTATTAACTTACAATTCACTCAAAGATATACGAAATCAATTGCACTTTGACTACGTCGTAGGTAAGCCTAAGATAATACTCTATTTACCCATTCATGCCCGAAAAAGGGGTTTTAGCTCCACGATTGTCGCCATTTGGAACAATATCGGGTTACTCCCTCGCCCTTGCACTTGCTAGATAGATAGACTTGTGAAGTAGATGCATTCCATACGTGAAATCGAGAGGGAGTTGGAAATATTTCACAGAAACTCGAGACCGCATAGTCAATGAACCAAAACAAAAGGCAGGCGAACTGCAGGGCAAACACGAATAGAAAAATAAATAAAAGTAAAAATACCAAAAAAAAAAAAAAAAAAAAAGAGTAGGAGAAAAGAAAAACAAAATGTTCAACAATTTGACATCTGTTTCAACAATTCCGTTGCCCAAGCCGAGTCGATGAGGCAACCAGCAGCAAAAAGGACGCCGCGTCACGTAGATTGACTTGTCCCCAGGACTCGAAAGGGGCCTCAGCGCAGGCAACTCAAAACTCCTTCGTTTCCTTACTTTTTACTTTCAGTACCCTTTCATGGAGTGAAGCGAGCATATTGGCTGCCTATATGAAGCTAGAGCATAGCGACTCTATTGAAGTAAATATTCTTGAAGAACCTTTGCTGATAAGATTTTTGTGAATGATCCCAGGAAATTAGGAAATTGAATTTCAATTTTGATCTGATCTCTCTAATCGTAATCCTAAATCAAATGACACATCAACAAGCATTCTGCAGTCGTGCACACCCGCCCCGCTGTTTTCCCACTTGCTTTTGAAGTCTGGCTTTGTGTGTGGATGTGACAAATGTCAAGGGTTAATGAGATCCACGGCTATTGAAATGGAGTTGTGTTAATTATCCGCTAGAACGAAGCGGGAGTTTTAACGCTTCATTAGGCAACAACGTCTGGCCGGTTGGAAAAATACTTTTCGAATACTTTCCACTCTGCACGGGGTTGCATGTGGCGAAAGTAAGACCCAAATTCGAGTTCATTTTTGGGCAACAAAGAAAATGCGCTGCAGCGCCCTAAAACAGAATATCAAATTACTAAATGGGCACGTTTTAAGGGCGACTGCAATTAGTCAGATTTAACTTGGGCAAAGATTTCGTTTTGGGCAAGGAACAGATGCGAGTTGAAGTCTGGAATTCGTTTTGTATGAATAGATAGATATATAGATATTTGTTATATAAATAGAAATTTGAAAATTAAATATATAAAGAAATAAAATATGGAAAAAAATAATTAAATAATAAAATGAACAATAAATGTGTACAAAATATTGAAAAACAATTGTAATACAAAAGAAAAAAAAAATATATATATATAAATAAAAAATAAATAGAATTTAAATAAAAAAATATATAAATAAAAATATATATATAAAATTATTAAATAATAATTAAACAAAAATAAAAAGAATTTTAGAACTAAAATATCAAATATAAAAAAATTGTATGTATAAAAAATAAATAAATAAAAATTAAATTAAATATTAAATTATTAAATAATAAATGGGCAAAAGAAAAAATTTTTATATATGAAAAAAATATTATAAAATAAAAAAAAATAATATAAATATATCATAACTTGAAAATTTGAATAACCAGAATATAAAATAGCCCAAAAACTATTAATTTATTTTTATTTTATTAATTTAATTAATTTATTTTATTATTATTATATTGGTATATATATATTTTGGCAGCATAACATAACAACTATTTTTAATGCTCCTTGACTACCTCAAATTTACTATAAGCCGCTGTTAATTATAAAATATGTGACAAAAAAAAAAAAACATTTTTTTAATTATCATTTTGTACTTGAGCCATTGGGTAAGAATGCCTCTGTACGGAAAGTTCCGGCTCCTTCGCACATTGCGGCAAAGTTAAAGGGGAGCCGTGTTACCTTCCTGCGGTCGCGAGGTAGCTGAACGGGATCTTCTAGTTCCGTAGCTCATTCGGGAGTGTGGGGGAGTTCTTAGCTACCTCACGGCCGATGTACATAAATTTTAAATTGTTAAGATCCCTAAGATAGGTTGGAGCTGTACTCCGAAATATGGGGACAACAACAAATGCCAACACAAGGAAAGACTGGCACAACACTTGGTCAAGAAAACCAGTACACTAACACCCGTGGCCAAGATGGAGGTTGGCACAGGTGTTCTCGCCCCTCCCTACCATGGTTTCCTGGTTTCTTCCGTTTCGGAAACCCCCAAAGCGAAACACACCAACTCACTACCCCATTACACTGACCTATCGTCGACTCTTACCGACGCATTTTCACCAATAAATGTCTAAGACCATAAATTTTTCGTTTCACAATTCAATAACATTCTTATTTAATATAAACTCAATCATTAATACAACTCGGGATATACATTCTAAAGAAAAAAATAAAAATAGATCTTCTTAAAAGCTAAAGAATTTTACTATATAATAGGATTTATAGCTGACGTATATGATAAGATAATTTCAATAAATGTGGACTCATTTCATTTGATGTCATTTTATGTTATTTATATGTTATTTAATTTTTTTTTTTTTTTTTTTTTTTTTTTTTTTCTACCTTCAAGAAAAAAACAATTATTACTATTATTATTATTATTATTCTTATTATTATTAATTATTATTTATTTTTTTATTGTGGTTGTGTTTTTTTATTTAAATTGTTTTTTCCAATAAATAAGCGAAGAAGAAAGAAGTAAACACTTACGGTTTTTATGAGTTTTTTTTTTTTGTTTTCTCCCAACGGTGAAAGGCCTTTCCTCGTGGTGTGGTAAATTAGGGTTAAGTTGAATTAGATTTGTTTAAAAATTGTAACTTCTTGCATCTTTGCATGCTATATTATTTATTTATTTATTTTTATTTACTTATTTAATTTTTTTTTTTTTTTTTTTTTTTTTTATTATTATTATTATTGTGGTGATTTATTTATTTATTTATTTCCATTTTTTTTTTTTTTTTTTTTTATTTATTTATTTGTTTATTTTTAACTTTATTTTATTTATTTATTTTTTTATTTATTTTTTTTTTTTTTTTTATATATTATATATACATTTTTGTATTCCTATATTTCATTAGTTCATTGTTAGTTAATTGTGCACTTTCATGAGTTCCTATTTCCTATGGTTTTGTTCTGCACTAAAACTAAAAATTTTTATTTCGACACGTGGTTGGCGATGTGATATAATTCTACTGTCAGATGGTTCTTTCTTTTATTATTATTATTATTTGTTTTTTTTTTTTTTTTTTTTTTTTTTTTTTTTATACAACAAAAAATTTTTCAGTGTACTTGAACCTATGTCTGTATATATGTACAGATTAAAGATTATTTCTTCATTTCTGACTGAGACTTCTATTCGTTTTAGGAAGCGAACAGTTATAACTTATTAACTTATGCTCTTTTTTTTTTTTTTTTTGCGTGTTGGGGTACTTTGTCTTTTTTTTCTGTTTTCTGTTTATTAATCTTTTTATTTTGAATGTTCACTGCACTGCACTGCACATATGTATACGCTGGCGGCTGCTCCCTCTGGACCGGCTATGCTGTTCCTCTGCTTCTAATTGATGGGTTGGCCACTGCGTTGGCGTTTGGCGACTCCAACAAACTGTGGTGCCCGTACCAAGACTGGCTGATCTTCGTTGGATTTATTTTTTTCTTTGCTGTTATTAATTTTTATTTTTGTCCAACTATTAGAACCCAGTCTGATACGGGCAGAACAGTATCTATTTGTTAAAGATAATAAATAGTTATTAATCTTTAACCTTCCTTCCTTACATACCTTTTTTTTTTTTCTTCGTGGCAGCCACGCTTAGTATTAGTATATATATAGGTAATCCGCTTTGTATTTTATGTTTTTCTTCTAATCCAAAAGACCGAGTTGAGCCGGTCGAGCTGTTTTTATAGCGTGAAAAAAACCCAAAAGCTCGGAAGGCCCAAAAGTTGGGTGCGCTTCCTGCAATTCAGCGGATCAGCTGAGGCAAAAGCTCATACCCGCTTAGCTACAGCTGCCCTTGCACGTGGTAAAGCTTATCAAGCTCCGCTTGCAAGCTCCCTCGCTGCATCAAGGTCAGCCACAAGCTTCACATAAGCTTGCGCGGACGCTTGCCCTGACGCTTGCGCAGCTTTTGCCGTGCGCGCGCACCTTAAGCGTAACGTTTATTTGTTTTTGACTTGGCTGTTCTTGCGAATTGGTTTAAAGAAAAAAATGAGGCGGCTATGGCTAAACTGCGACCATTACATCACCCGATAATATACCACCGTTAGACGGAATATTAGCGGGAATATGTTCGGCGGTCTATTGCCTGATGTCTTTGGCATGAAAAGTACCTATCTCTCTACCTTGCAAATCTTCTAATATATAAAAACAATTCCCCAGTTTCTTTTTTACTCTACACTTCAGAAATTGAGGTGCCAGTTTGGCATTATAATTGTGAGTAAATTTACTGAGAGCAAAAGTCCGGCGAACAATTGCCAATGACCAACTTAATTTGCCTCGGGTCCAATGCCGTTTGACATTCTGGACATTCCGGTTTATTTGCTAGCCACTGATCCAAACATGGCTTATGAAAATTGTGTTTACAAGGGGTACAATAGCATTGCTCGGTATTGCTCATCCCTTGGTTACAAATGCTACACAAACTAACCGGGTTCTCCCCGGCTTGCCTATCTTGAGGACTTCGTGAAATGGGCATTTTGATTTTTAAAAAAAATTTGAATTTGAAGAACTAAATTGATAGATTAAGGTCAGTCTAACTGGGGTAGGAGTCCGTGTGGTTTTTGGTTTTCTTGACCGATTAGACAATTAAGGGAAACAAGTAATTAATTGGGCTATTGAATTTAAATCTGCCGCTCGATTATTGCTATGCAGACGTTTCTAGGTATTATGAGTGTTCGGCAAGGATACGCCAATGCAGCATATACGCTAGTTCCAGACAACACTCCCAATATCTAGTACCTCTGCCCGACAACATCTCACAGACAGACAGGTATGCGTTGAAATTTTACTAAAATCACTATCATTTGGCTCAGCATAATTATCAGGAGTACAATCAGTATGATATCCGCGCTGGGCCGAATATGTCATATTCTGGAATTGTATCCGACAATCTTACAAAACACAATAAAATAGAAATCGGAGTCAAATAACAACCATACGAAGACAAACGAGCAAAATAATGATGACTAGATGTTATTATGAGTTAATATTACATTTATTTCCTTCTAAGAGATTTCTTGGTCTGAGATTCAGCTCGAATCTTACAGCTTCGTAGATCCCACAAAGAATTGATGGAGCTCCTCAGTCAAAATTGCGATAGGCCGACCAAGCAGGTCCAACCTATTTCAGCAATCTGGGCTTTGAGCTTATTAACAATCACCAAAATGGGTGTTCTAACAAGTAGACTCTTTCTCCTACAAGTAGAGACAAGACTTCGTAACTGTTAGAACATTGAAATAAATTGGGACGCTGAAAGTTTACTGCCGGTTGGGCTACCAACTCCCAGTGCCCCACGTTGGGCGCCAAAAATTTATGTGACAAAAAAAAAACAAAAACATTTTTTTAATTCATTTTGTACTTGAGCCATTGGGTAAGAATGCCTCTGTACGGAAAGTTCCGGCTCCTTCGCACATTGCGGCAAAGTTAAAGGGGAGCCGTGTTACCTTCCTGCGGTCGCGAGGTAGCTGAACGGGATCTTCTAGTTCCGTAGCTCATTCGGGAGTGTGGGGGAGTTCTTAGCTACCTCACGGCCGATGTACATAAATTTTAAATTGATAAGATCCCTAAGATAGGTTGGAGCTGTACTCCGAAATATGGGGACAACAACAAATGCCAACACAAGGAAAGACTGGCACAACACTTGGTCAAGAAAACCAGTACACTAACACCCGTGGCCAAGATGGAGGTTGGCACAGGTGTTCTCGCCCCTCCCTACCATGGTTTCCTGGTTTCTTCCGTTTCGGAAACCCCCAAAGCGAAACACACCAACTCACTACCCCATTACACTGACCTATCGTCGACTCTTACCGACGCATTTTCACCAATAAATGTCTAAGACCATAAATTTTTCGTTTCACAATTCAATAACATTCTTATTTAATATAAACTCAATCATTAATACAACTCGGGATATACATTCTAAAGAAAAAAATAAAAATAGATCTTCTTAAAAGCTAAAGAATTTTACTATATAATAGGATTTATAGCTGACGTATATGATAAGATAATTTCAATAAATGTGGACTCATTTCATTTGATGTCATTTTATGTTATTTATATGTTATTTAATTTTTTTTTTTTTTTTTTTTTTTTTTTTTCTACCTTCAAGAAAAAAACAATTATTACTATTATTATTATTATTATTCTTATTATTATTAATTATTATTTATTTTTTTATTGTGGTTGTGTTTTTTTATTTAAATTGTTTTTTCCAATAAATAAGCGAAGAAGAAAGAAGTAAACACTTACGGTTTTTATGAGTTTTTTTTTTTTTGTTTTCTCCCAACGGTGAAAGGCCTTTCCTCGTGGTGTGGTAAATTAGGGTTAAGTTGAATTAGATTTGTTTAAAAATTGTAACTTCTTGCATCTTTGCATGCTATATTATTTATTTATTTATTTTTATTTACTTATTTAATTTTTTTTTTTTTTTTTTTTTTTTTTTTTATTATTATTATTATTGTGGTGATTTATTTATTTATTTATTTCCATTTTTTTTTTTTTTTTTTTTTATTTATTTATTTGTTTATTTTTAACTTTATTTTATTTATTTATTTTTTTATTTATTTTTTTTTTTTTTTATATATTATATATACATTTTTGTATTCCTATATTTCATTAGTTCATTGTTAGTTAATTGTGCACTTTCATGAGTTCCTATTTCCTATGGTTTTGTTCTGCACTAAAACTAAAAATTTTTATTTCGACACGTGGTTGGCGATGTGATATAATTCTACTGTCAGATGGTTCTTTCTTTTATTATTATTATTATTTGTTTTTTTTTTTTTTTTTTTTTTTTTTTTTTATACAACAAAAAATTTTTCAGTGTACTTGAACCTATGTCTGTATATATGTACAGATTAAAGATTATTTCTTCATTTCTGACTGAGACTTCTATTCGTTTTAGGAAGCGAACAGTTATAACTTATTAACTTATGCTCTTTTTTTTTTTTTTTTGCGTGTTGGGGTACTTTGTCTTTTTTTTCTGTTTTCTGTTTATTAATCTTTTTATTTTGAATGTTCACTGCACTGCACTGCACATATGTATACGCTGGCGGCTGCTCCCTCTGGACCGGCTATGCTGTTCCTCTGCTTCTAATTGATGGGTTGGCCACTGCGTTGGCGTTTGGCGACTCCAACAAACTGTGGTGCCCGTACCAAGACTGGCTGATCTTCGTTGGATTTATTTTTTTTCTTTGCTGTTATTAATTTTTATTTTTGTCCAACTATTAGAACCCAGTCTGATACGGGCAGAACAGTATCTATTTGTTAAAGATAATAAATAGTTATTAATCTTTAACCTTCCTTCCTTACATACCTTTTTTTTTTTCTTCGTGGCAGCCACGCTTAGTATTAGTATATATATAGGTAATCCGCTTTGTATTTTATGTTTTTCTTCTAATCCAAAAGACCGAGTTGAGCCGGTCGAGCTGTTTTTATAGCGTGAAAAAAACCCAAAAGCTCGGAAGGCCCAAAAGTTGGGTGCGCTTCCTGCAATTCAGCGGATCAGCTGAGGCAAAAGCTCATACCCGCTTAGCTACAGCTGCCCTTGCACGTGGTAAAGCTTATCAAGCTCCGCTTGCAAGCTCCCTCGCTGCATCAAGGTCAGCCACAAGCTTCACATAAGCTTGCGCGGACGCTTGCCCTGACGCTTGCGCAGCTTTTGCCGTGCGCGCGCACCTTAAGCGTAACGTTTATTTGTTTTTGACTTGGCTGTTCTTGCGAATTGGTTTAAAGAAAAAAATGAGGCGGCTATGGCTAAACTGCGACCATTACAAATATGACCAAATTCTCTTTGCCTAACCCACAACATGAATCATGCTCATTATAGAACATCATTTATTGAGAAGAACTCCAATTTAAGAAAATTAAACCGAAAAACGCGCTTTAATTACAGTAACTAAGCGAAAGTTAATCATTTATAATAATTAGTTGGGGATTTCGTGCACTGAGCAGTTGAATTGGTCTTCGACTTGGCCTGGGGATTGTCAAGTGATTGATGGATTGTGGGCTGACATTGTTCACGGCTCGCTTTGATGACTCAAAGAGTCAAGAATTCGTGAAACGAGTTGCTTTAAGAAACAGTTCACTCACTGACTCATGAGCTATATATATATGTTCGTATTGTACTTAAGAGATAAAGAGAAATCAGAGAGTTCAGAACAGGCTCATAAAAATGCAATTGCCTTGACTTGTTCAGCTGGACTTTGTGCTCAAGCGGAAGTTTATAGGAAAGCAATTTGACAGCTGTCAAACGGTGAAAGAGAGCCAAATGCTGCTCATGCGGGGCGTAACAAAGAACGTCTTAAAAAAATATATACACTCGTTTGCTGAGTGAAGAGGGTATATTGGTTTTGCGGAATGGTTAACTGTCTTTTTGAAGTATGTTAAAGCATTACAGCTAGAGACTAGAATTATTAAATTAATTTAATTATAAATAAAATAAATATTAAATAAATAAAAATAAATTAAGTGATATACACAATAAGGTATTATGCAGTCGGCTACACCCTCTCTTACTCGTTTTTTTATTGCACTCAAAACGAAAATTATTTGAAAAATATGCAAGTCAAACCCAAATGCGCACACGCACTTACACACACTCACACACAGGCAGACAGACACTCCTCTGTGTGTGTTCATGTGCCTTATAAGTAGCGCCCATAAACCATAAAAACCCATAATATATGCCCACTTGACACGCATTAAAAAGGCAAAACGTTGCCGTTTTACGTATTTGTCTTCAGCTGAATGTGAACAGATGGGAGTATGGGAGCATAATAACTGAAGCATCAAGTTTGAATTGTGATCAAAATTATAATAATAAATAGTAATAATTTCAAATATATTTATTATATATTTTATTTTATATTTTTTAGTTTTTATACAAATTATTCTAATTTATTTATTAAACAAAATTTAGAATTTTAAAAATATGTATATAAAAAATTGTTTATAATTTTTTTAAATTTTTTTAAATTTTTTATAAACGTCCTTATAAATATCTATATGCATTAAAAATTAAAATAAAATATGTAATACAAAAATTAATAATTAAAGACATTTTTAATAATTTTTTTATATTGTATAAATGTTTAAGAATACATTTATTTATTACATATTTAATGAAGATTAAAAATATATATTATTATTGACATATTAATTACTAGCAATTAAAATACAAATTTAAAATTTCAATTAAATATTTTGTATTTTAGTATTTAATAAAATAAATTTATAATAAAATATAAAATATAAATATAAAATATAAATATAAAATATAAATATAAAATATAAATATAAAATATATAGAAAAGTCGTTGGCTAATATATGTTGAATTTTTAAATATAACTGAAAAGATTCTAAAATATATTTTATTATTAATAAATTATTAAATTAAACTTTATTTTATTTTTAAATTCTGAACAACTTAAAGAGCATTCAAGAGTCGCTGCCCAAGGCAATAAATATGTATTTAATATATTTTTCGGTAGATCTCCCCTGCCATAACATATTTATAATTTTTTTAAAGACTCTTAGACAAAGCACGCACAAAACGTTTGGCATTTGCGACTGGCAATTTATCAAGTCGAGCGAAGCGAAACGAGCTGCGATATAGATCGAGGACTGCATTAGAGCAGTTGAGCTCATAAACTCACTGTGTCAGTGTGTGAGTGAGCAGCAGCTGTCAGAGCACAAAATGTCAAGCGAAATGAAATTGATCATCAATTTATTTGGGCTATGTTTGTCCACTGATAAAAAACATATGTCAAAGCGTACTGTAGGTCAACCAAATAAGTGAGCAAATGAGCTGAAGTTTGTAGGGGGAGATATATCTGACTATATACATAGATATCTATGCATGCGAGATCTTAGCTCAGTTGTGAGTCATATCGGAATTGATCAGAGATAGCAAAACGAAGAGCGATCGATATGCTACGCCCCCTGCGCTGCTGTCACTCGTCTTACCTGCTCATCATTTACTGTGAGCGACAAACAAACAAACAGGTGTTGCCTGCGGTGAGAGCGAAGTTTACTGGTTGGAGTGGAAGAACTATACATATATATATATATATTAAAGAAAATAATAAAACGTATATTTTCTGCAAAGAATATTTTAAAAAATTAAAACTTAAATAAACTTTATTTCAAAAACTACAGAAAAAGAAAAGCGAGCATTAGCTTCAAGCCCTCAATTCTTCTTCTTTTTTTTTTAAGGTCATTCTAGAACTTTCAACAAATGTCACTGTGTTCCGAAAAATATAGAGAACAAATAAACTAAGCTGGAAGTGAAACTGAAAATGAAACTAAATTTCAACTCGGACTCAGCGGGCGCGTCACATGGTCGTCACATCATAAAAACTTTGCTCGTTTCCGCTGGGCGACAGAGGAAAACAGTGAAAATATATATATAAAAAAAAGAGCTGCAGTGAAAATGAGAATGAAAAAATCAGGGAAACCAGGCAAAGGGAAACATGGTGAAAATCACGTGCGTGTCGCACTTTTCGTAGTCGTTTTTCGCCGACTTGGGTAAATTCGTCACATTCGCCCTGGTCGCGGCTTTTATTGTGCTCCGCAGTTCAAATAAGAGCGCAACATCATAACTTGGCCGTAAAGTTGGGACAGACATCAAGAGCCAGCCGTCGTCAGCTCTGGCCATAAAAATGAAACAAGTTATAAAACTATACAGCAAAGCCATATACTTTGTATGTAGCATTAAAACTTGCGCATAAATTAGCTAGAAATTATTTTTAGTATTGATTAAAAGGATTTTTAGGGAATTAAATATAAAATATAAAATATAAAATATAAAATATAAAATGTAATATATAAAATATAAAATATATAATATATAATATATAAAATATAAAATTTAAAATATAAAATATAATATATAAAATATAAAATATACAAAATAAAATATAAAATATAATATATAAAATATAAAAAATAAAATATAAAATATAATATATAAAATATAAAATATACAAAATAAAATATAAAATATACTATATAAAATATAAAAAATAAAATATAAAATATAAAATATACAAAATAAAATATAGAATATAATATATAAAATATAAAAAATAAAATATAATATATAAAATATAAAAAATAAAATATAAAATATACAAAATAAAATATAGAATATAATATATAAAATATAAAAAATAAAATATACAAAATAAAATATAAACTATACTATATAAAATATTAAATTATATTAAAAATTTACATTTATTATCTCTGTTAATAATTAGTATTCATCATAGCACTTTTGGTTTCCACATCAGCTTGGGCTCTCATCGCTTTTAATTTGCAATCATTAATTGCTGCAAGTGCATGCAGAGTCAGAGCAAAGCTGTCAAATGAGCAGCCAATGGCCATGTCCGAGTCCATGTCCATGTCCATGTCCATGTCCATGGTCATGTATGTGTCGATGTCGCTGCTGATGTCGTTGTCCAGGGGCATCCATTTATTCAGCCAATGACCCAACATGGAACTTGGTTATTTGCCGGGCAAACACACAGCGGAACGCCTCATGATTAAAGGATGTATATTAAATATTCATGTAAATGTCAATTTAAAGCTACTGCCGCTTATACGACCGACCGACCGACCGATTGCCCGACCGCCCCCCTCCCCGCTGATTGGCTACGTGCTTTGGGCTCTCGAATGCCCAACAACAAACAGTGGAGCGAGTGTCAAATGTTGGCGGCTTTTTTGTTGTTGGTCGTCGCTGTTATTATTGATATTGCGGGTGTATCCTTTTTTTTGGTGGGAGGGAGGCAGGCAGGACTGGCTCGAGCCCCACGTCCCTTGCCGCGTGCTCCCTTTTGAAATTTGCCGCCAAATGGGGTTCGCAAAGGGTGCGTCTGAATAACAATAGATTTATTGCAAACAATACATAAAGTGCATTCGAATGGAATGAAATGTGTTTGGTTCTTTATAATATTGTGTTTTTGGTGGCTTTACTCTTGCTGCGAGGGCTTATTCAGTTTGTAACGAAGTGGCAAATGTATGAAAAGAAAATAGTTAGTTGTTGGCTATATGTATGTAGTATATATACTACGATATGCAAATTTTTAATATATAAAAATTTTATATATATATAAAAAATATATTTAAACAATTTTCAAATTTATTTTATTTTTTAGCGAAGCCAATTAAATTATGTAAGATTTCATTTTTTTATGTTGTTCTAAAAGAAAAGTTAAATAAAAAAATAACAAAAGTATGAATATATTAAAATTAATTTATATTTTTTTATATTAATTTATATTGTTAATTTCTGTTAAAAAAAAATACAAATATGTTAAAAAATTAAAAAATAATATAAAATGTATTTAAAAAATAAATATATAATTATATATTTATCTATATACACTTACAAATAATATTTTATATTGATATATTTATTTTTTATATACATTTATATGTATAATTATAAATATATTTATTATTATATACAAGCGTATTTTATATTCGACTTTGCTAGCTTTTTAGGGCTTTCCCTGTTAACTCATTTTCTTTTTTTGGCTGCTTAGCTAGTTTCAAATTTATTTTTATTGACTTATTTGGGGACAGGACATGTCGCTCAAATTGACTATGTTGCCAGGCCATTAAAGTTTTATAAGCATAACAAAAAGAATCGTGATTGTATGGATAAATATTTAATATAGTAAGAATAATATATATATATAAAAGAAAATATAAATACCTCGCGGGCATAAACAATTTTTGATTTAAATAATTGAAAACTGGACATAAATGAAAATAAAAAAAATTTAATTAAAATATTTCAATAAAATATTTAAATAAAATATTTTTAGGTTTAATTTTGAAAATGCCTGTAAACAAAAATATGATAAATATATATAAAAGATTTTTCAGTTAATTTAAAATTAGACAGACTGATAAATTAAATTAAATTATATTTAAATTAAGTAATAAACCAATATATATATATATATATATATATATATATATATATATATATATATATATATATATATATATATATATATATATATATATATTGGTTTATTACTTAATTTAAATATAATTTAATTTAATTTATCAGTCTGTCTAATTTTAAATTAACTGAAAAATCTTTTATATATATTTATCACATTTTTGTTTACAGGCATTTTCAAACTGGAAATTAAAAATATATTTTTTATTTAAATATATATATATATATATATATATATATATATATATATATATTTAAATAAAAAATATATTTTTAATTTCCAGTTCCACCTCTCTGAAATTCGAACAACTTCAGTTGCTTGTTGGCTTATTGGCTTATTGGAATTTTTGTTTTGTTGGCTTATTGGAATTTTTGAAAACTTTGCCGCCCATCGATTGTCTGTTGAGTTGCAAGTCATTGCAATCGTTTTCAGTGCTCGGCAATTGCTAACACTGACAGGCTGACGTTCACAATTTTGGGGGGCGAAAACACACACATTTGTCCGGAACAAGTGTGCGTGTAGTCCGGAAAAAACCTAGTATTAATCATTTAGAATTAGCAACGAAATAACAGGAACTAAATAGTTCTTATAAATAATGTCGACGGGTAAGAGCAAGCATCGAGATTGCAGTAGTCCAGTCAGGGAAATCGATAAGCCGACAACAGAGGAGCAGCCCAAGGACATTGTGCAGTCGGGTCCAGCGGACAACGCCGTTCAACTGGAGTTCTTAGAGTTCCTGAAGACCCTGGAAGAGGTGCCCCGCCAGATTGAAGCCGTTAGTCAGGATGACAGCGTCGCCATGGTCGAGGAGTTCGCTAGCATCGATCTCAACCAGCTACAGCTGCCGCAGCACATGCCGCACGAGAGCGAGTTGGAGCCGACTCCGCCTCCGGTGACGAAGCCGCCGCTGGAGACGCTGCTCAGCCATCATTTCACGCACAAGCTGCACCTGGCGGCCAGCAGCGAGCAGGTGACGTTCATCAAGTGGGCAGCCGAAGGTAAGCATTTGCAGCTGGACTACATGGGACTGCAGGAGCATCTGACCGGTGGGCAGTGCATGTTTCGCAGCCGCAGCATTCTGCAGTTCACCCGCCAGCTGATCGACGTGGGCTTCCAGCGCAAGCAGAAGGAGCAGCAGGAGCTGCAGGAGCTGCAGCAGGACGACAGACCACAGCTGTACTATCAGAACGCGAACTTCGTGCCGTGCCAAGCGGAGCAGGTGCTGCTGATGCCCACGCACCAGAGCGAGCGGCTGCCGACGCAGAAGACGCCAAAGACCCGCAACACGTGTCTGTCGCGAGGAGCTGCGTCCAAGGATCCGTATCAGAGCAACTATTCGCCGCTGCAGCTCGCCCGCTTCCGTTTTCACACTCTGCTGCACTACCACAACGACGTGCGACTGTTGCAGGAGCGGGAGCCGAACGCCGAGCAGCTCCTGCCGCGACGTGGACGCATCAGCAGCACCACTCGACAGACGACAGCGCAGTCGGTTTTGGCGCCCGCGCTGGCCTCCAAGCACATGAATCCGCGGGACTCTGTTCTCCAGTTCGAGGCCGGCAAGGTGCCCGAATATGCTGGCTTCTACGGGCGCGTGGAGCCGACGCTCATCAGTGAGTTCTTCGCGGAGTATTTGCCGCGCTATGGCGCCAGCACCAGTGGCTACAAGGACATCGTGGTGGATGCCAGCAAGGCGAACTCGTTCCAGCAGAACTTGCCCATCGGCGTTGTCTTCTCGGAGGATGAGGATGATCTCATCGACCCAGATAGACAAGAGACGAGCTCACCAACTGCTGCCGTGGAGCAGGACATGTCCCAGATGAGCGAAAGCTTCCAGCCGCCGCCCGAGGATATTGAGCTGGAGCAGGTCATGCAGGAGCTCTGTGGCGTTGGTGGCGAACAGATCGATGTGGACCTGGAGGTGGAGGAAGTGACGCCGCTGAAGCCCAAGTTCAAACGGAAGAAAGTGGCCAGAAAATGTGCAATCGCGGATACGGAGCTGGAGCTGGAGCAGGAGCAGGAGCAGGAGTTGCCACCGGATGACAATGGTGAGTCTCTGCTGCAGGCAGCTGCTGCCGCTGCGGCCTACATCGCGGAGGAACAGAAGACCATCAGCGCCAAGGACAACGAGGAGGATGTCAGCTGCAGCAGCAACAACGAAGCCGACAAGGACCTCAAATGCCAGCCAGCCCCAAAGATTGGCTCCAAGCGGCGTCGCTACGATCTGCGCAACTCCAAGTCGAAGCGACCTCGCTGAGCGCCGAGGAGAGTGTTTGCCGCACAGGTGAATGCTTCCCTTTTTTAATTAAAATAAATATTTCATAAGCAATAACAATGTTTAACCCAAGCCGGTTAGGTTAATGAATAAAACATGTTTTTAATTTTAATTCTAGCTAAGATATATCTAAGATATATATATATATATATATATTTATTTATTAATGTATATAGATACTTTATTGTTTAATTGATGTTATTTAAATTTTTAGTGATATATTCCTTCTGTGAAATGGAACAATTGATACTCAAATACGTTTAGGCTTTTAAACAAATTCCTCGTGTTAGCAATTAGCAAGTCAAGCTCTGAGCTATGATCTCAAAACTCTTTTTGATTATTGAATAAAAAACAATTTGTTGAACGTAAACTTTAAATCAAATATTATGATTATTTTTAATATTAATTTTATTTATTAATAAGTTTATTTATTTATACATTTTTTATTAATTTAAATATATATTTTCATATTCATATATTTATTTTAATTATTTATTTCTATATTTTTATTTATTTATACATTTTTTGATTTATATTTATCTTATGTTTTTTTTACTTATTTCATTATTTATTTATATAATTTATTTATTTATTTATTTACTTAAAAATTTGTTTTTTTTTTTATATTACTTATTTTTTTATTAATTTATGTATATTTTATTTTTTATTTGTATTAATTTTATATATTTTCTCATTTTTATTTAGTTTTTTTTTTTATTTATTTAAATTAGGAATTTAATTTTGTTTAAATTTATTTAATCGTTTTTATTTCAATTTTATTTATTTTGTTTATATTTTATTTTATTAATTTTTTATTTATTTTTTTATCATGGATCATTTCTATTCTTACTTATATCTTGAGCAGTAAATATATATATACATATATTTGCTTAATCCAAACAAATATCGTGGGCTCACTTGCCTCTGCTTCACTCGCCTCTGTCTGCCCCTTCGATGAAATGAATATTAGCTAGAAACACTAAAACCCTTATCAGCTTATCAAAATCTCCACGCCTTCGCCTCATTACGTTGCATACATAGTGGCCTGTTGGGGCTGGGGCTGGGGCTATCAAAACTGTAGCTGTAATATAAGCTGACCGAAAAAAAATATCTTTGCATTTAACGCCCACAGCGACGAGTGCTTAAGGGGGGCAGCTGACGGCGGGGACAGCTGCAGGGGCTCTCAGACCATCGGAGGCACAATCAGTGCGATGTTTACAAGTTTTATGAGGCACCAAATAACAAGGCGAATAACCACAACAACAACAACAACAAGAACTGCCGCCGCGATCAGATTCAAGCCGAGGCCAATTTTAAAAGACCCCAAAGACAGGTCGCCCGAGTGGTTTTTGGTTTCGATTTCGCAAATAACTGAGAAAAAAGAGAGAGAAAAGAAGTTAAACAGCTGAGCTGGGCTAGGTGAATACTGAATACTCTTCCAGAGGTGGGTTTTTAGAATTTAATATATGTAATCAGGTATATATATATATATATATATATATATATATATTGTGGTAATTTGAAAAGAAGATGCTGTGGAAGCTATTTACATATATTTATATATAGCTCAAAATATTTATAAATGTCTTCTGATTTATATAAATATTTTTAATATACATAAAAATAATTTGTAAAATATATAAATTATTTTTATAATGCATAAAAATATTTTTCGATATATGTATTAATATATTAAAATATATATATATATATCTTTATAAATAAAAAAAAATATATATATATATTTAAAAATATTAAAACATATATCGAAAAATATTTTTATACATAATAAAAATAATTTATATATTTTACAAATTATTTTTTATATAATTATTTTCTACTCAAAGACTTCGGTTTCCTGCTGTTGCATATTTTGTTAGAATTTTTAAATACTCTCTAAGTCAGAGCGAAACTGTTGCCTATACCATTCACAGCATGAGACGCAACACGATTTTTATCGTCTTTAATTTGCTTTTTATTTGATATCATATTTCATGGCATGTTGCAGAGGGCCTCGAAGCTGCAAGGCCCAAGTGAAAACAAAAGCAAGTGGCATTTTTTTGTTCATCTCTGTTTTATTTTTGTTGTGGGTTGTCGTGACTCGGGAAATCGGGCTCTGAGTCGAGACGTCATAATGTCATAAAAATGTCACATACTTTTAATAACTTTATGACAGCTACAAAATCATAAACAAAATACTCTGACAGCCAAACACACACACACACACACACACACGACAGTGGATTGGGCCCATGCAAATGCTTGCGGCCCAAAAGGAGGCTTCATCATGTGGCAGCCACATCATAATGAGATGTGTCATGTTCGCCTTCCCAAGAATCTGTGACGGCTGCTTTTTAGTGGCATCTCATTGGGCACCAGCGCTCGCGGCGACCCTTAACAATGAACATGACATGTGATTATTAAATAGAAATAAATTTATAGCCATGAAGCCGACTGCATTAGCTGCTTTATTGACTCCCTAAAGTTAAGTTAGGAAATATCGTGTGGAGTTTTAAAATATATAAAAAGTTTATATTAAATTTAAGCAACTTACTCTCTCTCTCGCAGTTTCTCTCTCTCCAACCTTAGCATTAATTTCAGCACATAAATTCGATTTGCGACAAAACGCAGCTCTAAATTATGAAATCTCGCAGCTCGATACGTCGCATAATAATGAAGCAGCAGCAGAACTTGCAGAGAAAGAGAGAGAGAGAGAGTATAAGAGAGAGAGAGAGGTATAGCGAACCCGTAGAGTTATTAAATGCCAAGTTATTTGTCGTTTAGCTGGAAATCCGTTCCGTACTTTAACTTTGCGACAAGACTGCGAGACTGCTTTATGGCTTTGAGTAGGAAATCTTTATGAGCATGTGGCCTGGCCCCAAAAACACATCCAGCGAGAAGACAAACAAAAAAAAAGAAGTGAGACAAATTTATTGGCAAAGTATAAATGCATTTCTTTACGGCTTACAGTTTGTGTATCTTTAATATGAAGTCGTAAACATTTTTAATGATCCATAGAGATTGTTGAAAACTATTTGCATATTTCGATTTACGAGACTGAAGCTTGTTGCCACGATTTGGCAATTTGTCGTTGGCTTTTACCGGAATATAGGTTAGTCTTTCGAATGCTGTGCATGGAAAGCCCAATTAATGGGCTCATAGGTGGAAGGGTAATTAACTACTTCTATCTTTAAATATTTTTGAAAACTGTTTGATAAGATATGGAAAATAAAATAACATAAAATAAAATAAAAATAAAATATAAATGAAAATAAAATAAAAATAAAATAATAATAAATATAATAAAATTTAAATAAATAATATAAAATAAAATAAAACATAAAAATAATAATAAATTAAAAATAAATAAAATAAAATACAATTATTATAAAATAAATAAATAAATAAAAAAAAAATAAATAAAATACAATTATTATAAAATAAATAAATAAATAAAAAAATAAATAAAAAATAAATAAAATAAAAAAAATTAAATAATAAAAAATACTAATTAAATAAAATAAATAAACTAATATAATTATAATAAAATAAGAAACCCTATTACATCTTCACAATCATAATTATATTTTATTGTTATATATATTTATAATATAATACGAAATCTTTTGCAATAGTGCACATATTAAAATATTAATTAGCTCTCTTTTATTTTATATAAAAAATATATAAATTTTTATATATATATATATAAAAATTTCTTCAATTTGATATATGTTAATATGCATATTTATAAATCCCTAATCAAGTTCTATGAGTATTTTATACAAATCTAAGAAAGTAACTAGTATAGAATTTCTATCTCATGAATCTTATATATAGTGACTATATACTCATTCACTAAGAGACTAAATAGTCTCTACAGATTTTCTTTAAGAATATTTCATTCCTTTACCATAATTCGCTAAGCTAGGCCAGCGATGACTTCGCTTCAGTTTTATGAGCAGTCTCTAGACTCTAAAACAGTTTTCCAATCAGATTTCGCCCACATAGACTCAACTTCTTGCGCTCCGCTTGCAATGATAACTCAATTTTGAACTTTCCAAATGCATTTTGATTAAAAGTATCTCTTATGCTAGGTGCGGCGCACTATCGTAGCTCTCCATTAGAGCCAATCAAAACTCGCAGCGCATAAGCCATTTCGCCCATTGCTCGTACAAAGTAAATAATTTGTTGGCAGTAACGGAAAGTTGTGCTTATCGCATTGCAATGCAACTTTAAGAACTCACTTGCCACAAATATTTCGAGCAATTTATCTAGAGTGAAAAACTTGCTCCTGCATGCGGCCTTGCCTGAGTTGCTCCTGCTGCTGTGGGTCCTTTTTTTGGGGGGGTTTTATGATTGGGCAAATGCAAAATGCAAAATGCATAACAAACTCAATTGCGGAAAATATTTCAGTTGATATGCAACGAATTGGGATTTATTTATATGAGCAGGAGAGTGGCCTTGTCCTGGCCCAGGTGCGTCCCTGCGGCATGTCCCTGGCCCCGTTTTTGATGCCAAACTTGCAAAGTTGAAGATTGGGGATAGAGGGACACTGCCGCACCTCCAGCTAACCCACTTTCAAATTACTTTTTTATTTGCCAAAGGATACGGTTATGGTTACGGTTACGGTTACGTTTACGTTTTATGGCTACAGTTATGGATATCTTTGGGGGCTGCTGGGAAATGGATGGCTCACCAAAGTGCGCCAAAGTAGTTTATGCAAAATTTACTAAAATATTTGTTCAAATGTTTGCCAGTCATTGTTGCAGTCCAAGTTTGACAGATGAGCCACAGCAATTAGTAGTCCTCCTCGGTGAAGTGCGTGCAGTAGCAGGCATTGGCAGTGTTGGCCTCGATCCAGCGCAGATATTGATTCACACGCGTGTAGACGGCCGGCGCCTGGGGCCGTGCGCAGCCAGCGCCCCAGGAGAGCACGCCGACCAGCTGCTGCTGGCCCAGCTGCTCGTCGAAGGGCACGTGGAGCGGAGCGCCGCTGTCCGCGCTGCAGGCAGCAGCCAGGTAGCTGCCGCAGAGCATGTTGTCGCTGATCATGGCTGGGCCGTAGCTGTAGCTGGAGCTGGAGCTGCGGCACTCGGCTTGGCTCAAGAGGAGCACGTCGACTTCCTGTGGCGGTGGGGGGCGGGGCGTTGGGAGTATGCAAAATAAAAATATGATAAATAGAAACGATGCCAGGGAACAGGTGGAGATATAGTTAAAGTCGATCACCTAAAAAAAGATTAGCTTGAGATAAGGCCTTCCGCGGGAGAGCTTGAATATGAACAGCAAGGAGACTTTGAAGGAACAGCAAATGGGAGATGTGAAATTGATAGAAAAAGCTAGTTTGAAGCGAATTGTGTTAAGTCTCTGCATAAAGAAATATTAGAGATATTAGAGACGATATATATGTCCAATCCCACCTGTAGGGCGCCCTCTCCTTGGCCAGCCCAGCTTGCCAGCTTGCCCACGTCGCCCTCGAAGCTGGTGCGGGACGGCGGCAGGCAGACGGGGCGCAGGCGTTGCTCAAAGCTCACGGGCCGATCGAGGCGGATCAAAGCTATGTCGCTATCGAAACTGCGCGGATTAAAGAGCTCATGCACCTTCACATGCTCGGCGCGACGTTGGAGCAGCTGCGGCTGGCTGGCGCTGCGATTGTGCTCGAGCAGCTGCACCTGGATGAGCTCTGTGGCGAGGCCCTCCACACAGTGGCCAGCTGTGAGCACGTACAAGTCGCTGATCAGGGAGCCGGCGCAGTAGAGCTGTCCCTGCAGCAGCACCATGGCCAGCCAGGGATAGTGATGGCGACTCGACTCCAGCGTGTGGATCAGTCCGCAGCGGCAGCTGCCGCACTCCCGCTCCAGCGGATAGCTCGTCGTGGTGGCAGTTGGCGCTTCCACATGACTGGCTGGACTGGCTAATGTGACTGGCACTGGCACTGGCACTGGCACTGGCTCCGGCTTGGCGCTTGTGGGCAGCAAGATTGTGGCCAGCCACTGGAAGAAGCCGCCGCGACCCAGCATAACGTGTACGGCGGCTGCCTCAGCGGCGCAGCAGAGGCAAACACTCGCCAGCAGCGCGAAACAGATGAGCTGCAATCTCATCTTGTTGACCACGAAAAAGTTACTGCAGCGCCAAGCAGAGGCTGCAGCTGAGCTGGCCCCGCTTGGCCACAGCTGGCCGCCATGTCAGGCTGAGAGTGAAGACCTGACCCACATCCGCGGCTGGAATCCTGTTTTTAAACTGTTTTTGCTTTTCATTATGCCAACTAATCATGTACTGAATTCTATCGACTGTTTCCTGCCTCACCTGACCAGTTTTCTTTTTCATTATCGTGTCGTCTCGGGCCACCGAAAATGGCAACTTTTCCATTTCGTTTTGCCAACGATTTTCCAAGCTGCTGCGCAAATGGATTCATGAAATGTTTGCACGCTAGTGTGTAAATATTTTCCTTCCAGGCCCCACCGGCAACGACCACTTTTCACATAATCACGAGCTGCCAAAGCATTCATTATTCGCATGTGCATCTGAGGTGGCCTCTCACCCAAAGTATTTCACTCGAGCTTTTCACACTTTTCATGGCTGAATTGCAAATATGGTTCCTGGCACTCACTCAGCTGGCGATATCGATTTGGGGAATTGTGTTAGCTGAGAGCTTGATTAGCTATGCTAAGGGAATATCAAGGAATTATTTAAATCATTTTTAGTAATTATATATTTTGATAATTAGTTAAGTAATTGTAAAATAATTAATTTTGAAATAAATATAAAATGTTCCATTATTTTCTGGTTTATTTTATTCAGTCAGATCTTGCAAAGAACATTTAAATATTTAAAAATGAAATTATGAATTAAATATTAATTCTCAAAGAACAATTTGCTCATTATATTAATTTTCATTTTATAAATTATATTTATAAATATTTAATTTATTTTTATGCATATATATTAAGTTTATACAAAGATATAATTTTATAAATATTTTATTTCTTTGTATAATATATTTATATATATTTAATATATTTATAAATATTTTATTTATTTAAAAAATATATTTATGTTCATAAATGATCTAATTATATCATAAATTATTTGATTATTTAAATATATTTATTTTGTATATATATATTAATTTTATGCAAATAAATATATTTATAAATATTTATTTGTATTATATATTTAATATTAATTTAAATATTTATATATAATACATATAAATAATTATTATTTTTTTATTATTTTAATTAATTACTTTTCTATTTTAAATATTTTTATATTTTATATATTTTTGTTATATATATTTAAATAATTGAATCAGTTTTCAATTTGCATATTATAATAAATAATATAACTTATATAATATATAATATAATTTTAAATGAATATTAAATATAAATACAGTAAAAGAGTATTAGCAATTTGAACTGCTTCAGAGTTGAACAGCCAATCAGCCTAAGCCACTAAGTCGCCCAGTCAATGGAAGCCACAAATGCCCACCCACAGCAGCCAATAATTTCCTAACTCTATCAATTTTAGCCAAAGCCTTTCGCTCAAAAACTTCCACATTCAAATGCAGAATTCTTTTTTAAATATTTCATTCAACTTCTTTTGGTTGTCACACATTATGCAAATGAAACGTTTAATAAGCCCCCAGAGACCAGAGGCCAGCAGCCTCAGCCTCTGTCTCCGGCTCGCCCCCAACTCGCCCGGCAGTTGCCACTTGTCATTTAGGCCTTTGTAAGCTGGCACAATAATCTCTAATAGGCTTAGCATGAAATATTGATGCTTAGTGGACGCTTAGTGTTGCCAAATAGAGCTCTGAAAATGTTGTTATGTTTTCCTTGCCTTAGCCAGCAGTCAGACTCCGTCACCGTCACCGTCTCCGTCTCCAGTCTGTCGGCCGTAATGAGCGACGCTAGCTAGCCTGTAAATTAGTGAAAGCAGTTTATTAATAATTTTCTTTCTAAGCCTCTTATGCGCTGACGGCGTCGGAATGCTGCATAAGTTTTGTCCATAGTTTGGACTAATTGAATTTGAAGAGCAATGCCGAATGATCCATAAATTGTATTAAACCATTGAACCTTGACGTGAGTGTAATTGTGCTAAGACACGCCCACATTGCTACGCTTGAACACCAAAAGTGGAGCTCTGAAAAGTTTCCGGTAGATTTTCAACATTTTTATTTTCATTTAATTAGCAGGGCACAAAAATGCGACGTAGTAGCACCTAAATTGTCCAATTATATAAAAAAAAACGATGAGGGAGAGGGAGAGGCAGACCCAGGGCAAAACTTCGCTGCGTAGGCTGCTGGCACAGGTAGGCCCTGATTGCCGGTAGCTGGCGTAGACTACGAGCCGCGTGTGTTTCTGTCGCCGTTTTCATATTTTTTTTTTCTCTGCGCCTTAATTGATATTTATGGAAATGGATGTTGTTCGTAAGAGGAGCAGCCATCTGTAAGATTTACATGCGCCGACCCTGACTGCTCTGCTCTACCAGCTCATTAGGGTCGAAATGAGTTCTTCTGGGAGTTGTTTATTTCTGAACAAGTTGGCAACAAAAGAACAATGCAAGAACTGCAAAAGTAATCCTAATCCCAGTTGCCACAGTGACCACCAGCGCAATGTTTCCACTTCACTCGCCAATATTGTGTAATTGCAGAAATGTTTTGGACCAAACTTTGAGAAGTCACTTTTCTGGCTTCAGTTGAATATGAACATGCATAAAGCAGCAGGGAAGTAGTTAAGCCAGACAGGCAATGCAGCGAAAGTGAAGCTTTGTAGAAAGAATTTATATTGAAATCTTCAGCAAATAGCAGAGTAGCTTACATCAGAAGAAGAAGAAATGTTTGAAGAGTAATTATCTATTAGCTATACTTATGATAAGCTAACTCATAGATCCGATACACTCACTCCTCCAGCACAAAAAATTTCATAAGCGACAAACTTTAAATAAAAAAATAATAAATAATAAGAAATAAAAACTTAAAATTAAAAAAAATTAAAAAAATAAAAATTAAAAATTAAAAAATGTAAAGTAAAACAAAAAGTTGCTAAGGCAACTTCAATGCGTAGGATTTGGCGTTTTAAACATGCGCTCAAAAATAAAAACAAGCATTTGTGAGTATGTGTGTTGTGTGTGTGTGTGTTGTGGAGTGTGCGGTGCCTTTTGGCCTCTCCCAATTGCATACTTGGCTTGTTGAACATGCGCTGAGGCTGCCTGTTGGCTTCTTTATCTTGACAGCATCGGGCTTTAAAATACAAGTATAAATACTATGGGCTACAAATGTACAAACATTCCGACAACCGCCCCGCTCCACGCTCACACATGACAGATTGAGCGGGGGGTTGGCTTGGCTTGGGTTGGGTCTGGGGGGGGCGGTGGAACGCACAATTGCAAAAGCGGCAACAACTTTTAATTAAAAGCAACATTTTCACAGGCCGCAGCAACAAGCTTATTAACAGTTACGTTTTCGCAGCGTAAATCTCTGTAGTCTGACTGTCTATGTGTGTGTGTGTGTGTGTGTGTGTGTGTATTGCTGTCTGGCATTTAGCCGCAGCAAAGCTGTCAATTGATAAACAAGTCAACTGTCACTTAGGCTCGCATTGATAGCTCCTTATCGAGTCGAATGCAGCGAATCGAACGGCCAACGCTAATCAGGCAGGCAGTCTGCCCCCAGGCCGCAAGGTGTCCAGCCCGGACTCCGACTCCGTATCCTGTCCTGCCGATGGAGATAAGTCAGCGACACATGTCACAAGTTGTATTTATTTCTTATTCTCTGTTTGCTGTCTCGCGACTTCGATTTGCCTTTAGTTTTTATTATTTTTTTAATCACAAGTGGAAATTAAACGCGGCTAATGAAGATTTTAATTGCGTGCCACACGTTGCATGTAGGCTGTGGCAAATCAAATTTAGTTTCTCTCTCTCTGTCTCTGTCGCCTCTCGCTCTCTTGTTCGACATGAACAGCGTTTGTCGCACACGCAAAGCAACTTTTACCCTAGCTGCAGTTAGTAGTTGGCTGCAAATGTAAGCTGCTTAGGTATTGCCCACCTGCCCGCCTCATTGCCTGCGTTTTGCATGCCGTTTATGACAGCTTCAAAGGCTCCACTTAATGCAACTGCGCTGTGGGATTTATTTTAGCGGATTAGTTAGCGAAATAGTTTTTGGACGGGTTTCATTTTTTCGCCATTTCGAAAGTTCACTTTGAGCATAGCTCAAAAAATACTAATGTGGCTGTAGGTTTGTGGCATGAATATCTGCTTAGCTTGGCTCTCTATATGTTAACTGAACTATGTTAACTAGTCTGTTAACTTGACTATGTTAAATGAAGTATGTTAACTGGACTATCTTAGCTAGAGTATATTAACTAGACCATTTTAACTTGACTATGTTAACAGTACAATGGTAACTAGACTCTGTTAACTAGACTACATATGTACCAAGACAATGTTAACTTGACTTTACTAAAGGTACTATGTTAAGTTGAGTATGTTAACTGGACTATGTTAGCTGGACTATGTTAACTGGAGTATGCTAACAGGACTATGTTAGCTACACAATGTTAACTAGGCCATCTTAACTTGACAATGTTAACAGAACAGTGTTTACTTGACAATGTAAACTTGATGATATTAACTGGACTATATTAACAGGACAATGTTAACATTGACTATGCTAACTGGGCTATGTTAGCTGGGCTATGTTAGCTGGACTATGTTAACTAGACTATGTTAACTTGACTATGTTAACTGGAAATTGTTAGCTTGACTATACTAATAGTACTATGATAACTTGACTATATTAACTAGACTATGTTAACTAGATTATGTTAAGTGGATTATGTTAACTTGACTATGTTAACTGAACTAAGTATGAGAAAGACTTTCAGATAAAAATCAAACGGATCTACATATACTTCAAGCTTCAAGTCTTTGCTCTTCGTAGCTTGGCAAAAGGCATATCTCCCGTATTTAATCAAGCCCAATCTCTGCCTGTTAAATGTCACCCAAGTGAACTTTTCACAAAAAATTTAGTTTTTGTGCTCCACCCAAAAAAGCGCATTGCAGTGGCACGGAAAAAAATGTCTCACCTATTGCCCGTTTGCCATAGAAACTCAGAAAAACAAAAATAAAATGTAAGAAATGTCACGCTTCATTTGGCTAACCCGTTCAATTGGACACCTGGCCGAGGCCAAGTGAAAAGCAGTGTCAGAGAGACAATACAGGAAAAGGAAATGAAGAGAAAAAACGTTAAACATGGCCACGATGGACGCTGAAACAAATAGAAGCGGACAGATCGATTAGGCATACAAATGTGCAATTAGAAGTGGAATGTGGAGTGTGGAGAGTGGAGTCCTTGGTAGAGATATGGGCTGACATTTCGTTTGCTACCCTTTGCTCAATAAACCGTTACAAATGACAGAGGGGCGGGCACAGAGCTAACGAGCCGTGCAAAGAGCTCTATAGGGAGAGTATTTTATATAATCTCTCCACATAACGCCCATTCGAGCTCTCTGCGCTTGACCACTCTTTAATTGAATTAAGTTTGGCTGTAATTTACGTAATTTATCTGCCAAACTCCACCACAAATTTCAATAATTACGAACAGTTTTTAATCACATTGTCCGGATTGTGTGTGGGGTGAGTGGGCGAGTGGGCTGGGGTGGGGGTGGTTTTATTTGGCTATTTTACAGTGGACATTTAATTATTATTTATGATTGTTTAGCGTTTTTCTGAAATTGATTTATGTGGTATTCTCGTGCACTGACGGTCAGTTTATTAATTTGTTAAGCTTGCGGCGCTCCGTATTTTTTTTCCTGCCAAGAAATATGGGCATGTCATGTCGTGGCTCCATTACAATTATATATTAATTAATAACAATTTCTCGGGGTGTCAATGCGTGTTTCATACAAGTTTCAATTACAAATTTTGATTGCCAATATAAATGATATGTTGACTGTTTATGGGCGTCAGATGAACATTTATTGATGAGCTTTGAAACGAAGGGATTTTCGGTTAAAGTGAATGAAATATATAAAATATAGAGTGTGAATGCTTGAAGAGGTTCTAGATTCATTAATGAAACTATGAAGTCTAGTGCCTTGGAGTCTGCAAAATTCGTAGAAGAAACTCTGAAGTCTATTGCCTTGGTGAGCGTATTGCATCTGTGCTCTAGGGCTTCTCTCAGGTCAGTCTATAGAGACTTCGAGAACTCAGCCTGAGAAGAAAGCTAAATTCAGTTACTCTGAGTAGTTGAATCAAAACCCTGATTCAGTTAAGTTATTTTCAAACTAATATTCAAAGCTATCTTTCATCTAGCTCAACCAAACCAAGTCTCAGCTCCAGCTGCATCCATCGCAGCCTCTGCTAGTCTAGATGCAATAACTATCCGCTGCAATTTTATTTAGTAATCATCAATCAAGCGACGCTTAGCGCAAAACATAAATTCTCAGTCTCAATCAAAGCATTTCCTGCTTTCGCCAGTCTTGCAGCCGCCTGCCTGGGCCAATCTGGAAGACAATGCAAACAGCAAGCTGAATGAGCAACGCCTGCGTGAAAAATGCAAATCAATTCAATTAAAACAACAAGAGCAACATGCAGCCAGAAAACACAACAAACACGGCAACAGCTAGTCAATGCAATGCCAAGACGCATGCCTCAATGCCATAGCCGCAAGGTACAACAAGCAACAAGCAACAGGCAACAAAAGCAAGCGCACCATAAAGATCCCGCGTAGAGCCGTTGCGGCTGACAACAGCCGCAGCAACAACAGCAACAATGGCGCAACAACACACATGCCACAAAAGTGTTGCAGTTACAAGAATTTTAATCAAGCGTTTAACACTAAACGCGCCACAGCCTCAAAACACCGCAACGTCCGCAACGGCTGCGCAGACGCATAAACAATTTTCCAATTGTTGTTGCTGTTGCCGTTGCCGTTGCCGTTGCTGCTGAGCCTTTATTGGGGGCTTTGTGTTGTTGCTGTTGTTGTTGCTGCGCATAAATTAACTTGCCGCTTGTCTAGCCGGGCAACTGCGTCTGCGTGGCCTGCACCCAGCCCGGCCAGATCCTCAGTTCGGCTAAGTCTTAAGGCCGGTTTTGGCTTTCCGTTTGGACAAATTTAAATTTGCATGACAGTCGCACATTGATCATGGCTGCCGCTGCCGCTGCCGCTGCCGCTGCCGCTTGTCTCCCAGGATATCCAACTGTGCCGCATTGCAACGCATTTTCAATTAACCAAAACATGCCACAGTCACAGAATGACATTTTTGCCGGCTCTTGTCTCTGCCCTCTTGTTGCATTTGAATTTTTGAATATCGGCCAGCTGACAGTCCACTTAAGGCGCCGCCATAAAGTCCGCCCAAAATGCCCAATAAAAACCATTCAATAAATCAAAACAAATTAACATAAATCTTGGCAGTCTGTCGACGCAACTGCCTTGGGGCAGGCACAACTCCCGTTGCTGCCGCTGCTGCTGCATCTGTTGATGATGATGTCGATCGTAAATCCTCAAATTTTGACAAATGTACAAAAGCTTCCTCAAAATGGGCAATAAAAAATTAAAAAAAAAAACCTAAAAAGCAACAATAATAAAAATTGTACTTTAAGTAAGCATAAATACACACATAGGCACTCACACACACACACATGCACACATGCACATCAACAGGCCACAAAATTCTTTATTGCATATTCAGAATGCCAAGGAGAAGATATTTCAGTTGAGCTAAGCGAGCTGGAAATGCTCTATAAAATGAATAGAGTTGCGTATTAAATAATTATTTGTATATAAATTGAACAGCATATTAAAATTAAATAAAAATAATGTATTTAAAATGCTACTTGCTTTTAAAAAAATATATAAAAATTGATTTTACAATTTAAAATTAGTTATTTTTTCATTTTAATTTTTAAAACTTTTTAAGCATCTATTTTCTCTTTACAAAAATATTTTTAAACTCAATAAAAATGAAATAATAAATAAAATATATATTTTAAATAATATATATTTTCTAAATTAAACAAAAATAACATTATAAATTTTATGAAAGTTTAATAATAATTTTTAAATAATAATAATTAAACAAAAAACATTTTAATACATATTTTTTAAGTTTATTAAATTAATAAAAATAAATATTATAGCCTTTAAAATCATTTCAAATGAAAAACTTAATATTTATATATTTTTATTATGTAGACAGCAAAATTAAAAAATTATAAATATTTATAAAATATTTAAATTTATTATCATGTGTTCTTCAGAATAAATTCTATAACAAATAATAGTTTGATATATTAGTATATTCTAATTCAACCAGTTGAAATATTTATAATATTTTTATTCCCAACAATTTTGTATAAATTCATATAAAATCACTTAAGTAACTATTTGAAATTGTTATTTCTCAAAAAGGTTTTTTTTTTTTGCTGCCTATAATAACTCTAGCCATATAAGGCACTATTTAGCCATCAATTAGTTGATTGCTGGAAGTTTCCAGATAAAATAAAATATATTTATTGCAGAGTATCTTACAGCGGGCAGCCGAAGTTCTAACAAAACAGATGCATCTACACACATGACACAAATAGCGCACAAAATGTATCTTTTAGAAGGCGAAATGAGTGCCATAAATGTGAGCGGAGACACTCAGACAGCGGGCCAGAGCCGCAGACCGAGCGGGACGAGGCGAGGGCAGAGGTAGTGGAAATAGAGGAGTGCAGAGAGTGTGTGGAGGCGGAGGACTGAGCGTATATGCCCCAAAGGGCCCCGCATAACGCACATGTCTGCAAAGTGTTAATGTGAATTTATGATGCATTACGCGGCGTTGGCATTGGATATGGAGATGCTGAGAGAGAGGCAGAGGCAGAGCTGCGGCTGCAGGCCTGCCTTCAAGTAGCAGCCATTCGCTGTCGTTGAGACTTTAAGATTTCTTTTCTAGCTGCGTAATGAAAAACAGATTTGGAAAGTTTTTACGATACGATATAAAGTGAAATGTATCTATAAGGAACTCCGTTGGGGCAACTGTGCGAAAATAGAGCTCTTGATTAGGTTAGACGCACAAAGGTAGCGGTAATATTAGCATTATGAACTAAGTGCAAATGAAGATCAAAGGATCCGTTAATATGAAAGGAGTAAAGCTTGAGGTTGAACTATATTGAAATATAGTGTTTATAGAAGAAGTTTTTGGAATGCAAACTTATGCTGAATGGAGTATATCTAATAAAGGTTTGCTTGGATACACTTGCAAAGATAGATAGATATCTTTATAAATATATATATCTTTATAAATATATATATATATATATATATTCTGATTTTTAATTTATATTAATTTTTATAATTTATAATTATTATAATTTATATTAATTTTAAATAAACAAATATTTATTATATAATTATATTATCTATCATTTATTTTCATAATATTTATTTATTAATTATTATTATATTATTTATTTTATTATAATTTATATATATAATCAATATATAATGTTATAATTAATTTAAATATTTTTGTTTATATAATAATTAAATTAATAATAAATAATATGTAAAAATAAAATTTAATATATTATTAAATCAATTTGTAGTAAAACCCAATTCAATCAATATATTTATATATACATATCGCATCGAATGCCTATTAAGCATTATATATTTAGCTTGACAAACGATGACATTTCAATTTCATTCCATACACACACACACACACACACAGCCACAGCCAAGGAGGCGTTCACACTAATTACAACGCCTCTGACCACCCACAAAAACAGTCGCAAAACACTCGAAGCACTCAACGGCTGGGACACGCCCCGCCGCAGCCGACGCCCTCGTCGGTTGACACCCACATTTGACTTGTCACGCCCAGGGCTTAATTGAAACCGTGTGCGGAACTTGGATTTCCAAATGTGGTGCAACACTTGCGCCAGCAAATACTCGATGTATTTATGGTGGCCATTAGCAGGAGTAACAAAGGGCCACCCGTTTGCGGCAGGCGCACTCGTTGCATGGCTCGGCGCATTACAAGTAAATTAAATTATGGCCACGCCGACGCCTCAGACTCAGCCTCAGCCTCGGTCTCAATGCGACTAATAAACTTTCAATTAATGCAAGCCAAAAATACGGCAAGAGTTGAGGCACTCTCAAGGCGTCCCGGGGTGTGCCTAGGTGAGGGAGATGCGCACAAATAAAAACAATTTGCTCCAGTTCACAATGAGATAAGAAGTCAAAGGTCTATCCCCATCCCTTGGTGTTGGGGGCGTCGCCAGCGCTGACAGCTGGGCATGCTGAGCGCACATAATTTATGCACTTCTAGCTTCAGTTGCCAGAGTTTGCCCTTTATTTGTTTGCTGCACACGCAATGGGCATGACGAATTTCTGGGCGCTGCTTTGAAGTCACGACAACTTTACTCACTTCGCCGTCTTTTCTTTTTGGCAAACTTAAGCATCGAGCGGCCTGGCCTCATCTCTGTGCGGTTCGTAAATAAAATCGTAAATTGTCATTTTGTTTTATTGTTCAGTCGACAGTTTTTATTGAGCTCGTTTTGTCGGCATTCCGTTTGGCTCCTTTCCCATTCCCTCGGCTCTCCACTCGTCCATCGCTCTGCTGCCCGCAACATGTCCGTTAATGAGCCATAAAGGTGTGCGCCAAACACCTTGAAACATGGCAGAGTATGTCCGTGTGAGTATGTATGTTTTTAGTTTTTGCATTTTAAATTAAATTTCTATAAATATGTATGTGCTCGATTAGGCATGTGTGCTTAAGAGCTCTTTATGGCTGAGTTGTTTAAGTGGTGCAGTCCTTTGAGCTATTTAAGAGGAGGCTTTGAGAGCAGACTGAGTATGTGTATGACTTCTCATAAATAATGTTTGGATAATTAATTTAATTTATATATAATTTAAAGTAATAGATATTAATATAAAGAAATTAGGCTGACGGTAAGATTCGTTAACTGATAGTTTGTTGAATATACTAATAATTCCTCTATAATCCTATCTCCTCTCACTCTCACTTCTATGCTTAACAGAGAGTTCTCTGTGGCAATTAGAGATTTTTTTTTGTACTTTTTAGTACTTAAACTGCAAAAGCCTGACTTGAAAGACATATATAAATCTCTGATTAAAATTCCTCTGCTATACTATATTTGAGAGTATCTCAAAAGCCTGACATGAAAAACACATTTCAAACTTTATCTTAGCTTTAATCAAATAAAAACCTTTCTGATAACTCTACTCAAAGACATCGAGACTACATTTTAATAAAATTCCGTTATCCTGTAATTTAAGCCAGATAATTTGCTCTTCTTCTATACATCTTTAGATAAAACTCAAACTGAGTTTTCTTTCTTCTCTCTTTTATCTGGTTCTTATAACTATTGGCCCATTGAGCCTATGTTCAGTCTCAAATTATTTGTAAATAAAAGTAGTGCCCCTGCCCACTCTTATCTTACTTCTGCCCTCTGTCCACCAGCCCAAATGAATCTGAAATCTGTTGTCAATGCCCCGAGCGCAGGTCAGCTGCACTCACTCAAGCACAGCCATATGATGTGGCATATATCAAAGCGCTAATGCGACCGGTACAAATTGCGCTGGCTGCTCCTTTAAAAGGCCATAAAAATGAACCACGCGAACTAATCACGCAATAAATGAACGCTCATCAATTCATAGACAGTTTCAGTTTGTTCGATTGCCGAAGGAGGAGGCAGAGGAGGCAGGAGTGGGCCGGGCCGGGCCGGGCCAATGTTTCGCGCTGACTAAACCGAAGCAGCCCCAAATGAGCAACAGCAAAAGCAATAAAATTTATGTTAAGTAGCGCGGCCATAAATAGCCAACGGCCAAATAGGAGATGGGATGCTATATAATGGGATGGGCTGCTGTGATATGGAGAACGATGACAACAGCGCCGATAGAAGGTCCAGCCAGGTCCGGTCTGGCCGGGCACGGCTCGGCCCGGTCTGGCCTTGACAAAGGCAAAAACGTGAATCGTGGAATGATAAATGTCAAAGCAAATGACATAAATAATCGAATCGAGCGCAAAGCAGTCGAGCATAAAAGCGAGGCCAGGGACAGGCGAGGCACGACTGCTGCCTACTACTCTATACATATATGGCTATCATCATCAGCATCATCATCATCATCAGCAGCAGCAGTGCCGGCTAGACCAGTGTCGGGGCCCATAAAAAAATCCTTTTGCCAACGCCAAGTGTGGTCCATGGGCACGAGCACCAGCACGAGCCCTCAAAGCGAGCATCTTCAATTATTGATAGATTATTTACTGTCAGCCAACCAATGACATTGCCCAATGCCCATCGCCCATTGCCCATTGCCCATTGCCCATTGCCCAATGCCCATTGTGCCTGGCAGTTCCAGGAAACGCAGTCATCGCCGTCATCCTTCCCATCATCTTTGCAGTCTTTGACTTTGCCTTGTACGCGACTTACATTAATCATCAACTGAAGCACTCCCAACTTTTCTACCTCTCCGTCTCCAGCTCTCGCTCTCGCTCTGGCCGGCCTCTCGGCATAGTGTGTAATTTGTAATTCCTTTTGCGCATATTCCATTATGAACATCGCCTCATACAGCACAGACTCTATTGGACAAACAAATGAATTGTAGTTCATTAAAGTTCGCGAAATTATTGAGAGCTCTTGGAAGCTTTGACAAAAATAATAAATAAAATAAAAATAAAAATATAAAAATATATTTTAGATATAAATTTAATAAATAAAAATTTAAAGTTTCTATAAGACTTTTTAGAATGAAAATAATATAACAATAACAATTTTTTTTATAAATAAAAAATTATATTTAGATAATTTTATATATTTAAAAACCTATCAAATATTTAAAATATATTTTATAAATAAATATATTATTTACAAAATTTATAGTAAAAATTATTTATTTTTTTTTTAAATAAAAAGATTTATTATTCAAAGTTCTATAAATTATTTAAAATATAATTATTATTTTTAAAGTAAGCTGAGAGTTATTTTGAGCTTATCTTCCGTCTTATAACAATAGATTTTTATTCAAATATTCGTAGAATATTTATATTTTAATTTAATTTAAAATTATATTTAGATAATTAATTATTAAAAGTTCTATAAAATAACCGCAGTTGAAATTATATTTTGTAAATAAATTTGGTGTTAATAAAGTAAGCTTAGAAAGTTACTCTACATTATCTCCCTTCTTATGCCAATGGAGAAGTATTAGTATAAATTACAAATCAGTGGACTTATACTATGTAGTAGCGCCATCTATGGGTCGGCCAATGAACCAACTTTAAGTCAATACTGGTATATTCTACAAATATATATCTCATCTAATCCAATAAGCATACAAATCCAATAAGAATTCTGCTTTTCACTTCAAGCCAAGCCCAGCATTTGACAAAGCTACAAAAACTAAGTAAATCTAGTGCTAAAAGCCCGCCTATGCAGTGCCTGCTCAATACATTCCCTCACATGCGAGTACTTAATTGAAAATTATTTACCAGCCATTTAGCTTGGGGCCGTCAGCTAGAGATATAGATATATGTGTGTGTGCCCAAGCAGAGGGCGAGCAACTAGTAGATAGTTGCTAGAGCTGATGGCTCATGATGTTGGCTCTCGACTGACAGGCAGACAGGTGAGTCTATGGCTAACCAGTTAACAGACGTGATTCATGAGCATGCAAAATCTGCTGAGGAGAGTCAACACAGCACACGGAGCCAGCCAGATCGGACAGTGGAAGAAACGAAAGGCATGCCAAAACCAGGTCAGAGCACGCATGTCAATCAGTCAAATGCAGTTTTGGCATCAAGCACCCATTTCCCGGAAATTATTGATGAATGAGCTTTAGGTGGCTGGCTGGCTGGAACAATGACCAGAGAGACGCACTCGAGACTCAATACATTGATGACTTCATGAGCAGAGCTTGGCCAAACAGAACAAATGGGTTTCTCTGACGTTTAGGCAATTTCTCTGGCAAAGTTGCCAAGTCAGGGCCAACAATTAAGTCGAGGTTGAGGTGTTCTGTGTGTGTGTGTTTGAGCTGGTTTTCATTAATTCGAGTCGCCTCCCCGCCGCGTCAAATGCAAATGCTGCACATGCTCGCCCAGTCACAAATCGATGCGTAATTAATTGCCCGGGCAAGTTTCGCATGCCGCATGCAATTAAAAATTCATATGCTGCCTTGCCGCAAGTTCAATGTTCTGTTTGCCTCAAACTTAGACAACTTGCTTTCAGCAGCAGAAGACGATGACTACTATCCCTGCAGCAGCAGGGGAGGCAGCGGCAGCTTCAGGCGCCGCATGTGGCATTCTGGCCAAATGTTTGCCAAACTCACCAGCCGACTCGGCCAAACATCTTCGGCTCTGGCCTCTGGGACTTGTTTTGATCGTTGCCTGTGTGGGCTACACAAAACGCGTTGCTCTGGCCCAGCTGCAAGGGAGGCAGCCAGCCAGCCAGCCAGCCAGCCAGCTAGGTAGGTCTTAAAAATATATGGTCCGTTGATTACCGCTTGCTGTGATTTTTGATTATGCAGTTTCCGTTCGCTTCGTTTTCCCTTTTTGCATATGTAATTTTTGCCTTTGCCTCGTTTTCTGGATCGCCTGGCACGCAGCTCAAGGACTTTGTTGCACGTTGGCGAGCATTGAGCTCGATTTAATATGTTAACCGAACCGTTGATAAGCTCTCCGCTGGCTACGCGTTTTGTATTTCTCATATTTATTTATTGTTTGATGGGGCATCTTTTTTTGCTGCAAATTAATGTTTTTGCTTAAGGATTCTCGCTTTTAGTGATAGCTTAAATATTTTAAAATATTTTTTAACATTAGTTGTAGATGTTTTAAGGCATGCTTAGCTAATTAACAAAGTTAGTTTGCTTATGAATGCAGTTGAAAAGTCTCTTAAGTAAGCCTATATTAGATTCCTTTTGCCAATAAGTGAACCTATCTCAACTTGTTGGCTATTATGAGTAGGGTTTATATGCGTTGCAGCTCAACTTAATAAGTTTGACACTTTTTATTGAGTTCAAAAAATTATGTCTCTGGAACAAATGCTCTGATTTGAATGAAATAAATTTTATTATATACAAAAATAAGCCAGTTATTGCGCAAAAATATTGCCTTTAATTTAGTATAATTTTTTTATTTTTTATTTAAAAAAATATAAAATATTGCAATTAAATATTTTTAAAATATAAAATACATTTAAATAATATTTATATGCATAAATATAATATATATAATATTTGTATATATATTATTTTTATATATAAATATTCAGAATAGAGCTAGGCTTCATATAAGTCTCTACAAACTCCATCCACATACGCAGCTCATATTTAAAGACCTATAAAGCCTCATACACAACTCTTTGCTCTGCCGCTCAAGTAAACAACATTCAGCAAAATCTGAGCATTAAATAAGCTTCGCTAAAACATTGTCATTCTTCAGCCTTAAAAAAGCATCAACAATTCCCAAATCGTTATCCATTCATCAAAACGCTAAACTCACGCCGCCATGGCCTTGCTATAACACGCTCAGCTTCGCCCAACTCCCCGATTTGAAGCCTCATAAAACAGAGCCTTAGGCATAATGCAGAGACGGCTTTGTTCGGCGATTAAGTTCAAATAATAGACTCAATTAAGCAAAGTAGACAACTCAATAGGCTTCAAAGTCGTGCTCACAAACAGAATGGACAAAAAATGCGCGTAGATAAATTACACAAAACGTTTTCAAGCAACAAGTTTCCATTGCCATGAATAACAAAATACAACAAAAAAAGAGAAACAATATAAAATGGTAAAAAAAATCAAGAATTGAAAAGGAATAATACAAATCCAACCGCAAACTGCGCAATGACATCACTTGGCATCAGTGTCAACTTTTCGACTGACCCAAAAAGGTCGCAGGTCGCCGAGGGATTGAAATAAACAAAAAAACAACGGGCTAAAAGCTTTACAGAGCCAATCAATTATGAGACGCAGCGAAATGGCCAAAAGGTAGCAAGCGCGTCCCTTGTAAAATCTGAACAAGTTCAAATAAATAACGAAAATCTGTGGAAGTGCTCTATGTGGTTTGACTGACTTGGGAATACCCTGGAATTGAGACATAAACTAAGACTCATCTAAAAGTGCTCCCACTCACAAATCATCATACTCTTCTCACCTATGCCTCACTTATCCACAGGGTATTTCAACCAATTCAAGCTTTGTTTCTCTTGCTGTTTCAGTTTTTCCCCCGTCTGTGCTTCTATTTTTGATATATTGCTGCAATTTGTTAGGCCAGCGAATGCTTTCGATACGGGAAATTACCTACACGCTGTGCGGAGATCGTACAAATTAATTAAAAGCCTACATGGCGCAGGCGATTCAGAGAGCCCAAATAGGCCTACCAAAAACGAAAGAAGATCGACGGCCAAACACAATTTGAAACTTCTACGGCTCATTTGCGAAGGGCGGCTGCCGCTGTGGTAGTAAAATAAATAGTTCGTGGACCGCATGCGGCTTTAGGGCCTACTTGTTGGCGCTGGGCTGGAGTGGGGCTGGCTGAAATCAGATACACTCATATAAGCGCATAAAAGGCTTAATGTGACCAGCAGTGAATCAGTTTTCTTTAGGCAGCAGCAAGAAAAACAAATGCAGCTTAGACATATTGTCAAGTTCTCAAAGGCGTAAGCTAGCTTTGGGTATTCTTTAGATGAATATGAAAAATATGTGTTTAAAGAATTAATGTTGGTTTTAGGCTTGGTAGTGGGTTAATATGGGGAAAGGTTGCTGTATTTAATGATGTATGAAATAGGCTGAAATGCATGTTTAGATTAACTTAATAGAGTGTGCAGTAGGAGCTTTAACTTTATATATAAACATATATGAGATGGAAATATAATTTTATTATAATTATTTAAAAAAAAGAAGTTAAAATATTTAAATATATATATAACTGTTTTAATTATTAAAAAAATATAAATATTTATTTTATTAATAAAAAAAAATTCAAACATACATACATACGTCTTCAATCGATTATAAATATAAATACATATATGTAACATATAAACATATACATTCATATAAAATATGTATATATGAAACATATATATAAAAGCCATATGTCACGGCTACAAAATTCGACAATCTGTTTCGTTTACTTCCAGCAGGCTTGACCTCGCACTAAAAACTGTTCATGACAATTTGTTTTTCTAGTTTTCAATACAGTAATAATCAAATTAATGAGAGTCTAATCAACTGTAACACCAGCTGAGCCCACAAGAAACCATAATTTTGATAAGCGAGCTAAAATATTTTTTAGCCTTTGTTCGGTGGGTTTTTGACCCAATTAGATAAGCATCAAAGGCGTAAAATTTGTGCTTAGTAAAGGGGAGGCTGCTGAGAATGCTCGACTTTCTACTCATTCATATTGAGAAATTTAGAACAGCATTCCAAGCGGCGTCGGTGGTGTAATGGTCAGCATAGTTGCCTTCCAAGCAGTTGATCCGGGTTCGATTCCCGGCCGACGCACAAGTAAATTTTTTATTTTCCAGAATATTTATGTAATTTTAATTTAATATTTACATTGCCTAAGTGACCCTAATCAGCTGCAGATGAATTTATTTTTGGCAACTGTGATTTCCATTTAGCTTCGTAATTAATTTAGTGCCGCACAAATTGCTTAATTTGCGCTGGGCGAGTGATTGCAACAGCTGCTATTAACTGATTCAGAATCGACCGTTCTATATTAAAAGCATGCAATTAAATTTCAATTACCAAACAGTTGACCACAACTAGTCAGCGTGCCCAGTTCATGCATATCTAATTATTGGACTCTGGAAATTTAGAACGACATTTTTGCATGTCATCAAATATTTGCATTCGAAATGAAATTATGCTGCCCATGCGCTTGTCAAGTAAATATTTAAGCTAATAATATTGTTGGCCATGCCAGCCGAAGGTCGCTGACTCCACCACAGCGAAGACACGGAGACGGCTCACTAATTAGTATGCCGTTTGCATATGGCAAACGCTTTGTTTGCACTAATTTCCTTCGTCCGGCCACATGGATGGAATGTCTGTTGAAGATTTGGTCAACAAGCCGGGCTGAGGGAGCCTGCACAGAAAATGTTTGTATATTGTGGAGAAGAAATATGTGAGCGAGGACTGTTGAGAGACCTTTGAGTGGGAGCAGGCTTCAGCTAAAGTTAAATATAAATGTTATTAATATTAATATTTTAATTGAATATTATTTTAATATAATTCTTATATTATAATATTTTAAAAATATATTTCTAATATTATAAAAATGTAGTATTTTTTTTAGAGTATATATAGAGCTAAGGGTTTCTGAGTTCTGCCAAAAGGTTTATTGTTGCTTCGGCAGCATACGAGTGAGAACCTTGTCTGGCTGCAGCTGCAGCTCTCTGCAAATTAAAAATCTTCCAAAAAAAAAACTCTCAGCTTAAGGTCAAATGCAATATTTTGTCATATATTAAACACTTCATCAACAAGCTATAGGCCTCTCTATATCTTCCACTTCCTACCAACATTTTGCGCTGGCTGTGTCCAGGCGAACTCCTTGACTGTCTGCGGCTCCTGCTGCGCTCATTTGCTATTCATTGCGTTCGTGGCATGTCTTGACTTATGCGTATTACTGCAAATATCAATTAATGCAGGAAACGTGCGTAAAATATTTCAGATTTCTTCACGCGCAGCCAAGAGTCGCCAGCTGACCTTGGATTAAGCCCAATATTGAATAGCCATGAGGAGAAAAAGGCATAAAGAAGATAAGAACTTCCAGACGGGCAACATAATTGATTTGCTGGCGATTTATGCGTCTGCCCCAAGGCAGCCTTAAGGGTCAGGTCACACACACACACACACACAGAGAGAGAGAGTGTCTCAGAAGTTCAAGTTGCTGTTGTTGTTATTGTTGTTGGGCACACAAGTGTGAGCCTGACATGAACATGACCAAGTGCAATATGTAAAGCATGCTCGACTGCATTTGTAATCACTTTGAGCATCATTAAGTAAATTACAAGCTGCCAACAGCAAGGGCAGCATTAGTTGTAGATACATTTGTATCTCGAGCAGCAACAAGGGAATGCGGTGCGGTTGACCAACATTTGGGCTTTATTTAGTCTGTTAGCTCGTTTAACTATTTCACTTAATTCAAGTCTGTCTCTTTGTCTCTCCCTCTCGATCTCTGGCATTTTGAGTGCCTGTCCGGGGCGCTGTTTTAAACTAATATTTGCTTGGGCTGCCACGCCTCAAAAGAGCATAAATGAAACACAGCCTTTTACGTTTTTGGCATTTCAATGGCATGCCACGCCCCCGCCCCAGCTGTTGACTGTGGCACGTTTGTTTATTTGTTTGCTGCCGCTGCTGGCCGTGGCCGTTGGTTCCTTTTTTGCGGTTTGTGTTTGGCCTGCATATTTATGGGCACATAAGGTATACAATACGACCTCTATCCCTCCCTCTCTCCCCCTCTATCTCCCCCTCTCTATAGTTCTTTATCACTAGCCATACTTATTATGCCGCTCTGCGGTTTATTTGTGCCCACTTTTGTTGCTGCTCCTGTTTGTATTTGCTCTGCGGCATCTTCACAGCTGAGCGATTGGGTCTCAATATTGGTCTACGTCGCTTTAGCCAGCTCCTCTGGGTCCTTAACACAATTGCTGCCTGCGGGCTTTGAGCCTGCCCCAAAATAAAGAAAATAGATATTTGTAATTGTAATTTTCGACACATTCGCAATATGTGTTGTGGGCCAAGCCTATCGCAATATAAATATATATCTAGATAATATGTGTAGAATATGTGTATAGATAATAGATAGATATGTATAGATAATATGTGTTATATATAAATATATAAAACTGTTGAGTAAAGGCGCAGACTTATGTGATATATATTCTTATTACAGAAGCAAAAGCTAACTTTAAAGTGATATATATATATATATATATGAAATATAGAAATAATATAATTTAATATAATATAATATAATATATATATATTGTATATTGCCAACACGTACAGTTCTATATACCATTCTTTTTCTATACATATACATATTTACTTATATATCCGATATAGGGTTTCATATATAGAGTTTCAGTCTAACAATGCCTTTGTATATCCCCCACAAATGCCTTTGCTATACATAAACTATTCAGCTCAATATACAATTCCCGCTAATCCCCGTTGATAATAATAATTTACATCAATCTTGCATTATAGCTCAACACTAAATGTCAGCTTACCAGACTCAATTTAATCAATGTTCATTGGGTTTATTTAGTCAAATCTTTAGCGCTCTTCAGGCCTGCGGACCTGTTTCTTTGGCTGCGACCACACGCATATCAATCTTAACATCAATTTCAATCTAATCGAAGCCATTTCCACTTCCATTTGGCATTTCTAACCAATCAGGTGTAATGATGTCTCTGTTCGCTTTAATTAAAAAGAAAAGTTTCCAAACCCTTCTCATGCCCTCTCCACACGCATATCAATTACGCGGGCGATTAAGCCAAACCAACTGCCAACTGATTGCCAATGCATGCCAGGGCCAAGGCTCAGACTTCGATGCAGCGAGTGTGTGGATGTATGTATGTATGTATAGATGGATGTATCTAGCATATTCTTTTAGTCTTCGACAGCATCGCCATCGTCGTCGTCTGGTCGTGTCATCATTAGAAAAATTGCTGCAGACGCAGCGAGCGACGCTTTGGAGGCCGCGTTACGCACACGAACTGTCAACTGGCTAATAGGCTGAAAGGAAACTGGTTAAGAAAATTGCAGCCTTGATTGCATGTGACCGCACGAACAGCAGCAGCAGCAGCAGCCGCTGGGAGAGCAGGAGGAGGCACAGCCGAACGCTTCCAACGGGGCCTTAATTTGGCTTAAATGGCTGACCAAATTGCACAGTTACCTCAGCACTATGTAAATCTACATAAGTGTGTGTGTGTGTGTGTGTGTGTGTTGGAGTGCGTGGTAATAATTTTCCAATTTCATGCAATTTAATTTTCGTTGTCATGCGGCACATTTATTTTATGTTTGTTGTTGTTGTATTTAGGCTTAAAATCTTTAACGTTTAATTGTCGTGATTTTTAGCGAGAGCCCAGTCAGGCGGCTACCTTAATAGCATTTTGTTGTAATATTTTATGGTATGCAGCTTAACCGGTAGTTATAGATTGGCTTGATGTACTGATGTATGTATGCATATGTGATGTAAGAACGGTTTATGTTTGGTATTTGAATATGAATGGATGCTGGGTGAGGTGGGCGAGGGGGGTGCGTGACCTGTGTGAACCTTTCAGCTTGAGTCTTATATTATATTATATTATTTTTATTTTATATTATATTATATATATATATATATATTTTTTTTTTTGTTTTATTTATTTTTTTTTTTTTAATTTGTATATATATTTTTATATACATATATAAACAATTGCATATATAAAATTTTTAGCAACTGTTCTGTTTCTCTAGTATTGCCCAATCGCTGAGGAATGCACACACTTATCTCAGGCGCACAACACCCAACTAGCCAAAAGTAACAGCAGCTAAATAACATCTTCGCCAAGTAAGTGAAGTTGGGAAAACCAGTCACCCACTTGGCCAGTCCATAAAGTGGACAATTCATGGCATGTCGGCAGTCGGCAGTCGGCAGTCGGCGGTCGGCGGTCGGCAGTCGGCATTGTCGGCACACACTAACAGCCAACAAGAGACAACTTCTTTCCCACCTTGATCCCAATCAACCTTTGGTGACACTGCCGATGGCATCCTTAGCCTCAGCTTACTGCTCGCGCCTCTCGCGGCTTTAACATGGCTCTTGCATTGCTTGGCCGATTTTATTTTATTTTAGTTTTTTGCTTTTCGCTTTGCCTCGCCAATTAATTAAGCGACACGAGAAGCGGCCAAGCGGACTGCAGGCCGTGAGGCCGCGAGGCTTGTGCAACTGTGGCAACTGCACAACAAATTTCGCTGAAAATTGGCCATGAAGCGCATTCTAATTCTATTAGCAAAAAGCTAAAGCCAAAGCACCGCAAGGCAATTATGAGCGAGCGAGGACATTCCTCGACCAGTGGCCAGCCAGCAGCAGTGCGAATAACTGAAACAATTTCCAAATTTAGTCACAAATAAAATAAATATAACAATTTTGCATAAATAATGTGTGGAAAGCTGAGCACATTTAATTAAATAAAATGTGCTGAAGCTAATGAAGATAAATCTAAACAGAAATGCCCTGAAAAAGATAGAAAATACTTAATATATGAATTTATGTTAATTTAAATATAGGAATTTTTTAATAAATTATATTTGTTTTTAATGAATAATAATAAAATAAAATATAATATATACATTCAATAATAATATATAGTAGTATATAAAATAAAATATATAAATAAAATAATATATATTTTTAAATTTATAAAATTATATACTCTTATTTTAATTTTTTGGTAATGCATATATGATTATATAAAATATGCTGAAGTCAATGACAATAAGTTTGACTGGCGAATGCTCTTAAATAAATATTAGAATAATAATACAAAATATAAATCTAGTATAGAATATATAGTAATATAATCTAATTTATTACAAAATAATATAATATATTATATAAAATAATTTAACAAAAACTATTTATATTTTATTTTAACTTACTAATTATTTTAAAATTATTATTTATAAATGCGCCTAAAGACCAATTGAAAAGTATTTATTGTTGTAGTAAAAAAACTCCCTTTTATTTTCTCTATAATATACGACAAAAACAGTTCCAACTATTTGCATATTAAGCTGCCACGCCCATTTGCATAGTCCCACATATTACTTCCTAATTAAAAAACTACAAAACTTTCGGAGCGAATGTCTGGGAATGACGAGCGCCATCATAGAAGCTGAGTTGCTTTTAATGATGATATTTTGCAGCCGGCAAAACTTTTTTAATAAGTTTGTCAAAATGCCTGGCAAAATGCCATACACACACACACACACACACACACGCACAACATGTCGGGCTGTCAGGCAGCATGGAAAAAATAAGATTTAAGCATTTGGATGCTGGCATTTTACATTACACAATCTTAAGCATAGACAGCTGGAACAGCAACAGCAACGGCAACGGCAATTGACCTTTTGACACCTACACAACACCTACAAGAGACGCAGACACACAGACTGCGAGTGGGCAAACAAATTTAACAAATTACTCGCAATGCAAATAAGCAATCATCATAAATTGCATTTTATTTTGCGCCCCTGGCTAAGCAGCATTTCTATTTGTTTAGCCAAACAAAATGTTTGAGCCAAAGTGCAAAATGCGCAAAATGTTGACAAATGCAATTATTTACGCAGATAAACAACTCGAGATTAATTAAGCTTTTTTGCACTTTAAAACATAATTTAATTAAATAATAAATGTATCTTGTCATGACTGAGCAGAAGTTATTAAATACAAATTAAAAACAAATTTGTATTTTGGCATCAGTAAAGGTTTACCTGGCTGAGATAGTTTGAGATTTTATATTTTGGATTTACCTAGAGTAATTTGATTTGGCCAGGCATGCGGCGTCGGTGGTGTAATGGTCAGCATAGTTGCCTTCCAAGCAGTTGATCCGGGTTCGATTCCCGGCCGACGCACAGTAATATTTTTATTTTTACAATTTTTGTACACAAGTATAATAGAAGGATATTTATGTGATACCATAATAAATGTATACATTTATCATTTTCTTTTTTTTTTCGCTATTATATATTTTTGCCAATATCTTATCAGTGTGTTGAAGCTTAGTTAAATTGATTTACAGCTGCTATTATATATTGTTAATGCTTTTCCATTAGCAGTCAATTAATTTAATAATTTTGCTATCAACAATATCAATATCAAGTTGATAACAAATTAATAGTTCGACTGCATTTGCCCAGAATTAACTACGATTATTTTAAGCAGAGATTTCAAGGGGAAGCAGATGTTAAAGTATATAAATATGTTAAATATTTAGAGAGTTGATTGCTGTGGGAACTTGAAGAGAGGAGCTCAATCCATAAAAAAAAAATATATATATGGCAGACCTCCCAGCTTACAGCAAAGCCTTAACAGCCTTTAGCTAGTCAACCAAACTTACTGAAAATATTCATATATAATTTATTTTGCATTCATTATTAATTTGACTAATTTATTAATTTTTTTTTATAATTTATTACAGACCCACCCACACAATAATATAACCGTTAGGCAGTAGCCAAAAAGAAATTTGTCTAAATTTATGCACAAAACAGAAAAATAAAGTTCCGTTTCGGCTGGGACAAATTCTCATTTGATGTTGTGCATATTAAACGATTTGGCTGTCGGCCAAATCAAAAAGTCAACTCAAACACAAATTATCAATTAGCAGGGCATAAGCACAATTTTAGACTGGGCATTATCATATAGAGTGCGATTCAACATTGTTGGTGGTCTGTCTCTCACTCTGTCTCCATGTAAACGCTGTCAATATAATTAACGGCAAATGGAGACGAGTCTCACGGGCTGACTAGAACCTGTGCTATGCATGACGACAGCTACCGTAAGCGATTCCCTTCTAGTCCTACGACTACGACGAGTCCCCAGCTGTAATTCCACGCATAATTACACAAATATGCGCTGTCTATGCAAATGAGACGTGGCGACGACGGCGACTCCTCACTTCCTGGACTTGCGTCTTGGGGCGTTGTGTGTTCCATCATTTGTTCGTTATTTATATGGCGGACGATTACGCGCAATTAATGCATCAATGCAAGTTATTGAATATTGAATACTAATGACGCCAGCCGTATGGCCTGGCATCCAGCCGCACACAATATAATTGCGGTCGTAAATTGCAGAGTCAGCTGAATGTCTAAGAAAATGCAGTGACTCCCCACGCCACGGCAGGAGCAGGCGCTCGATCTGCTTGTCACTGGACGCAGACATTTGCCAGACAGCGTCTGAGCGATTGACCGCCCTGCGCCCATATCTCAGTGTCATAACGGACAGTGCTGACAGTAAATAATCCATCAATAATTGCATCTTCACAGCGAGTCTTTCCGGGCTGCAGCCGCTCAGCACTTTATGTCAATTGTGTTGACATTAATCATGGCTGTTTTGATTTCGCTACGTTGCCAACTACTCAAAATTGGCCACCCAACGCTCTAGCCAGCCAGCCAGCGAGCAGCCAGACAGTAGTTGATCTGGCTATCTGGCAGGTGACAGCCTGTCCGCTACTGCCACTGCTGCTGCCACTGCTGTGCGTAGCAATCCACTCACTGAGCTGGTTCTGTGGCTCTCAGGCAAAGCAAGATATTCAATCAGAGCTGATCATTTAAAGGCATTTAAGCATTTCACTTGATCAAGCTGAGAAATACTGGAAAAATACTTTAGAAATTGTGTAAGTCTTTAAATTATTAAATAATATTATAACAGGCTTAAAGGCTTAAATTTAGCCTTGCTCCCAATCTTCGATTTCAATTTGATATTTGTTACTAACAACTGTTGAGCTATGTCACTAATGCCGATCCAATCTATATTTCTATTTAATATCATTCAGTTTAATATGCCTGCCTGACCTAGAGCATAGCTCTCACGTTTCAGAGCTCAAAGAAAAATTTAAACTGAATTTCCTTTAATAAATCTTTATAAAATATATGATAAATTGAGGCTTAAAGACTACAGCTAGCTAGAAAAAATTGCAAAATAATAAATAAAAGTATATTAGCTTTATCTCTCTTAGTTAAGTTAGTAGATTGGTTTGCTTTAATCAATCTAAATTGGTGTTCGAGTCAAGAGATAAATATTTATTATATTTTATTTTATTTATCAATCAGATTTTTTATTTGCAATAAATTCAAGAGTAAACTTTCGTCTTAGATCCTCATTCTCTCAAGATTTGTAATATAATTAATTTATATTAAATATAAATACAAATATATTAATTTATACGATTATTTTATTTTAATTAAATACAAATATTTATTTACCCTTTATTTCATAATAAAAATATAAACACATTAAAATATTCTATTATTTATATGTTAAATATATTTTTATATATGTATATTATATTATTATTTATTATATTATATTTATAAATATGTTAGTCCATTTAAATGCTTTGTATATATGTATATTACAATTTATATTTATATATATTTTTCTTTAATTTATAATATAATATATAAATATATTTAAATGCCGTTAGGCCCCCTCAGACAATCTCCATACAATTTTGGTTTTTTTAACAATCAGCCTCTTTAGCTGTTAATCTACTTCGGCAAATAGCCTTCTGTTTGCTGCGAGACATTAAATATTTAGCATAAGCAAACTTGAAAGTTTTTATAATTTATTTTTGTCATTGTTGGAGCCGAAACAGAAGCCGAAGCAGCAGCAGCAGACAGATTTGCTATTTGAACTGTCAGCTTTGGCACTAAAGAAATGCAAACAGCAAACAGTCAAACACACACACACACACACACACATACACACATACAAATGTATGTTTACACACTCGAGGCTTACACACACACATGCTCATTGTTATACACTTGATGTAGTTTGTTTATATTTGTTTATGTTAAATATTGAAGTGCATATGAAGCCACTAAGAGAGAGAGAGAGGGAGCGCCACTTCAAAGCCGGGCGAAGCATTTCAGGTCAGCTAATGGCTGCCTTTTTCCAAAGGTAACAACGACAACAGCAACAACATTACCGCAGAGAACTTTTACGGTAAAAGTGGATTTTCTTTTGCGCCATTTTTGCGGCATTTTACGTTTCTTTCGCTGCCGTTTGCCTGCTCGGTCTACTCGTCCCCCTGCTTACACCTCTTGGAAGCCCAACTCGTTACCTGCATTCAGCTGCCTGCCCTCGCCCGCCTCGTCTCTTCAAGCTGCTCGAAACAAAGTGGTCCTCGTGGCTGCGTCCATCCGCAAAAATGTTTGTAGCCACACAGGCGCTGCCTGTGGCGCCCGCAGCTTACTTCTGCCAAGAAGAGTCCGCAACACCCAAAGCCCGGGCGCGTGCAGCCAGCCAATGCATTTGGGTCAGGGTTCCTGGGGCAGACGCATAGAAAGTTGCCGCTGACATACAAATGCTAAAGAAATGCTAAAGAAATGCTCAAGAAATGTGCGAAGCGATTGAGACTCGGCCAGCCGAACACGTCTCAGTGAGGCTAATCTTACTCGATTTTCACATGAAAAGCAGCCGAAGAAGTAGCTAATTAGCATAACTAAGAGTTTGATTTACGAATCATTTATATATAGATTTAGTAAGAGACTTTGAACTATATTTCTATTATAATCTATAATCTTAAAGTCAAGCCGACCTTCACTACAATATGCGCTCATGGTCTTTAGACAATAAGCGTTTGACTTCACAGTGTCGCCCACTTGGACTCAGATATCGTGGCCAGATTTACGGCGACTATGGGCTAAGGCAAAACCCACTATAAAACTAATCCGCAGACTCGAGAGCAGCAACACACATCCGCAACAATTGCTGGCGCACAGCAACAACAATCAAATCAGCCAATCAACTGTCGATTACTTAAGCCATTTTCAATCAACACGGCCAACGTCATGGCACACACACACACACACATCCGAATTACAAATCTCAAACGCACAATAAACGCAATTACACGCGGCAGGTGAAGAGTTAGTGGGCGTTCAAGAGAAATAGTCTGCCCGTTATGCGTTTGACCGCAGGCCGCAAAACGCGGCAAAGGAAATGAAAGCCAAGCGCGCCACACACAGCTCTGCACTCACATACTCTGCAGTCGCCCGCCATCGCTCAATCAATCATTCAATCAGTCCGTCCACACACGCCTGCATATTGCCAACATGATTCGAGTCAATTATGAGCCAGCCACGTTTGCGATAAGTGTCCCCAGCGGGCCAGCAGTTTGCCCAGCATGCAATCAGCACTAAATTATTTGCGTCGAAAAACTAATCGAAACTTCATATCAATTTTCATACGCACATCTCCAAAGCGGGCCAGACAATCTCAGACAATGCATAACAAATTGCGTCGAGCGAATTTGTGTGAGTTTGACAGACAGCCCTGTTTGGGTGTCATCAAAACTTGACTAGATGCTTAACACGACTCTGCGAGAGAGTGCCTGAAAAGTGGGTACAAGAGTTGAATGAGAGAGATTAATGATATATATGAATATAAATATATAATATATTAAATATAATATTAATAATAAATAATATATAATAAAAACAAACTTTATTATTCATTAAAAATTATCTATATTTTGCATACCAGCTTCCTCCCACTACTACTATCTGTCTTCATCTATTTATTGCTTGTCAAGTTGCTCCCTCTATATCTAGCTATCTGTAAGTCTGTTCTCATTTATTAGATTAAGTTTTCCACTGAATTCTATAGCAAACATATTCAAAATATATTTTATATTATTATTTTATTCACTTATACTCATTTAATTTTTTTTTTTTTATTTTTTCAAAAGGTTTAATTAATGTATTTTTTATAGTACTAATTTTTTATAATTTATTTAAATATAAAAAAAAATTAAAGTTTTTAAAAATATATTTTATTTTGTAGTTACTCATTTGAAATTTATTTAAATTAATTTTATTTATTTAAAATCTGGGTTTTAGGTGGACATCACAATCTGAAAACTTCCTTAATTTTCCAAAAGCCCAAGGCATAAGCTCCCTTTGCCTTTATCTGAGGGTTCCTTTCTTGCTTGATTTCTAAGAAATTATTAAATGAGGTTCTTATATATAAGTGGAGCAGTTCTAAGTACTTCCAACTACTGCCCCTACTGCATGCCCTTACAACATGCACACAATTGCCATAAATCCCTCTGCATAAACTAAACTGAAAATGTTTTTGAATACATAAAAAACTTAGAAGTCTCAGCTGTTTGTTTCACTTGACTGTGCACACTTTAAGCCATTTCGAGACGTTGCCTTGCCGAATTCATAAAGTCCATTTCCGGTTTTGTTTTGATACGTTTTTAAGTGGATTTGCTGAGTAGTTGCTGCTGCTGCTGCTGCAACCCCCACTGCAACTCTCATTTTCATTAAGTCGTTGTCTTTAACATTTACCGCCCTCTATTTCCATTTCCACTTCCATTTTCCAGGCGTATCTAAAACTTTTCCCGGCGGTAAAATAAAGTTACAATTTTTATAACGATTTCAGTTTTTTTTTTGTCTTTGTTTCTGCGCCTCGCCTTTATCCCCAATTCATCTGTTTTGCATATTTCTTTGTTATGTTTGTATTATTTCCATTTCTCTCTCTCTCTCCCCCCCGTTCCTTTACGACTGTGTAACGTAATCTCCGCATGCCGTGTCCGTCCGGATAGGTTGTACCGAAAAAAATCTGCTGTAAATATATGCAAATAAGTTCAGTTTGTGCTTTAATTTGAACGAACTCAAAGCTGAGGTCGACTATGACCTTCGCATTAAAGTTTTTCGCAAGCTTGAGCAAAGTTACAAAAAGAACTAATGACAGCAGGCAAATCATGTTGGAAAATGGGAAATATCATGGCTTTAAGCGAAATGTGTTTGAGAGAGGAAAACAAGTTGAAAAGAAATGAAGAATTTAAGCTGGGAGGGCCTGGCTATGAGGTACACTGTGTGTAGTTGGTTTTGCTGAAAGAGATACGATTTGAATATAGCTCAAGCTCAGAGGTTCGGATGTGTAGAATCTCAATCAATAGCATCTTTAGCTAGACTAGCCAGAGAAGAGACATGCCCAAATCATGGCTTTATCTAAGGTGCCCAAACATATGTCAACAATACTCAGCCAATCTTAACTCAAACCCGCCGAAACATCTATCTCTCCAGCACATCTCCCTATTTATAAACTCAACAAGTTCATCATAAATAATTCTAATTCCGTCCGATAAGTATTGAAATAAATTTGTAAGTTTCATATAGATATTTCTGAATGTCTTTGGGTTCTGTCAGTATGCCATATCTCATCAGCTGTTAGCCCAGTTCGAAGATGGCCAACATGTGTCTGTCAATTGATTTGGCCGAAACTAGTTGACAACTGTTATTAGTGGCGGCCTCGCCTGTTGTCTATAAATCTTAACTAAAGTCTATTTTTTTCGGACTGCCAGTAATTTGTACGAGCGTCATATATTTACGCATTGTTGATAAACGCTCAGATAACCCGCAGATAACTGGGCTAATAAAACCGATTGGTCAACTAGGGCCAATTCCAGGTGATTCACTGGAAAAACGTAACCTTAGATATAGATCATAGCACAGTAAATGTTCCGATAATGGAACGTTCCCGAATGCGGTTCCAAAGGTTTTACTTTATATAGAAATTAAAGTTTATTTATATAAGGAAAAAATTAAATAACTTAAGCATGATTCAGCTGTATATATAAATAAATATATATATATATATATATATATATATATATATATATATATATATATATATATGTCTATATTATATATATAAATATATATGTATATGTCTATATTATATATATAAATATTTATATATTAGTGTGTATTTCTGTACTTAGCAGATAAGCCTCAACAGCCTTGTCATATGATAGCCAACTTAAGAGACATGCAAACAAAGCAAATTAGCGTTCGATAAGTCACAAAAATATAGCAGGAACAAGCTAAATGATCTTAACTAGACTGCGATTGACTATCTATATACTCAGTATCTGTATGGAGCTCTATTTATATACCGAGTCAAGTTAAATATATATTTTATTTGTTTTTTAATTTTAATTTAATTTAAATATTTTTTTTATATTAGTTTATATTGATGATTTATTTTAAATATAAAAAAATGAATTAACATTTCGTTAATGCCATTAAAAAAATATTAAATTATTATTAATTTTTAAAAATATATAAATAATAAAAAAATTATTAATAAATAAATAATAAATTACTAATGAATAAATAATAAATAAAAATATATAAATTGAAGAATTAAATATTAAATAAATAATAAACTAATTAATTAATAAATACAGCTCAACAACCTTCATGCCCTCAAGCATACAGGGTATACGAGCCCCTTAAAAAGGTTTGGCTCTCAAGTCTTAGCTCTTGCCGGCATTTCTAACTCGTAATGGAGTATAGAGATATTCTAGGGAAAATCTTGAAGTGCCGCCAATTGACTAGGAAATTGTTGCGGTCAGCGAAATGACAAGTTTTAGTTCAATTTTAGTTGGCAAAGACAAAGGGTGTAGCAAACATGGTGCCAACGCAAGCTGTTATCCTTCTGCTCTGCTGCTCCTTGGCTGCTGCGAGCGAGCTGCAAAGAGGAGGCGTGAGTGCATCAGCTCCGCGCAGCTGCCACAGCTGCGAGGGCATCAATTGCCAGCGAACCACGCGACAAAATGCGACTGTCAAGTGCAGCGATCTGCTGGACATTTGCGTGACGGTCTACGAGGGCTGTAAGTATACTATGGTGCTTAGAAAGGATTAGTCTTATATTCCTTAAATATACCAAACAGTTCGGGTCAGTGAGCGGGGCTGTCTGCTGCAACTCTCGCTAGCTGCGCAATCCAAGTGCCAGGAGCGAGATCCGCAATGTCAAAAGTGCAGCGGAGATCTGTGCAACAATCAAGGACGCGTCGACTTTCAGTGCATACAATGCAACGGCTCCGATGTGAGTATTAGGATCCTCTATATTACATTATATTCACTCCTCTCTCTTTCTCTTACAGAACTCCAAGTGCAACGTGGCAGGCGACAGCATCAGCGCCGCGCAGTGCTCGGCGCCCACTGGCAACAACGCCTATTGCTATGTGAAGTCGGCTGGCTCGCACCTTGAACGAGGCTGCTCCCTGAGTGTCAAGGAGCAAGTGAGTTGCCTCAAGGACAACGACTGCAGCCTGTGCCTGCCCGAGAACGGTCATGGCCCCTCTGCCTGCAACAACTACGTGCTGGAGTTCAGCGCCAGCGGAGCCAAGGGACAGCAGCTGTTTGGCCTTCTGCTGGGACTGATCAGTTTCCTAAGCCTTCAAGGACTCTTTTAGTCTAATTTGGAATTTTTGTATAATACAAAAAATATATAATAAATAAATGAGTAATCGAGTGATTGAAAAATTTAGGTTTTCAGCTTATCAGCGGCAGAAATCAATTGACCTATTTAATTTTTAAAGCATTATAAAGGCAGGCGTAGCTAAATTAAGTAAAAGAAATAGGAAATGGGTTATTTAAGAATAATTTATATAGGCCTGAGATAATGTTTAATAACAGGAATAAGTATTATAAACTTAATGGAAGATATAATATTTAAAACATAAACCAAGCGAAAAGCTGAAAAAAAGTTGCTAACAAACAACTTGAATCAAAATCCCTTTACTTTCGGCTTGTATTAATTTGTTTTAAGAGTGATGCATGGAAAATCGTGTGTTAATAGATATAGTAGTGCGAAATGTAAGAAGTTTTAAAAATATTTATAAAAGGTATAGTGATTGATCTAAGGACATGCTTTCTATCTTTAGTTTCGTGAGTAGTAAAATGTATAATAATATGATTAGATATTATACATTTTATTACAATAATATACAACAATTAAATTAATTAAAAGAATACAAATAATTTCTGTTTGATTCTTTATCGATATTTTCGAAAGAAGAATAGTTGTATTTATAAAATATATATACATACATATATATATGCATGCATCTTAGTCTCTTGCTGTGGTCAGCCGTGGTATTTACTATATTTCTTTATATTGCTAGCTTATCACTGCCTGATTATTTTTTTAGTAGATTCCAAGTAAACAAAAATAAAGCCAATATATGGTAAAACAAAACTGTAACTATTTTGGTTTATAAATAATATAATATATATTTTAAAAAATGCGTAAAAAATGCTAAAAGCAACAGAAACCTCAAATGATAAAACAAAATAAAATAAAATATAACAAATATGTTTGTAGAAATATGTATAATGATATACATGTAAAATGCACGTTTTTTATGCGACTTTAATAATTTTGCAATAATACTGAAAGGAAATCAAAAATACTAAAAAAAATGTTATAGATATTGAAAAAATCCAAGCAATTTCGGACCTTATAATATTATTAAAAAATAAGTTTATCAACTGATTCATATTAATTTTAATTTTAATTCAGCACAAATACTCATCAATTACGAAACTATAATATATATAGCTATAGCTAGGTGCTGTGGCTTCGCCACCTTTCCCTTGTCGAGTGTTTTTGCGACATCGAGTGCACTTCACACGGCAACGAGCATATAAAAGCCAAAAGCATTGGCCTCCGGCCGACAGTTAAAAAAGCGCATCATGAACGGCAAAGCAACTCTGAGTGCGCTGCTGTTGGTCGTCCTTGCGGCAGGCCACAGCCAGGCCAACAAAATCACGAGTTGTCACAGCTGCAACGGCATCAACTGCCAGCGAACGGACCTGGCTGCGGTGCAGCAGTGCGTGGACTCGCTGGATTACTGCGTGACCATCTACGAGAAGTGTAGGCTATAAAACAAATATCTGATATTTATTCTAATATATATTACTTACAGCTCAGGTCCTGTTCAAAGGCTGCTCTCTGGAGATACCCGTTAATCTGCGCCCTCGCTGCGACTCGCCGCACCACGATGATGCGTGCTTCAAGTGCAACTCGGATAAGTGCAACAATGTGGGCTCCATGAGGTTCGCCTGTGTGCAGTGCGACTCCAGCCAGGTAGGTGGCATGACTAGGGATTTCTCTCAGATCTATATTGACTTTCCTTTGCGTTCACAGGACGCCAACTGCGCTGAGAACGCAACCAGCTTGAAGCCAACAGTGTGCACCGCTCCAACGGCGACCAATTCCTATTGCTATGTGAAGGCCTCGGCCTCGGGCAGCAACATACAGCGCGGCTGCTCAACCACGCTGACTGATCAGCAGAGCTGCCTCAGGGATGCCAACTGCCTGCTCTGCTCCTCCGGCGATATCCGCGGCTGCAATAGCTTGAATATTACCTTCGATTCGAATGCGGGCAATCGCTTCATTCGTTTCCTGCGCTAATTTAATCTTTAATTTTTCCGATAAATAATAAACTTTTGGCAAGAATATATGCACATCGAATATGATTCATAAATATCTGGGAATTCGACAGCTTTTTTTTGGAATATATCTAAGCCAAAGACTGTCAGATAAGATACCCAAATACAGCAGAGAAGTAAACAGTCGGGTTAGTGGAGCAGAGTAGACTGGGCGAAATCAAATTTGGTAATACCCTTGGATATATATTCGATGATTACCTAAATGTATATATAGCACTGATATAGATAAGATATATATGCATATATATATCTTTAAGTTGTTATAGTATAGCTCTATGGCATTCATATCAAACTTTTTATATGCAATTGTTGATAAAGTCTGTGAAATGGGTATTTATCATTGTGGCTCTATTGGCTGGTTGATCAGCTGTTTATAATATGGATTAGAGGGAGGGCATGGCAGCGGGCAGAAGGAAAGCATAAAGACTTTGCCAAGCCTTGAACATATATATCCGATTCAATTCTAAACTTCAGTCTAATAACCTAAAGAACTCTATTACTCAAAGCTTACAGCCTTACTCACATGCTGAAGCTCCAATATCAACTTTTTAAAAATAAATTAATAAATAAAAATAATAATTAAATAATAATAAAATACAGAAAAAATTCCATGACAGATGTAAACATGTTTATTTGCTTTTGACTAAGGAAGACCTGCTAATGCCCATTAGAATGGTCATTTAAGTACCTTTAGCTCGCCCAAGAAGCCAACTGGTGAACTGCTGTTTACACAGTGCTCAAGAGCAATGCAAACAATCACGAAAAGTCATCCAGTGAGCTTTATTCGGTTATCAATCAGCTTGACTTTGCCAGAGGTAGTAACAGATACTTGTGCTCACTTTAAAGAGCCGACCAAGCCGAACAACTTGAACCAGACACCCTTGATTGCTGTGGAGTTTATATAAAGCGTAGGCCACCTAATCGCCAATCCAAATGCCCAAGGCAGCAGTTCCAATGATGACTAGGAAGCGTGCGATTCTCCCTATTTTATTGGCTTTGCTGGGGGCCAGTTGTGTCCTGGCCTCGGAGTCTTGCGTCTACTGTCGCGGCAGCAACTGCCAAAGGAGCAGTTATCAGGCCACGGAGCAATGTGTTGATCAGCTCGATGCGTGCGTCAGTGTGTTTGAGGGGGGCGCGGTTAGGGCACAGGGCTGTCTGGAGAGGCTTGAAGACAGCTGGAGGGTGGGATGCAAGCATGGAGCTCACTCTGCACTGCAGTGCGAGATTTGTCTAAACGAAAACTGCAATAATGTCAGTCCTCCTCCGCTCTCCTGTGTGCAGTGTAATGATACGGAGGTAAGTTGTATAGAGATGCAGTAAAAACTTCAAGCTAAAGAGATTTTTCTTTCAGAATGAGCTGTGTCGCACGGCTCCGGCGCAGCTGGCAGCACAAACATGTGGCATAGCTCGCACTGGACGCAACCTCTGCTATGCGAGCATCAAGAACCAGCAAGTCGAGCGAGGCTGCTCCCTGACCCTAGCTGATCAGCTCGATTGCCTGGCCGACGTCAATTGTCAGCTCTGCGATCCTTCCGAAATAGCTCACTGCAATGCGCAGCCGCTCGAGGAGAGCCAGGAGAGCACAACCTCCACGAGCACAACCTCCACGACCACAACTTCCTCGAGTTCAACTTCATCAAGTTCTAGTTCCAGTTCTAGTTCTAGTTCGAGTTCCACTTCAACATCGACTAGCACCACTACAACCACAGAGCGACCCACTAGCCCAACAACTGAGCCGCCAACCCCAACACCTCAGCCCGGCAGCGCTCATAGCTTATACACGAAAAACATTCCCATTTTGCTGCTGGCTTTGCAGTTGGTTATGTATTTTTATGCCCCCAATAAATAATTTGGCAAAAATAAATATCGTTGGGTTTCGGATTCCCACGACCTTACCTCAATCATAAACTAACTAATAATCATTAAGCGATTGTTAATGTTCATAAATAACGATTAGATGCTTAATAAGACCTATAAACACAGTATATAAAGATATATACTAAGGGTTTCCCCTGCTCAAAGCTAGTTGGATTTACCCTCCCATATTTTCCGGCTTTTCTTCTATAACAAACAATATTGGGTATACTTTTAGTCTTAATAAAAGTGAGCTTATCTCAAAATCTCTAATTGAATAGTTGAAACGGGTTTTAAAAAAACTTTCGGCTAAAAAAACCCAATATCAATAATCTAAGAATGATTAGAAGAGATTAAAGAGCATTGTGAAATTATAGTGGGAAAACCGAGCAAAATAAATGGCCTGGTAACAGCAGACAGTAAATAGGGAATGATACATGAATTCCATGAAAAATTTGACCAAGATAATAAAAGGTCAGCCAACTAAACTGGCCAAAGACAAAGCACTTCCTGAAGCCCTTCAACCGATCAAAAGCTCATAACAAGTTTATCAACTGATAAGATTTGAGTGCAGCGTTATTGGAATTATTATTGCGCCTCGAATTGCATTTCCTAACTGTGTAATGAATCAGAATGATAATAAACGTCTACATAATACCAATAAAATCCATATAAATGTATATAGATGTCGGTTTATAGCCGAAGTTCGGACCTGCAATCCACATATATTAAATTGCTGCCCTGTCGCTGCCTTATCTCATCAAATTCGCCAAAATGACGAGAATCGAGAATCGAACTACACGAGTCTAAACGTGTATCGGGCCCGATTCTGTGATTAGACCGAAACTTTTTGCGGCTTATCTGCCGAATTGTTTTTGCTTTTTATGTTAATTCCCCTTACTAAATACGCACTTGCCGCAGAGGGCGGGAGTGGGTGGCGCGGGTCTGGGTGATGGTGTTATAAATAACGGCGAGTAGAAACTCACTTTATCGGACATTCGGCAGTATCATATAATCATAGTCGTTAATATAAGGCAATAACTGCGGAACGATTCACTATGATACGTCCATTCGACAAATCTATAAAAGGCGCCCCGAACCGAGCCACAAAATTAGTCGGCCGATTCCACGTTTGTTGGTAATACGCGTCGGGTAAAAGAGAACCCATCGATCATGAGACTGAAAACAGCAGGCATAGCTCTGCTACTAATAGTATTAAATTTGGCTGATCCAAGTGGTAGGTCAACTCAAGTGCGATCGGCAAGGATAATGCTAATTCGAGTGTCGGAAAATCTACAAGAGATTGTTAATCAGAGCTATAAATGGATTATCGAAATATAGTTCCTAGTGCGCTTCCATGTGGAATATTATGCAATCCCAACGTGTTCAACTGCAAAGAATATTTATATATAGAAATAATCTATCAAAGTGCAAAACAGTGTTATCAATTACGGTGGAACCATAAACAAATTTCGATGCAAAATGTCACGTAGCTTAACGAACTGTTTGAGAGAAAAAGGCGCGCCAGTGCGAGCATGCCAAAGTGGATAATACGGCGAGCAGGATATGAGACGACAGTGCACAGCTCGAGAACTACAAAATATTTTAACTTTATTCAAGCTAGTTTTTGAAAAGGGAAAATATTTGTTTAAATATCATATATATTTATATATATATAATATTAATAAATAATAAAAAATAAATAAATAATAATAAATAAAATAATAAATATAATACGGGTTGATAAGGTTTTCGCAGATGTGTTTAATCATTAGTAAAACTTTCGACTCTTTCTCTCTGAGGAACTAAAAGATTTTTATATAAAAACATTTTTCAGTAACACATAAATGCCTCAGATAATTCGTGAGAATATTATGCTAGATATGCCTAACAGCGGAAAGACAAACTTGAGTATGTCTTATTGGCAGTTGATCAAGCACATATCAAGTTGCTTGATATTTATTTAATTGATATTGCTGTACTATCCATCTATCGGATATGTGCTTGACAGCCTAGTCTATGTGATCAATCAAGCTCGACTATCTGATGTTTAAGGTTATTAGCCTCAAAATCTGCACAAATATTCGAGTTCATATTAAAAATCTATAAATGGATTATCAAAACTCATTTCATCATTTTATGGAACTTATCTGGGATACAGATCTTATTATAAATATTAAAAAATTGTTAAAAATAGTAAAGAGTAAAAATTTTTAAAAATATAAAAGATATATAGAATATATATTCAGATAAATTCAATTCAACTGCTGAGCGTGCCCAAGTCCATTTCAGCAGAAAATCCTCAAGTTATTAATTAATACGATTAAAGTCATTATCAGCTGCAACTAATGAAACCTGAAGTATTTCATAAGGGGCATGTTGAAATCACCCGATTCCGAAATCAAACTGATTTACCAAGATTTAGTGTGCGGATAGTTTATGAGCGTTTGACTTAGTTGTTTCGGACTTTGGCTGTGGCTATTGACCTTGTATAAGGCGTGTGATACAAGCCAAGATTCTTATTAACTGATTACAGGATTATCTGCTGATAGTTGCACTAGATTAGGGCTAATCTGAAGGGAACTTCAAGCGGGTTGTGCAAACATTTTTTGATTATTTCTCCTCAATATTTCTCAAACATGTTGAGCTCGTCTTTGGCTTTCACTTTTTGCTAACTTCTAGACTTATTTTTACAGTTTTTGTTTTTATGCTCTTATATAAGCCGCACAAATAATGCTATCTCTGGCAATTAGCAATGTACGTTCGTACGTTGTAAATCGATAAAGCAATTTGATTGCGGACCATAAATAACACGGGCATAGTGTTTCGCCGATAAAACTAGCCGCGAGATTAGTGAGAATTTATGTAGGAGTGTGAAGAATATATATGTTCATATATATATGAACTTTACACAGATTTCACAGAATAACTAGCTTTCTGTACTCGAATGATTTCTCTTTTATATTATTAATAACTCTACACATTTTCGCTTCATTTACTTGCAGATGCTTGGACGCACAGCTGGCACACGGGCCCCATAAATTGCTACATCTGCGACAGCCTGGAGCAGTGCTCCGCCAGCTGGGGCCAACTGCAGCTATGTAATAATAACAATGCTCAGAGCTGTGTGGCTGTCTTCGACGGCAATGGGGCGGTGGTGCAGCGGGGCTGCAGCGACAAGCTGGAGGCAACGTGCAAGGACGCCGATTGCTATGAGTGCCGTTCGAGTGGCTGCAACAACCTGAAGGACAACAAGGAAATGGTTCAGTGCATGCACTGCGATGCCCAGGACGATGAGAACTGTGTGATGGACATTGAGCTGGTCTCGGATCGACGAGCCTGCAATGGGAAGTGTATCACAGCACTGTATCCGCGCACCAGTGACAAGGGCGCTCCCTTGGAGATTGTGCGCACCTGCCTGGACGATCTGGACTTGGATGATCGGGAGGCCTGTGCGGCGGGCACTTTCGCCAACTGCGTGGCCTGCAGCGGCGCCAATTGCAACACGGCCGAGCTCGGCGTGCGCGGCAGCTGCAACTTCTGCACTGGCGGCAATTGCGACAGGCCAGAGGCTAAGACGTGCCGCGCCGTTGCAGCTAGCGGCGAGGAGCAGTGCTTCATAGAGGTGGACGATAGCAACAAGATCGTTGAGCTCGGCTGCTTGAGCCAGTACAACGTGAGCGACGCCACACTACTGCTCAAAGAGAAACGCCTCTGGACCTGCTCCGGCGAGAGCTGCAATGTGATTTCGGCCCTGCCCACGGCCAAGGACTGCAAGCTGTGCAACTCGCGCACCGACAAGAACTGCGCCGTCGATCCCACCGCCCTGCTCTCTGAGACGGAGTGCTCGCATCCCCTGAACACCGACTGCTACGCGCTGCTCCGCGACGATGGCCACACTGAGCGCGGCTGTGCCTCCAGCCTGGACGCTGACGACTATCTGGACTGCCTGGACGGCAGCAATCCCAACAAGTGCAGCACCTGCAACGGCGACAACTGTAATGTTGAGGTAAGCAAAGTGGAGTAAAAGTATGAGCTAATCAGATAATCAGCAAAGGCTTCTCGTTAAATTTACAAAATAATTTAATTTCATTTAAATAATTCAAAAATTAATTAAATTTCGGTTTTTTGCAATTTTAAAATTTTTAAGAAGTATTTATTTTGCAATTTTAAAATTTTTTAAAAAATATTTGCTGAAATGATGCTTAGTGCAGCTTTATTTTATTTTAAGCAGCATAAAACAGAGCTCCATAGAAAAATAATTCCAGCAAAATAGCTCGAATAATATAGAAAATATTCAACATAATAGGAGAGCATGATACTAGCATATTTTATAATTTGAATGGAACTATCTGATAGAATTATCTGACTGGGAAGTACCGCTGTTGAAAACTTCCCATGATTCATGCTGTATGACTAAGAGCCCTTCAAGAAGTTGATGAGCTTAGCTAAAGGCTATTTGACAAGCAGATAAGCGCTGGCTCCTGCAGTTTGTTTCACAGAAATGAATAATATTTGCAAAAAATGATATCTTTATCATTATAGACTTGTCTTGGTATAAATTGATACAAAATTATATATTTATTCCCTGAGCCCATTGAAAATGGGAAATCGGGGTATAATGTTTTTGCGAAAGAGTATGTAACAGGCAGAAAGAGGCGTGGCAGACCCCATAAAGTATATATATACTTGATCAGGGAGATAAGACGAGTCGACTTAGCCCTGTTCGTCTGTCCGTATGTTGGAACACGGCGATCTCAGAGCCTTTAAGAGCTAGAGACTTGCAATTTTTTATGTAGGTCCCAGTATAGCACACGCAGGACAAGCTTGTTTCACAAATTCGATAACTATTTCCGTTTTAATGTTATCGATTACTATATATATAAATATAAATATATATAAAAACTATAAAACTCTATCTAATTCATCTTTATAGCTAGAGTCTTCAATATAATATCTAACTAATTACAATTCTTCGGCAGCTTCAACCTGCGGAGCGTCTAACGTGCCACATTTGCGACTCCAGCGTGGACAGCAGCTGTGCGTCAGCGCCCAACGCCGCTGCCCTTTGTGTGCAGCACTTAAAGGACCAAGCTTGCGTGACCACGCTCGACCTGCAGGGCAACACGCTGCGTGGCTGTGGCAATGAGTTGACGTGCATAAGCAGTGACAGTGCCAGCTGCCAGCGCTGCACGGGCGCCAACTGCAACACGGCCAACCTGAACAGGCGCGCCGATGGCCGCCCTGGACTGTGGGCCCAGAAGCTGCCGCTGAGCTGCCTTAGCTGCAACGACACAGCGGCCTGTGCGGCCAGCAGCCTGCAGAGCACTGCCTGCGCCAGCAAGACCGAATATTGTATGACGGTCTTCGATGCGAGCGGAGCGGTCAGCTCACGCGGCTGCAGCAACGTGGTGGAGGCAGCCTTCGGCGCCTACTGCGATGCCAACAGCGACAACTGCCGCAACTGCAACTCGAATAGCTGCAACAGCGCCACGGCGCTCGCTAGCTACACGGAGTGCGTCTACTGCGAGGCCGGCCAGAACAGCGACTGCGTGACGAATCCCACGGCTGTGACCGCCAGGCGCCAGTGCCACGGCCAGTGCATGTCCGCGTACAGGCCGCAGAGCGGCCAGGCCGTGTTCGAGCTGGTGCGCGGCTGCTTGGACGACAAGGAGCCGGAGGATCAGGAGCTCTGCACCAGTGGCGCGGACAACGAGTGCGTCGCCTGCACGGGCAACGCCTGCAACACACACGACCTGAGCCTGAGCTCGCTCAGCTGCTACATCTGCGGCGAGGATGTGGACTGCCAAGACCCTGTAGCCGCTGCCTGCCTCAACTACAGCCCCACCGATCGCTGCTACATGCTGTTCGACGATACGGCCTCGGTCACGGCGCTGGGCTGTGCGTCCGCGCTGGACGCGGCTTTCATTGACAACAATATAGAAAATCTGCTCTTCTGCGAGGGCAACGACTGCAATCACTTCGGAATCGTGCCAACACCCAACGACTGTGCCGTCTGCTCCTCCCTGGAGGATGAGAGCTGTGCCTCCAATCCCGCGCAGATCACGCGGTTCGACTCCTGCAACGTCGTACCCAACACTGGCTGCATGACACGCGTCCTTACGGGTGAGTTGGGATGCCTTTAGCCCAGCTCCATTCCATAGGATCTGAGCTCTATTCTCACGCAATTTCTCATTGTATTTTCCAGACGGCTCCACGGAACGCGGCTGCGTAAGCAATCTGGCCAAGAGTGCGCTCAAGGCGTGCCTGAATGGCGAGGGCAACTGCGATGTGTGCCAGGGAGATCTGTGCAACAAGCAGATCTATCCGGCGGATCGTCGTCGCTGTCAGCGCTGCAACTCGGTGCTGGACCCCAGCTGCGGCTCAGCGCCCAACTCGGGCAGCGTGTGTCCGCACTACGATGAGGAACAGGGCTGCAGCGTCAAGCTGGTAGATGGCGCCACCTACCGTGGCTGCCAGACGGAATTCCGCTGCGACGACTCGGACAAGCAGTACTGCCGCCAGTGCAGCAGCGACAACTGCAACGTTGTGGACTTGGAGCTGACCAACATTGGCTATCCGGGCAAGTGGGTGACGCCGCCCATCAACTGCTACACCTGTGCGGGCGACAGCTGCCAGGGCAGCGGCTCGGGCGTCCTGCAGAAGTGCCACAACAACAACGAGCAGAACTGCGCCACGGTCTTCGCCAGCAACGGCTCCGTGGTGCTGCGCGGCTGCACGGATCAGCTGTACGCCGATGCCGAGCTGACGCAGTACTGCGACGAGAATTCCGGCCACTGCAAGTTCTGCAAGTCCACTGCTTGCAACAATGCCAAGCAGTTGGACGTCTACGTGGACTGCTTGTTCTGCGACGGCTCCGACCAGGCCGCCTGCGTGCGCAGCATTGGCGACGTGTCGCGCAAGGTCTCCTGCCAGGGCAACTGCTTTACGGGTCTCTATCCGCGCAACCGCACGGAGCTGGACTCGCCACTGGAGCTGGCTCGCGGCTGCCTGGACGACCTGGACTACGACGATCGCCTGGCCTGTGCCGCTGGCAATCTGGAGAACTGTGTGGCCTGCAGCGGCGCTGCCTGCAACAAGGAGAGCGTGCCCGAGAACCGCTTGAGCTGCAACTACTGCGAGGATGCGGACTGCGAGAAGGTGAGCTCCCGCACCTGCACCTCGTACAGAGCCAACGACCAGTGCTACATCCACGTCGGAGACCTACGCATCGAGAGCATGGGCTGCGCCAGTGACCTGAAGCGCTCCTTCCTCGACACCAATCGCCGTGACCTGCACCTATGCAGCGGCAAGGACTGCAATGTCAAGGACGTGCTCAATCTGAAGGGTGTCGCCTGCAACATTTGCAACTCCACCAGCGAACCTCGATGCATCGAAGGCGTTAACGTGTTATCCGCTGTCTGTCAGCACTACTTGAATCCGGAATGCTACACACACATCACGGCGGGTAAGTCACGGGGCGTATAGAGGATTATACCCGGAGCAGACCCCAAAAAGGGCTCGATGAGCTGTCGATATAGTCGATCTGTCCGTCCGTCCGTCCGTCAGTCTCCTGTTCAGGGCATCTCCTAGTCGAGCAGTCTCCTTATTGCTCCCTTTCCCCTTCCAGATGGCGTTGTGAAGCGCGGCTGCCTGATGGACACGGCTGATGAGCTGTTTGATGACTGCTTGAGTGGCGAGAGCAGCACCTGCCAGGTGTGCGACGCGAATGGCTGCAACAAGGAGCTGTTCCCCGCGGACTGGCAGAGCTGCTTGCGCTGCGACTCCAAGGACGACGCCGACTGCGAGACTAAGCCAGCGGCCTACGGCAGCTACTGCTCGGTCTACGAGGCGGGCGATGCCTGCGTGACGAGCCTGGAGAATGGACGCACGCGCCGCGGCTGCCGATCGGAGATCAACTGCGATGCCAGCCTGGTGGCCAGCTGTCGCATCTGCGAGGGCGCCAACTGCAACGCGGTCGACCTGGGCAGCAGCGATGTGGGCGAGCCGGGCAAGTGGCAGGACTTGCCGCTGAGCTGCCTGGTGTGCTCCGACGCCGCCAGCTGCGACAGCGTAACTGAGCTGACGACCTGCCAGGGCAATAACAAGCAGCTCTGCTCCACCGTCTTCAATGAGGCCGGCCAGGTGATCGCTCGCGGCTGCAGCGATGCCGTCATCAGCGAGCACGTCGCCCACTGCGAGGCGAACAGCGACAAGTGTCTGCAGTGCAAGTCGAATGGCTGCAACAATGCCAACAGCCTGTCCTCCTACAACAAGTGCTACCAGTGCGACTCCGACCTGGACGAGAGCTGCGCCTTTGAGACGCCTAAGAAGACGCGGCTGTGCCAGGGCCAGTGCATGACGGGCATGTACCCCCGCAGCTCCGCCGTGGACTCGGCGCTGCTGCCCACGCGCGGCTGCCTCGACGACCTGGAGCTGGCCGACCGCGAGCAGTGCGCCGCTGGCAGCCACGCCAGCTGCACGGCCTGCACCGGAGAACTCTGCAACAGCGAGCAGGTGATCAAGGCGCCGCAGGAGTGCTACAAGTGCCTGGACCCGCTGTGCGAGGATATGGTCAAGTCCAAGTGCGTCGCCTACAGGGAGAAGGATCAGTGCTACTTGGCGTTCGACAGCATGAGCGTCGTGGCCATGGGCTGCGTCAGCGAGTTCGAGACCCAGGTGGTCAGCGAGCTGGTGGCCCAGCAGCGCCTGCTGCTCTGCGAGGGTCAGAACTGCAACCATCCCGACATCATACCGAATCCGAACTCCTGCCTGCAATGCAATTCCCTGACGGATCCCCGCTGCGCCACCCACCCCAACCAGCTGCTGACCACGGGCATCTGCTCCATCATCCCGTACACGCAGTGCGTGACGCACATCGATGCGGCGGGCACGACCACGCGAGGCTGCGTCTCGAACCTGGACAGCGAGGACTTCTACGGCTGCATTACGGGCTCCGCGGAGAACTGTGAGCTGTGCACGGGCGCCAACTGCAACGGGCTGAGCGTCTTTCCGGCAAATCGCCGTCGCTGCCACCAGTGCGACTCGGCGAGCAATGCGGCTTGCGCGACTGCGCCCAGCAGCAGCGCCGTGTGCCCCGTCTACGATGCCGAGGACAGCTGCGTGACGACGCTGATCGGGGACGTCACCCATCGCGGCTGCAGCTCCAGCCTGAGCTGCTCGGATCCCAGCAACCCGAGCACTTGCCGCAAGTGCAGCGGCAACGACTGCAACACGATTGATCTGCAGCGCGTGAATGTGGACGGCTCGCCGGGCACCTGGCAGGAGCCGCCCATCAGCTGCCTGAGCTGCGGCAGCTCCAGCGAGTGCGCCTCGGGCGGCGGCAAGCTGGAGAAGTGCCTGGGCAAGGACAACTGCGTTACGGTGTTCGATAGCACCGGAGACGTGGTGACGGCACGCGGCTGCGGCACCGCCCTGGACGCGTCCAGCGCCAGCTACTGCGACGGGCAGCCCGACAACTGTCCCCGCTGCAACTCCAATGGCTGCAACGTGGCCGACAGTCTGAAGAGCTACGTCGAGTGCTTGGTGTGCGACTCGCGCGACAATCCGGACTGTGTGCAGGACATCTCGAAGATCAGCAGGACTCGGCAGTGCCACAAGAGCTGCATGTCCGCCTTCCTGCCGCGCTTCCCGGGCGAACTCGAGCCGAGCTACGCCCTGTTGCGCAACTGCTACGACGACATCGAGGAGGAGGATCGCACGACGTGCGGCACCGCCGCCAACCCGTTCTGCGCCAGCTGCGAGGGCGACAGGTGCAACAGGGAGGACGTGGTCACCACGCGCCACAGCTGCCTGCGCTGCCGCGGCGACGAGTGCCAGGACGCCCAGCCGGCCGAGTGCCCCAGCTACCGGGAGACCGACGAGTGCTACATCGAGTTCGACGAGCAGCGCTCTGTGGTGGCCCAGGACTGCCTGAGCGAACTCAGCCTGGAGGACATTTACCAGCTCCAGCGCTCGAAGCGTCTGCTCAGATGTGCGGAGAAAGACTGCAATACCCTGGAGTCCATAGCCGAGCCGCAGAGCTGCGTCCTGTGCAGCTCGCGCACCGATCGCAACTGCGCCGTGAGTCCCGGCAGCGTGAGCAGCTCGACCAGCTGCCAGCTGACGGGTCTGCCGGAGTGCTACGCCCGCGTGCTGGAGGACGGCGCCACGGAGCGCGGCTGCCTGGCCAGCCTGGAGGCGGACGAGTTCCTGGGCTGCTACAACGGCACTGCCGCCGGCTGCTCCTCCTGCCGGGGCGACGACTGCAACAGGCAGGTCTATCCCACGGATCGCGCCCAGTGCCACATCTGCAACTCGGAGTCAAATCCCAACTGTGAGTCGGCGCCCAGCAGCCTCTCCGTTTGCCCCGTCTACGCAGAGGGTGACGCGTGCGTGACCAACCTCCGTGGAGGAGTCACCTACAGAGCCTGCGCCAGCTCGCTCAGCTGCGAGCCCAACTCGAAGACGTGCGTCGTCTGCCAGGGCAACGGCTGCAACGTGGTCGACCTGGCCTCGCTGAACGACGACAACCACGGCTGGTGGCAGGATCTGCCCCTGAGCTGTCTCAGCTGCGCCGGCGCTGAATGCGCGCAGGCCAGCGTCAGCTCGGAGCGCTGCGCGGACAACAACGAGCAGGACTGCATAACGGTATTCGACGAGTCCAATGCGGTGGTGCGCCGCGGCTGCCAGGACGCCGTGGAGGCGGACGCGAGCCTCGGCAGCTACTGCAGCAGCAACAGCGCCAAGTGCCCGCTGTGCAAGTCCAACGACTGCAACAACGCCACGGCCCTGACCCAGTACACCAGCTGCATCTACTGCGACAGCAACGCGAGCAAGTCCTGCCTGTGGGAGCCGACCAGCGGGGCCCACAAGCGGCGCCAGTGCCAGGGCCAGTGCATGACCGCGCTCTTCGGCAGCGCCGAGGCCGGCCTGGACCTCGTGCGCACCTGCCTGGACGACAAGGAGCCAAAGGATCAGCTGAGCTGCGGCACGGACGACCGCTGTGTGGCCTGCACGGGCGAGGCCTGCAATGTGCAAGTGCTGCCCGCGAGCCGCCGGAGCTGCTACCACTGCGAGGGCGACAGCTGCCAGGAGCCGACGAGCAGGCAGTGCGACATCTACAAGCCCGAGGACAGCTGCTTCATCTGGTTCGACGACACCAACAGCGTCAAGCAGGCGGGCTGCCTGAGCTCCTTCCGCAACCAGGATCTGGAGAGCGTGATCAGGACGAAGCGCGTGTCCGTCTGCGAGGGCGACAACTGCAACACCTTGACCGGATTCAGTCAGGTCAAGTGCGCCGTCTGCGACTCCCGCGAGGATCCCAGCTGCGCCACCACGCCCCTGGCCGTGGAGAGCTTCCAGACGTGCAGCCAATTGCCGCACACGCACTGCGTGACCAAGCTGGAGCCGGGTAAGAGACTGGAGCTGGAGTAATCCTAGCTTAAGAGCCGGACTAATCCTAGCTTAACTCATAATCCTTCTTGGCCTCTTTCAGATGGCGCCACAACTCGAGGCTGCCTGTTCGAGCTGGAGCAGACGCAGTTCGCCAACTGCCTGCTGGGCAAGGACGAGAACTGCACGCTCTGCTCGCACGACGGCTGCAATCGCGAGGTGAGTTTGAGCAGTTATTAAATGCCTCCGAGTCAGGTTGACTAATTGGGCTATTCCTTTGGTTAGATCTTCCCGGCCAATCGTCAGCAGTGCTACAGCTGCAGCTCAGCGGACGACAGCAGCTGCACCTCCGATCCCAGCCGGACGTCCGTCTGCCCCTGGGTCAGCGACACGGAGACCTGCCAGACGAAGCTGGAGAACAACGTGACGACGCGCGGCTGCAGCAGCGTCATCGGCTGCAACAGCAGCGACTACCGCAACTGCCGCAACTGCGTGGGCAGCCAGTGCAACTCGATTGACCTGGCCAATCGCGTGGACGACGGACAGCACGGCTGGTTCCAGCCCCTGCCGCTCAAGTGCCACACCTGCGAGGGCGTGGACTGCCACAGCTCGCTGGGCCCGGCCCTGCAGTGCACGCTGAATCCGGCGCAGGACTGCAAGACGGTCTTTGAGCTGAACGGCAATGTGCGCCGCCGCGGCTGCGCCGACGATGTGGACGACTACGAGGACCGCTACTGCCACCAGCATCCCGAGCTGTGCGTCGTTTGCAAGTCGAACGAGTGCAACGACGTCTGGAGCACAAGCAACCTAACGAGCTGCATATCCTGCAACTCGGACGACAATGCCTTGTGCATCAGCGCCCCGGAGCATGCGGATGTGGGCGTGCGCCAGTGCCAGGGCAAGTGCATGGTGGCCATGGTGGGCGAGCGGCTGGTGCGCAGCTGCCTGGACGATAAGGAGGCCTTCGACCGACCCCTCTGCAGCGCTGACGGCAGCGGCAGCAACTGCGCCAGCTGCGATCAGGACCGCTGCAACAGCTTCCCCTATCCGGCGGACCGGCTCAGCTGCCACGTCTGCTCGGACAGCGGCTGCACGGCCAGCCACGCGGAGTACTGCAGCAGCTACGAGGAGAACGACTTCTGCATTGCCAAGTACAAAGACGGCAACGTGGAGCTACTGGGCTGCGCGAGCAGCCAGAACAGCTCCGACCTGGAGCAGTGGCGCGCGGCGAACCTGCTGCACGAGTGCGGCACCAAGGACTGCAATATCCTGGCTGGCCTGCCCAGCAGCGTCGTGTGCATTGCTTGTGACTCCAGCAAGACGCCCGACTGTGCCCAGGCGCCCACTCAGGTGACCATCACGGACACCTGCCACGCCCCATTGACGGACTGCGTTACCCGTTTGGAGGACGGCCACACCATACGCGGCTGCCTGAACGGCCTGAGCAACGCCGAGGGCAGCGCCTGCGTGGCCAACGGCACCTGCGCTGGCTGCTCCGGCGTTAAGTGCAACGCCGACATCTTCCCAGTCAACCGACGCAAGTGCCACATTTGCAACTCGGTTGCACACGCCACCTGCAATGAGGAGCCCAAGCACGAGGCCGTCTGTCCCATCTACGTCGCCGCAGACACCTGCGTCTCGTCCCGCAACCCCGACGGCTTCATCCAGCGCGGCTGCGGCAGCGAAGTGGAGTGCGACGCCAACGACAAGGAGAACTGCATCGTGTGCACCACAGACGGCTGCAACACCAACAAGTTCAACGGCGCTGCTGCCCTCGGCGGCATTGGCCTGGCCCTCACGCTAGCCTGGTCGCTGTTCGTCAGCTACAGCGGCCACTGAAGCTGACCCTTCGACATGCCATGACATAGCTTTTAATTAAAATAGTTGTACATACGAAGAAACTAAATAAAATAAATTAATACGAAAATATTTAAGAATTTGCATTTTTGTCTATGATCGGGGATCTCTATATTTAAAAAAAAATTACAAATATTAAAAAAAAGTTATAAAATTTAATAAACATTTTTTTAATTTTATCAACATGTTTTTTAAGACAAAAGATAATGAAAAACATTTTTTTTTTAATATTATTTCGTACATATTTATATTTTATTTAAAAAAAAAATAAATTTTAATATTTTATAAACAAATTTTTTGTCTTAAAAAATAAATATATTAATAAAATATATAAAAATGTTTATACAATTTTTTTTTTAATTCTTAAATTTTATTTACAATATATTGTAACTAATTTTTTATTTAAAAAATAATTACTGTGTCTAAAAAAACTAAAAATATATATAAAATATTAAATTTGTTTTAACATTTTGTAAAAAAATTTGTATTTTTTATAAAATATTATTCATAAAAAAAGTCAAGCATTTCATATATTTTAGATCAATCTTCCTTTATGGACCACAGAGACTTATGCCTGTATCTATGCCATAAATAACGTCAGTCGCCGGCATTTGAGGCCCCATGAAGAGCAAAGTTTTATGTTACTCACAACTAAATAAAATTTATCTTAAGCTTTCATCCTATCGCGATACTCTACAGTAGCGCTCTGATTTTCTTTTTCTCTCCATTTTTTTTTTGGTAATTTCGAATAAATTGCTGACCACTAAATTGCGTTCATAAATCTAAGCGTAATTGCTTTCGGCCATGTCCAGCAATTAAGAGCAAATCAAATTGTTTGGCGACTCGTTTGTCGTTGGCCATTTAATTCGAATGGCGATAAGTTCATAAAGTGCCGCCAGTTGACTACACAAATTGTCAGTTGGAGCTAATCTTGATGGCCATGCCGAGTGACAAATTGCAGCAGAGCTGGGCGCTCGTTTCGGCCAAGTTTCTCTATTACGCTACCTGAATTTCAATTTGTGCATTGTCCAAGGGCCGATGGTGAGTTAAATCTTAAACTGCGTCAGTTTCCAGTTTCCATTTGCATTTTATTTCCACTGGTTGCGTTTGGCAATTTCTTCAAAACTTCTTGAAAGCGGTTGAGTTCGGATGGGTTGGGCTGGGTTGGCTTGGGTTGGGTTGCTTGTTCCTGGCTGGCAAATTTCACTTTTCAACTTTATTCGAGCACGAAATTGACGTGGCAGACGCACAAATTTTTTTCTGTCTATTTCCTCGAGGCACTTTAAACGGAAGGAGCTTCAGCAGAAATGTTTCCATGTCTAGCCTGGCTGTAAACAAATAATGCAAGCATCTCAGATATTCATAGACGAGTGAGCGCACTGATATTTGGTACACTTTTAGAGCATATTAAGAGGCTTAATTCTGGGAATTTTAGAAAGTTTTCTGTCAATTTATATAGGCAACTCTTGGCATTTAAACGTATGAATTTTTATATATTTTTTTTATTTTTTATTTAGATTTTAAATATATTTTTTGTGAGCAAAGAAGCTGCTGGCTTAGAGTAAGAGCAAGCTTTCCAGATTGTGCCTATTATAGGTCCAATTATATATTTGACTGATTCAAAAATATATAATATCCAAACAGAGAAACAAGTTGGAGCTCGAGTTAAAGCTAAGTCAAACCCAAGCCCACAAAACCTATGATTCGCATATTCAAAGCGTCTTGAGTGACATAATCGATCTGTGCACCTGCCACTTCCGCTGCTGCTGTAATCGCAATCGCAGCTGATAGCCGCATGCAGCAGCTGTCACAACAAGCCGCCCGTTAACCCGGCTGCTGCTGACCAATTTATTTAGCCCCGTTTATGGCTGGACACGGCCCGGCCAGTTGCTGACAGCGACAGCCGCATATAAAATCTATTAGTTCCAACCAACTGCAATTGCTAACTGCCCAAATGGCCAAAATGGGCAACTGGGCGACTCTGGAAACTCCTACTGCGTAGCATGTCCACGCCACAGCGCAAACAAATTTAATAAAGCATTGGCCGGGCTGAGCTGGGCAGGCACAGGCAGCGCCAGCGAGTCGTGTGCTGTAAATTATGTGCAACAAATAAATTATTTTCAGCTCTGTCATTTGATTAAAATGTTTAAGTGCCAGCCAATGGAAAATAAATTGCACTGATGCTGCACGGTGACGGGCCGCAAGGCGGGCCAATCTGTTGCATGCAACATTGCTGTGGCAGACTTAATGCACAAGAGGCGAGTAGAGGGCAGCTGCTCTTAAATTATAATTAAGATAAAATAATAATATATAAAAATTTAATAATATAATAATATAATATTTTAATAAAATATTAAATTATTAAAATAATACAATAATAAAAATAATAAAATAATGTAATAAAAGAATTAAAATAAAAAATAATAAAATAATAAATAAAATAAACATAATAAAATTATATATAACATTTTAAAATTATTTAAAAAAAATTTTTTAAATGAAAAATAATTGAATACTGAAATAATTTATTAATGTAATAAAATAATTTAATAAATATGAAAATATATTTATTTATAATATATTTGTATTATTTATTTGTATTTTTTTATATAATATATTAATATTAATAATATTATATAATCTACAATGACTACACCCATTCCTACTATCAACCTCTACCAAACCCATCAATTTCCTACATCAATAAAACAAAAGCGAGCTAAAAACAGTTCCTGAAAGGAAACATACACTGCAATTTATAAAAGTGTAGCTCACGCCAGACTACATCAACATCACATTCATATTAATTTGAGCGCATCGCCTCACTTGTTTATCACTTTGCGCAGGCCCACCTTCTTGGACGGCTTGAGGACGAAGAAGGAGCACATTAGCGTCTCGTCGACGGACATCATGGCGCCGGCATTGTCGAATTCGCCGCAGTAGTTGGGCGCCGAGAAGATGGTGATCAGCTGGCGCTTGGCGAAGAACTCGTAGCCATCCTCGACGACCTGATGGGCGCGGCAGACCAGATCGAACTTGAAGCGGTGCACAAACTTGCCCACCGTATCCGCACCGAAGGTGACGCTGACGCCGCGATCATTGTCGCTCCAGCCCATTATCTTGCCATCCGGGTCGGACCAGAGCAGGTCGCAGAGCAGGCCCTTGTCGGGCACCTCGCACGGGCGCTGCAGCTTGGCGATTTGTGAAATGGCATTCAGCTCGGGGCTGAGCCCGCCGTGACAGCAGAATATCTTCGTGTCCACTATGGCCGCCACCGGCATGCAGTTGTAGCAGTCCACAAAGGTGCGCCACAGCTTGATGGTGTAGCGCCGCTTGCACTCGTCGTAGAAGCCGTAGATGCGATTGATGCCAGCGCTCTCGTGATTGCCCCGCAGCACGAAAAAGTTTTGCGGAAACTTGACCTTGTAGGCCAGCAGCAGGCAGATCGTCTCGATCGACTGCTTGCCACGATCAACATAGTCGCCCAGGAACAGATAGTTCGAGGCCGGCGGATAGCCGCCGTAGTCGAACATGCGCAGCAGGTCCGTAAACTGGCCGTGCAAATCGCCGCAGATCTTCACCGGCGCCGACAGCTCCAGCAGCATGGGCTGCTGGAGGAACACGTCCCGACAGCGCACGCAGAGCGTGCGGATCTCCGCTTCAGTGAGATGCAATTGCTTGACTCGACGCACCTCAATAATTGTCAATATCATTTGATCGATATTCGTTGAATCGCTGAGGTTTGAGATACGGCCTGACGCCTCATGGATTGGTGGCGTCGGCGGATGCGCCATTCCGAAATTTACCTTAGATTCTGATACGGTCGCAACTCGTGCAGCATACAGCGGGATTTTGAGTAGGTAGCACAATTTGATCGATTGGAAACATAAAAGATAATATCAGTATATACTTGTAATATTTAAATGGTCGAGGTGTTGACTGTTTGTCGGAACTAACAATAAATACTGACAGATGTCGCCCGGCATCAGAGCGATTTGCTGAGCCCAGATTTGGCAACAGTTTCCTTCACCTGCGACTTGCGATCCTTGGACAGCTTCGCTGGCTTCAGCACGTCAAACGTGATCACCAGATTCTCGTCGACGCCCATAGATGCGCCGGCGTTATCGAAAATGCCGCAGTAATTGGGCGCCGAGAATAGGGTGACCAGTTGACGCTTGGCAAAGAACTCGTAGCCATCTTCGACGACCTGATGGGCACGACAGATCAGATCGAAGTCGAACTTGCGCAGGAATCGTTCAATCACGTCGCGACCATACAGAAAGCTAACACCACGATCACTCTCCGAATAGCCGAAGCCGACATGGTCCGGATCGCTCCACAACAAGTCGCACAACAGACCCTCTTCGGGAACATCGGTCGGACGAGGCAGCGCATTGATATCGCTCAGCTCAGTTAGGTTTTGACTCAAGCCGCCGTGGCAGCAAAAGATCCGCTTCGATATGATCGCTGCCACCGGCATGCAGTTGTAGCAGTCGACAAACATCTTCCACAGCTTGATCGTGTAGCGGCGCTTGCACTCATCGAAAAATCCGTAGACGCGATTTATCGACTGCGCCTCGTGGTTGCCGCGCAGCAGAAACATATTGTCGGGATAGATGAGCTTCAGCGCCAGCAGAAACGTCAGGGTTTCCACCGAATTCTTGCCCCGATCCACGTAGTCGCCCAGAAAGAGATATGTGGTAGTCGGCGGATAGCTGCAGTGGTCCATTATTCTCAGCAGATCTGTGAACTGCCCGTGTATGTCCCCGACGACGCGCAGCGGTCCCTGCACATGCAGCAGCATCGGCTCCTCCATGAACGCCTGCCGTGCCGTGAGGCACAGGCCGATCAGGTCATTCTCGAGCATTGTCACACGCTGCTGCTTGCTGGACCGGAATGCCTTTAGTTTGCCTACAATTTCGAAAAGCGTGTTCTTCTGATCGTTTGAGTTCGTTGATTCTCTACGCGTAGTTGCCTCAAAAACGGGCTCCACAAAGTGGATATCTTTGTTCGACTGCCCGCTTTTCATGCATGCAACTAAATATATTTTTCTTTTCTTTGTTTTTAATTTCTTTTATTTTTTAATAAAGTATATTTTACAAACTCAATAGAAGTCTGTCAAACTGACGCACTTAACGTTTTCAAAATGCTCAAATCTAAATAAGAAATCAAATATAATTGCAAGTCGGAATTATTTATTTATAATAATGTAAGTCCCTTTAGTGGGTCCAAAAATATATGATGTGAATTTTTAAAATTAAATTTAAATTAATGAATATTTAAAAATTTAGTGTAGTTTTAAATTTTCTTTTATTTAGTGCAGAAATATTTAAAGAATTTAAAATTATATATTATATATATATTTAAAATTATAAAATATAATTTTTTGGCATTTATAAAAGCAATAAATAAATAAACTTAAATAAATAAAAATAAAATATAAATTTATTTAAATTTAGGAACAAACTTTCTTAATAAAATATGCAAAATCATAAATAACTAATATACTTTTATATTTTACATTTATATTTTATATTTTATATTTATATTTATTAAATATAATCAACCATCTTTAGCTAGCAGAATCCATTTATATCTGCTCAGTTCTGTATATGCTTTCACCGACTTTATTTGCATATTAATGAAAATATTCTTTTTAATTTTAAATTTAAATTAATATAAAAATGTTGCAGCCTTTCGATTGCAACTCACCTTGGCATATTGGGGCAGGCATCTTTTAATTTCCGCTTTCTCGCACCTCAAACGCGACAAGTTGTCAATGCCATCTGCGGCTGGGCAATCCATGCATCCACTCGCCATCCACACATATGTCATCAGCGTGGCTGACAGTGCAGCCTTTCATCATTTGCAGCAATTGCCGCAGCCGTGGCAAGTTTATTGTGAGAGGTGCGTACGTGCCTTTGTCGTTTATTAGTTTATGCTGGACACGGTCGGCGTCCAAAGGAAATTAAAATAATTCAAGCATTAAATTCAATTTCATTTTTGCAGCTGCACAAAGTTACGACATGGGCAAACTCATGAGATTATTTTATGAACGAGAATTGTTTTTCTCTCTTCTTCAAACCGATGAAGTTTATTTTACAGCTTATAGGTATTTTTTTTTGTGAGAATCGGGAATATATCTTTTGTAAAAATATATGAAATATAATAGTTAAAAATTGAACCTAAGAGACTTTTGAATAAGCATGATTGGCTGGGAAAATATACTGCAAAAGGCAGCTTGATTTTGCTTATCTAATCCAAAGCCACATTTACTCTGAAGCAATGCTCTTACTAGCTTATTTTGAGTTAGATAAAGGCAACTGTGAATATATCAAGGCAAATTCAAATGGAATAACATTTATTTAGACAAAATTTTAAACACTCTTGAAATATGCTCAACTACAACTTGTATGCATTTATTTTGTATATTGTTGTCAGTTGCTTTTTGTATCTCTCACTCCGCGGGCAATAGAAAACAATTTCAATTCCAGCAATTTATGCCAGTTAAACAAATTTAATCCTTCGTGCTGGCGAAAAAAGAAGCAGCTGGCACAAAACTAAATCCAGACAATTGAATTTGCTGCGGTGATGTTTTATATAGACTCGCAATATACTCCTACATGTATGAAGCCGATACACTCGCATGTATATACCATACGTATATGGGTATATATATTTTTTTAGCTCTCTGCTCGCTGTGTGGTATTATTTAAATTGAATTTGCAAATTAAGTTTATTGTGCTGCAGCGCACAGAAATTTATATTCTATGTGCGATTATTGTTTCGCCTCTTTTTCTATATTTCTCCGACGGTTTTTTACCGAAGGGCTTCGCTGGGCTTATGCTATATTTATTTATGGCCAGCGACTTGCCCGGGCTGAGCCGCGTGTCAGGTCTAGGAACTGGGATTGGATGGGCATATTCGTATTTTATTGTATTGACTGCGCTTCAATTGAAACAATTGAGCAATTGATTTGCATGCACAGAATTTGTAACTGGGATTTCCGTTCAATGATTTATGACAACGCGTATTGCATTGCACTCGGCCTCTCTACAATAATTCACAATTGGCAAACAGTCACTAAATAACCAAGAAAAAAACGTTATCAAATGAAAGCCAGCAGGCTAAGAGCTGAGAGCGGTGCAAAATACACAGTATTTGGGAAGACTGAAGTATTTGGTATTAGAAGACTTAGAGCTGTTCCGATAGGCATTAGAAGTGAAAGACAGCAAGATATGTGACTGATCCTCAAATATATACCAAAATCAGCCAAATGTCAGCCAAATGAAATACGTCTTAAGCTAGTTGCCTAAAAGAAACCAAATTAATTTGAATTTTCTTTAATAAACTTAATTAATTTGTTCTCATTTGAATTAAATATTATTTTAATTAATTTTTTATTTCATTTAATTTTTATTTCAATTAACTTTTACTTTAAATTAATTTTTCTTTCAATTAATTATTATTAAGAATTTTCAATTCAAATAATTTTTATGTGAATTAAATGTCAATTCAATTAATTTTTATTTGAATTAATTTTTCTTTTAATTAATTTTTATTATTATTAATTTTCAGTTCAAATAATTTTTATTTCATTCATTTTTCTTTTACTTAATTTTTATTCTAATAAATTCTTATTTTCATTAACTTTTATCTTTACTAATGTTTATCTTAATCAATTTGTTTTTTAATTATTTTTTATTTTATTTAATTTGTATTTTAATTTATATTGATTATGTAAAATAAATAATATTTTATTAATATTTAATTTAAATGTATATTTATTTTCAATTAAACACAAATATATATGTATATCCCAGACTTTTCAACATTTTCTTGCATCGCCAACTTTTAGTGCTAATAAATGCAAAACCTTTGCCAAAACTGGTAAAGCCCTAGCCTAGATTTTTTGCACATTTATATTAACTTGTAAGTTGGCTCCTATTATTTTATTCATTTATTTATTTTTTTTTCTATCTGGCAAACATCACGCATACGCACTGTCGTGCATTGCACCCAATTTACATTCACTTGGCAAATCGTTAACAATTTTTGCGCAGCGTCTAGTTGGCACCATTTGGTCAGCCAAACAAAAAGAGAAAGAAGTGGGCATAAGCGACTATACGATACTCGCTCACATATCAGACTTCTTTCAGGGAGTTTACTAAGGTAAATTCTGAGCTTTCACCTCCTGGCGAGGTGCTTGTTAAGGTTATCAGTTATATATTTCAGACTGTGGAAGATGTAGACTTTAAGGCTTTAGCTGAGTGAGTATCTGTATATTAAAAACTTTATTTGGCAACAGTCAGGCAGCAAAGCTAATATGCACTTTATTGCACTCTTCACAGAGTATACTGCATGTTTATATATATATTTAAATATATTTATATACGTATACAAATAAATTAAAAATCATATAAAAACGGACAACGCAATGCAGATCGCGTTTAGCTGGCGCCTAGGGGCCGCCGTCTCAGTGTCGCCGATGGGCCAACAACCCGGTCGCCAGGCGTTCTTGACTGCACAAAACTAAATGGAAAGCTATGGGAGATAAATGTATTTGGGAAATGGACTGAATGACTGGCCGAAAAATTGTGCAGAGCTGGCGAAAATTGTACAGGAAAAACGGAAAACGGTCAACGGAAAATGTAGCACACATAAATGAAGTCAAGAAGTGTTAAATGTGTGTCAGCAGGCGCTTTAAAGAGTCAAAGTAGGAGCTGACCCAGGATTGACTTAGAGCAAATCTTCAATCTATAGGAATTTGAATGGTTTGCAACCCTAGTAAATGCTAATTTATGGCCAAGGAGCCGCTGGGCACTGCAGTCACGTATATCGTTGCAGGTTGCGTTCCAGCTGCTGCCGAACGTGTCGCGTGGAACAGCTTGCAACTTGACCCAGCCGCCCACACGTCGCTGGCTACTTTAAGCTGAATATTAACCGTGGCGTCGAGCCGACTGCATTTATCGTTTTAATTATCCCGCACGTAATGCGCCGACAGCTGGCGAGCTGCGGGCCGGGCTGGAGTCCAGGTAATTAGCATCAAGTGCCAGGCACCCAACCACCCACCACCCAACCACCCAGCCAGCCAGTGCATGTAAATTAATGAAATGCTAAACACGTGCACGGCGGTCAGTAAAATGCATTCGCTGACCGAAAACCTGCATAATGATAAAGTAAACGGGCCAGCGATTACATGATAATGGCCCATAGAGAAAATTAATGTAAGCGCCCAGAACTAGGCAACAGCCATGCGTCTAAGACGACAATTTATGGGGGGCAAGTAAACTTTGGACAGTGCACAAACAACCCTCGACTAAGCCAGTCGGTCAGCTGGTCAAGTGGTCAACTGGTCATCCCTCTGCTAAACGATGCTGACATAGACGGGTGCCAATTTTGTGTTGATTACACGACAACAGTGTTGCGTTGTGTGCACTAACCACCCCTGGTGGGTGGGCGTGGGTGGTGGTGGTGTCATCAATGGGTGCTGCCGTGACAAGGGTCAAATGAAAGTTTTACGAGCCAAACTGTGGCTGTTGTTGCTGCTGGGTTTTACTTTATTTATTTTAAGTTTAATTCGTTTGGTTGCTAAAAAGGAAATTGGTTTAAGTGGAACGGACGAGCGGGAAATCAGCAAAATAGATTTATCTAGTGAAAGTTTATCACCTGCCGGGCTGAAAAGTGTGAAAGTTCGGCCCAACTGCGACTGACAGTTTCCAAATTGGGCTTAAATAGAGAGGGAGAGAGAGTGAGAGAAGAGACTTAAATATGCTATAATGGTAGTCTTTAAGGAAGGGTAACGGACACACTTCTAATTTATTGTAATGAACTTAAAGCAAACTGCCCTTAAATCTGCGCCCGATTATAAATCTTCAGATATGCGAGTCTGCCATGCCAGCTGACCCAAAGCCTGCCGTTACGGGCAGCTCTTGCTGCTGGTCAAATCATACATCAATTTTGAAGCATTCGTCAGCCAAAGCCACAAAAATACCACGTGCAGGGGCGAGGGGGAAAACATTGCCAGTTGCCAGTTGCTATGACAACAAATGCCGCCGCAACTGATGTGAACTGCGGCGGCTGCAGCTCCGGCGTTTGCATTTAGTCGCGATATTTTGAGCGACGCACTCGTCAGACATGGCAAGGCATTCGAAAGTGATGTCTGCCAGACCGAAATTGTCAAAACAATTAATCATTGATGAAGAAAATGTACGTGCAGCAGCCAAGCAGCCAACCCAGCCCAGCCAGCCCTCCTATCAACCACAACCGCTGGCTGACTGCATTTTGCATATTTGCACCAAATGTCATTAGTCAGCTCGTCGGGCGACATTCGTCCATTTATCTTATGCCATTTGCCCAACTGGTCATTGCACTCGATGCTGTAATGCATTTTGCATTAACTAAATACCGCATAATTGTTTTAACCAGCCGAAGAAGAAGTTGCCAGTTGAAATTTTAATTGCATTCCGCTTGGCCCAGAAACGACGCCTCAAGAGAAATGAGAATCCGAGAAATCTTAACTCAGATAATCAATTGGCAACTGGCAATTGCCTGTCCTGGGGCTGCTCTATTGAGGTCAAAGGCTCAAATAATATGCAGCATTGATTATTATTACTTTAATTAGCTTCATTCGACTCACAGTTTGCTTTGTTGTATGCAACGGAAATTGGCCAAGGCCTGAGTCAAAGTCCAAGATGATTTTGCTTAGGTAAATTCTAGATAAAGGCAAATTATTGTGGAATTTATTATTTAATATTTATAAGGTAATTGCCGAAATTAATGGGAGTAATTATTTATAGGGCAGAGTAGCGCTTGAAAATATTTAATATATTTACTACGCAGGTTTGTGAGACTGTGTTATGATTTAATTACTTATTTATTTATATTATAGATTTACTATTAAATTATTAATCATTTGTGTTTAATATTTATATTTATATTTTATTATTCGTATTTTTATATATTATTTATATTTTTTATATTTATTATACTTAATATTATGTATTATAATTTTTTGAAATATTTATTAATAAAATTAAATAATGTATGTAAATTGTATATTCCTCAACCACTTATTAAGTAATAGAAGACACCTCCAACATCTCAGCAGAAGCAAAGGAAAAGATAAATTCGGCTTTTAAAGTTTGCCTGGCAATTCGGGCTATCGAATCGCTGTTCCAATTAGCCACGCGACTTTCGAGCCGTTTGACAGCCGATTCGCTGTCCCAAGACCCCCAAGCGCTACACGTTTAGCCACTTTAAGCGCTTGTTGACGACCATAAAAATCGAAATTCACAGTAACAGAAAAACAGACGAGCTGAAAAAAAGGCAGAGCACAAAATCAATTTGAACAGAAAAAGCGCAGCACTCGAGTTGGCCGTGGAAAACGTAAACAGAGCGAGCGGAATAGACCAAAAAACATTATGGACCACATAAAATAGAGGTTTGTGAGCGAACGAGCGTCTTGCCCGAAATTCAATCGATTGTCCCGAACGCAGGGCCAAAGCAGAGCGCACAAATCGAATTAAATGCTGCGGACAGGTGATTGGAATTTCATCGCCTAGTCGTGGCCGTGCCCGTTTCCCGTCCCGTGCCTTTGGCCATCTGACAAGCGGCATTTTAATGCCTCATAAAGACTCATTATATCCACGGAAATTGTGCCATAAACATGGCAGCAAAACTGACCCGTTATAAGATACCGAAAATCGCCATAAAATGCTTCGACTCGATATTTAGTTGAAGCAAAATTAAATAATAAAAAAATATCTGATCTGATGCAAATGTGCATCATTAGTAGGAAAGTAGATGACTTTTGGGTATTTACATATATATATTTGTTTAGGCATATAAGTATGTTTATAGGCTGATAACAAAATCTGTTGCATGCATGTCAAATGTTAGGCTTTATCTTGTCAGATAAGCAGCTGAGTCGAGATATTCACATATATTTAATGGTTGTAATTATATAAAACATCAGAGAATGTTGCAGACGGAGATAAGTAGCTGAAGAATACTCTTTGATAACTAAATTTGTATAAAATATTAAAGATTTCCTATTTAATCTGTAGAGCAGGTGGAGCTGCTCTACACTCTACATCTTCTATATTATGTGAGCTAAAGTTCAACTCACGCTCTTCACTCACTACCTCAACAAGTATCCATATTCATGCTTTACTTATATTACTTTGTTTCTATAAATATATTATGCAGATAATAAAATTAAATATTTGAGTAAAAAAAACTATAATGCAAAGGTCGGTCGGCTTGCATTCTTTATAAATGCGCCTTTTGTTCGCTGTAAAAGTTTATTAAATAATTTATTTTATGCTTTTCACGAATGCCTCATGCAAATTGCATTAAATACAGATTTCCTATATATAAAAAATATATGTCTATAATAAAAACAACAAGAGCAGCAACAAAATGCAAAATAAAGAAATAATTTGTTACTGCGCACAGCGAACTGGTTAAAAGGCGAAAAGTGCAAACCGCAATTAATTAAATCCGCAGTTAATTTTATTGTCAGCGGAAGTGGCAGCCGCCAAAATAGCGCAAATGAAATTATCGGCGTTGACAGACAAACAGAAAAAAAACACAAAATTGGTCATCCTTGCCGGAATAAAAAAAATCACTCAAACCGATTTAAATTGGGTTGAGCCTGAGCCCAAAAAGGCTTTATCACACTTTAAAACAAGTTAACTGAAAATGTTGAGAGACAGAGAAAAGGAAAGGGAATAAATTAAAAATATAACTATATAAAGTTTTAGATATTACAAAATATATTTTTTTAAATTTTAAAATATTTTATATTTAATTTCGGTATAATATAATAATTAATAAAATTTCTAACAAATTCAAACAACATCTTAAATTAAAGAAAATAAATATATAATGATATAATAATAAATAAATATATAAAAATAAATATATATATATATAACAAGTAAGAATGCTCTAGTCGAGACGGCTCGACTAGGAGATACCCTGAGCCCTGCGAAGTGCCGATACTTCAAATATTCTATGCTTAGTTTACATATACATATGTTGCAAGCAACACATACACACACACAGACGCACGCTCAAGCACACGCTCTGCCAACTGCGCAGTTGACGTAGCGACAGCGCTTGGGCTGCAAGACGCCTACGCTATGGGAAATTAAATGTTTAATAACTTTTTTTCTAGCAGGACTTTTTGATTCAAACTTTCAGGGCATGATTATGTTATTCATATGTGTGTATGTGCCGAAGCACAAGTCTCTAGTATTTGAAATGCGTTTTTTGCAAATTTAGGGCGAAGGGGGCGTGGCATCCAAAATCCAAAAATTACAAAATGTCTGCATTCACAACAGGCATCTACACAGTAAATTTCATGTCTCTAGCTCTTACGGTACGTAAGTTATCGAAATTTATCGATAAAAAGAGAACGGGAAGAGTTATCGAAATTTTGAAAAAAACTCGTATAGCGTATGGTATTCAGGAGTATATGTGTCAAATTTCAGCTCTCTAGCTTCTGTGGTTTACGAGATCGCTGCGTTCACACAGACGGACGGACGGACGGACGGACGGACGGACGGACGGACGGACAGACGGACAGGGCTATTTCAACTCAGCTCATCGAGCTGATCAAGAATATATATACTTTGTATGGTCTGCGACGTCTCCTTCTGCCTGTTACATACATTTTCACAAAAACATTATACCCTGATTTCCCATTTTCAATGGGCTCAGGGTATAAAAATATATAAAATAAATAATAATAATATAAAATAACATTATTCAACCCAACAATAATATTTTTTTTAAATATTGCCATTTGATTTAATTTGTGTGCACGCATTAATTATTTATATATCAGCATATGTGTAAATGCTGCCAACAAATATATGTTAAGTCAAAAACGGTTAATCTTAGCCCGCTTTGGGTTAAATTTTGTTTCAGCCTTTCGCCTACATTTAATTATCAAGAAACTTGAATGATTGCCATAAATACCGTCTAACACTTTTATGCATATCATGTTCTTTTTGCCGCTACACGAGTCCGTAATTAATTTATTATGAGGCTTGCGTGAGGCAGTCGCGTTGCATGCCACATCCACTCGAGAGTTGCATGCAAATTATTGCAACTCGAGCATGTCCCGAAAAATTGTAGCCTCCAGCTGCAGCTACAACTCATAATCGACGAAATTCGCGTGTTGGCAGCTTGGAAGCGCCACCAGTCGAGGCTTGGAGCCATTGCCGAGTCGCTTGCCTGTGCTCTGACCTTCATGTTAGTTGCCAATAGAAACGGTTGCAGTATTATTACGCCAGTTGCAACATGTGTTGCAGCTCTTCCCAGGGCCTTCCTTTCTTTAAGTACAACATTTTGAGCACAGCCAAAGCCGCCACCCGCTCCATTGATACAAGCGAAATGCCAGCGGCGGCGCTGACCACGTCGGAATCCTTTGGACCGCCGCACACCTTTCACCAGAATGCCAGAGCGCGCATTGCCTTAATTTGTATGAATGCCAAAATGCAAAGTGCCAGCGAACACACAAAAAAAGTCGAGTTTATATATATATATATTGAAATAAAACTGAGAGCGCAAATGGAATAACTAATTAAATTTTTCGACTGCAAATGAACAAAGTTGCCTGCACCACCACCGCAGAGCTACGAGCGCAGGAGTCAGACGGTGCTCAGAGCTCTGCTGTGCTGTTCTGGCAGTTAACTGTTAACTGCCAGCTACCAACTACCAGTTTAATTAACTTGGCTTATAAAATTTTATGCTAACTCGCAGCGCGCATAGCCAAGCATTATCTATGCGATATAATAGTTGGCCATAAAGGTTGTCTATGCAAATATGTTGCAATATCTCTGTTGCCACTCAATTGCCGTTGGCTTTAATGGAAACTTTGCCGCCACCGCCCCCTCTGAGTGGCGCTCTGCAAGGGCTGGCGCGTCCCCTCCCCGCACATAAATCAAGAGTGAAATTTTTACACGCAGCCAACTGTCTGTGAAAATTTCATTTTCATGTACCGCGACATGTACAGAGCCCAGCTTCGCGCAGCTTCCCAGCTTCCCGGCTTACTCGACTCTTTCCCAGAAAAGGCCAAATTGAAGGGTCGCAGCAACACGTTTTTAATTGTTTTTTGAGGTTTTTCGGACAATATTCAAAGGGAGTAATTTAAATTCCAGTTTGTAGCCCGTAGCGGTGTTTGCTTGTATTTTTTTATCTGAGTCGAACCTTTGTGGCTGACAACTGCCCAGCCCTGCCCAGCCAGCTAGCTAGCCAGCACAAACATGGGCAAAATCATTTTTTACTGAGTTTTTGATGAATGAAAACACAAAACAAATGTTTTTTTAGTATTATATATACATTTTAGTTATACAAAAAAATATTTTCGAAAAAGGAATTTTATTTTTTAATGTTTCAATAATATTTATTTATCTATGCATATATGATAATACAAGAACTGTATATCTTTTTACCAATTCATTCTCTTCACTCATTAATTTAATCTTATGAATATATACAATTTTTTTATATCTATATTGATCTCCTAATTCCTCTCTCGCAGCCTCTTTAGCACTCCCTCTAAGTCTCTCTCATGCACGTATAGAGTGAATACTCTATATCTGTCTTCATTTCTATATCTCTCTATCGCTTCATTTCTTTATCTCTCTCAATTTTTCACTCCCACTCACTCTCTATCTCTCTCTCTCTCTCTTGTTATTTCTTTATCTCATCATCTCTTACTCTTTTTTTCTTTGATTCAGACGCTGACTCACTAGATCACTCTGACTCTCTTGCCCTCTGACCCACACACTCACTCTCTGTCTCTCTGTATATATATATCTCTTTATCGTAAGACCGAGTTATCTTCCCTTTCTCAATCTTATTATAGGCCCATCTCAGTCTCTATTCCCCTTACATCCGCCTTTCTAGATCTCCCTCATTCTGTCTCAATATCATTTATATATTCTAAATGAAACTCCTCCCATCCACATCTACCTTGATCAGCAATCATGCAATATATCCATCACTCTCTCACAGACGCCTTAATATTCATTATATTTGCAATATGCGCATAGCTCAGCTGGACGCACTGGATATCGCCCTAATTGCTGTCCCGAATGCCTGTTAATGCCTGTTCACTGGTAGCATCCAGAGCGCACTTAACACAGCCTATTAACATATCCAACAGCTAGTGCCCTGACCAGGACGGGCCAAGCCGGGGCGGCGGTGGCTGTGGGGCTCCATGTCAGACTTTGTTGGTGGTCGGTCACGTTTCGAAGCCAGCAACGAGACAGCCTTGCATAATTGCGCCGCCAAGTGCAGGTCTGCAGTTCTACTACCTCAGCGCATAAATAACCCAACACACACACATATGAAAATACTTCTATTATATATATATATATATATATATGTGTGTGTGTGTGTGTGATGTTTGGCTTTTTGTCTAGCATGGCTATTATGCAAATGGTACTTTGTTTTAACTGCGGCTGGCCTGTTGATGACTCTGGCCGAGAGCGAGGCTGAGCTCGACATTAGTTCGTCATCAGCATTGGTAAATGCCCCCTCTCCCACTCTCCCTCCCCCTCTCGAACAATTAATATGCCAAGTGTTATGTGTGCGCATACTAATGACTTTTTCCAGTGGCCAGCCAGCCAGCCAGGCATCTTTGCCCAACTGCAACTGCAACTGAGTTGCGGCGAGCTCATCTGTCAACCGTGGCCATCTATCAATAAATGCTCAACTGCCCGACTAAACGGCGCAGCCGCAGCCGCCCAGCCCTACCCACACGCACAGTCACTGGCTCTTTTTATAGTCGGGGGCTGGCTACTTGAGCCGTACCCAGCTGGTGACTCACTCGCTCCACAATTGTTGTGCCTGAGACAGACGCATGACTCTCGCATGAGTGGCGTGGCGCTGCCCCCAAATCGGGCCTTAAACAGATTTCTTACTTCTTAAGTGCACTTAAAAGTTTTACGAGCGCCGCCATTAGCATAAGCTAACTGCCACAGAGTTCTAATAGATTGCGAGAGCTCTAAAAAATATATGAATTACTTAATGAGGCAGGTATTGGCTTTGACTAAAGTGTGTACTCAGGCAGCCTAGTTAAGCGAGGTATATATACATATATATATATATATATATATACGCCATATGTCAAGTCTGCAAATAAATATCTAAGCAGAAAAGGCCTAGTTCTCTTAATATATTGTAAGATACCATTCACAAAAAAAACTGTATTATAACAAAGAGTGAAATAAAAATTAAAATAAAAATAAAAATATATATATATATTTACACATACAAATAGTGACCCCGTACACAACACACACTCTCAGCACAGCCCAATAAAATAAATCAAAAGAAAGTAAAATGACGACGCGTCGCTCCATCGCACTGCGAATCTACAGCATATCAAAATGTATTTCAATAAAATCAACAGCGAGAAAAACTTTCGCTACTTCAGTGGCAAAAACAAAAACAAAACCGAAATCTATAAAAAAAACGTCAGCTAGACGAATAATAAATGCGCTTCAATTAATAAAAAAAAATAAATAGAAACCTGTTTTTAGTAAAGAATTAAAATAAATCAGAAAGTTTAGCGGAATACCAAAATAAATATTAAATAAATCTAAACAAATTTCTATAGCTGACAGAACTCCAAATTCTCTTTGATTTGTGTTTAGAGTATGAAAAGCCGTTGCATAAAGCTCGAAAAGTTTTGAGTTGAAGTCTTATTATCATGGTCAAACCGGCGTGGCCTACGCATGCGCAGAATACAAAGTCAGCGAGAGACATACATATATATATATATATATATATATATATATATATATATATATATGCACACACAGCTGTAGATTGGCAAAGTGGACGTGCCACAGGCCAGAACCACTTTTTTTTCTGGCTGCTGAATTTGGGTGAAATGTTTGTCGCTGGCTTTCAAATTTGTGGCTGGCTTTTCAGTTTGCGTCGAGCCACACGAGCTGGTGGTGTCGCTGAAGCGTAGAGAAAGCCACCGAACAGACTTTTTTAGCTCTTACAATGACTTGGAGCAGTTTGCCGATCTGCCTGCCGCTGCTGCTGCTGCTGCTGCTGCTGAGTGGATCGAGTACATCTCAGCAGTACAACATCCCGGAGCTGCCCTCAGGCAGTGGACCCACGCCGCTGTCGCCCGTGCTGAAGCAGTCCCAGAATACGTTCGTTCAGTGGGTGCTGTCGCTGCTGCCGCAGCGGCCCGGCGTTGGGCCCGAGAGCGCCACAGTCGCCACGCTGAGCAGCTCGGCGACAGCGCCCACTGAGGCGCCAGCTGAGCCGTCGTCAACAACAACGACGACGACAGCGGCGCCCACCACAACGCGCAGGGCCACGACGCCGGCGCCGCCGACGCTGAGTCCGCCACGCAACTGCAGCGACTGCGTCTGCGGCGTGGCCAACATACAGAAGCGCATCGTCGGCGGCCAGGAGACGGAGGTGCATCAGTATCCCTGGGTGGCCATGCTGCTCTATGGCGGCCGCTTCTACTGCGCCGGCTCGCTGCTCAACGACCAGTTCCTGCTGACCGCCTCGCACTGCGTCTACGGCTTCCGCAAGGAGCGCATTTCGGTGCGCCTGCTGGAGCACGACCGCAAGATGTCGCACCTGCAGAAGATCGACCGCAAGGTCGCCGAGGTCATCACGCATCCCAAGTACAATGCGCGCAACTACGACAACGACATCGCCATCATCAAGCTGGACGAGCCGGTGGAGTTCAACGAGGTGCTGCATCCGGTCTGCATGCCGACGCCCGGGCGCAGCTTCCGGGGCGAAACGGGCGTCGTCACCGGCTGGGGCGCCCTCAAAGTGGGCGGCCCCACCTCGGACACGCTGCAGGTAAGTGGCCAGAAGTCGAGTGAGTGAATCCTTGCTAACGATCCCTTGCAGGAGGTGCAGGTGCCCATTCTATCCCAAGACGAGTGCCGCAAGAGCCGCTACGGCAACAAGATCACGGACAACATGCTCTGCGGCGGCTACGACGAGGGCGGCAAGGACTCCTGCCAGGGCGACAGCGGCGGCCCCCTGCACATCGTGCCCAACGGCACACGCGAGTACCAAATCGCTGGCGTCGTCTCGTGGGGCGAGGGCTGCGCCAAGGCCGGCTACCCGGGCGTCTATGCGCGCGTGAATCGCTACGGCACCTGGATCAAGAACCTCACCAAACAAGCTTGTCTGTGCCATCAAGAGACCAAGAAGATCAAGTAAACGCGCTCCCAGAGCACTTGCAGCTGGATACGAGACGAATGCATACCCTGTAATTATTTATCTATGATTTAGATTTGCTTTGATTGGACGAAATTCAGGTTTTTCAGTGCGAAAACCTTCGTTTTTTTTCGTGATATATCAGCCAAAAGAATCCAAGCATAGGGAAAGCTTAGTTTTTAGTAGAGAAAAACTATTTCCTTTCTGTGAATTATGTTAAAATTAATCTAAATTGTATACAAAGCCTAGCCAAGGCCGCTGCAAGTGTATCAAGACTTCGTCTAGGTCGAAATTATTTTATTTATTTTCCTTATTTATTAAATCAAGAAAAAGAATTGAGAAGAAATCTGTTGGGTATCTGTGGCGCTGCAGCATTCCTGGGGAATGGCAATGACCTTTGTGGGGTCCGGTTTGGCGGCTGGTCTAGCCAGTTCAGGTTCTGCAGGCTGCTTCTAGCTGGGCCAGGATGCGCCGAGTCAGTTGCCAATTGCCAGTTGGCCAGTCGAGTTCGCTACCAGAAATGAGATACATTTGCTTGCTGTCGGTGCTGGGCCTTGCTCTGGCCACGCCTGGGCTGCGCAGCGCCTCGGAGCCAGCCAAGATATTGGAGTCTTTGAACAACTTGCGGCAGAACAGCTTCCTGGACTGGATCATATCCGTGCTGGGGCCGGACTACCCCGAGACGGGTGTGTCGCCCGCCAAGCGGGAGTGCCCCGCCTGCGGCTGCGGCAACATCAACACGCGCCACCGCATCGTCGGCGGCCAGGAGACGGAGGTGCACGAGTATCCCTGGATGGCCATGCTGATGTGGTTCGGCAGCTTCTACTGCGGCGCCACGCTGGTCAACGACCAGTACGCCGTGACGGCGGCCCACTGCGTGAACGGCTTCTACCATCGGCTGATCACTGTGCGCCTGCTCGAGCACAACCGCCAGGACAGCAATGTGAAGATCGTGGACAGACGCGTGGCTCGCGTGCTCGTCCATCCCGGCTACAGCACCACCAACTTCGACAGCGACATCGCGCTCATACGGTTCAACGAGCCTGTGCGTCTGGGCATCGACATGCATCCCGTCTGCCTGCCGACGCCCACGGAGACATTTGCGGGCCAAACGGCTGTGGTCACTGGCTGGGGCGCGCTCAGCGAGGGCGGACCCATCTCCGACACCCTGCAGGAGGTCGAGGTGCCCGTCCTGTCGCAGCAGCAGTGCCGCGAGACCAACTACGGCGCCGACAAGATCACCGACAACATGATCTGCGCCGGCTACGTGGAGCAGGGCGGCAAGGACTCCTGCCAGGGCGACAGCGGCGGGCCCATGCACGTGATTGACGACAAGCAAACCTACCAACTGGCTGGCATCGTGTCCTGGGGCGAGGGCTGCGCCAAGCCCGGCGCTCCTGGCGTCTACACACGCGTGAGCAACTTCAACGAGTGGATTGCGGCCAACACGCGCGACGCCTGCGGCTGCAGCCAGTCGGAGGAGCCAGCTGAAGCTGCCAGCGCAACAACTGAGCAGCCAGAGCAGCCAGAGCAGCCAGAGACGGCCACAGCTCAGACCAGCGAAGCTCCTGAAGTGGAGGAAGCTGAATTGCTTGCTTAAGTCTTTCTATGTAAACGAAAATTATTTTCAATAAAGGCAAAGCTCATAAATTTTTGAATATTTTTATATAGGAAATTTATTATAATTTTAATTTAATTTTATTTAATTTTAATTTAATCATTTTTTTAGGATATCAGGGTATAATGGTTTGACCAGGGTATCGCCTAGTCGGGCGACTTACTAGAGTTTTCTTACTTGTTTTATATTTTTTTTTACATTTATTTTCATATATTTTTCCATATTATCCCCCACTGCACTTACCAACACTTTCGACTTGCTTGGTCTAGTGTTGAACACTGTCTTTTGACAGTTTAGCAGACAAAAAACTGCGCGAGCTCTATAATTCAGCATGAGCTCCTCTACGCCGCCCACTTTTCAGCCGGATGAGCATATGGAAATGCAAGAAGAACAAAATACAACGAATCAAGAACCCTTGAAGCTGCTGCCGCAAAGAATTGGTGGCTTTAGTGTGACGAGCGAGCGCTTCTACAGCGCCACGAGGAATGAGCAGAAGTTTTTAGTACTCCCGAATGCAACAGAATTTCCCTTGAACCTCAACGAGCAGGATGTGCCATGCAATGGGCACGACTACTATTACGAATACCTGGACAACATGCTGCACTTCATCAGAGATCATCAGGAGGGGCTGGTCGAAGGGCGTGGAGTGCAGGCGGACATTGTCACGCAGGGCACACTGTTGGAGGCCCTGATGCTGTCGCACTACAGAAAGCGTAATTGGAGCATATTGGGCACCATATATCATAGTACGATCTACTTGTGCCTGGGTGAACTTCATAGGTCAACCATGACTTCGGCGGAGTTGGAGCAAGAGCAATTTCGTCAACTGATGGATGCAAAGATTCAGAAATTTGTATATTCAGGTAAAGCGAACTTAGTTAAACTACAGACCCATCCGATAAGTCAACCCCTTTGAGATCACAGACACGCCTGGAGGGTCATCCACTCAGAAAACTTCTGGCGGTAAGTTTCATGGGGTGTTCAGGTGCCAAATTGGCGACCTGACCGTGCTCTACGACTCCGTCATGGGTGGCTATCAGTGAGTATTACGGGACTTACGAAACTATTTCAAATCTAATCTTCAATATTCATAGAGCAAACGAGACTTCAGGCAACTTTGCGGAATGTAAGGTTATGCTAACAGGCTCAGAGAAGCCAGAGCCAGAGGAAGCGCTCATCTGGTGGTCCGAGTGCAGCTTGAAGAATGTAGAGGACATTTACACAGCTCGACCCCAAAAGTCCGGACATGTGCAGAGCCTCAGCCCGACCTCATTGACTAAGCTAATCGAGGATAATGTGAGTTGTTAATATAAAGAGCATTGGCTCTGCTCATGACTCGCTTTCCACTTCTACAGCTCAGCAATTGGTCCAGCGAAATGTGCATCGGTTTATTGCATTATTCCTTGCAGATGATGTCCAGTGTCATGAAACTGGACAATGCCAATGTGGTTTATCAGTTCGATTACGATGCCAGTACGGACAACATTCAGATCAGCCTGAGTGAGGAGCGCAGTGCGCAGACTTTCATATCCGATTGGTATCGCATGACGCTGAGTGTGCCAAAAGCAAATCTGGCCAAAGAGAGTGCACACAAGATTTAAAAAAAAATCCGTTTAACTCTTGCAGGTTGAGGTGTTGTTGGAGCAACACGCACAGGCCACATACATAACATCAAGTCTGACCCTCGGGTGACTCAGTTGTTATTGTTCCCTCTCGCTTGTTAACTCCCAGCTCGAGCCGCTTCAATTTCCGTCTGTAATCTGCGTGTTTTTCTCTCTTTTTTTTTTAACTTTGCCCCTGAGGCATTGAACAATTTTTCTGCTCGAAATTGGCACTAAATCAAAACACGAATTACACCAACAACAACAACAACAACAACAGCCAGCCCAACTCCTACACGCAGTTCGCTTTGGCCACGATCCTGCAACATTGATAAACAACTATATAATAGAATAAACAGCACAAAAGGTGCTAAAACATTAAAGGCGGCCTTTGACGTGTTCGCTCCGCATAAACGTGAAGCCAAGCTGTTAAGCGAGGCCTTTTGGCTTTATAATTATGGCCACTGAAAGGCAAAGTTTGTACATTGAAGCATATAAATAGTTAGTTTCAAACGTGCTTTCAGTTGTATTTTCTTTATTATACCCTGTGAGGAGTGAATGTAGCAAGAGGGGTATGTTGATGATGATGGAGTATGGGTCATATAGAGAAAACTACCATTAACTAATGTGGAGTGTGAAGTTAACTTGGTTTATCTAGCTCAAAAAGTGTGAGTGTGGTATAAATACGTTCAAAAATTCATAAGTATTACGTTATAGGTATTACGTCATAGGTATTACGTCGTAGGTATTGCGTCATAGGTATTGCGTCATAGGTATTACGCCCTAGGTATTACGCCCTAGGTATTCCATCATATTATTACGTCACAGGTAATACGAAATAAGTAATACGTCATAAGTATTACTCACAGGTAATACGTAATAAGTATTACGTCACAGGTAATACGTAATAAGTATTACGTAATAAGTATTACGTCATAAGTATTACGTCATAAGTATTAAGTCTTAGGTATTACGTTATATGTATTACGTCACAGGTAATACGTAATAAGTATTACGTCATAAGTATTACGTCATCAGTATTACGTCATAAGTATTACGTCATAGGTTATACGTAATAAGTATTACGTCATAAGTATTACGTCATCAGTATTACGTCATATATATTACGTCATAAGTATTACGTCAATACGTCTCTCTTTTTTAGTGGTTTTACTCCAAGCCGCACATTTGCTGCAATTGAGCGCATTTTGCGCTTAGCCGGCGGCTGGTTAAAAAAATTTATTGGGGCGTGAAATTGTTTGATTGAATATTAGTGTTTGTGCCTTTATACTATATACTAGTATATATTTTCTTTGCTTTGGCTTTTCCTGTCGTTCGCCAGGCCAGTACAGAGCCAAAGAGCACTTTCAGTTAGCCACAGCAGACATTGAGTAAACTTAAACACACTTAACAATAAAATATATTATTATAAATATGCATAAAAAGCTCAAATTTCTTAAAAGTTAATTTTTATATCACCCATAATTATAAAATTTAGTTTACATCACTCGGTTAAGCTTTGAGCAGGATTGAAAGGTTTGGTAGCCACCATAAGCAACGTACGGCATTGTCAGATCGGGTATGTGATCTAGTGTGAGTGCCCTAAGCAATTCCAATCATATGCAATGCACAACAAACAGTATTAATTAGGGTAACACTGAATACCAACGCGCCGACCAACAGTTTCTCAGCCATAATCAACACGACATCGAGTATATTTGCAGCTGGCTGGGGGTAGGGCATGTAGAGCAGGTATCTAACTGGGGACTGAGCTGAGCTCTGTACGCACCTCTATGAATGTTATGGCAAGGCTCAGCGATTGCTGTGCAATCACCACACAGAGAGAGACGCAAGTAATCAGAGCCATTAGCGTGACTATGGCCAGAGCTTCAACCAATCGAACGGCGACAGGCATCCTACACACATAAACAATCTGATAATATTTGGAATTTTGAATCTATTTTTGATAAAAGCCCGAAATTAAAGTAAAGTGACAGTTCAAAGGGAGAAAATCGAAATGTTCAGCAAAATAAATCATACAAAATATATAAATATTTTATATATATTTAATATTTGACCAAGATCTGTGCGCATATATTTGCTGCAGCTGCCATCCCGTGCATAATCAGAGCTAAGCTCCCTCGTTAAGCCAATTTGTTCGACATGCAAAAAGATTTCAATATTCCAAACTCTCAGTTCGTGCGAGTGGATAAATAAGCCCACACTGAAAGCCACAAAACCGCCAGCAAATTATAGTTTTCAATCGCATTTTTTCTCCCCTTTCGCATCCCATTTGAAGGCATAAATATTTTTCAATATGCAATTCCAATTATCCTATGCAAATGCAATTTGTCTCGCTGCCGAGCAATTTGCTTCCCCTTCCCAGCCGACAGCGGCCCTAAACTAGGCCCGCTCTGTCCGTCCGGCTTTGATGCGTCTGCGCTGGCATAGATTGTTCTGAATTATGGCACTAAATGGCTAGACATGTTACATAATTCATTTAGTCTGAACCAGTTGGTCTCCGCCATAACAAAGCCAGTGCAACATAGTTGGCTGTTTTTTATTTTAAAGCCTTCGACATATTTGTTTTATGGAAAATTCAATTAGCTGCATGCGGCTAAAACTGAAATAAAAATAACATAAATTAATTGATTTCTATGCTGGAATATTTCCAATAACTTATTAAAGCAAAAGCCAGCCCAGCGGCTGCCTGAGTTGAGACGCAACACGGAGATTTTCCGGTTGCTGCTTTTGGTTTCTTCTCTTTGGCCAACTTCATAAAAATCCTAAAATAAATATTTGCACACAAGAGTTCAGCCGGCGTTGACGACGTTGTTGTTCACGTCTGGAGACAGACAGCAAAATAAGCGGAAAGTTTTGTCGCAAATCCCCGGCATGGCACAGCCGCTGGCAATCGATAGACAGAAAAGGGCAAAGCGAAATTAAAATATAGCTAGGATTGCACATAGATAGTAGACGACGGGGATATACCCTAAACTATGGTCTATGAGATAGCAGCAAATGGAGACTGTCGCAGCAACAAACTCATACAATTTTATATAAATTCGATATTTTCGATCAGCTCTGAGTATTGAAGTATTAAAGAGCTAAGCAAAAGATACTTGACATATACAGATATCAGGCACTGTAAATATTTATCGATAAATATATTTTATTATTTTATTTTTATTTTTGAAATATATAATTAAATAGAATCAAATTTCCTATAATTTCGAATTTAAATAATTAAATAAACTGATAATAAAAACATTAAAAAATATGAATATATATTATATATTATATATAAATATATTTTAAAATATTTTTATTATCAGATTTTTGTATTATTTTAAATTAATATTATAGGAAATTTACTTCTATTTAATTACATATTTCAAAAATAAATTTATTAATATTTTTAAATAATAATGAAAGTGAAGGCAGTCTTCTGTACATCCAGTGATCTATCTACCCCTTACCTCATCCCCATGCCAGGGTATTTGCCGGCACTCAACATCAGAAATGCAGCTTACGTTTTTATGCATAATATTTAAGCCACTTGCTCGTGGTCTTACCGTCTCGATATTAAGCTCTTATTGTATTTTGTATTTATTGGTATGAAAATAAAAACAAACAGCAGCAACAGCAACAACGACTACAATTTGCATTGCAACATTAAAATTGTGTGCCCAATGGTGCACGAAACCGGAAATGCCACCTGTTATTTGTATACAATATCTCCATATTGTCATCAATATAAATACGCAGTGCAGCAGATGGACAGTTTGTCTGGAAGTTCAGGCGCATGTTAACGCTTCAATAAATCACTTTTATACATTTTTAAAATGAAAACTCTCTTTAATATGGAAATCTTGGGCAAATGTAAATGAGTTGAGGTCATTTATATGGGCAACTGAATGGCCATTGGTGAAACTAGCAAACTGAACAATCTGATTGCGCCAAACATATTTCCCATATATATGAGAAAACCTTTTTGTAAATTTAAAGAAAAATGTATATATTTTCGACAATTTTCATTGCTGCACTAAATTTCATTATCTTCTTACAAAACGGCCAGAACGAGAGCGCGAAAGAGGCAAAGAAAATATCAAAGTAAAGCTCATTATAATTCCAAGCGAAAACCGATCCATTTCAATGCCCATTCTCCTTGGTTCCATTCGGGCGCTTGCTCTGCCTTGTTTTCGTTCTTTTGATTTCATTATTGTTTTTATTGCTTCGTATTTTTGTGTGTGTCCAACTGACTGAGTTTGCCAAAGCAAAAGGCGCATTTTAATTCCATTATTTCATTTGGGGCCCCAGCGCCAGCCCCGCCCAGCTCCCACCTACTGTCTCTTTGTCTCAGGCCCCGTTTTCCATTGAAATGCGCATAAAAAGGGTATTAAAGCCGAGGCACTCGCCGATTGTAAAGTTTTTTCTCGCTTCGTCTTCTTTTCTTCTGTTTTTTTGGCACATTTTCAAAGCAGAACACGCCTTGGCGCATTTTTTCTGGGCTTCGCCCTCGTATTACAAATTAATAAACAATTTTTTCCCTTGTATTTAAGCTAGCTACAAATTTGCGAGTTATTGCCACATTTCGTACATATTTTTTTATGATTTCTGCGCGCCGTCTCCTCGGCTTGTCCTAATGAATCATGGTTATGCCCGCAATAATTTAGTTTTAATAGCACTTTGGTGACATTTATGCTGTCAGCGGCATACAATTTTATTAATGTTCAAATGAGCTGCCATACATGCCATCATTATAAAGAGATATCACAGCTTTTAATGTCAGTTTTGGAAGCTTTGTGCGAAATGAACTTATGGACCAAATGAACGCCCGCCCTCCGTCCTCTGTGAGCGCGTGTACGACAAAACAGAGTCATCTACTTGAAGAAGTTGATTTTATTTTAAATTTAGCTAAAGATATTTGACGGCTGCTCAAATACAAAAGGTAAAGTTTTATATAATTTTAAATTTATATTATGAAAAAATATATGTAAAAAATATAAAACAAATAAAATAAATAAATGAAAATATAAAATAAGAAATAAAAAGAAAATTGAAAAAAATAAGTGATCTATAAAATTTAAAAATATAAAAATTATTTGAAACATATATTATCCCATAGATATTATTCTTAGCAAGTAATGGAACACATAAGCTATCTATATGTAAAAATATTTTCTATTAAAATAGAATATAGAAAAAATAAAATATATTAAAAATATTATATTACATAAAACTATGAAAATTAAATATAAATATATACAAGTTGGAAATTAATATATAAAACTAAATGGAAAAATGGAAAATTAATATATAAATATTATAAAATATATATGTTATTGAAATATAAAAAAATTTATATATATAAAATATATAAAAAAAATTAATAATGAATGCATATCGAATGCTCTACAAATATTTCCACACTACATACATTCCGAATAGCATTGCTCTCTCTCTCTCTCAAACACAACAAATACATTTTACAGTGTATTTTGAAGTGGAAACTAATTACAAGTCTTAATGGCAATCGTTATAGCATTTTATTGGATTTATGTTACTCTCAGTTTCTGTTTCTCTTTGGCTCTTTAATGAGCCACTCGGCGAGTGCAACACTAACCTAATCAGCTGGCTCACTTAAGTAATAAAGCAATTTATCGCTTTTCAATATCCTTTAAGCAGTTTTTGCCCTTTTACTTCCTATTATTACACTTCCTGGGCCGGGCCCTCGAGCGCAGTGAATGAATAAAGAACCCACACAAATTATTTTCGCGCTGGTCTCATCTTATTTTTACAGCTCCTTCGCCTGGGCTGGATGCGGTGGCTTGCGGAGGCTTGCAGAGGCTGTGGCTGCGGCTGTTGCTTTCGCCTTTGCTCTTTTAACTTGTCGCTTCGCTTCGCCAGCGGCACACGTTGCCATTTTTATGGCTTGAGCTTGGCATAGGGATAGGGATAGGGATCGGTTCGGTATCGGGATTGGGTTTGCGAGTAGTATTGGCTTAAGACTGGGTCATATCCTGGGCCGCCTGCACGTTTCAGTGCGACGCCGTTGGCGTTGCCAGACCAGTTTGATTTTAGTGGCCAGAGCAAAGCAAGGGCCAGTAATGATTTTATTACACGATTTTATATCGAATTTTATTACCTTTGTGCATGACGCTGCTGCCAAGGATTGCGCCAATGTCGTTGTCCTTACGCCTTTGGCAACTGCCATTGGAATTTACGCACTCATAAAATTGGCCGCCTGAATTGTGTGGGAATTCCGTAGCGCAAAATTCTTCTGCGCCCTGACCCCCAACTCTGGCCATCATAATTCAATATCATAAAACGTTTATCCAATTAATTTCGACTGGTCATATTTATGGCCAGTGCGTGTAGTGATGCGCATAGAAGTAGATCTTTAAACTGGCTCTGCTCTATATGTTTATCGATCAAGCGTGGAGCGGGTGAGAGGGCAGATTGCAAAAAAAAGATGTAGAGTTGAGCATGACATAAACTGGAGACTGCAGATTGATCATATTTATTAGTAGTATTTAGTAGTTGATACTTTGAAGACTTTCACATAGGAAATATAAAGATTGCAGAGAGGAAAAGACTGTGATGTGCTGAGCATTGGTCATAGATAAAGTATAAGTTATTAATAAAATAAAATTATTTAATTAAATACTAAAAATATAAAATATTTAATATTATTTAATTTAATTTTATTAAATATATTTAGGTAGATCGATGTCTTTTGCCTTTCGTAATCCATAATCCATATAAGCATATCAGACAGTTTTACTTTATATTGTAGTTTACTTTATATATTACATATATAGTACTTGGAGTAGTATACGAACAATCCTGATATGATTATATTATTTATTTATATTTTTATATTTATTTATATATTTTTTATTATTTATTTATATTTTATATCCGACACTCGCAGTGTAACCAAGTCCTAACCGCTGTCGCAGCTCTTGTTTCGCCCTACTCTAGGCAAAAAGTGAATTTATTCTCAATTCCTGATTATTTTTACATACTCTGAACTTTGAAATACATTTTTTTAAATTTTGCAAGTCAAATTGAATATATAAAGCAGAGATTACACCTCACATGCTGAACGTTTAACTTATCTATTTTTATTACAATAAATTCTATGGACATCTGGCAGAGTGTAGAGCATTCGACTTGCATAGCTCGAGCTCTGTTTACATATTATAAAAGTACACTAATTCTTGCTTATGACAGCTACTAGCTAGCATGTGTACTCGCATTGATCTTGAAAATGTATCCAACGGCTGTTTATGGTGCACGCTTCATTGGCTTTGGCTGTTTCCATTTGCATGTGGCTCTTGATCTCATTTACTGGCTCGCTCTCACACTCGCTCTCGCTCTCTCTATTATTTGCTGCTGTGCTCTTTTCCGCTGACCTAATCGGGTTAGATTTCCAATTACGATTATGCTGGCACTTGGCTAATAAGCACACCCAACGCACACACACATACACACATGCGCCCAACCCAGACACATGCAACTGACATCCAAGCCAAATACAAATGTCATTACCGTCTGTTGCCGTTGTTGTTGCTGTTGTTGCTTGTGATATTTGTTTCAGTGTCAAGTTCAGTTCTCAATGTTGCATGTGTGCCGTTTGCGGCGTTACAAATGGCTGCATGCCAAATATAATGGGTTTCCCTTGATGAGTTTGCCAGCTATGCATGCAGATGGAGATAATCGTAGCAACAGCAGCAACAGCTATAACAACATGTGTGCTCAGTGACTGAGTTATGGCATAGTTTTCCATATTTCAGTTTTGTTTGGCTTTCAAATTTCGCAATCGTCGGGCCCATGCAGGAAGCCTCATTTAATGTTTCGTCAGATGTGTGTGGGAAATAGTTCATTATTTTTGCTCTATGAATATTATTCTAATTGCGAGCGCGATATGAGTAGACATGAAACAAGTTTGCTGTTTGTTTCCTTTTAATATTGTTGTCTATAAACATTTGTGGCACTAACTTTGGCATACACTGGCAGAAATTTGTCTAGAAATTGGGTGATGGAAGTATCTGAATGGTATATGAATGATATATATATGGTATATATTTTTTTCGGAGTATTAAGTTGCGTTAATGTTGCGTGTAATGGTCAGCGTAGTTGCCTTGCAAGCAGTTGATCCGGCTTCGATTTAAGTTTAAGTTTTTTGTATTGAAAGTTCACAGTTTTCTTGACTAAGTCATTTTCTTAAATATCCCTAAAAAGCCTTTAGAATATTTTAAAAAATTTTTTATTATTTATTATTTTATAATTTTATTATTTATATTTTTTTTTAATTTTTAAATTATTTAGCTCTCCTTGAAATGCTGTCTTCCTTGAAATTCGAACAATATTTATATATGTCTTATCATAGAAAACTCTCCCATTCTTCATATCTCCTTTAGCAATCCAAGTCCTTAAGTGTTGCTTGAAGATCCAGCAATAATTCTATATATTCCCTCATGGAATAAGCACTCTCTTTTCTTTCTCTCTCTCTCTCTCTCTCTCACGCTCACTCACCCTCTCGCTCTGACTCACTCACTTTCTCACTCAAAGTTTTCCTCTCTGTCAACAGAGCATTGCGTAGCTGGCAACACCCTTCGACTACAGTCTTGATAATTAAAGTTAGCTTGGCAAGAAAATCGCTTTTGTTGCATGTAATAGACACGCTGCTGGCATATTAAAATTTGCTATTTGTCAGATTAGGATTTACATATAACTAGGCTAAAAATTGCATCTAGCTCTACTACAACAACTACGAACAGACTATTGACGTGCACGAATTCGGCTTCGGAATGCTGGCGATTTATATGGCGATGCGCGCTCTCGATCGACGCCCTTGTCCGCGCTCGCTGACGTCAGTTGAGCGCTGGGAGCGCGCTGAGCGCTGAGTGCTGAGCGAGCTTCTGAAGCGCATCAGCTAGATGTGTAGCTAGATCCAAGTGGATGCCAGAGCATACCTGAAGTTCATAGTTAAATGATTTCATTCGCTATTTAATTTGCGTTTGAACTTTGCTGCGTACGCGGCTCAGTTTCAGTTCTCGAGCGGACGCCAAGCCAGCCAAATGCGAAGCAGCGCGATCATGTTGGCCCTCTTCATACTGTGCCTGGGCCTGTTGGGCGCCCAGCTGGCAGCCGCAGCGGTTCATCAATCGATTCAGGACGCGCGACGCGAGCAGCAGCAGCTCGTGCAGCGCTACGTCAAGACGCTGAACAAGGAGGAGGGCGCCATACGTCTGGTGGGCGGGGATGCCGAATATGAAGGTAGGACTTGACCCATACCCCATACCCACCTCAAGAGACTGCTTCCTCCCATCGCAGGCAACATTGAGGTGCTGCACAACAACAAGTGGGGCGCCGTGTGCGACGATGAGTGGGATGCGGCCGAGGGCGAGATCGTCTGCCGCCAGCTGGGCTTCCTCGGGCTGCGTCGCTACACCCACAGCGGCTACTTTGGGCCCGCGCGCAGGCGCTACTGGATGGACAATCTGTACTGCGAGGGCCACGAGCAGGAGCTGACCGAGTGCCACTTCGAGGGCTGGGGCGTCAACGACTGCGAGCCGAGCGAGGCAGCGGGCGTCATCTGCTATCCGTCCGCGGATGCCGTTTGGCCAGCGGCCGCAGCCCTTGAGGATGACCGCCAGCTGCCCAAGTATCCCATACACCCCAGCTCCCGCCTGTACGTGCGGCTGCGCGGCGGTCGCTCCAGGAACGAGGGGCGCGTGGAGGTGCGCATCGACGGCCAGCGCTGGGGCAGCATCTGTGCGGATGGCTGGTCCATGCTGGAGGCGAACGTGGTCTGTCGTCAGCTGGACCTGGGCTATGCCCGCGAGGCCTTCCAAACGGACTACTTTGGCGGCGCCAACGTCTCTCGGCCCATGCTCAGCGGCAGCGAGTGCTACGGCAACGAGACGGAGCTGGCGGACTGCCTGCACCACAATCACCTGCGCGGCATTGTGAGCTGCCACGGCAGCAGGCAGCATGTGGCCGCTGTGATCTGCGACTATCTGTCGCCCGACCTGGTTGTGGACTACTATGAAATCGAGCAAACGGCGCACCTGGAGGACCGGCCCATGCTGCTGATGCAGTGCGCCATGGAGGAGAACTGCGTCTCCAGCGAGGCCTATCAAATACAGCGCGACAGTCCCAGCTGGCGCTATCGGACGCGCAGACTGCTCAAGTTCACGGCGGCGGCAATCAACGCTGGCAACACGGACTTCCGGCCCTTCAAGGAGAAGAGCCAGTGGGAGTGGCACATGTGTCATATGTAAGCGGGAGCAGAGGATGGGCGGTCAAGCTCTATGATAACTGTACTTCATTCACAGGCACTACCACAGCATGGAAGTGTTTGCGACCTTTGACATATTCGACCTGGAGGGTCGCAAGGTGGCGCAGGGCCACAAGGCCTCCTTCTGCCTGGAGGACAGCAGCTGCCTGCCCGGCGTGGCCCGGAAGTACAGCTGCGCCAACTTTGGGGATCAGGGTAAGCCCGCAGCGCAGCCGCTAAACATTCGTAAAGCTCTCTGTCTTCCCAGGCATCTCCGTCAACTGCTCCGATGTCTATCTGTATAATCTGGACTGCCAGTGGGTCGACATAACCGAGCTGCCGCGCGGCTCGTACGTACTCAAGATTGCCATCAATCCGGAGTTCAAGGTGGCCGAGATGAGCTACGACAACAACGCGGCCATTTGCGACCTTTTGTACGCCGAGAATTATGCGCGTGTTGACAATTGCCGTCTGGCGCGGCCTTAGAGCGGCCGACTTCAAAGCTTGAACAGTGCCAAATATTACGATTAAACTTATGCTTCCCTCTTTTTTTTTACCGAAATAAAACTGCATATAACCTAAGGTCGTCTCGCCAAATAATGAACTTGAGAATCAGTCGAGTGTGAACCTGTCAGAGACATCAACGGCATTGTCAACGCCACTGAAGCATTTATCAAATGCCCATACCTGCCCGAGATTCTCTCTCCACACATATCGTTGTCAACGCAGGTGGGTGTTGAACTGGAACTCAAGTATTGTATCTGTTTAAAATGGATTTACAGGTTTGAACTGTTGGAAATAGTATTAAACGAAATTACTTTTATAATACAGATAAGCATAAACAACTTTTGGGGTATTTTAAACAGCATTTGGTATTTTTTTTATATTTTTAAATTAATTCCAATTATTTAAATATTTTAGCTATGCAGTTAAACTTTGAATACGGAAAATTTTCTATATATATTATAGGATGGAAAAATAATTTTAACAGTTGATTATCAATTGTTAAATATATTTTATATATATAATCTATATAAATATATTTCCTACTTTAAAATTGGATACAAAATACTTTGTGGTTTTATAGATGAATTATTGAATATATCTCTGCTCTACAGCAATTGAGTACTGACGGTAAAATATATTTTTAACCTAAATTTTGAGAAAATAATTAAGGGCTTTACTGATTTATTTTAGAAAATTCATAATTCGAAAAATCCTAAATTTCTATAAAATAAACACTAAGAAATAATTAATTAAGCGACTTAAAAATATTATAAAATATTTTCAATTAGACAAAAATCTTGTTTTAAATTCCCAAGGAATTAAAAAAAGATTTTAATAAATAATAAAATTATTTGAAATATGAATTTATATATTATTTTTTAGCTAATACCTAAAATGAATTATCAAGAAAGAAAAGTAGCTAAAAAATAATATTACAAATATATTTTTAACTTTTCAAATTTGATTTTGAATTTTCAAAATCTTAATATCATTAAAATTTTATTTTTAATTTTTAAAATTTTAATATTATTAAAGTTCATATTAACAAACATGAAAAATACATAAAAATTCCTGAAATATAATGTTAAAATTCATATTGACAAGCATGAAACAAGATTTTCAAAACTATTTAAAAATTCCTACATAATGATATTAAAATATGAATTTTTATATTATATTTTTACTACTTGATAATATCAAGATGCTACAAAATGAATCTAAATTTTTTAATTTTTACTCTAAATGCCAAGGATGTGAAACACATACAAAACGTTAGCTCTCTGAGAGCTGAGCTGCCAGAGCTGAAAGCTGCCAAAGCAAAGCTAAAAGAGAAGTTGCAAACGGAACACTGCAAGAAAAAAAGGCTAGATTTGTTGCATTACGTTATCAGCGCTGAGCCAGCTTCATCTGCAAATGGCCAAAATGGCACGAGCGAGGCCCGAACTGCTCACTTAATCAGCTAAGAACAGCAGGCATCAATTTCGCCGACAGCTCGGGATCAGAGTCGACCAATTAATGGCTAAGTGAAGATGCGAACGCAATTTAGCCCTGAGCGAAAATCAGCAAACCTTTTTTTCTCTCCTGCTTTATACGCTGCAAGAGACAAGTTGATGGATACACGTGGCCAGCAAAAAATGAAGCAATCAAATGGTCGTAATGTCATCAACACCATCCATAAGTGGACGCCACACACACACACACACACACACACACACACACAGAGGCAGTGGGTCAGGATGGGAGACAGTGACAGGAAATAGGGCCGGGATGATGATGAGTTACTTTGGTCACGAAGCTATTTTTACGCTTGATTACGCGATAAATGAAAATCAAATGTTTGATTGCTTAATGCTTTGCCAGCGCATAGGTCAGCGTGGGTCACACCACCCAGCCGGCGCGCAGCACCACTTCAAAAGTGCTGCAATTTCGCCAAAGTGCCAGCCCACTGGGACTGGGAGCGGGTGGCTTTTGCCTTGCTGAACATTTCAATTATTTATATGCTTGTTTGTCTCCTCGACTCGACTCGACTCGACTCGACTCGGGTCATGTGTGCACGTGCGATACGAGCGTGTGGGCGGGTGGGTGGACGTATGATAACAGTTGACTGCACACAGTTATCATTTTTTAGCTCCCAGACACGCACTAAGCTGCAAATTGCTAAGCTGAAAGAAGCTCAGAGTCAGACTTTGACTGATTTGTTGATAGTTGAGTGCGTTCATGAGAGAGTAGAGCAGAGCAGAGCAGAGCAGGAGCTAGACTTTCGCACAGGACACTGCTTACGTTCCGACACCTCTTCAGTTTGTGGAATTTATTAATCGCCAGCAAAAGTACAAAGTGTCGAGCCACACAAATCTTAACAGCATAAGCCGCTTATGTTAATTAAAATTGGGGCAAAGTTTTCGCTGTGGCACAATCAATCAATTGCCGCTGTCCTTCAGCTCCGTTTGTTGACTGCCTCAAAAGTGCTAAGTAGAAACCCATTTACATTTTTGTTTCTCTCTGTTTTGCGGTCATATTTTTGGGCCAGGCTAAAAGGGTTAAAGGGGGCGCCTGCCTAGCGAAATGCTTTCCTGCTTATTGATGAGCCAGGTCAGCTGTCTGACAGCTCTTCTTAACGAGTTGTGTAATCAGTGACAAAGAGCTGAACAAGATAAATCTGCTCACAGAATGATTACAGCGAAAGGCAGCCAGGCAGTTGCTAGGAGAGATTTTTAGGTATGCCTTAAAGGTGGCCAGAGAAACTGAAATGAACTCGTAGATACTTGAATACTTGCCTATGGCAAAGCTGAGCAAGCCTTTAAAGCCACAGAGCACTAACTCTCTCATAAGGTAATGTATTCCTATCCTCCAATCCATACTTGCTCTACCCATAAAACTGAGCTCCTGCTAAGCAAGCCACCGGGCTGAGTGCTCAGAGTTCGATCTGAAGCAATCTCTCTCACCAGCCAAAGTATGCCATTTCTCAGGCTCTCCGATGCCTCTTTACACTACCCATAAAAGTTTTCCACAACTCTAGCCCCATTTCCACTCACATATTCATAGTCATTAGATTTTGCACCCCTCAAAATTTATTTTAAACAATTACACAAAACAGCAGGAGTCCAGGGCGCAGAGTCAACTCGATCAAGCATTTCATTAACTCACACTTGCAGATACGTGCAATTGATTTGAGCCAGGACCAGCTGTTCATTGGCCATTTCCTGCTGGCTGTTGGCTGTTGGCTGGTTGCTTGGCCTCCATTTAGGCAGTGCCTACAAAATGTTGGCAACTGGCAAGTGGGCGCAACTGGGCTCTCAGGCCGGCCGGCCTGCCTGCCTGGCAAAAGCCAGCAAATTGTTATTTCAATTGTCAACAGCAATGTGGAGGGCAGCAGCAAGGGCGTGGCACTGCCCTAGCAGCATTCAGTATGCAGTTAATTTTGTGCTTTGGCTGCAATAAATTTTAAATGCACATTTCAAATGAAGACGCAACAACATCGACGACGAAATGAAACGAAACGGAAAACAATTTTGTGCAATTTCACTAAAAACGACACAGCATACACACACACACACACACACACTCGCAGAGTGTCCCTCCACATTGACACACATCTGGGCTATCAGGGAGTTGGGTCCGGGCCCAGCCAACATGTGCAATCGAAGTGTCCTTGTTCCTGCAACGAGACAGCGACGACAAATGAAATTGTTGACCAAAGTGCAGCGTTTAAGAAAATCGAATATATTTATACACACACACATACACTCACTGATGCACACATACACACTCACATGCACACTGGAGCTCCCCATTTATATGTTAGTGTATGTGTGTCTAAAAGTTTTCCATATGGCCAATGCATTTTCCTTGCACTTCAATGGAACTGCCATTGTCCAGATTCCCATTATTGTTGCTTATATACCCTGTTTTATTTTTATGTATGGGGCATATTAGATGATTTACAACATCAAGAATTTCTAGTAATTCTACATAAATAAATAATATATCTTATTATCATTGCTATGATTATTATTACGGTCATTAGCATTGGCAATGTCCTTATTATTAATATTTCATAGGCATAGCCATTGTTATTGTCATTGGCATTATCATTGTCATTATTATTATCGTTGTTATTGTAATTGTCATTTTCTATTATTCTCTTTGTTGGTTCCACAATCATTCTAAATTTCATTATAATTGTCATTGCCATTGTCATTATCATTGCCATTGTCATTGCCATTGTCATTGCTATTACCATTGTTATTATCATTGCCATTGTCATTGTCCTTGTCCTTGTCCTTGTCATTGTCATTTTCATATCCATAGCCATTGTCATTATCATTATCATTGTCATTGTCATTGTCATTGCCATTGTCATTGTGATTCTCATTCTCATCCTCTTTCTCATTCTCATTATCATTAGGATTAGTATTCATTAGCACCATCATTATCATTATCATTGTCATAATATTTCGTTTTTACCTTAACATTTTCATTACATTAACATACCTTAACATTACCTTAATATTTTCTTTAATCTCTTTAAATTTTCACAGGGCATCCTCGAGTCGTGCAACTGCTACAGTCATACATGTTATTGCTTTTATGACAGTTTTTAAGGCATTTTTATTTGTGTAAATATGGTTTAAATTTTATTTGCTGGCTCTTAGAAGATTGCCAGCAGCTTTTGTTATGCCAACAAATGCAAATTGCAATTGTTATGCAAGTCGCATGTTGCATGCCGAGCTCGACGCTGGCAATATTTCAGCAGAGTCTCGTTGTTGCCGTTGCATTGTTGCTGCCTCGAGCTGGTTGCTGAATAGATGAATGCAGTCCAAATATGTTCGCATATTATTTATATGTGGTCAGCACAGCAGTGTTATTGTTAAGCATGCTGAAAAGGTGTTGATGCACAAGCAAATGCAATTTTAACTTATTTTTGCAGCCACTCCGCAGAGGATACACCAGCAAGAGCTGAATTGTTACGGCAGATGATATATTTGTGTTTGCAGAGAAGCACTCGTATCAGCAGGAAACATTAAACACAATTAATTTGCATGGCTTCGGTAGCGTGTCGCCAGCAAATATGCATTTGATAAGCTTCAAATGGGCATTTCATTGTTGTTCTTGTCATGCATATTGAAAGCATTTGCATGTTAAACGCAGCTAATTGCGAATAAACTCATTAGAGGGCTGCGACAAGGGCTCCAATTGGCAGCCAGCAGGCGAGCAGCCCGTAACAAAAGCCCGCACAAATTGGGCAACATTTGGTGGCATCTTTTGCCAAATTGAATGCGGCTAACAATCAGCCCCAACGGAGCCCCCTGCGCCACACACTCTTTGGCGCACATTTTGGCTTGTTATCATTTTCATGGTTGAGGCGACACATGCAAATGCCGAAAGAGTTGGGAATACGAAAAAAGGGCGTTGTGTGGGGGAGTGGGAGGGGCAGATTGTTGGCTCTGCTTGTCAGGCAGCCAGCCAGCCAAACATTTGTTTTAATTATTATAAAAGCAAATTGCATAATTAAAAATGTGAATTTCATTTTAATTTTGAATTACAATTAATTTCATAAGCTCTGCAAATCGGAAGCCTGCGCCAACAGTTTTCGCACAGATTTACGTTTTACGAGAAAACTGGGTTAATGCAGAGCTGTGTTTGCTGTTATATTCTTTAAGGCAGATTGAAATGATATCTGACATGAAGAATATTTGTTAGAAGCGCATATAACTAGGAGTCAGTAGCTGTGGGCATGCTTAAGTATTAGGTAACAAGTAAATATATAAAAATATTAACAAATATCAATATCTTGCAGAAGACAGACTTTATATATAGATATATATATTTTATTTTACTATTTTAATTCAAATTACTTTGGTTCTTCTTATACTATTATTAGATGAAACCAAAAATCTTTCATTTTAAATGTATATTAAGAAATATAACAGATTTATAAAAACTTGTATAAATTAAATTAAAATAATAAAAAATAAATAAAATAAATACCAATATTTTAAAACTACATTTATTTAATAAAAATATTAAATATTCATATTAACAACTAAAATTTTAACTTGTAAATTTTATTTATAGAAAATTAGAATTCGCTATCATATTTATTTTATTTTTATTTAAAAAATTTATAAAAATATAATAAAATAAATGTATTATTTAAATTTTCAGTGAATATTAATATTTTTTATATTTAAAAACAAAACTTAATAAAAATACTATTTAATATTAATTTCAAGTATTTTTTTTTTAATAATTCCTTTTCACAAATAAATACCTAAGAGAACTGCACGCCTTTACCACTCCCCCAGAAGATAAGTAAAACAAATGTGTGTAAGCCGCCGGCATTCATCAGTTGGCTTCCAGCTAAAGCCGCAGTACAGCCACAATCATTACTCTATCATATCATTTACAAGCATTTCTGCGACACTTTTCAAATGTCAGCACTTCAGAGAATTTGTTTTGTACTATGGCTGTGGCTGTGGCTGTGGCGCCTGTGGCAATAGAAAACCCGCAGAGCTACGCACATTTCCTGCCCACTTCTGATTGCACAACAAACTGAGCTCTATGTGCCCAGCTCCTGCCGCTGTCTAGCCCCTTGCCAGCACTTTATTCAACCACTTGACACACTTAAGCGCACTTATCAAACCGCGCAAAAAGTCAAACGCATTCAAACGCGACAACCAGCAATGAGCAGCGGCAGCAGTCACAGACAGATTCCCGAACAGCGCTTCGGGGACCCATATATCAAAAATCAACAGCTGCAAAACGAGAAATGAAAAACTCACGCCCGCCGCCGCCCACACACATGTGACAAAAGATAAACACAAGGAGTGGAAAATTCTAAAATCGGAAAAAAAGGAAACGCGAGAAAAACTTTCATGCTGGCTTCGTGCTTTGGCAGCGGCGCCTGATAAGCATGCAAATGAAATGGCAACTGCGCCGCAAGCAGCGCTGCCGGCGCCGACCGCAACATATTCCACTGCGACCTCCGGACGTCGCGCCGAGGCTGAGCCAACAATCTTAATTGCGGGTCAAAAGCCACGCCAAAAAGCCAGAAAAATGCTCCAAAAACGACGGTGACAAACCGAAGGGCAACACATGCAAATTGAGATAAGAACGCAAAGCGGGCAGCGAACATGATATCCGCAGAGAGATTTGTTTTTGGGTAAATGCTTGGCATATTTCTAGGTTGAATTTGTTTATCTGCTGATGTGATTGTGATTTGTATAATATATAATAATACGAAAAGCTAAAAAATGATTTCTGGTCTAAAATTTGAATTGTGAAATGAAAACTTCAGAATTAAGATAAAGGTTAAATTAGAAAATATATTTTTATTAATTTTTCTATTATTTAAATATTACATAAAATATTTTTAATATATTTTGTTGAAATATTAAAATATAAAAATTATTAAAATATAGCTCTATACATTTTTTAATATTTATAATATTTAAATCTAAATATAATATAATATATAATATAATAATTAAATTTATAATATTTACATATATATATCATGATTATTTTGGTCGTTTCTAATATTTAAATACTATAAGAAATATTTTGAAAATTTTTTTAGAATGTGTTTTTTTGTAAAAAATACAAATTATTATAATATATATTTATTTATTATTATTTATTTTTTATTATTTATATTTATATATATATATATTTATAATATATATAATTACATATATATATATATATATATATATATATATATATATATAATATATCTAAATCCTCTCTCTCTTTTCCTCTCTCTCACATGCCCAACAGCAAAATCAGGCAAAACCACTTCACTCCAATAAAAAATCTCAATTTTCTAGCCTTCTCACATGACAGAATTGACGTTCTGGGTCAAAACTTGAAATCAAACTGAAAATGGGTCCATTTTGGCTAACCACGAAACAGAAACACAGCCAGATACCAGCTACACGCCCTTAAGACACAATTTACGCATTGTTAGTCGCTGCAGAAATGCTGGCGTGTGCGTGCCACAGACTCAGGCGAACAAACATTTGAAAATGACAAACTTTCTGGGGTAGCGCGGGGAGCGCTCTTCCCTTTTCCCATTTCCCTTTTCGCATGGTAAAGCAACTTTTGAGCTGACAAAAAAGTTTTCAGCACGCATACGCCGCGTTGCCCTCACCGCATTTTGTTGCATACTTTTTGGGCGCTTGGCAGCGCGGTTGAGCAGCGCGACGCTGGCGCTGCGGGCATTGCGGGCTGCTTGTTATTTCTCGCTGCCAGCTCTCTCTCTCTCTCGACTCTCGACTTATGAATTATTTGAATTTTATACGACAAATCACCTGCAAAATATAAATTCCTAGCAACGCGCGACATCTGCTCGACCGGAAATCTGGGATTGCTGCTGGCTGGGGCGGGCGTTGGGGGGGCGCTGCGAGACGTGAGCACGCACCGTAACAACACCACGTTATGCCGTTAATCGTTCGTTAATCTGTCGTAAAATTTTCACTGCAAATCCAGGGCGTTAACTTAAGTGGATGTCTAACAATCACCGCCGCCGCCACTCGCAATTCGCATTTCGCCTTTGGAGTTTTCATTTCTTACGCGCGTAAACTTTTTAATCGAAAAATGATGTGACCCCGCCTGCCCCGCCCACCCAGCGCCACTGTAATTAAGTGTAGGGCGTGCTGTGCCTCAGCTACCAGCGGGTGACGCGAATCGAATTTGCTTGGCGAACTTCCGAAATGAGCAGCGCACCTTGGGGTACAGAACTTCTAATTATAACAATGAATCAGCAATGACACTGCCCACGAAACTTATTGAAAGAAGCGGGCTCCCATCTTGATATCCATGAACAGTTTAAAGGTTAGCACGTGCTCGCTGAAGCTCAGTGCTTTCGCTTTTCCTGGATAAATTATATGGTATATGGTGGGAGGGCCAGAGAGGTTTATAGGATGAGTTGATCTTGGTCTTAAGACATATCTTATATCTACTTGCAGATAGGGCTTGTTCAATCAGCTTCATTCGAGTGCTTAGAGCTAGCTGAAAAGCTTATCGAGTTTTCAGCCAAACAAAGCTTAAAGATTTTACTATGGAGTTATACTGCTCAAATTTAAATAAATAAATCTAAAAATAAATATAGAATATTTTTTTTCTTGATTGAAAACCTTCTTTAATGAGAACTAGAATACAACAGAAATTATATATGTCTAAATTCTTAAAGTATATCTTCAGCTCAGCTAAGTTTCATATTTTGCCCAAATTCAAGCTATGCCAAGCATATGTGTCACAGCTAACCCTACTCTGGCTCTGCTGACACCAGCCTAAGACCTTAGACAGCCTGAAGACAACAACAGCAGCAGCAGCTCGCTCTAAAGGCTTTTCAAATTAATTGTAGACAGCAAATGTTGTGTAGCTCAAAGATAAACGTTTCTCGCAAAGTCGCATGTACTCTGCTGGGCTGTCTATGCCCACTCCACACACTCTCTCTCTCTCTCACTCCCTCTCTCGCCCTCTCTTATGCAATACCTTCAAAGTTAACACAAATCTTTGGCATGAAAAAAAAAAGTTTTGCTAAATGCTGGCAGCAGAGACAATCGTACAAGTTCAACATTTGTCACACGTACGACACGGCGAAAAAGTACAGACAGAGGGCGACGGCGAGGGAGAGTGACATGGCATGGAAATTAACAAAGAAACATCAACATCAAGTCAAAATGTTGCGCTTGCAGCCCGCATATGCAGCAGCTGAGCAGAGGCAGGGACTGGGACAGGGGCTGCCGAGGCAGACACAAAAGCAAAGTCTCTCTGGATATAGTTGTCGTCAATTTAAACAGCTCAAAGACAGGCAAAGGCAGCGTTCGAGGCGGAGTGTGGGTCGACATGTTGGCTCGCAGACAGCAGCCCAAGTAAATGCAACTTGAACTAGCTAGAAATATTCGGACTCCAGTCCATGTTCATACACTCACGTTATTCTATTTGTATGCTCAAGTCTTCAAAAAAAAAAAAATATATATATATATATAAACGTACGCCATGTCTAGGTCTCCAAAGTCTATGGCTATGACTTCTCTCTGAGCTGTCACACTTGATACGCCCGTGAAGACGACGACGACGACGACATGAACATGAGAAACAATTTCTTGTTGATGATGCAGCAGCAGCAGCAGCATCTAAGACTCGAGGATTTGGCAAAGCATGGGGCATGACGACTACTTTGTTACACGTGGCAGAAGCAGAGCGAGTGCAATGAATGCACTTAAAGAAATTTAAGATAATTAATTATGTATTTATCTATATTAGTTTAAGATAAGATTTTATTTTAAAATGTTAAAGCAAAAATTTGCATAAAAAAATAAAAAATATATATTTAAAATATATTTTTTAAATAAAAAAAAAAAATAAATGTATGTAAAAAAATATTTTGAAATTGCAAATATATTAAATTATATATATAATTCATAATATATATTTATTTATTTAACAAAGGTTAATTTTTTTTTATTTATTTTTAATTTACATTTTTGTAATATTTTTTATAGATATATATATTTCCAAATTGGTTTTAAGAATTTCTTTTAGATTTGTTTTAGTTGATAAATATAAATATATATAATTAGAATTATTTAAAAAAGTGAAAACGTAGTATGTAGTTAAAGCCCAAATCCTTGTTAAATAAGTCTACTACCTTGGACTACATATTAAGTTAGTTAAGAGCTTCTTTCTTTACGCTATTCCCATTCCCTCTCCCACTCCCATGCCCATTAAATACATATACAAAATTTATGCAGCAACAGCTAAGGAAGCCGCCGAGCATAAGGCACATAATATTTCAGTCTGTTGCCGCGCACTGGCCCAGTGCTGTCAGTACACGAAAAGAAACTAATGTGCAGTGGAATACAAAACGCAAACATAATTAAACTTGCCACACCCAATTCGCTGGCAAAATGTGGCACGTTCTCGCCTCTGAGACGCAGACTATGGCTATGGCCGTGAGTGCGACTCATTTGTATGTTTTATTGTGCCTTGTGTCTGTCCCTGTGTCTCCCGCACACTAAAATAAAACCAAATTTGTCACAATGCTCCAGGAGACTATGGGGACTAACTATATGGGCGCCGGGACGTTGACGAGCTACTCATATTTCGCACGCAGCCTGGCCGTCGACATTTATTGCATGCAACTGAATTTTTATGGCTACGAAATTAGCGCAGAACTGTATTAGAGCACTCAAGAGTCTGCGGTTCATAAAGACGCATTCGTATTGAGTCATAAAACGGCGCTTGATTGGACCGCTACGTGGGCGTCTCTATAGCAACTGCAACTAATTTGAGGCACAGACAGCAACTGTAGTTTATCTTTCAGCTGTTTTAATGGCCATATGAGTTTATGCATGCCCAGCTAATGGCAGGCATCCGTGGGTGGCCAGCGAGACAGGAGTAGAGATTGTGAATTTCAGATACTCTTACCAAAAGTTCTCATTTAATTATGAAAAGGCAAACAAACAGGAGTCTGCATGGGAGATCCTGTCCACTTCCGCTGGCTGGCCGCCCAAACCATATGTCTGGGACAACAACAAAGGCGACGTATATAAAATAATTTCTAGCCCGCGGCCTGTGCTGCGCCGACAGCTGATTTAAAATGCATTTTCAATTTGTGTGCCGAAAACATCAGCCGGCAGGCGTGGCACAGGTGTGAGTCGTCGGCGGCGCCCCCGAGTCCTTTGCAAACTAATTTGCCCGCAAAGGGCGCATGTATCGAAAACAACGCTTTGAGGCCTCTTTGCATAACAAATAAACGCCGACAAATGTATGCAAACAATGTGCGACGGCAGCACACACGAAACGAGCCGAAAAATGCCAAAATATGCGAAATGAAATAAGAAAAGTGATTAAATAAAACCCAGCTGAAAAACAATTGCTCATTGTCTGCGCAATTATAGACGCACTGCTGCCCTCTGCGCCAGTCGAAATAACAACAGCTATACACTGCACGCAAAACAGGGCAATAAGTATGGCAGACAGCAGCAAAGGGATTATGATGACAGAAAAATTCGATTCAGTTTAGGATTTAAAGTAGAAGATTTTAGTAGATGATTTTAAGCATAGCAAATGTTTAAAATTATAAACACAATTTAAGGGAGTGATCTTTGTAAGAGACTTATATATGGAAACAGATTGAAAGAGATCATTCGTTCAGCTTGTTCTCCTTTCCTATTATACATGTTCGTTCTCAGAGCGCATCGGTTTGATCATGCTCAGCTGGAGTTCGAGGTTCGAGCTTGCTTCCAAACTCACTCTCGTTCGATTGGAGCAGATGCTCGCGAGGCAACAGCTCTCCAACTTGCCTGTGACTATGACTATGTTAGATACTACTACAAACGTAGTTTTGCTCGTGTGAAATTTGTTTTCTCATTCGCTCAACAAAAGATTTGACTCAATCACTAATACAATAGCTGGAAAAGTTGTACAAATATACTGTTTATGATGTTGATAATTTAGCAAAACTCACACATTTTAACTGATTATGTACCATGTCATACGAATAATCCTCTCCATAAAATTCTATATGGAATGTACTAAGATTTGCCTATTTATTAATATTAAATATACACATGATTTATTTTACATTATTTATATATTTTTTATATAATTACTTATTTTTTTTGTATATATTTTTTTATTAATTTATATATTTATTTTTTTGTTTTTAATTTTTATATTTTTAAAATTGATTTTTCTATATTTTCTATAATTATATTTTTGTTTTATTATATATATTTTCATTATTTTAATTGTGATTTTATTTTGATTATTATTTAAAAATTTTAAATTAAATTTTAAATTAAAATATATCTTATATTTATATTATATTTTATTATATTTATTATATTTGTTTAAAGGCTTTGTTTGTCTTATTTTATATTTATTTATATTTTATATATTTTATTATATATTTAAATATATTATATATTAATTTAATTTTATTTTATAAAGCACATATTTAAAATAATAAACAAATAAAATCCTTATTTTGTGCTTTGAGTATAAATTCATAAATATTAAAGGCAGCTAACAAATGTTATATGCAGCTGCTAGTTATGAAAACAGATTGTCTAAAGATGAATATAACAGATATTTTAATGCTTATAATGAATGAATTTTCAATAATATATTCACAGTATTAGTTTTGCTAAGCCTATCATGAAAGTTTCATTTTGAGTGTATCCAGACTGACTGAAGCAGCTTTGCTCTGGCTTCAAGTCTCAGCCAAGACACTATTACTTGCATAACATGCAATAAAAAACTTTTAGTAGACATTTTACTACACTAAATAATATTCCAAAATTACATAAAAAACATTAAAGTGAACCATTAGCAAGCTCTTACCATAATGAAAAAAGATTTTTCACAATTGCCTGTCTGCCTCCAGTTAAAAATAGCCCTCGAAATTGCCCAAAATACTCGTACGTAATAAATGATATTGTATTTATCAAACAGCAAAAGATAAAAGACAAAAAAGAGCACAAATATTTGACATAAAATTTGATTTCTGTGTCAACAGGGCCGAGGACTTTTTATTTTTGGCCCACATTTTTAGCGCTCATTAAAATATGGCACTCGATTTGGCAAAGCTCCGTAATAAAGTCCCCGATGCAGGCACCCACTGCATTGTCACAAAGCTGAAAGAGAATAAAATGTATTATGGCCGCTCAACTCATTTATAATTATAATGGACTTTTTACGAATACTTTCACATGACAAAGTCGGCCCAAAGCGACTTTTTTCTCTCTCTCTAATAACAAAAAAGAGCCAACATCATAAAAGACAAATGAGCCGCAGCCAAAAGCGGACAACAGGGCGAAAAAAATGACGATAAAAGATGGGAAAATTGTAACCGAGTGCGGCCCATTGTCTACATGAGTTTGGTCAACTGGCTGATTGCGCTGGGGTGGGGTTCGGGGTCGGTGGCTCTCGAGTGAAATCAGTTTGTATTGTATTCCTTTTGAAGGCATCCTAATATTTTATGTATTTTTTCTCGGCAGGACGATGCCGTCGTTGACTTTCAAGGAAATGGCTACTTTTCTAAGCTTTTAATAATATCCTTTTTACGTCCACTAAATGAAGGATATAAAGTCAACACTTTGCACAATAAGGCGCCAGCGGATGGCAGCTTTGCACATTTTCAACTTGGGGCTCTGGGGCCTGCGCTCAGTTGCCAACTTCTATCAGCCGCTCGGTTTGCATAAGTTTGCGACCAGGCGCTTCCGGTTAATGTGGTCAGCCAGCTGCAACAGCAACAAATAATAAAGAAAAGTCTGCTACACAAATCCCTGTGTGAATGGAGCAAGCTCTCCCCCTAAACATTAAGTGTCGCCATCGAGACCATCAATCTCAGGGCTCTGCCTTAAAGCCTGGCGAATCAATAAAGTCAATCCAAGCCCATCAATAACTTGGAGCAGCTTTGTGCGTTTACCCTTTTTTTTTTTTAATAAAATTAAAAGGCCAACATTTGTCAGACGCTTTCAGCCAAGTTAGTAATAAATTTAAAGATATATGTATGTAAAAATCCAGAGTATCCCTATTTAGGTCAAAGTGTCATACACTAATATCCTGCCCCGAGCACTTTTAATAATTCCATGTGATTGAGCGGCGGGGGGCTTCGATTACCCGAAGGGGAACAATTTCAATAAGCAATTAGACGGCAATTACTTACAACAACTTGCAGTCGACTTTGTGATGACTTTTGTTCAAGGGGAGCAGCCGGGACTTGGACTTGCTAAGCAATTACTTGAAATTTATATTTGACTCGGCTGCTGAAGTGGTCCGAGTGGCGCTGGGCGAAACCACTCACCACGAACGTAGCCATAATTGAAATGCTCGAGAGAAATGGGAATCGGACGGGCGCCACCAAAGCCAAAAGCTACAACTATGTATTACACATAAACTTTTTGGGGCAAAAACTAATTGAGTTACATACTTGTGCTCGCAACTCGTCTGTCAAGCAAGGCACACACACGCACTCAGCGCCAGGGTCTGTGAGCTGCGAGCTGTGCTGGGGACAAAGTTTGCTTCCTTTTGGCTTTGCTGGCTTGTTGAGCAAACCGAAAGTTTACATTGTTTAATTTCGACAAATGTAAGACACTCGAAAGCGATTGCTACCCTCACTAATCTTTTGTTTGTCATGCAGCTGTGGGTGGGTGGGCTCGCCCACTTGCAAAATTACTTCGCATGTTATCCTCTGTTTCTTAACATGGCATAATCTCCTTGCCGGCTTCCGTTCGGAATCAGAAAAACTTACTTGCCACTACATATACTTATGCATTTACGTATGCTATAACTATCTGAGGATGGGATAACTTTGCTCGCTGCCTTCCGGCGGCGCCATCTTTAAGTTTCATTACTCTGCGAGAGTGTGTGTGTGTGTGTGTGTGTGAGTGCGTGTGAGTGTGTGTAAATGTGTTACACACACTGTTAGCTGTGCGTGTTTTATTTCTTTTCGCCTGCGATTGAAAAGTTTTTGTAATTGAGCCACGGCCAGCGAGTGCAGCAGCAGCAGAGCCAACAGCCACTCGGGCGTATGTGGCATATTTAATGGCATTATTTTATCATTTGTGACAACAATTTATGTGCATATACACTTATGTATATATATGCTATTTGTAATCGAGACATATAATTTTTGTAGCCCAACTTGACATGGCCTAAATGGTCTTAGCTGTAATTACAAATGAGCAGCTCAATTAGCAATGGCATCTGGCTTACGAGCGCCATTTGAGACTGAGATTGCCCAACTTTAGAATTAGATATGACTGTAGAGAGACTAACATAGAGAGAGAGAGAGAGAGAGAGAGAGAGAGAGAGAGATAGAAAGATCTGTCTTGAGTCTTAAAATAGTGGTTTTATGTCATAAATTTGGCTTTTTTATGGGTGAGCTATAGGTAAATCCTATTTTATTTTTATTTTTTAGTTTTTCTGTTAAGTTTTAGCTGCAATAAGTTATTTTTTAGCTGGGTTTTTAATTAGTTAATTGCATAGAACCAGAAATTTCATCCTTTTGCTAGTCCCAGAACAACAAGCTAGATATATATATAAAAAAAATATATATATATAAAATATATATATAAAATACCACAAAAAATATAAATAAAATTTAAATTTTACATTTTTTAAGCTTAAGTCGAAAAAGTAGTTAAGTCAGCAAAATAAACTGCGCTTTAGTTCTATATCAACTGAGTTGAAGTTGGTCCTCCAACAATAGCAACAAAATAATCCCATGTGAACCGCTCTCACTCCACCCGCCCTCGCTCCCTCCCCTCGAACAGCAAAAGTCTCTCATAGACTCGCATTATGTGCACAATAATAACAACTTGACCCGACCATCTAAATACAAATGTGGCTCTGACGACCACAAGGACCGGCCACTGTGGGCAGATTTGTTCAGCTGTTGTTGGGCGTGTGTGCTTCTAAGAGCTTTACTAAATTAATCAGCATAATTATGGTGGCGGGGCAACAGGCAGATTGCATACACTCACACGCTTGGTTACCTTAGAGCTCGCCCTAACTTAACGTACCTTAGCTTACCTTATTTATTAATTAGTGATTCGTTAGTGCTGGCAGTTTGTTTATTTTGTTGTTGTTGTCGAGCACAACTTTCGCTGTTCCGTTAAAAAAGAAAAGAAAGGAAAAATGGAGGAAAACAAAGTGTCGCATTTTAATTATGCCGGCAAACAACACACGCCCCGGGCGCAAACAGGCAGCTACGTTTACCTGTGCTTAATTAAAATAAATAGACACATGCGATACCTGGCAGCCAGGTAGTCAACCAGACAGTCAGCCAGATTGACTGGTCACATGTGGTCCTTCAAAGGACCACAAAGTATGCTTGACGATGCTGCAGCGCAGCCTTCATTATTATGCGGCACGCGTATGCTTTGGCATTAACCGATATAGACGGCCATTTCCATAAGTCAACAGAGCCCGTTGTCAGCCAACCAGCAGCTGGCTCGGCAATTAAAGCCAGCGCACTCGGGCTGGGAGCGCAAGCAAAGCTAAATGCTCAATGCTGAATGCCACTTTCGTTTAGAATATTTCTGCTGCCGCTGCTCGCCCCGTATTCAAATCAGTTGCAACGCCCAATTAATGTAAGCCACCGCACTGTTGCATACTAATGAGTGCTGGCTGGCGGGCTGACTGGCAGCGGGCGACGACAATCAACACGAAAATAAAGATGTGCGGCTGGAGGCGCCTGCATGCATGGCAGAGGCTGCTTCTTCTCAGTCAACTAGCTTCAAGTTAATTAAAAGTTTTTTTTTGTCAACATAAATTTTTGATGTAAAATTTAAGTGGCTAAACTCAGCTTGAAGCTGCCTCGCTTGCCTCTGTCTCTCTGCTTGCCATTTCTGCCAAACCTCTCAGACCCTCTAGCTGCAGTTTGCCTGCTCAATTGAGTTTCCCTCTGCAAGGTGAGGCTCAATGTGTACAAGACATATATCTTGTTCGAGTTCCTTTTGAACTTCATATTTACTTTTCTCCCATGCAGGCTGGATCAACAGTAATATTTTTTTTTTTTTTTTTATATATCAATTAAATACTTATTATGGTTAACATACTATTACCTTCGTGGCAACTTAATTTAAACTGATTTAAAATTAAAATAAGCTATGGATCTGGGAGACTTAATATAGTTAAATTATCAAAAATGAGTATTAATTATTTAATTATTTAATTATTTATTTTTATAATTATTATTATTAAACTCTAAGGCAACAATCGCATCGGCAAGTCTTGAGGGTGATGTCGATGTAGTCTTCTTTTCGCGCCGGTGCGTGGGGAGCTTTGTGCTAGCTTCCTGGCCAGGCTGTTTCTATATTTAATGGGAATATGGGAGCTGAAACTCAGCGTGCTTCGAGCAGTCAAAGAAATTGGTAGATTCTGATACAAATTCCTCACTATAAACAATTTTTGTTTGCCTGTTCTATCAAATCTATATATATATATGTAAAAACACATCTTCGCTTATGGCCATCTGATGCAGATTTTATTTAAATTTTACTTAAGCTCTCAGGCAATAGCAGCTCAACATATAACATAATCCATAACTACTTCACATGCACATAGGGAACAACAGCAAAGGCTTTAAGTTTTGCTGCTGCCATTTGCTTGAAGATAACATTTGCATTTTAATTTGTTTAAAATGCAATAAGAAAACAATAAAAACATCAACTTTTGACACTTGGCAGCCATTTGGCGCGCTGGCAAGACGGGCAAATGATGTCATTAAAGGCACATGCTGATGGCGTTTTGAAGGCATATTACGCATACGCCGCGTATATAAAGGAGCAACAGCTGCGGCATGCCCAGCGTCTGTGTCACCATGTGTGTGTGCGTGAGTGTGTGAGCGTGTGTATTTCCGTTGAGATTTGCCGCTGAACATTTTACGTGCAAACATTTTAAGCCTTTATGGCAACACAAGGAGAGGGCGAGTACAAAGCTGCGCATTATTAGGCGCATATTTGTATAGCAAGTGTAAGAATACTGCACACACACACACACACACATACACACATATAAATATACACATATGTGTGCATACATATATGAATAAGAATGTGGTCTATCTGTGTGCGAAGTTGCCGCAGCACGCAGCATTTGGCAGCGGCACGTGACTGCGTCACAGGAGTGCGTTCCACATTTCTTTTTTCGTGCCATTTATTAAATTTGCTGGGCAACATAATTCATGAAATTTGTTTTAGATGTGGTTGGCATTTAGCTCTTATCTTGGCCGTTCCTTCGTCTTCCATCTATACACACCTTCCTTCTCATTTAATTGTCTCAACTTTAGTCAGTCCTTCTTTAATTAATTAAAAAACTTTTCAGAGCTGCCCCCAAAAAATTCGCCAGCTCACCTTAAAACCAAATGAAACCCAACCCAACACCCAACCACAGTTGCAAGCTTAAAGCCATCTCATGGTTTCACAGAGGTTTAGAGAGCAGCTAAAGTCATGCCAGAGTTAGGTTTAAATAAGAAAGGTAATTGCAAAGGCAATGAGAAACCAAAGTATTAAAAGTAAATTTTATTTAAGGCAGGACTAGGCTGGAGTATGTGTTTAATTGGAGTGATAAGCAGCTGAAATTTGGTTTGACTTATTATAAAAGTAAATTTATAATTGAGGACCACAGTTTGCTGATTTATATAATTCTAGAATTTTTCTATTACTATCTCAAATCAAAAGGCTGAAGCTAAATATAAAAGTTTCACACATGAATAAAATCTGAATTACATCCGAAGAAAAGCGAAAATGAATATAATAATTAATACAAATAAAATACTCTGGCATTTAATTAAATTAATATTTTATTTATATTTTTTAAAATAATAATTATATATATAATTATAACTAATATTATATTATTATTATATTATATATAATTTATTATAATTATAGTATAATATATTAATAATAATTTAATAATTATTTTATTTTTAATGTATTTATATATTTTAAATCAAATTATTTTATTTATTAAATAATATTTATTACAAATAATATACTCTGTTATTTAATTATTTTTAATTAATCTTATTTATATTTTTTATTACTTATTTTATTTATATATTTTAAATAAAATAATAAATATAATATAATAAATATAATATATTATTTTATTTAAAATAAAACTAAAATAATAATTCCTCAAGACTTTCTTACAGACTCTTTGCGTATCTTAAATAATGTTCCGCACTTCACATGTAAATACATGAGGAAAAGAATGAAGTCATTATTATTATTTTGATTTTGGCAAAATTGTTCAGGGCATTTGCTGTTGATGTTGCTGTTGTCATTGTCACAGATGTGAGACAGTCGCTATGAAGGTTTTTCTGTGTTGTCAGTTATTTATTTTGAGCTCCGTCAGGCAAATACTTATTACTTAGCAAGCACTGGCACAACCATATCAAAAGCTGCTGTCAGGATTTTGTCCTTTTTGATGTAAAGTTGCTAAGCGGCTGCAAATTTATAATGCCGTCAGCATATGTATGTGAGTTGCTGTTGTTGTTGACTGGTTGTCTTGTTTTAGCGCTCACTGTGATTGTTGTCAGCGCTGCTGTGCTTCCGTATGTGTCTCTCTCTCTCCCTCTCTCTCTCTCTCTCAGTGTGTTTATCCTGTCGCCATCTGGTTCGCTTTTGCTTTGTTCTGTTTAATTTTGTGCTTGCCATCGTATCCTGCAGCTGTTTGCCCGGCCGCCCGCCCGCTCTCCGCCGCCTCTGCCATGTCATCAACGTGTTTTCATTAATGTTATTATTCCACATTTCTATGTTCACGTCATCTCCTACACACAATGCCGGTCTCTAATTTGTATGCATAATTTACGGACATGCTGCGATTCACCAGGACTGAATGCTGCCAGAGATAGAGAGAGCGAGACTTCATTTCCAATTGTCAAGGGGCTTTCCACACACACACACACACACACACATATTGTAGAGCAAGTTGTGTGTGTTTGCTGCCATCCTCTGCTCAATGTTTATTTTTTAGCTTGTTGTGATTGACAGTTGATATTGTTTATGCTATTATGCAGACTCTCTTGAGATTGTTTAGCCATGGCCGAGCTGATTTTCGGCCAATATGCGCTGCTGAACCAAGCCGATAGCCTCAGATTTAATACAACATTTATAGAGCAGCTAAAGAGATCGATAGTGGTAGTTAAATATGTGGCTCCTGAATTTGTGAGAAGATGCAAGGAGATGCTGGTTAAATATAAATGGAGCAAATTCAATATTCTGAACAGGACTCTCTCTCTTTTAACATAACTTGACTCAACTCATATTCATTATGCTCGAACTAATGTGAGCTGGATTTAAAATTCAATTCAACTTCTAATTCAACAACCGACTTGTGTGTACTATATACATAAATATTTGGGATGTCCTTTGATACACATTGGTTGACTCAAGAGCTTAAGACATATGGAAAACCAAGTTAGGAAAAATTCAAAAATTCTAAATAATTCTAAAAAATTCTTTAGCACATTAAATCGTTAATATTTGCTATTTGCCAGTTTATACTTATTTAATTAATAGTCTATTGAGCTTTATATCAACTAAAGTACATACATTCTGGAGCTCAAGGCGCTGACACTGGCAAGACTTCTTTGGGCAACTTGTGATTTGATTTTTTAAGCATTTCAAAATTGTCAAATGGAGCCAAAGCAAATATATTATAAATATTTTACTATATTTACACATTCTCTACATTTAAATAAATTAAAATCATTTTCCAAGAGGAATTATATAAGTTAAACTATTCTATGTATACCAACCCTTACCCTATACAACCTTTACCTCTAGGAAATCGTGTATTCTATGTATTTGAATTGAATTCTGTTTAATTATATATGCATTTCTTAATATCTAAAGCTGAGCATCAAAATCAGTCACCTTTTTCTTAAGGCATTGCCTCAGTTATTTCCTTGACTTTCCTGTTCAACTTCTGCAATTGCAAACACTATTTATTCTTCTCGTTATTTATATTAAATATTAAACAGTGCCTAGCTTGAGCTTGAAGATTTAATGAAACTCCAATCTGCAGGCCAAAGTTGATAGAGAAAAGTTTGCATAATAAAATCAAGAGTCAGCTTTCGTTGCCAAAATTGAAATAGTTTCACACGATTGCCTGCCAAAATGCAATGTAATGCAAACTGGAAAAACTAAATTGCAAGACGTAAGCCAGACACACATATACATACATATACTTACATACACATGCTCTATTCCTTTGCCAAAGTCAACAATTTTTAGTAAAACTTTTAATTAAGGGCCCGTTCAATAAGAGACAAAGAACGGCTGGAAAAAAGCAACAAACATACGACGACGCATCGTTATCGAAGGGAATAAAAAGGGAGCAAAAAGAAAAAAAAAAGAGAAGTGAATGGCAAACTGTTTTGCCAACTGCAATCAATCTAAATGTCAAGCTGTCAATAAAATTGTCAGCCAAGTTGCAGTTGCAAGCCAGCTGAATGCCTGCCGCAGCTACACAGCATAGGAATCTGCTGCAAACACGTTTGCATACCTTTTTCCACCTGACTGGCTGACTCCCGACGTTTGTCTCTGACCCACAAATCAGGCAACGTTTTGGGGCTTGCCAACCCGAGCGCAAGTCGTGTGCAACAAATGCGACTACAACTGAAACCTATGAGCTCCTCTATCGACTCGGCTCAAGCAGTCATGAAACTGTAACTAATATTAAGTAGCTTACACGAAATCATAAAACAAATGTCTTAAATATTGTGACTCGATGACTGTGGAAACAAATCTCAAAGATTTACCTAAATGAAATCAAAGAAAATTCAATAAATCTCAATTTGTCCTTGGCTTGAATAGTATTTAAGAAAAAGCTATTTTTACAAATGTTAAATAAAACTGAGTGCAGAGTCATGTTAAGAATTGCTTTAACTTTGCTCTCTATTGACATTTACACATATCAGCTACTTTTTTGAATACCCTGTACTGAAGTGAAAACTAAACGGGCATATTGGTTTTGGGTAAACGTAAATAATAAAACTTGAACTTGTTGTATATAATTTAATTATGTTTAATATTTCTGAAACATATAAAAATTTTAATATATTTTTTTCCTCTTTAGAAATTCTTCTGATGAATTTTGTTCATTTTCCCAGAAGGAACAAAATTTTAATTTTCTAAGAAGAATTTCTAAAAAGGACAAACTTATTTATTTAGTTTTTAAAAATATTTATTTTTACATTATTTAATTTTGGATTTTATATATTTATTTATCACATAAAATAAAATTATAAATAATGTAAAAATAAATAATTATAAAATTTACTTATAATATTTATTTTATAAACTTATTTTTTTGTATATAAATATTTATTATATTTTATTTATTATTTTTATTTTAGAAATATTTATTTTTACATTATTTATTATTTTATTTTCTATATTAATTTATCAGGAAAAATAAAAAATTAATATACAAATAAATATTTCTTAAACTTAAATTAAATATTCTTTTCCTCTTTCATCTCTTTGCATTCATATATTAATTTATTTAATTATTATTTTATTTATCAGAAGTCTACAAAATATTAGTTGGTACATATCATTAAATTTAAAATGTCATGATTTTAAATATATAAATATATACAATATATGTAAATTTAAATATTTTATATTTTTCAAATCTCTTTCAGAAGGTTTTCCCCATTCATATAAATATTATTTCTTTTCAGAAAGTTTCAGAATTATAGAACTGTGACTAGCTGTGAGTTCGCTTGCTTAATTCTTAAGCCATCAAATGCCCTTCATTACAAATAAGATATACACTCTTTACTTTACTTATATATTTATTTATATTTCTATGCCTTGCATGCTAATTAGTATATACCTCCCAGTCGCATACTCCTCATCGATACTTTAATCTTATTTTTTTCTCACATTTTCTTACACTCGTTGCCATATTTGAACTTATTTCCCTTCAATGCAGTTGACATTTTTATTAAAAGCTTTAAGTCGTAACTGCAGCGCACATGCTTACACACACTTACGCCGACACACACACAAACACAGACGCGCAGACATAAACTAGCTGCGACAGGATTTTCCTGCAGTGGCAACGGCTGCTGTCAACTTATTGGCTGTGAAGCACGCGTATGTGAGTGTATACATGTGTGTGTGTGTGTGTGTATGTGTGTGTGTGTTTCACTGTGTCTGCGTGTGCTCCATCTGCTGTCTTATGCTACAAAGTAATATTGTCAAATATGAGTTGCTATACGAAATGAGCTTTAAGTTGCCGACTTCGCTTTCGAAATCCTTTTGTTTGATGCTCTTAGTCATTGCTAACCATTTTTTTCTTCCGGGCTTTACACTGGATATATTTTCCGACACACTCATACACTTGCAGCTCCTCCTAGAGAGTTGCAATATTTTTTCGTTGTCCCGCTGACTTATGAGCTGAAGCAGTAGCTGCAGCAACTCCAGCATCATTTTTATAAGCTGCCAACGGGGCGCGTTCTTGCAGTGCGTGACATTTTATGAAAACTCACTTGATAAATGATTGAGAAAACGCGCGCACAAGCACAAAGCATACAAATAAAACAATCCGAATGATATTTTAATGCGTCTACCAAATTGGGTTAGCAGCCAATTGAGTTATTGCGGGACTCATGATGAAGTTTTGTATGTCATTAAAGGGGAGCAGAGCATAAACATATCATTTGATTTCCGATTTAAATTGTCAGCCGGTGCGAGCGCTTAGCAACTCCACGCCAACTCAATTGCCACTCGCATACATATGTCAGGGCGGCGACACGGGGCGTATGCTTAATATTCGCGCTGGAGCCGCCTGGCTGACTGTTTATCTATTTGTTTTTGTCTTGCGTCGTGTGTGCGTTTGCATTTATGTCATTCGCAATTTGCAATTGCCGAAATTTTCGCTTTCACACACATAATTCTCGTTCATAATTCCGCCGAATTTCCAGCTGCAATTGCAGTTTGTAAGCGCCTAAGCCCAGTGCCTGTGCCTGTGCCTGTGCCTGGCAGCCTGCAGATTCCAGTGCACAACAAAACGTTTAAGGGGGCAGTGGGACAGCGCAGCCAGCTCCTCCCCCCTCGCACATGGCGCTTGTTCATTATGCGCATAAACATTTTGGCATCCGTTGCTGGCTGCGTTGATTTGGCGGCTGCTTTCGCATGGTCTTGCCCACTTGCCATGTGTTAGCTATTTCTGGGCGAGGGTGTGCTTGGGCGACCATCATCCATCTATCCGGCCGTTGTTGCCCGCATTTGTGTATTTGCCGGATGCGGCATGGCTGCCAGTTGCCAGCGTCTGATAATGACGGCCATGGCTAGATTTTAATTGAAGCTCGCCGAATGCAATTTAATTACTGCATTGCAATTCCCTTTAAATGCCAAATCAATGTCGAGCATCTCAAATATTTTACTTTTTTATTACATTTCTGAGTGAGCCTAAAAACATTTTATTTGCATGGCCCATAAATTAGTTGCCGTTCGAGTGCCTAACATGCGCCTAAAATTAAAAAGATTAAACATAATAACAACCTAAACTGCCTGACATTATAATAAAATGTTGTTACACTCCACAACTGGGCGCTGCGGCTGACAGTATAATCACAAAATAATTTCCATAAAATTATGAATGCGAATTTGCATGAGCGGGCACGCGGCGATTATGATTGACCACACGGACTAGCGAAATATGTGCAGAGTGTTGTTCAAGTACATGTATTGCAACTAAACAAGCGCCATGTGCAGGGGAGTGGTGGGCAAAGGGATACCCTGTACAGAGTAGGCATGGATTTGTCAGTGAAGTAAGCTGCACAAAGCGAGGCTTAGTTCAGAGTGCTGAACTCTGGCACATAGACATATGTAAGGCAGGCCATACTCGACTGGCAGATACACTGCGGCACATAGACATATGGGAGGGAGGTCATACTCGACTGGCAGATACACTGCACAAAGGCTCTGGCACATAGACATATGTGACGCAGGCCATACTCGACTGGCAGATGCACTGCACAAAGGCTCTGGCACATAGACATATGTGAGGCAGGTCATACTCGACTGGCAGATGCACTGCACAAAAACTATGGCTCATAGACATATGTAAGGCTGGTCATACTCGACTGGCAGATACACTGCACTAAGACTATGGCAGATAGACACATGTGAGACAGGTCATACTCGACTGGCAGATACACTGCACAAAGACTCTGGCTCATAGACATATGTGAGACAGGTCATACTCGACAGGCAGATACACTGCACAAAGACTATGGCTCATAGACATATGTAAGGCTGGTCATACTCGACTGGCAGATACACTGCACAAAGACTCTGGTATATAGACATAAGTGAGGAAGGCCATACTCGACTGGCAGATACACTGCACAAAGACTCTGGCACATAGACATATGTGAAGCAGGTCATACTCGACTGGCAGATACACTATATAAAACTTTACACTTTACTTTCCCTTTACTTTCTTTTCTCTCTCTCTCCTCTACTCCTTACAGGATATTTGCTAGTCTATCAACTTGGGCCAAAGCTCACTTAATTGTTTAAAAAAATCGAACTTTACATAGCAAAATTCAGCGACAGCATATCATGTGGAATAATTCAGCTTCATGAATGTTCTATTCGCAGCGAGAGCGAATGAAGTTCAAATTGTCAAACATTTGGCACGCATCAAACGTGTCAAAGTGACAATTCTTTATTTACATACAGCTGACATGCTGCTCCTAGGAATTCATCGCAGTGATGAATGACAACAACAAATAACAACAGCAACAACAGTTGCGCCTGGTCACATTTGCGTCCCGCGACGTGAGTCGCCTGCTGAGCAGCGAGCGAAATATGTGTGTGAAGCTCTATGTGTGTATGTGTGTGTGTGTTCAGGATGTTGAAAAAGTGTCGCCATTGCCGCAGGTAAAATTGTTTGGCATTTATCAACGCCGCCTGCAGCATTTTTTCTTACGAATGAAGCTATCAAGTTGTGAATTTTGTTTATTTATCAGCAGATTAGCGAACTACGAGTTTCTTATACACCTCCTCTCTCCCTCTCTCTCTCTCTCTCTCTCTATCTCCTTCTCTTGGCTTAATGGTACATGAAATCGCCATAAACTTGGCGCAAACCTTTGCGTTCTGCAGTAAAGTATAACTTAACCCCAGAGCGCACATAAGTCAAAATTTCACTGTGACAGCTGAGCTGTGTGTGTGTGTGTGCGTGTGCCTTGCTGCCTTTAACTGCCAAGGCATTAAGGCGTAGGCGTTAAAGCTGCTCAGTTGCTCGGCCTGTCCCTGGGGTCTGTTTTGTACTGTGTCAAGGCTCGAACTGTGAAATATGTTGCATACATTTCTGTCCATTCGGGCGACACATTTGCGGTTTATTGTGGGCGTGGCGCGTGCCAAACATGCCGCCGCCCCCCACCCACACACACACACACACACGCCCATTGTTAAGCCATTTGCTTGCCCCTCACGTACGGCGCAACTTCCCACTGCCGAGCTCTTGGCGCATACTTCATAATTCATTTTCTTTCGCTTTTTCATTATATTCATTTTCACATTTTCCTTTCGCTTCAGTTGTAGTTGTAGCGCTGACAAATTGTTTTAAATTATATTTTCATAGCAACTTCAAATATTTATGCAAGCAGAAATATTTAATATAAACGCAGAAATATATATACTTCCATATGATCAACGAAATATATATATACACAAGCCCATAATAAACCCCCTTTGACTATTTAACACTTTCATTTAACACGAAGGGCTCAGAGGCCGCAAAAACAATTTCGCAATCAGCCATGGCCACTGCCAAATATCCGTTGGCCAAACATCAATGAAATTCCAATGGGGCAATCGTTATTTGATGGCAAAGCCCCGACCGTTACAATTCATCAAACAACAAATGGATATTACTTCATCGAAAACAATATTAAATACTTGAACGTAAAACATGAACGTTGTCCACAATGGCCGACAGCGTCAGGCACAGGCTCAGGCCCAGGCCCAGACACCGACATTGACACTGACAGGGGCAGGGGCTGGGGGCAGTCCTTTCAGCTGAAACGACCTCAAAGTGTGTCCACATGGAAGCGAATGACTGCTGCGAGCCTGAAACAAAAGTAAATTGCAATAAAAGTTTGTAATTGACAAACGGACAACAAACAAAACTCCACTTCAGTTGCCAGTTGGTGGACATTGCTGGGCTGCTGGGCTGCTGGGCTGGGCTGCTGTTGTATATGGATGTCGTTTTGGTCTGACTGGCGGCGTTCCATGTTTTCGGCGGCTAAACAACTGGCGCTCAAATCAACAAAAACCGATTTTCAGAAACAGGAAGCAGCAGCAGCAGCAGCAGCTCTACATGGCCGTTGACAGACATGCAACTCCCTCGACAAATGTGCCCGCATATTGACTTTGTGCGAGGGGCACAAACGATTTCGGATTTAAGAAATAAAAGTTTAGTGCCTCGGCGAGCAAATCTGCAGCCACAATGGCAAACAGCTAACCAGACTACACACACACACACACACACCCACACCCACAACAACAACAATGAGTTAGAGCAAACAAAAGACGCGTCTGCGGTTGGCTCTGGCTGGCCCAACCGTCGGCGGTTACTACTTTGACTTGTTTACCCCGCCCGAATCAGAAACAGCTATCGACCCTGGTAGTGGGTCAGGGCTCATTGGTTACGGGCATCAGCTGCAAATAGGCGCCACTCCACTCGATTTGCGTGAGACAAACGAGAAGTGCAATCCCTGCCGCTGACAAACCGCTTCCGGTGCCGGGTGTGACAACTATGCAAAGGCAAGAAGCTCTCACTCTCCAGCTGAGTCCACATCAAATAAGTCTAAGGAAATTCTGCAGAAAATCAATTAAACGTCTAAAGGTGGGCTTGAGGTAAATTGATAGAAATATTCTAAATATAATTATATATTTTTTATAAAAAAAATTTTAATATAGAAAAAAAATGGCAAATAAAAAAATAAAAATAAATTGTTTATTTTTTTTATTATTTATTATTATTTATAAATTGTAAAATAAATTGTTAGTTAAAAAATAAAATAAAAATTTTTAAAATTAAAAATAAAATTAACAAATATAATAAATAATATTAAATAATATAAACAAATTTTTGGTTTAAGTTATTCATTTATTTCCTATTATCCTGGGGATTAAAAAGAAGGGCTATGTAAATTTGAAATGTTAATGTTATTAAAGTATTAATGTTATTGAAATGCTAATGTTATTGAAATGTTAATTATATATATCTATTTATTATACAAAAAAAATTTTATATAGTAAAAAAAACTGCAAATAAAAATTTCAGAAAAAATTGTTAATTTAAAAAAATAAAATAAATAATTTTTAAGTTTAAAAAAATTAAATAAAATAAATATAAACTAATTTTTGGTTTTAGTTATTAATTTATTTCATTTTGATACTGAAGATTAAAAAAGCTTTTATGTAAATCTGAAATGTTATTGTTATTAAAATGTTAATGTTATTGAAAGTTTAATGTTATTAAAATGGTAATGTACAGTTGCTACAGTTGCTAAACAACACAACTCAAACTCTGCTCAAATGGCTCTGCCCGCCACACCTGAGCTGCGTAGCCTGCGGACTGCCTATTTGCCCATAAATGTTAATTGTTTAATTTGCATGCCCTGCCATGGTCTGGGAAATTAATGAATTTGTGATTAGCAGCCAAATGTGTGTGTGTGTGTGCGTGTGCGTGTGAGTGTGAGTAGGAATATGCCTGGCTGGCAGAACTCATTTCAATTTGCGGCCGACAACCCGCAGTGCGCTGATGTGAGTCACTTGAAGTCGCTGGGCAAGAAATGGCAAGCGGAAACTTGACTCAAAAATTAACAGCGATTTTCAGTCAGGCCGACCGGTCCAAGGAGAACAAACGATGCGCTAATTTGACAAACCCACATGAGGTCCTTTACATTCACAAATACTATGCGAGGGGCCGTGAGCATGAGCCGAGCCGTGTGCTACTCGAACAGACGCGCACTTAACGTGCACCGCAGGAGGCTGTCGTAATTGCGAGTCGAGTCCAGACGTTGAATGCCTCAGACCAGGATCGCTTCGCACAATCAAATCGAAATGAAATTGACCATTAATGGGTATCAGTATGTGAGTGAGTGTCTGTCTCTCTCACACCCACACTCTCTCTCCCTCTCTCTCTCTCTCTCTCTCTCTTTGAGCACATCTGTCAACGTATTGAATAACTTGCTGAATGCCACAATTTGACTGCTATTTTGCCACTGACAGCTATTGTGCCAAACGTTGACATGCGAGCAATTGTCACGACTCAAATAGACAGTGCAACGGATGTATATATATGGGGTTGTATATGGCTTGAAAATGATTGTTTAATATTATATAGAAAAATTCTTAAGCTCTCATATGGGAACATAAATTTATATAGAAAATCAATAAACCTTTTATAAGAGAGTATTCCTCGTCTGTACTTAACGAACAACCTGCTTAAATTCGCTAAGAATTCATTTTTATTTGTCGGCATTGTTTCTTAACATCTTCCTAAATTTTTTGTTGGTGAAAATAATGTTTCGGCATAACTCAAAAATAAAGATTATAAACCAATTGACGTCGGCGCTGGCTGCGCATTTTGCAGCATTTGGCAAACTCATTAAAAAGTTTTCAGGCTGAAGTGGGAAAGAAAATGAGTAATCAGCAAGGCAATGCTAACGGATACTCCTTTAAAAGCAAAAGGAAAATTTATGGAAAATGAGTTTGGTCCTAGCTATCATAGAAGAATATATACAAATTGTATCTCCAGCTGAGTCTGAATGAGAAGAGGTAACCAGAGTTAAAAGATATTTATTAAGTGTAACTAATATAGAAACATATAAGCATACAGTATTTCAACCCCATTTAAAACTTTCTCTCTTAAGTCTCATAGCTCTTCAAAGAGATCTTGATTGAGTTACTGCTATCTATGCTGCGCTGATCTCGAAAGACCATCTTTTATTTTAAATTTGTGTCTAATATTAACGTTTTATAAACATTTTTTTAAACTTTTTATTTACAATTTATTAAAATATTATTAATGTTATATTAACATTATATTAGAATTTTATTAGCAATTTATTAACATTTTATTAATATTTTATTAGCATTTTATTACATTTTTATTAACATTGTTTAACATTTTATTAACATTTTATTAGCATTTTATTAAAATGTTATTTATATATTATTTGCATTTTCTTAACATTTTATTAATATTTTATTAACATATAATTAACATGTAATTCATATTTTATTTCAAATTCTCTTCTAATAAAAACACTCTTTATACCTAAGCAAGAGTGATTCGAAGTGTCACTTTGAAGAAACCAAAACTAAACGTTGAGCCAAGTATATGCACTCTTTCATCATTCCTCTCCTTATCTATTTCCAATTTGTACTGGGTATCAAACGGCAAACAGCGACATATCACACACACACACACCCACCCACACACCTGCATATTTAAGCGAGACTCCGTTAGAGCTTCTGCGAAACTTGCTTAGCACATAACTCAAACGTTTTGTCGCTCGCTGCTCCGTTAATTTCTTTTCTTTCAATTTTTTTTTAGACTCAGTTTAAATAATTATTTTTCTCCTTTTTTCCGCTGGATGGTGGGAAATTTCTCGTCGCTCATTTTTCACGGTTCAGAAATGCATAAACTTTGCCGGAGCGAACGGAACATTTTTATAGCGCATTTAATTAATTAGTCATAAAGTTTTGTTCTGCGCCAAGAAAGTTGGTAGCTGGCTGCTTTCATCAACTTCTTGGGGAGGCGCAAGTCATTATCCCTTTCTGTGCCTTCAGCCTCTGCTTATTATCCAGCGTCAGCGACAGCTCGTCATCGGGCGCTCGATTATGGACCCAGCTCTGACCAAACAGGGTCTCCAGACTGCGATAGACGTGGCCCAAGCCCAAGCCACATAACTTTTAGATTTTCGCCCATTTGCGTTAAATATTCATGTGCATTGCTAAGTGGCCCGCGAAAGGTAGCTCCTTGTGGACCTGGAACGGAATACGTAACACGGCTGACTCCCCTGCGATTATAATGCCAATTTCTCGCTTTGTGGCTGAAATATTCATAAAATGCTTAATTAATTGATTAATGGCCTCAAAGTCAAAAGTTTTGCCAAAAAGCTATCGCAAGGTATCAAATTACTCATAAAGGTCTTTGCCTCACTCCCGCTCCCTCACCCACACCCACTCCGCCCACATGAAGTATAATGCTTAGCCTGCGGTACGCCTGGGGAATGCCAACAGAATTTTGGTTAGTTTTAGCCAGCGCAGCAATTGCGCATTTCGCTTGTGGCTGGAAAATTATAGCCAAAGTTATGCCAGCCGCACATTCGATTCGATAAATAAATTTTGATTTAGCTAATCGTGCATTAAACATTTATGGATATCTAGATACGGCTACAGGCAGCCAGTCTTATTTTAATATTTGATTTAACTAAAATAATTTTTAAGTAAATTACAAAATTTGAAAAAAATTATATAAAAATATTTTTAATTGAAAATTCATTTTAAAATAACTATGATAAAAATTTAATATTTATTTTAATAAAAATATTTAAATAAATTAAAAATATGTGAGGGAAATTTTAGAAATATTTGTTTATTAAAAATAAATTTTTAAGTATATTAAATATATATGATACAAATTTAATAAATATTTTTTTAAGAAAACGAATTATTAAATAAATAAAATATATGTGAGAAAAATTGCTTAAATATTTTTTATTTTGACAAAAGTTAGCTCTTCTTAAAATAAAATAATAAAAAAATGTCACAGCAAAGCTAAACTAATTTTTTGTAATTTTTTAGCAAAGGTCTAAAAAAAATAAACAAAATCTATTTTAATATTAAATTATTAATCCAGGCACAACAAAACATTTCCGGCTAATAAACATTTGAATAAATAGTTTATTGCATATTAATTCATTCAGTTTCAGGTACAGTATTACTTCCTTACTTCCCTGCAGAGCAATCTGTATAGCCATCGGCCATCGGCCCCCTACGACCATCTGAAATGTGTAAAAATTGTTCTAAACGACACTTGCACGTAACATGTCATGCCAACATATAATTATATTATTGTTATTTTCTTTGTTTTACACCAGACGCGGCGTTTCCAGCCAATGGACGTCAATTGGTAACCCAACCCGAGCAGCGAGCAGCGAGTAGCCGCGCCCCCCACACACCCCCTTTTGGCCGTACACAAAGATCTTTGGCCTGATAAACTTGAATACCCCCGGGGGCACAGGCACATGGACGCACTGCAGCACACAACAATATCAACAATAACAACAACAATGGGGAAACGCACGTGTTAACAAGGATGCGATAATAAAAATAGAAAGAAGCAAAAAAAAATAAAGCGTTGTGAGGAAATAAACGCTAGAATGACAGGAAATATGTGTGCGTGACATTGTAACTTGCCCGGGTTGCTGGTCCTTGCCGCGCCCTCCCTCCATCGCGCCCTCGCACCCTGTCAGCCGTTGCCAGCACGAAAGCAACAGGATACACTACACCTGTATTTATATATGCCAACATAGCTATGTACAAACGCCATGGTTCAGCCAGAAAGCATTGGCCAAGCTTCGCCTGGACACGAACAGCTCGAGTATGTTTCAAGATGGGCGGGCTTTCAGCATGATATGTGTCTAGCATTCGACATGACATGCGATGGTCACTGAAATTAAATATGTGAACATTAAAAACATATCATGGATGGCGGAAAGTTTTCGTATTTCTTTACTTTTCAATTGAGGTGCACTCAAAACTGAGCATAAGCTGAAGACATAAATTTGTTATAAAATATATAATATATAATATAATATTTTATTTAAAATTTTAAATATAACTAAATATATAAATAAATATATTTTAAATTAAATATGCGTCCTAAAATTCTTGAAAATTAATTTAAAAATTGCGTATAATGAAAACGTGAAGTATTGAAATACTCTAGAGAAAGATTTTTCAATTAAATATTTAATTGTTGCTTTAGCTATATCATTAGACTTGAACTCTGCAGTCTTTTATCGTATATATATATTTTTTAAATAAACAAAACCTTTTTGAGGAAATTCCAAATAATTATATCATTATAAAATTTGTATATCAAATATGTATATTTTTTTATAGCATATAAAACATCGTTCTGCCTAGCTTTTCCCTTTATTGCCCTCCCCAGTCAATTGCTTTAACTCTTCCAAATATCACTCCAAGTGCACTCCCATTAATTTCATACACCTGCTCTTCATTCTGAACACACTCTCTCCCTCTTCATACCTACCTGCCTGCCCTCTATCATCTCAAATCACATTTGATGCATCTAAGTACTCAACTAAGCTTTAACTGAGCAGCGCATTAAAGCACACAATGTTGCCTCAGCAGTGAGTGGAATACATAGTTTCTCTCTCTCTCTCTCTCTCTCTCTCTCTCTGTTTGGCTGAGTTATCAAGCGTAAAAACTCGTTATGGCTGTACAAAAATTTGCGTACTTGCTACCAGCAGGCAGCATTTACAACTGCAATGGAAATATTTTACGATTCAACGCTTGGCTGTAATAATTGTATTTTTGATATCTTGTTTTCTCTCTCTCTCTCTCTGGCTACTGCACAGCTGCCGACTGCCACTTTTACTCTAACTGTAAACTGTGAATAAGAAATGAATTTTGCATTTTGATTGCGGCATTAGATCCATCTATTTATCAGTCTGGACTATCGCAGCCACTTCAATTAGCAGCGCCATCAAATTTTGTCTGCAACTTTGTCGCGCCTGGCTTTATGGCCATGCTAATGGCCAATCCTTTCCAGTTGGCTGACAAAAAAAAAACACATTTCATGGTCACTTTTATGGTCGATATCATTAGGCGTGTGTGCTGATACCCTGCAAAGGCATAAACCCTTTTGGGCTATATAAAATTGATCAATTTATTAGAAAAAGATTCAAACTAATAGTTTTTCTGTCTGAAAAATTTCCTTTAAAAAAAATAAATAAATAAATCAATAATAAACCAAAAAATTGTTAAGCAAATAAATAAATTTATTCAAAAATAAATGTTTAAAATATTTTCAATTAAAAAATATAATACGAAAATAAATAAATTATTAAGAATAATATTAATGTATAAAAAAATAAATAATAACAATAATAAAAATAAATGAAATTAATTATATTAATATCTAAAGTTTTTCAAACCACTCTCGCCCATTTACAGGGCATTACCCTGCCTATAACTCCCTCTAACTCGCTGATCTAACTAATTTTGTTTGTCAAACAATGTGATTACAAATTATGATTTATGCTGGCGTTAAAGCTGGACGCATTCATTCGCCCCAGCCACGCCCACAATTAACATTGCATTAAAACCGTTTTAAACAAGCCAAAAGCATTTATTAGTCGATTTTCTTTCGCTTGGCTGAATTGTGGCTTTTAATAAAACGAGCTTTTGTTCTCTTCTGGCAAATTCTTTCCATCCTCCTCCCTTTTTTTTTTTTGTGATTTTTTTATGGACGCAAGTTTTACAGTTTGGCAAACTACTGCGAACGGCCAGTGGCATTCGGAGTTGAGGTTGAAATTGAAGCCAGCCAGACATTGGCTAGACCATATATCATATATGTAGTCCTCATTGTGCGCCAGTGCAGCGGCAGAGGCAGAGGCAGAGGCAGAGGCAGCGGCAGCGGCAGCGGGAGCGCCTTTTGATAGACGATTTATTAAGCGTTTATTATTAGTTTTTGCCTTTTGGTGGCTTTTAGAGCAGTTTTGATTACAAATTCCAATGTTGCCAGCTAAATGCGCTTATACCCAGTAGAAAGGCTGGGTTGAAGGGTATAAATTGTTCGTTAAACGGTTAGTTAGTTAGTTAAATAATATAACAATAAGTAATAAAATAAAAATTTATAAATAATATGCAATAAAAATAATTTATAAGTAAATAAAAAAAATTATATAAATAATTTATATGAAAAATATATTAATAAAAATTAATATAAATAATTTAATAAAAAAATACAAATTAATATAAGTAATTTATATGAATATAATAAATAAATAAAAAATAATAGAAACAATTTATTTATATACAAAATTGTATACGCAAAAACTAAATTTAAAAAAAAAAATAATTATTCAAAATAAATATATGCCATATATATATTCAAATGAGTTTTTCTACATTTTTATTGAATATCAAATCCAATATCCGCATACGTACACAGGGTATTTCATAGCTGACTTTTATATCAAGCATCAAGTAAAACATTTTCCTTAAACATTAATTTGAAGAAATGCAATTTATGTAGAAGTTTGTCTCAAACCAAGGCTCGACTCGACTCTTCATTCACACATATCAGGAAGACGCATATTGTAAACGCGCAGCGGCATTATTTATGCAGCACAAAAGCCGTGCAACAATAACGCACATCAATGGGAGCAACAAAGCGCGCGACGCTGCCTTTTAACTGCTCAATATAGTGCTTAAGTTGTTGCTTCCTGGGAATTCAGCAAAACAATTAATGCTGAGAGGTAGGCAAATATGGATGGTGCTGCTGCTGCTGCTGCTGCTACCGGTCTGCACACACACCTGCCTTTTTGTGAATGTTAAATGTAGCAAGGCTTGCAGCTGGCAAACAATGCATCTTTGTGCCACAGTTGCAGTCGCTCGACTCCAATACTCCCAGAGCAGAATTTCGCATATATGACACATCAGGCGAGCGACGACTGCAGCTCAGCTCAGGGTCAACGTCAGGCGGTCAGGGCCCGGCTGACAGTCCAGACTGGCATTAAACTTGCATGAGGCCATTAAAGAAATGAATCCATTTAGGGGCTGCCCAGCACATCACGCGCATTGTCCCGACTGCACCCAAGTCGCCGTCGTGTAAGTCATTTGTTTGAGGCAACTTTAAATCGCTGCGCTAAGCAAATAATTGATTGAATTTGCGCTGGCAAATTGCAGCAATTTGTTGACATTTCGTAAATTGTTTTCAAATTGCTTGTACAATGTCGAAATTTAGTTTGCTCTCACAATTTCGCTGCGCAGGTGTAGCCTTAAAAATAAAAAGGAAAACAAAATAAAAGTGTGTGTGTGCGCGCGTGTGCTTCGCATATTACAATATGCACACGTGTCGTATGCGTAATTTGGCTTATCGATTCGCCCCGTCAATGTGTGTTTAAGTAGTGCCCTTCGATTGGTTGGCACTGCAGGCGGAATTCGATATGAATTAAGTATAGTAGTGGGAAAAATCAGTGTTTACTTGATGATTTTTGGATTTGATTGAGGATTTTTAATTCATTTATTTTTGTATTTACTATTTATTTATATTCTATAATTTAATATTTTTAGTAACTTTCGAAGTGATTTGATATTAATTTTATTTTATTTTTCAATTGGTAAAGTATAAATATTTGTTAATAAAATGAAAATTTATGAGTCAAACTATAAGTAAATTTATATTTATTTATTTACACTATTTTATAGTTTTATAATTATTTATTTATATTTTTAAATATTTATACATTTATTTATTGATTGTTTTATATATATATTTATAATTATATTTTCTTTTTATGTATCTAAATATTTATTTATTTATACTTTTATATTTTTTAATTTTAAATACTTAAATATTTTTTTTTTAATTTATATTATTTTATTTATATATTATTTATATTTTTATTTTTTTTTAATGCATATAACTTATTATAAAATTGCCCTACCCTTCTCTAAATCACTTAAATAATCTTTATTTCTTACCAAGATATCCTTCAGGTTCTCCAGCCTCTCATCATCTATGAACCTAATCACAAGTCGAAGGCATTTCTCGTGCTATCAATGCTATTTATTATTTCTCAATTAAAACTCAAATCTAACATAACTTCATTAGCTGCTGCCGCTGCCAGAATTAGAATAGTCTTATGGGTCTCCAGTTAGAATATCACTGGAAGTATCGCTGCAAGGTGCCGTTCTCGTAGAGACGCTTCACATCGGTGCCGCCGCCAACGAACTTGCCATTGATGAAGCAACGTGGCACGGTGCGAGCGCCAGTCAGTTCGCCAAGGACCGCTTGCAGCTCCTCGGCATCGCCGCGCAAGTCCAGCTCAATCAGGGTCATCTCCACGTTCAGCTTGCGAAACTGTTCCTTGGCCATGCTGCAGTAGGGGCAATAGGTCTTGCTAAAGATCACGACCTTGTTGTTGTTGATTGTGTCACGAACGAACTGTGCATGTGGGCTATCCATATTAACGTACATCATGGGCTTTTCCATGGAACTAACAATAGTTCCCATTTAAGAAGTATGCCCCGCTACCAGTCGATCTGTTCAAGTGATGTACTCTTTTGTTCGAGTTGAGAAATATATAATTTTGATCTGTAATTTTCAGGCTGTGCTAAACAAGTGAAATGCTTTCCAGCGCCGTTTGCTATGATTACATTTCATGTATATCAAATATAAGCTTTGCCTTGAACTTCAATCATAAATTATATTTTTGTTAATATAAAAACTTCCTTGACTCTGAGTTTTTCCTAATTTTTTTTTATTTTTTTTTATTTTAAATATACTTATACATATATTCCTCGTCAAGCTGTATCATTAACTCTTTGACCAGTCCCATTTTCATACTCATGCATTTTTCAGCTGCACAGACTTCCTCATGCAGAGCAAACATCGCCTGCTTACCTTGCCGTTCATCAGTAGAAAGAAGTTCCTTAGTTCTGCTACTTTTCCATTTCCCTAAAGACTTTTCTCACTTTCACTCCTTTAGGAACTGCAAACAACACACAAACATATCATCAACTCCTAAAACTAAAACAAACATGAAGGTGCGAAGTTGCCTAAGCATAGATACCCTGTAATGAGTGAGGATGCTGTATAGATGGATATGGAATATATAACTATGAGCTGAAGATCCTATAAAGCGACCTTAGATACAATATCTTCGCCTGATATTTTATAAGCAATAGAATATATATATGCCCATACATATATTCATATATGTTATAGTATATAGCTTTAGTATCTTCTCCCACCCACTGATATACCCCGCTTTCGAACACCTTCTCTAATGGCCATAGCAGACCGCAAAACTAACAGCACTCCAGCGCACAGGGCTCAACCTGAGTTGGTTGTAAAGCGACACTTTCTAATGAAGTAGGCGTTTAGTTATTTATGCAAAGTCTGAACCTCAACTAATGGCGAAAACATCAAAGCGCATTTAGAAATGTTCGAGCCAGGCGAACTCCTCAATGGCCAGGCCATTAAATATTAAACAGCCACGGGGCAAAGTCATTTGAAGTGCAAACGGAAAATAGTGCAATGAGTGAAAGGAGGAGTTGGAGTTGGAGTAAACTAAACTGCAGACATATGGGAGAGAAAATCCTTTTCATTAACGTGACGCTTGTTGCTGAGCTGCCGTCTCCCTGCCAAAGTTCCGTGTAACAATGTAATTTATTGTGCGCACCTTTGTTTTCCGTCAACACGCTCTCAGCGCTCGGTAATAAAACAATTTCGCAACGTGTATGCAACCTTGTTGTCTGGCCAAGTTGCTTGCCAGCTCCTGCTCCAGTCGTTATCCTTGGTGTGCAACAATTTTGCACGCCAAATGGAGTGGCTCATCCACTTGGGAGCTGGCCCTGACCAGCTGAGTCAAGTCGGAGTTTTATGACCATCTTTTGACTACTCACATATGCAAATAAGTCTTTTAGTCTCTTGGTCAGGTAATTAAAAGCAAACTGAACGCATGCGATAAATGAGCTTGTCGCATGCTATAAAAATGTCTACTCTCTGTTGCCCTGCGATTGCGCAGGTTTCGCTTCCAGAGAACGCTCTCTCGCCGTCTCCCTCTCTCTCTCTCCCTGCCTCTCCTGCCTTAACAGCTGTTTGATTGTCGGAAATTCTAAGTTGTTGCCTTTAATTGTTTGGGGAAATTTACTTACAATCATTTTAAATTGTTCGCGGTTTTTCCCAAGGATTAGTACTTAATTTGATTAGGCCCAGCCAGTGGCAGGCGTATTTTTATGGCCGCATTGTTGTTGATTTTTCAGTTCGTTTGAGCCGGCCATTAAAATTTCATTGTGCCACTGTTCGCCACACAAATGCAGGACAATAACTATTACTTGGCCAATTAAACTGAAAATGCCATTGGCATACGATTTTGCGTAATAGATTGTAAAAACTGATTGCACGGCCGGTTGGCTGGGTGAAATATGATATTTGTTATTGGTATATTTGTGGGGAAGTTGAAAAGTTGAATTTTGATAAAGTATTTAAATTAAAAATGGGCTATAGCTAATAAATCTATTAAACTGTTGAGCTGAATAGTTTTATCTACGATTTATAGAGCTCTAAAAGAATAGTTCCTTACTGAAGAAGCTAAAAACATTTTAGTTTCTGCATTCTGTCGTTTTATTTTGGTATTTGGTAGTAGTATATTATTTAAATATTTTTTATATATATAGTTAATATTTTATTATTATTTATTGATTTATTTAAATATTTTTCAAGATATTTATTTATTATTTATATTTTTTCATTTATGTATTTTGCATATATTTTTTTAAATATATATTTTAGTATTTTTTTATTCAAATATATTTTATAAGATATATTTTATTATTATAGATTATTTGATTTATATATTTTGTATAAGATATATTTTATTATTATATTAGTTGATTACATATTTTATAATTTTAGTATTTTTTTAGTCTTTTTTACGTATGTTTTACATGTTTTATAATATATATAATTTTATTTAAATTTATTTGATTTTATATTTGATAAGTATCCACTATCTTAAAGGTATTTTATATCAGCAAGCTTTTCGCTCCCCTATGAACCTCCCTCCCACAGGCCCCATCGCAGCTTAACTCCTGCTCACAGCTGACTAAGATGAAACACTTCAATCGCCATCCAATCGAATACGTTCCTGAGCATTACATCTATCTATCTATCTATATATAACTATGTCAGCTCGGCCAAGCCAGTCCCACACAGTCAATTGTCCATTGAACTAATGGGAAGTAGTTAAGTTGGCTTTTAACGAGCCCGTAGCTTCGGCTAAACTACCTTCGGATCATGCTATTCATGTGCCCGGGGCCATTGTTTAGCCGATTGGCTAATCGGCAACAATTTGTCTAAAGTACGTACTGCCAAATTAATATCCAATCATTAAGTCAACTATGCTAACTTCAGCTAACGCAATACTGACCTATAATAAGTGAGTCAGTTCAGCTCGGCGCAAATTCCAGAGGAACACGCACTACACCAAAAGGGTTGGCATTGCATGCCAGTAAACGCGGCCGATGGAGAGTGAGTGAGTGAGTGAGTGACTTGGGGGTAGACTCTGGCTAATCATTAATATCGGTCAGTCGCAAGGGTTGCTGGCAGAACAGTGCAGATTGTCGAGAGCGCTGACTATCGACTTTCAGCCGCTCATTTCTTGGCTAATTGCGCGACGTCAAATGGCCCAGAAATGCGCCGGGTACTTTGAACTCTTGCCGAGGCACATTTCGCTACGGCTTAATTGATTAGCTTAATTTGCATTTAATGTTCATAATTTTTAAAATGCTCACACAGCCTGCTGCTGCTGCTCCTGCTGCTCCTGCTGCTCTGAAACTTTGTTATAAATTTCTTCATTAAATATTTTCATTCATGTGCCACACACACCCACCCTCGCGAAAGGGTTCTCAGCCGAAAGATGCCCTTAGACAGAAAGTGAAATTAAATGAACTGGCTGCGCTGTAATTATTCATGTGGGGATTTTCTTAACGGCAGCCGTCTGCTAAGCCAAGCAAATAAATGCGAAGACATCGCTTCGTTGTCTCAGCCAGAAGGTAGCGCTCAGGCTATTTGCATAGTTCTGGCAAGTGCGCCCCCTAAGTAATAAGTCAGTGTGTAGGTAGTTTTTGACGCAGGTGCCTCATTTCAGAGAGAGTTGGCTTAAGTCTCTGGAGTCATGTTAGAGGAGTTAATGCAGAGGTACAGTCAGGCAGCCTACCAGAGTTTGACTCAACTCTAGTATAAAAACCATTTGGCGTTTCTCATTTCTTTTACTCTAACAATCATATCTTTTCTCCTCCCATTTGCAACTTTATATATTCAGTATCTGCATTTTGCGAAACAAACTACAAACCGCTAAACATTATAAACTTTTGCTCTATCTCAAACCTCACTCGCTCGGTTAATGTAGCCAGCGCAAAACTTTGCACAAAAAGCATTCACAATTATAAACTGTGGCATTGTTCTGTGCTCAACCGATATTCGAAACAGTTTCTCGAAAACCCGTTTACCACTTCTGTACGGCATTGTGCGTTCGGGAAGCCCACGCCAAATCACAATAAACGTCTAGACGTTGGTAAACAACTAACAAAAGACTCTATAGAACTCTGGCAGGACAAAAAGCAAAAGTGCTTGGCCAAAAACTTTTGCAGCTGCATAAAATCTACATAATTGCCATTTGATTGTGCGCCCCAACTGGGCGTGGCCGAAGACAACGCACGGCCATAACTATTGCCCACCATCGATATTAGCATTTTGGCCAAAAGCAAATTGCAATTGGACCGCAACTCGGATGCGATTTGAATTGACTGATAAATTGAATCAATTTTCTGTCAAAAAAAATACAAATATTGTTTTGAGAGGCTATATCATTTTTTTAATAATAATAATAAAAAATAAATTAAATTACTAAACAATAAAAAAAAATCTAAATTTTCTTTTTGGGTAGACAAATTTTATAACAATTTCTTTAATGCAATAAAACATTTAAATTTAAATTTAAATTTATAAAAAAGTAATAATAATTACAATAATACAATAATTACAATAATAAATAATTCATATAGTTTTGAAATAACAAAATGAAAATAAAATATTTTTGTTAATAATAAAAAATAAATAAAAATATTTATAAATTATTTTTCTATTTATTTTTATTTATTTAGTTAAGTTTTAAACTATTTGATTTATTTGCGTTTGCCTAAAATTAAGTTGATTAAATTAAAAAAAAGTTTAAAATGCAAAAAGAAATAAAAAAAATGTTAATTATTTTTATAAAAATATTAAATATTTTTGTAATATGTAATAATTCATAATAATAATTATAATAATAATTTTATCCTACCTATGTTAACTATCTGCCCTTAAATAATACCTTTGCATACATATGTCGCATGCCAATTTATATACTTAAGCATATTATTTTATCAATATTTTATGCAATTAAAACGCTAGTAAATAAAAACGTGTTCATATTTATTTAAATTCACATACCAAAGCACAAATGCTTATTTCATAGTCACAAATTTCTGCATATATTAAACGAAATGTAATTTTTTGATGCTTTTTATATTAATTTTTATTGAATGCACAAAAACCAAATGCCTATTGTAAACAGCGTAAAACGAGCTTATGATTAAAATATATAAAAAAGGAAACTATGCAGAAAAAAACTTTTTTATGCGCCAAATTAGCTGTTTAAATAGCAGAGTTATTCAGCTTGTGTGTTATGTATGAAAATATCTATGATAATATTATATATATTTATTTATTTTATTTTAAATTAAAATTACATTATTTTAATAACTTTCAAGGGTCAATCATTCACTCGTTCAGCTCTATCTGCAGCTGTTATTTTTATGCTCTGAAGTCAGCTTAATATGGTTGTGGAGTTGAAAATAAAGCTGACAGCAGCCTCCCATTGCATTCGAAGCCAGTAGCAGCTAGTTATATGGTAACTGCACACACACAGAACACACACTCACACCAGCCCACTTAGAAGCACACACAGATACAAATTAGTTAAATTACAGGCGCTACTCGCGCAGGTTTTTGGTTGATTAGAAAAAGTGGCAGCCAAGTTGGCCTCGACTCTGACTTCGGCTGTGGACTCGCGTCTGGCAGCAGCACATCAGGCTGAGCACTCAGCGTGCCGGCGTCGAATCAAGCTGGCAGGCAGCTCGTTTTCTTTTGCCAGCTGCCGCTAACGAAGCTCAATTCGAGCGCCAAATTGAAATTGATTGTGACATTTGATCATGCGTTTGCCTCGCCACTGTCAGCTTGCAACAGGCAGCGTGCAACGGCAGGCTCATCAGAGCTGCTCCACGGGAATTCGCGTGGAAAATTGCAAAACGCTAGGCGCAGATTGTCTGCATATTTTCTCCTTTTTCAGCCGTCGCGACGCATGGGATTAATTGGGCGGATGTGCGCTAGAAGACTGTAAGTCGAACCCTTTTTAATTACAATTTTGTATGAGACAAAATTTAAAAGCATGAAACGTCTGACACACTTTTGTTGCCCAAGACACTTCAACATCAGCGCTGAAAAGAAAAAGTTGTAATTTCGTACTTTCAAACACATGTCACGCACTCAGCTCGGACTAGAGAGCGGCCCACGCAAGCGACGCTGGCAAGTTGTAGGCCTAAAAGTCCCACGCACAACTGCAGACTGTTTAAGTAGAACAGCCGATGAAATTACGAGAATAATCAAAAGCGAATCAAATCAAAACATTGTGGCCAAAGTAATTTGCATGCGCAGAACCGGCAGCCACTTGGGTCTGGGCCACGCTCACACTTGAAGACAACGCCAGAGGCGCCACAAGCCACGACTGCGACTGCGACTGCGAGTGCAGAGTGGAAGTGTTTGAAGACACTTGTTGGCTGTTTGCCAGTGGCAGTGGCTGCCACAGAGCCAGCACAACAACTGGCTAGCCATGCAACGGCAGCAGTTGCAGCTGATCATCATCTTCTTGTTGGCCGACGACAGCATAACAAATGAACATTTAAATGGAGACGCAGGCCAAGTTCTGTACATGAGCGAAATAACCACTCAAGTGGGTAGCTGCCAAGAGGAGGACATTGCGAAGCTTTAATCAAGCATCAAGTGTGCCGTGGTAAAGTTTCGCCTTACGTCCGTCCGTCCGTCCGTCCGTCTACCGGTCACTCAACTGGCCAACGTCATCGTCATCGTCATGTACATCATGTCGCCAGGCCCAACAAGCTACTCCCCATCCATTTGGGGGGAGTCTTTTAATAAACGTTCGGTTGTCAGGCGCAGATTGCTTTTGGCTTGGCCAGCTGCTGCTGCTGCTGCACTGCATCCATGCACTGCCCGCCATGAGTTGCTGAAAAGTTTAAATGGCTTTTACGCAAAAGTTTTTGATACGCTGCCGCCGTCCGCACGATTTTTGCCTATTTTCTGCGGCTTGCTTGTAATTATTATCTCAAAGTTTTACACTTTTTTCCCCTTTCTTAATATATTTTAAGAATCCAGTGGGCTTACTTTTTTATTGATTTCAGTATGGAATAAGAGAATATAAATAATAATGTATTCATTTTAACATATATATTTATTAATACATATTATTAATTTTGTGTATCCTTAAATTTTGATTTATTTTTATTTAGCTGCAAAATTATTTTATATTAGTATTATTATATAAAATTAAGTATATTATATATTATTAATTTATATTAAATATTATTTTTATCTTAAACAAATTTTTTTGATTTTTATTTATATATAAAATTATTTCTTTTCTTTTTGATATCTATATATTATAATTTATATTATATATAATTATTCATATTTCATTATAGTATATTATATTTTATTACATATTATACTTACCCTTAAATCAAAATAAATATTTTCAGTATTAAATTAAATAACATATTTTTATTGAATACCAAAATTTTATTAAATTTGTATTACAATTTAATATATACATATATAATTCCTTTGTGCGTGCTTCTGTTCATATTTATCTTTGACAAAGAGTCATTTTAATAAGCCACTCACGTATTCAAGTTAACTACAAATATAATTTAATAAACGAAGCGACATAACATTTTTTTCTTTTATATATCCTGTATATTTTTTTAAATATATTTTTTAATCGTTTTAATATGATTAAAACTTGATATTTATATATATTCATAAAATTATACTTTTTTACTAGCTAAAGAAAATAAATATATATTTTATATTAATAAAATGATACTCTATATATATATATAAAATAATTTTATTAATATATTTTTTATGGATATATTTTCTCTCAAATAGTTTAACTGCATACAAAAAATGTAATAATAAAAGTTAATAAAAATTATTGACACATAAGGTAAATATAAATGGTTAACAAACAAATTGAACTTATGCAATATTTTATTATTGCTTTTTCGTTTGTGCATTTGTCAGCAGACATTTGGCATTTATATATGAGTGAGTAAACAATTCTGTAAGAGCGAATATGTCAGAGCGCTCACTCTGTAGACAGCGAGTGCTCAGCGTGCTCAACTGAATTGGAACACTTTGAAATTGATACCAGAGGCGATTGGTTGTCCCAGAGAGCAGTAGCTGCATGTTGCGCCTTAAACATGTCTAAGCAATAGGTTTGATAGGACAAGTAAGTTCGTACTCAAGTCAGAGAGTCACAAAGAACTTTTCATTCCAACAGCTCTTAAAGAAATCTGCAAATATAAAAAAAATATTGAAGATTTATATATATAGCAAATATGATTTATATTTTCAATAACTTCCAATAAAAAAAATATTAAAAATTCTATTATTAAGCAAACCCCACTAATTTATATTTATATTATATTATTATTATTATTATTATTATTATTATTATTATTATTATTATTATTATTACCTAATCTCAAGACAACATTCAAATTTCCCCAATTTAAATCCAATTCATTTGCCTAATATCACATCAAATAAAAAGCTTTCTATTCACATTAGCACACAATTCAATCGGCCGCAGTTAAACAAGGATTTATATAGAGCAGATGCTAGTATCAAATATGCATAGATATAGCACTACAAGTACATTCGACTTTGGCCAATAAACAGTTGGAGATTTATGCATGCAAACGTTTTATAAGAGCGGCCGGAGGGAATCGAAGACCGCAGCAGCCAGCTGCAACATTTATCGATACAATTGGCAGCAATGTCTGCCAAGTGGCCACAGACAGCTGGAAAATGTGTGCCAAGTGCGCGAATGTTTCGAGCTCTCTCTCTCTCTCTCTGTTCCACTCTCCCCCTCTCTCTCTTTCACTCTATATATGTGAAGTTGCCGCACCAATTGGCGGTTTGGTCCATTCGTTTATCGCTTAAATCTTGACCGGCAGATCGCCTGTGGGGCTAACTGCAAATACTCTTGTAGTTTGGCCAACCGCCAATGGTTGCGGATGCGAATCGGAGTGTGAATTGTGTTTAAGTTCTCTATGTATGTGTATATATATATATACATATGCGCAGTGTATATATGCAGTTAATTAATTGAATATAAATTAGTTTGGCAATGCCTTGTGGTTGCAGCAAAGCACGCGAACTGCAGCTTGGCATGGCTCGAGGAATAGTTTCAGCTGAGTGTGCGTTATAAATAGTGAACTAGACTTTGCTTATATTTAGTATAACTAAATATTTTATGTATCTGTATACATCTTGGTATAAATAGCGGAAGTTCATTGTCGAAGAGCTGCATATGAAGAGAAGATTTGAAGTTGAGCTTGCTTTCAATAGCTGCTTGAAATTGGCAAAAATTTAATTGGCAAGAATATATTTTTAAAGTCAACTAAGCAATTTTTGAAAAATAAAAAAATATATATATATTATCATTATTATTTAATAATTTTTTTTTATTTATTTATTTTCATGTCACTTCGAAAATTCACACTTTGCTTACTCTCGCTCTTTGACTCTATTAAAGTTATGTTTGGAGAGTCTGCTTGATGAGCATGTTTGATGCAAGACAAGACTAACACTAAGACACGCCAGACTAATAAAACTAGCAAAGACCAACAACAACAATTTATGCCATACTAAACCTCAAACTTCAAACCTGCAGAGCAAACACTCAATTGTAGCAGACCAACTGATCGCTGACAGAGAGCTCTGTTGCGGTTCGATGTTCGACTTACTTTTAACATAGAAGTCTAGCATGGGCTAACGCTGTTCGAAGAGGAACCAACGCGAAGAGACAGCAACTGTCAAAAAGACTCAATTTGCTTGAGTACAAAAGCTACCAATGGGCAGCTGACGAGTCGACTCACTGCTCTAGTGACAGAGGCTAGGGCTGCCGCAGCTGACCTCTAGGAGAGTGAGTGATCGCTCTGCTCTCTAAACTGAAGCATTTGCTGTATTTGATTTAATGTTTAGTTGAATTTTAAGAGCAAAAGCAAGAGTCTGGCATGCAAGTTGTTGCTGTGAGCATATTTAACTACTCTTAGCTCAGGGTCCCAAGAGCTGAAGTTAAGAAACTACTTTGCGAATATCCAATTTATAAATAACAATAAATAAAATATAATCAATAAATGTAAATATAATAAATAAATGTAAATGAATTAAAAATTAAAGTATAGCAAATACATTTATATAAATTTAATAGAAATGAATTAAATAATTATATCAAATAAATATGAAATTAAAAAGGAATATAATATAATAAATAAATAAAATAAAATCAAATAGATCAATAAAAATAATTATATATTTTAAATAAATATAAATAAATTAAAAATATAATAAATAAATAATAATAAATTTAATAAAATAAATAAATAAAACGAAATTTAAGATTTTAAATTAAATACAATAAATAAATATAAATCAAACAAAAATATAAATAAATTTTAACATAATAAATTTTTTAAATAAATAAATTACATATAAATAGACATGAATAAAAGTATATAATAAATTAATTAATAAATTAAGTGTAAGATATAAATAAATAAATTAAATTAAATAAATAAATGTGTATACAATTTAAATTTATTTTATTTAAAATTCTAATTTATTCAATAAATTAACTGACAAATTTTTCTCTGTTTCAACTCAATTCATCTAACAGAAATTTAGCTAACAAAAGGATGGGCGCTTATTAACTTGATATTTATATTAAAATACGAATTCCCCTCTCTCTCTCTCATTTCTTTCTTTCCATCTTTGTACGTTTGCTACCTTCTACAAAAAGTAAAATTTAAATTAAATTCCTGGCTAAGCATAAAAAATTCAATTTGAAAACTTTAAACCCATGCGGTGTCCGCCTAAGCCAAAAGCGAGCGAGCCACAGTTGGGGCTGGTCAGGGTCCAGTCCGGTCCGGCTGGTGCAACAGTTGCTGCTGCTGCTGCTGCTGTTGTCGCAAAAAGCAAATTGCCAGACAGCTAAAAAGAAGCAAAAAGCGAGAGAAACAGAGAAACGTTTTGCAGGGCGCCAACGATAAGGAATTTCATTTTATGCGCTCCAGCGCCTTTGGCCAGCTAAACAGGAAGGCCAATTGCAGTTGCTGCAGATGCAAATGCAACTGCAGTTGCGCCTGAATATCAGCGCTGTCGCAGCGTTGCAAATATTTATAACATGCCATATCGGAGAAACAAAAGCGAAAAGAAGCCAAAATTAAATAGCAGCCGCAAGAGCGCCCCTTGGCGCACTCTGTCAAGGGTATCGCACTCGACAACAATGCAGCCAGCCAAACACTTTGAAGTATGTCAATGCTTTGCTTGCCACATGTGCTACATTTCGCCCGAAGAGGCCAGTGCAACAGCCAGTGGCCCGATTCCCGCCTGTCTGTGCCTGCTTAGCCAGCGATAATTTATGTGGCGGTGCAGCGCTTTGATCACAGCCCCGCCTCCGAGCCTCTGCGAATTCCCGCCGTTGTTGCATCTTGAAAGCGAAAGTGACATTTTACTAATTTAGCATTTTGAATGCGTCTCGTGTCGCGCCGCGCAAAGATTTATTCGCAAACCGCAATGCATTATGCGGCTTTAATTAAAGCATCTTCTGCAAATTTATGCACTTGACTGCGCATCGATTGATTGATGGCTGCGTGGCGTGCCGCAGGCTCTCTCGCCCAGGTAAGCTGCGGCTGTTGCCTGGGCGAAAACTAAGCTGGCAACAGGTTGTTAGCGGCCCATAAAGATAGCCATCTCAGGCAGAGCAGTCGTGCTGCACGCGAAGCTGCGCTAAGCTTGAGACTATAGGATTTCTTATAAGATTAGCGCCTTACACATATTTTATTGCTATGTTTACATATTGTAGCGCAATTACTTTGATTATTAATATTAGTTTCTTGCCTTGCCTATGCGGAATATTGGCGCTGCTTTGCAATCAGAACAGGGCGTTGCTTTGTTTAATATATATATTTACTTGTGCTTGTTAACAGGAGAAATAGTTTGGTGAATTCTTTCTATATGTTGACTTTATTATCAATTGTTTTTTATAATATAAAATAATAATAAAAAAAAATTTTAAAAATAATATAAAATAATAATAATAAATAATAATAAATAGAGCAGCATTCAATCCAAAATTAATTGTTTTATAAAATATTATTTGACTAAATTATCTATTGTTTTTTATAATAGAAAATAAAAATTTAAAAAAAGAATATAAAAAAATAATAATAAATAGAGCAACATTTAAACAAAAATGAATTGTTTTATAAAATATTATTATTTAACTTAATTTTAAAATAAAATCTGCCTTTATTATCACTCATATACCAACTCGTTATACCATATTTGGTAATCTAGACGAATCCTTATCAAATCTCATAGATGTTCACAAAAAATTCTTGTTTTTCTTTTATCATTGACCCAAATAGGAGCAGCAGCAATAGCAGCAGCGACCCATTGAGAAGGATGAATGAGCGAGCATCATTCATTGGCAGGGCTCAGCAGCATCCATTTCGCAACTCGTTCAGTTCTATGGCCATTGACAAACAATACGACAAATTGGTTTTTGTGTTTCTGGCCCATATTCGGTTTTGCAATTTGTGCAAATTGTTTTACACAAAATATTTGCACTGCTAGAGCCAGAGTTTCAGATAGCTGAATGGGTTTATATGTATATGCCATATATGCCTGGCTTTTATATCGGTCATTAATGTTGAATTTTTGTTGCACTTCAGCTGCGTATACACTATAAATTATTGCATACAAATCGATGCCGCACACACTCTCTCCTCTATTCTCTCCACTTTTTTTTGTGTGTCAGCAGTTTGAAAATATCGCCGCTCTCGATGCTTTTCGCATTCAGCAGCGAAATTAATTGCGTAAATTGTATTAAATGTTTCGCCATGGGCAGCAAACAGCGCAAATTTTAATTGAATGCCTTTTGTTTGGCCAGCTCCAATGTTGTGTTTTTGTCGGTTCGGTTCGGTTCGGTTCGCTGCGGCTCCACTTAAATGCAAATCGAGTGCTCTAAAACAGAAAGCTGCACGGATTGCAGTGCCAGCTATCAGAAAATACACAAAATAAAAAGTAAAAATAAATCGAATCTCTGTCCAAAAGCCGCCTCATCGGCAAAACATTTGCCTTTTGTTTCACTAATTGGCTTATGTTTGCATTATGTCAAAAACTGATATATCAAATTGGTTATCTCTTGCCTTCCTGTTATTCCAGCTCGCAGTTGAATGCAATTGAAATAACGAAAGTGCTCCGTGGAGAGAAAAGGATTTAGCACGAAAACCAAAAAAAGAAAAAAACAAATACCTTTTGAGCGTGGAAAAAATTCTTTTAAATATTTGTGTAAGCGAAAAAATCCAATATGACTTTTGGATATCAGCAATTGCATAACTTTGGCTCCCATCGGAGTTTTTGTGGAAAATTTTGAGTGCGCAAATATTTATAAAAATATTTAAGCATGTGAAAATATATACAAATATTAATAAAAAATAATACAAAATAATATAAATAAAAAAAATAATAAAAATTATTCAAACAAATAAATTAAGTTAAATAAATATCATAATTAAAATAAATAATATAAATATAAGAAAGAAAATAAATAAACCCAATAAAATAATTTAAATAAATAAAATCAACAAAATAAATGTGATAAATAAAATAAAATAAAAAACAAATAAAAGATAAAATAAATAAAATAACAAAATTTTAAAAAATAAATAAAATAAATTTAATAAATTAAATAAATAAAAAATAAATAAAATAAAAATAATATAAAATAAATAAATATATTTTATTCGCATTCAAGCTGTCCAAGGCTCAACTTAACTACAAAAATTTTCTTTATGAAGTAATATAATAATATATAATTGTATCATTTTTTCTATTAATTAAAGAAAATTAATAATTAATAATTGCATTACTCTAATCAATATAGACTTTTACATAACCTTGGCATTAATGCATCAGGCTCTATCATCTACAGCGATAAACAATCATGCCCAAGCTACGCACAGCTCATTAGCCGCTATCGCCCCATCGAATGTTATCGAGCCAGAAGCTTTTTCATTAGAGCTGCCTGCAGGCAGTAGTTTCCATTTAGTTGCCCAACAATGGTTGACTTCGTGAGTTTCGTGTTACGCTTCAGCTACTACTATGGCCGACTGATTGGAGTGATCAACTTTGAGATCGACTTGAAAACGGGCAAAACAAAGCTGACGAGGCGAGCGACGCTCTGGGCGATTGGCATCAACATACTGACCTTCAGCCTGGTGCCGCTGCTCATTAAAAGTCGGATTTGGCAAGTCTTCTTGGTGCACACCAACAGCCTGCATCAGTACGTGTTCCTGGTGATGATCCTATTTCGGATCAGCTGCGTCTTTGTGACTGTCCTGACGCGCTGGTGGCAGCGTGAGCGCCTCGTGCGGCTGCTGCGCAGCTATCGTCGCCTGTCATTGAAGCAGCCACAGGTGAAGCGCCTGTGGCGTCGTGGTGTCATCGCCAAAGGCATTTCAGGCTCCCTATCGGAATCCTTGCACTTGATAATGGGCTTGTATAGTCTGTGGGATATACTTACGCCCACTCGGGGACTATGTGTGTTTCTCATCTATGTGCTCATCGGTTGGCTCAATGTCATCCTGGCGCAATACTTCTTCAGTTTGCTTAACGTGCATGGGCACTACTTGCTCATGAACCAGGAGCTGCGTAGTATCGTGGCTGAGACGCATTTGCTGGAGCTGAACCATGGCAAGAGCATGAGCCAGCTGAAGAGCTGCGCCCTGGCCGATCGCCTCGAGAGCCTGGCCCAGCTGCAGTCGAAGCTGCAGAGCCTGATTCTGCGCATGACCCAAATCTTCGGGCCGCAGACTGTCTGCATTTACCTCACCTTCAAAGTCACCTTGATCTCGAGTGTTTACTATGCCTTCTCAGCCTATAGATACAGCATTGTCATCGACTGGACGAGCGGCATAACTATATTGGGCCTGTGCAACGCCCTCGTCTATGCCGTTGACTCCCACTTGACCTACTCGATCACGAGCTACGTGGAAATGGTCTACAACGAGATGCACAGAATCATTGCACAATATCCAACTTTTGCCCTGGATGTGGATAGACGTCTAATAGTTGCCGTGAGTGGTACTTCATTGTATAATTTTATTTATTTCTTGACTCAATCTGATTGCAGTTTGAGAAATTTAAATTGCAATTGGTGCGCAATCCACAAAAACTCTCTGTCATGGGCATGTACTATTTGGAGCGAGCTACAATCTTGGGCATTGTCAGCACGCTCATATCGCACTCAATGATTCTCATACAATATGACATCAAAAACTATCAAGCGGCATAAGCAAGGGATGCTTAATATTATAAATATTTATTATTTTTATAGTTGGATGATTAATAAAGTTATGTAATATATATATAAAATTATAAAAAAGTATACAAAAATAAAAATAATGCAATAAATAAAAAAAAGGCAAAAAAATGAGGAAATTTATTGAGAATATAATATATTATTTAATTTATTATATTTTTATTATAATATAAATTTTTATTTTTTTATATAGATTATATTATCTTTGTTTTATTTTTATATATACTTTAATTATATTTTATTTATTAATTTTTTGTTTTATTATATACTTTTTTTATTATATATATATATTATATTATTTTTGTTTTATTTCTATTTATGTATAAAATAATTTGTAATTTATTATAGATTTTATTTTATTTATATATTATTATTTATTATATATTATATTATTTGTATAATATATATTATAATTATATTTGATTTCTTATTTTTTTATTATATTATATACTTCTTTTTATTATATATATTTTTTATTATTTTGATTTTATTTTTACATAATATAATTCTTTAATTTCTTTAATCACACTCAGTCTGTCACTCTCTCTACACCTCCAGCTGGAGCACTCGAAAGATTTGTCTATCTAGCATCACACTTCATAATATACTTTCATTTCCTCTCTGCCACTCACTAGACTCTTGAGAATTTGTTTATATGACCACAGCCAGACCGCGTCTCAGACACGACTTACACAGGCATTAGAGCTCGCCCTGGCAGTCTCAAATGCCAATAACTCAAAAATAAATAACTCATACGCCACGTGAGGCGGGAAACACGAGTGAAACAAAGGCAAAGTCACGACTGCGACGCCCAATTGTAAATGTTTTTCCATTGAGTTTTATTTGAAAAGTTGTAGCTGAGCCAGATGTGGGGGCGGGGGCTGGGGCTGGCTGTAAAAATGCCACCACCTAATGAAAAGCCACCCCTGCGAGCAGGTGAGGGTGGGCCTGTTACACGCTCGTTGCGTTTGATTTATAAAAGTTTGCTTCGCAGAAGAAATTAATTGCCGTTGTTATGTTTGATAAATTGCGTATACGCCGCATTGTGCGCTGCGCTTTTCACTGAGCTAAACGCGAGCAATAAATAGCTTTCGACTTCCATCTGCATATCAACATTGATTAACGCTTACAGCTCCTAAGGGGTTGCTTAGCTCCAGTCATTTTGCACTTGAACAAATATTTTAATGAGAAAATGGAAAATGGAAAATGGAAAATTTGTGCTTTTAATTTATTACATTTTGGCAGAGCTGAAGATTTTCGCAAAGCTTAACAACTTTTGCGTTTCTTCACCTGCTTAAGGACATATATATATATTTTTGCAATATATTTTCTCAGCAGCTTCAACTGGGTTTTAACATTTCTCTTAATCTGTTTTGTGCAGAAAAAACTGTAAAGAAAATGTAAAAAAAAATACAGATATTTCTGTAACTGTTGTCTTGGTCCACGCCCCGCGCCGCGCCACGGCGCCAACGGAAATGAAAACTTAACGCTTATTTGAACCTTCAACAGTGCACATAAATCAGCAGACTGGCGCTACCCTACCTAGCCAGCTACCCTAACGCTGCCAAAAGCAGCTTAAATGCCATTTTGTAGTCATTTTTTATTTTTATTTAATTTTTTTTCTGTCCTTTGCGTCTTGATGCCTTTGCCATTCATAATGCTGTCTCAAAATATTTGTTTTCTGGGCATTATTTTGGGCATATGTGCGTGAAAATGTTTCTCTTTTGTGCCCGTCTTTGTCAAGTTATTTGGCGCGCTGTGCACTTCCGCTTCCGCCTGGCACCGGATGCGGCAGGCGCCTGCGGCGAGCACTCTCACTGATTGCAGTCGCCATATTCAAATATTCACACTTGTAGCTCATTTGCCATTTCAATTATTAGCATGGCGAGCAGCAGCCCACGCTGGAATATACCCCTACCTAGATAAAGTTTATATATATGTATATACACTCATATATATAGACAACAATCAGCCACCCCAAGACAAACGCTTCCGACTGCATTTAAATGGCTGCGATTCGCCTCGACCCTTCGTCCTGATTGCCCAGCCAAATGAGTTCGTGTCTGGCGCGCTCGCAACATTTTCAAGTAATCTGAAATTTTTGCTCATTTGATTCAATTACACCTTTGGGTGTTGTAATATTGGAGCTATCGTAAAAAATACGGAAGCAGCAAAAACCCAAAGATGTTAACAAAATGAATGGTTCGAAGCGACGGCAGACGGAACGACGCGAGGGCTGTGAAATGTTGCGAAATAAATTAAAGGCGAAGCAACTAAATGCAGCTAACAAATGTCTTAAGACTCTCAAATAAACTTTAACAAATAACCTACAAAGCATATATATTTTAGGTCATTGCACTGCGCAAAATGAGGAGTGAGATAATTGAAACTTGTTTGTGTAGTTGGTATTTATATGGAGTGACTGACGACTGTGAGCTGATAGGTAGAGCACAGCTGAAGATGAGAGAGTCAGAGAGTTATACCTAAGTGTAGCTACCTAGCTCTTAACAGCTGTACGATTTGACATATGTATTTAGTATGAGCATAAGACAATCCAAATTGATCTCATTCTCTCTTCAAAATGATTTCATAATTTTCTGTTAAATATTTAAGAGAGTATTGGATATATATTTGATCATTTTAAAATTTATTTTTAATATTTGAATTAAATTTTAAGTTTTTTTTAAATTTTTATTTTGTATATATATGATATTTAATTTATATTTTTATTATATATATATATATTTTATATTTATTATATTTTAAAAATTAATATTTTTATTATGAAAATTAATAAATTTATAATTTAAATTTAACATTTAATTTATTAAAAATTTGAAAATATTTTTTATTATATATATGATGTATACAATATTTTATTTTAATAATATTTTATATAACATTTTTAAATTATTTTAATTATATAATTCTATATTTTTAAAACTTTAAAATTTATAATTCAATCTATACATTAATATATTTATTATTTAATTTACTTAAATAGTCCATTATCTATTTTTAGAAATTTTAAATTTTAATATGTAACTCTTTAAATATTTAATAAATATTATTTATATATTTGTTTCTATATATTCAATTTTTTATATTAATATTAAACTATTTAATATATTTATTTAAATGTTTAATGAGTATACCACTATTTTACTAATAACTTCATAATTTCATCTATTTAATGTTATATATTTCTCGCAGTGTACGCCTGCTAAACTGCTTCAATGTTGTTTTTCTGATTCTTTTGTTTCCTGTTTGCCAAAACAGAGCAGAAATTCGCGCTTCTTCTTATTCAACATGGCTGCTAATTTGATGCAACAACATTGCAGAAAGCAGGGCCCAACCCACGGCCCACACTCTTTAAGAGCGCCCCCAACAAGCCCCCTTCAGCCTGAAGAGGGCTGCAGTTTATTTGCAAGTCGCCTTTGGGGTTAGCTTTAATTTCATGCTTACTTTAATGCGAACAAGAGCCAATCCTCGCCAGCCCGCGCCATCGTTGACTTTGTGCTGTAGTTAACGGCTTTGGCTTTGGCGTTGGCGTTGGCTTTGGCTTTGGGTCTCGCTGGCTTTTTGGGGTGGCTGCTGGCCGCAGCCCGCGTGAGGTTAACTACTTTTCATGAGCTTAATTTTAAATTGAGGCTGCGACGGCGGCTTCATTTACTTTGTGCCTTCAACTTTGTTGCGCGCAACTTTTATGCGGACTATTTAGCAGAAAGTTGGCCAGCTGCTGGCCGACGCGGGCCGTCGAGCGAAGGAAATTCTATTAGGCAGGCACCAATCAACAGTCGGGCGTGAGGCGTCAAGGCGATGAGATATGCCAACCGGTTGCCAACCCATTGACTTATTAAGCCAAATAATTGCTTATTTGCACAAAGAGCTCGCGCAGCCAATTGCAATTTGCACTCGCCGCAGCCGAATAAGAAAAATCACCGCACGCCCACTTTGGCGGTGGGCGTGGCCGCTGATAAACCATCCGAGACGGGCAGCCTCCGTAGAGCTATTTACACAGCAACGCCTATCGCACAATCAAATGCAGCTTCACAGCCCGAATTGTAATTAAAAACTTGCCCCTCGTGACTTTAATTAAAGTTTGCAGCGAATGCGTTTCGGCTGGCTATGAAAACTCTAGCGAAAACCGGCCACTGGCTGATGGCTCTATCAAGGTGCAAACGTCCGGCTATCTACTCATCGAATTTCATGTTTGCATTGCATTTATAATAACTTACTTAAGTTGATTTCATTTAGATTGTCTAAGGTGCTTTGGGAGATAAGTTGGTGGCATAAGCTTGGGAAAATAGTAGTAGAATAGTAGTAAAAAGTAAAATAGTAGTAGCACTACTATTTTTGGGAATACACATAGGCTCAACCCCATCCAAGCAACTTATCTAGCTAAGTAAGTATTCTAGATACACATGAATAAATAATATATATATAAATATATAGATTTCCAATTTTTTAAAGTCAATATTAAATAAAATATAATAAAAAATAATATATATATATATATATATATATATATTTTTTTATAAAATAAATTTAATAAAAAAATAAACAAAAAATTTTTATTATTTATTATTTTTATAAAATGTATTTTATTTTTTATTTTTTTATATTTGATTGTGTTTTAGACAAAAATTACATATATATTCCCCTTTAAAAAAATACATTTATATATATTTAATTTATGCATATAATCCATATTATAAAATCTATACCTAGTACATTATAATATCCACATATAAGCTCTATAGAAATTGCTAGTTCAGCCACAAACTCATCTCTCTATTAAAAACCATTCTATTCGCTCTAAAATTTCACACATTTTCCCTCATAGCCCACAGCTCTCTCTTTCACACAGCTCTAACCACACGCCCAAGCCACAACTCGTAATTCCCACTTAACACATTTAAACAGCATTATCGAGCACAGAAATTCGGCAATTCTTTTGTCATATTTACACATTGGCAGCTATCTGAGAACGGCCCAAGACCAAAGTAATCTAATTTCACAGCAGGTTAAAACCATACTCTATGGATGCGCAATGAAAGTGCAAAATAAAGGCAAGGAAAAGCCAGAGAAAAAAGCTCTATAAAATGCCAGTGCTGCCTGAGTTTAGGCTCATGTGTTGCAACCTATACGTAAAGACTCTGGGTTAAGGATTTTATTTCCTTTACTGCTTTCTTTTCCTTATTTTTTTTTTTTTTGCTCTCTAACTGCTGGCCTGATGCAATTTACGATGCTTTGTTAAACGCTTCAGCAGAAAACTGCAAGCTCAAAAACTGCACAGAAACACACACACACAGACACACACGCTCACAATCACACTCTCACATGCACAGACATTTACAGTTGGGCCAACGGATATACAACTTAAAGGCACATCCGTTTCAGTCCAACGAGCTGGTCATAAACAAACTCAACGCCGATTTAGCAGCACTTTTCAAGGCATTTTAACTTTGTAGCAAGTTTCGTGAAGCTGATTATAATGAAGAAATTAGTGGAAATGTTTATTAAGTAAAGGAAAAGTATTGAAGTTAAGATGTTAAATTGAAATATCAATCAGATAATTTATATATATATTTTAAGTAATCCAAAGTGTATTTTTATTTGTAATCAGGCAGTTATTAAATGAGTTTGCTCATATTTCTATTAGACCAGATTTCACAAAATTTGTATAATTAAAAAAAAAATATATATATATATATATATATTTAATATATATTTTAATAAAATTTTTACTTTTCTGAAACTTCTAAAAAGTTTATTTAATTTTTTTATATGTTTTTTATTTTATTATAAATATGGTTATATTTTATTTTGATTTTATTTATATTGAATGAATATATATTGAATATTTTATGTTTATTAAATTTTATTTTTAATTTAATTTATATTTTATTTTATTTTTCAATATTAATTAATTACTTATTAATGTTTTGTTATTTATTTATTAATTTTTTTATTTGTTTTATTATTTTTTATTTAATAAGTATTTACTTATTTATGAATATTTATTTAATTTCATTAAAATTCATATATCTTTATCTGTTGTGTACCCGCTTCCTCTCATGGATCTCTTCAGTTTCATAAACAATAAAAAGTCAGGTATATATATAGGTATACTACATCACTGGCATGTTGTTTTCAGCTTAAACTTTTATACAGATACTTTGCTGCATATTTTGCTAGCAAAACAGCTGTTAAAAACGGAGTCGGCATGGATGAGGCATATAAGCACCAATTGATGCTATTTTTAAACCACGCACAATTTTAAATTAAATCTTAATAAACAGAATATAACTTGAGTGTGATCTTGATTCTCCCAATTACTTTATTTTTCTTATTATTTTCCATCTATCAAAGCCTTCGCCCAGCCAAAGAGTATGCACAATGCGGGTTGCATGTCTCAGCCACTATTCTCCGTCCATTGTTGCCGACTGACCGTTGCTGGGTAGCTATAAAACTATTTCGCATGGGGGGGTGGGGGGCGATGCGGCCAACACATCCAACTACGAACTATGAGCAAAAATAAAATGCTACTTTTTGAAGGGAGCTGGCCAAGCTTGCGGTTTGTCTTTCTATCCTGCTGCCTCGCTCTGCGTCCGTCTGCTGTCTTCGCTTGCACCAACACCTGGCTAATGTGTGTGTGTGTTTGTGTGTCTGTGTGGGTTTGAGTGCCCGCCTGTTGTTGTGGTGTTGCACATGTTACGGGCGTGTTGCATACTTTTGGGAATTTCTTGTTTTTTCTCGTGTTGCTCTGCTCGGAACGAACAAATTTCTGTGGTTCGTCTGAATTTCTCTTGTTTTTCGCAACAGAATTTTATACATTTTCCTGCACATCTTTTTTTCAAGTGTATAAGCTGCTGCAATATATCATAACGTTGCTGATATTCAATGCAGCTGCCGGACCGAGCCAAGGCCTTAAATCAATTAAAGTCTTGGCCTCGACTCGCACTAAGTTTTCTAATTAAAATAACAATAAAGCTCGGCCCAGGCTTTGTTGGGGCATTGTCTTCGCCGGTTGCTTAGCACTCACTAAACCGCGAGCCTGTCGCACGTCCTGCTGCTCCAGGCACCCACACAATGCCATATAATGGCCTCGTTATGTGGCATCAACTTCTTGCCTCATTAAAAAGGTGAACTGTCGCCTATTTAAACGGGGGGCGTGGTCGTCGTTGTGGTTGCGGTCAGCTCGCATCAGGGTCGTCAGTTGGATTTTGTTTTGCAAAGTGGTTGATGGCGCAACTATTTAATAGTCGCCCACTGAGTTATGAAGCTTTAATTAAAGTGGAAGGCAGATAAGGCTGAAAGGCGGGACCTTAACCCTTGGTTGTTAAGCAAATGCGTAACCTATTGACTTTTATTAACTGCTTAGGCAAAGCCCAAGTGCTTACTCCTATATTCCTATGCAGCTCTCTTATGATTTTATACCTCTTATACCTCTTATCACTGTTGTACCTATATCTCCTATACTTTCTATACGTCCCTTACCTGCTACACCTCCTATAGCTTCAATACATTTAATGTAGCTCCTATACATGCAATACCTCCTATATTCCATCCTCCTACATTTCCTATACCTTACATACCTACTGTAACTCCTGAACCTTCTACGTCTCTTATACCACCTATGTTTCCTATAGTTTATACCACCTACGTTTCCTTCTGTAACTCCTGGAACTCCTGTACCTCCAATACCTGCTATACCACTTATCCTCTTATCCTCTTATCCTCCTATTATCCTCCTTTACTACTCTACCGCTCTACCTCCTCGACGCTTTCAACTCCCCTATCCCTCTACTAGTTTACTTCTCTAGTCCTCTAGTCCTCTAGTCCCTCTAGTCCTCTAGTCCTCTAGACCTCTAGTTCTCTATCCTTTACCCTTTTTACTCCCCTACTTCTATACTCCCCTACCTCTCTACTGCTCTTCTTCCCTTCTCAACCACTCTATTCTCTTATATTCTCATCCTCTCTACTCTTCTACTCCTCATCCTCTCTAGTCTTCTACTCCTCATCTTCTCTACTCTTCTACTCCTGATTATCTACCTATATACTCCTCTACTCCTCTACTCCTCTACTCCTCTACTACTCTACTCCTCTACTACTCTACTCCTCTACTATTCTACTCCTTTGTTACTCTACTCCTCTAGACGTCTACCCCTTACACCTCTAGTGATCTGATAATCTACCTACATACTCCTTTACTCCTGCTACTAATCTTACTACTAATCTTACTTCTCTACTCCCATTCCTCCTACTGATCTATGCCTCCTCTCTCCCTCCTCCTTACACCCTCTTTCTCTACAGCTCTACCTCTTCTAAGTCTTCTACCTTTTGAATGCCTCTACTCCTCTGCTCCACCACTGCTCTATTCCATATTATCTACTTCCTCTACTCCTCCACATCTCTACTTTTCTACTCCACTCCTCCCCCACTGCCCCATCCACTCCTTATCTGCCATACTTAGGCTATAAATGCCCAGTCATAACGAACTGTTTGTCATGTTCAGCGATTTCCAATCAGTGTCAGCTAACATGTTTGACATTTGGCCTGTTGCTCGGCTCTTGTTGGACAAGGAAAACTACAAATTTTCCAAGTGTTTGCACTAAAAAGCAATTAAAATTTTACACGAACATTTTGCCCAAGACAATTATGCGAGTCCCCTGCCAAGGTCCAGACAATAAAACAACGGCCAGCCCGAGAGTTGGCCACACACTGCAGCTAGGACCGCCCGCTGGAGCACGTATCTGGAAGGCATAACACCCCACAATTTCCACACATTTACGACACTCACACACAGACAGACAGACAAACGGACGGCCGGACAGACAGAGCAGCCAGGTGGCAGGGCACAATTTTTAAGGCCACAGACCACTAAAAAAAAAGAGAAAAGCGCCCGCTGCAAATTGAATTGTAACCAAAGTCGTGCCCGCAAAAAAAAGAGGGGAGGCGAGGCAAGGTGGGGCGGGGCGAGGGCTTTATGTTATTGCTAAGCAAAGTCTAGTCGAGTCTGAGTCTGGGTCTCTAGCGGACCGGGCCTGGTTCAGTTGCGCGGCGAGCCCATTAGTTGAGGCCAAGTTATGACTCTATTAAAAAAGCTACGCCTCGCTGCACTTGGCAAGTTTTTGGCTTGCGAATGGGAATGTCGCCTGCAACGCGCTGCCAAGTGGGAGCCAAATCCCTGGCCGGCCTACAACTTGTTCTAATTCCAATAAACATTGGCACTATTAAATGCCAGCCCTCCGGGGCCATTTCGAGCAGCGCGCCTTGGCTACTGCCAAGATCAGTGCCATAGATAAATGGTTAATCTATTGTTGGCCAGCGCCCGCAGGCAAATTGAGATCTTCGCTGGAAAATATGTGTAAATATTTTTATTTTAACTTATTGCATAGAGCTGAAGGCACTATGGAGCTGAAGCAAGCAAAATGCTTTAAAGCTACACCTTTAACAGCATGTTAAGAGACAGAGCTCAACAGAGGCCTTTGCATGTTATTTATGCTTACAGCTGTTACGCAATTGAAAGGAAAATACTGTAAAATTAACAGCATGTTAACAGCATGTTAACAGCATGGTAACATAATGTTAACAGGGAGACCACACCAGCAGCCTTCACATGTTATTCATGCTTACAGCTATTAATTTATTGTTTACGTTAAAGTTAACAGCGTGTTTACAGCATGATAACATAATGTCAACAGGGAGACCACTCCAGCAGCCTTCACATGTTATTCATGCTTACAGCTGTTAATCAATTTAAAGGAAATTAATTTTAAATTATCCCCTTAACAGCATGTTATCAGGCAGACCACAACAGCAGCCTTCACATGTTATTCATGCTTACAGCTGTTAATCAATTTAAAGAAAATTACTTTAAAGTTAACAGCATGTTAACAGGGAGACCACACCAGCAGCCTTCACATGTTATTCATGCTTACAGCTGTTAATCAATTTAAAGAAAATTACTTTAAAGTTAACAGCATGTTAACAGGGAGACCACACCAGCAGCCTTCACATGTTATTCATGCTTACAGCTGTTAATCAATTTAAAGGAAATAAATTTAAAGCTATTCATTTAACAGCACGTCAACAGCCAGACCACAACAGAGGCCTGCGCATGTTATTTATGGTTACAGATGTTAATCTGCTGTCATGCTGATAGTTTCACTTGGCTTCTTATCGTGCCATTGTATCAGCCCATTACTTTAGGCTGCCAGAAGTTATCCCTGCCACAGCCAGGACCAAGTTTCGCCCCCAGCTGGAAAATCACAGACAACTCATTAAAATACAAAGTAATTTTCCACGCCATATCACCATGCATGGCACATATATCAAAAATGTATGTGCGAACCGCCGAAAAGTTTAAACAGCAAATTAAATACATTTTTGATTATGATCGTGGGCGGAGAGAGGGGGCGAGCCCCCTCAGATGGAGGCGGACCGTAACCCTAGTCAAAAAGCAAGTCAAGCTGAAAAACAGCTTCTCGACAACACTTGACACGAAAATGTTTTGTTTTCTTTGGATTCTCCTCTCGCTGTTGCTTGTATCTGGCTCTTGACATGTTTTTACAGCAGGCACATGCAAAATATGAGCTGGGCCTCGCTCGTAAGTTCCCGGCACATGTGCCCAAATATTTGCTTTCATAACTTTGGCCCAGCCAATTCGCATCCCATTTCACTGGCAACCCACATCATTTGATTTTTACTCCACTTACTCCGAGACTATCGAGTCAAGCGCTGCTCCTGCCTGCTCTATCTCCCACTCCTGCCATGCCTAGATTTATTGGGGCTGCGCAGAGTCAAATGTCATTTATGGTCACAATTTTTGACATTCATTGGCCTTGCGTTTCTGCTTTTTTTCTGCCACTCAAAAGTTAAATAGAAATGAGCGCACGAAGCGTGAAATTAAATTTGATAAATTCTATTTACGTAAAACGCTGCAAGATTTCTCTGCAATTTTTTCACATTTCAGTTTTGTTCGCCTTCAGCTGACGCTCTGCTCGTGCCTAGGTCAAATTTTGAAGTGTATCGAATGACTTTTTCACGCTTCGCTCACTGGGGTTACGCTGGGCGGAAAGGGCGCTTGAAATAGGTTCAAAGTGGGCAGCGCAATGACCACTCAGGTTTGGGTCAGTTTTAAATTGTCGTGCAGGCGATGAATGTCTAGAAAGTATAGGCATATAGTGTTAAGATATATAAGATATATATAATATATTTATATATGCTACTTATTATATTTATTTATTTATTTACTATTTATAATTATTATAAATTTTTATTAAATTTTATTCTCCGAATTTTTCATCCCTCCCAAGACTTGCCGGAGAATTTAATAATAAGATTTATAAAAATAATATGTAAGTAATTAATACTCATGTTTGTTAATCTAACTATATTAAGTCTCCTAGATCCATAGCTTTAGGTTTGGTTTAGTTTTTAATTTTATATCAGTTTAAATTAATTGCCACGAAGGTAACGATATGCAAACCACAATAAATATTTAATTAATATAAAAGAAAAATAAATAAAAAAAAATGTTTTCAATCAAATTAGGTTTTTGGCATAATTACAGCAGGTCAGTTTTTAATCTTAGATTTTTAAATCTAGATCTAGAAGTCCATATACAAAAAATTCAAATAAAAATAAAATAAAAACTATATACTTACTACTCTTATTACCTATTTGTCTGTATATTATGATGATAATATTAGTTTGGTAATTTTAAATATTTTATTTATTTAGTTTAATATTTGATTTCAAATTTTTATAATTTTAAATATTGTATTTATTTAATTTAATTATTTAATTTCAAATTGTTTTAGCTATGGTGGAATGTTTTTATATATAGTTCTCTCTATCTACCGCTATAGCTATCTCTATCTACCTCTATAGATATCTAAGTATATTCCTTCATTTGTTTTATAATATTGTTTTACACCCACGCTCTTCTCTTAAGATTTGAAGCCTACCACATCACTCTGCCAATTCTAATCTCATTTCATTTCAGTCTTCCCAAACAACCAGTTTAAATTCTAATCAATATACCCTTAGCGGAACAATAAATTCTAAAAAAAATATCTAGTTAACTTTATCTACTCCTAACTTTATTCCTATCCAATGCAGAACTCTAGATCAACTGGGCACAGCTCCTCGCATCCATTCCCATCGATATAAACTAAACCAATGTAGCAACTGTATATTACCTTTAACACGGTAAGCCTTGCACACATATAACATACATATATCTATATATATACTCAATTCCCTTTAGCCATTAAAGAACAGTTGTACTTTATAATCCGTCGAGGCACAAGGAATGGCAACAAACCAATAACATCAACAATGACAACACCTCGACACACAAAATCAACGTCAAACTGTGCGCTAAGCGTTGCTCAACTGCAACTGCCATCGAGCCAAAGCCATCCCCACCCAGCCACCCAGCCACTCCCCCTCGCCCAATCCAGCCACGCATTCAGCTGTCCAGTATGCAAAACAACAGGAGTTGCCTTTCGCTATTGTTGCCAAACTCCACTCTTGACAACAACAACAATAACAAGCAGCAGCTGGCTTAACAATTTGCCAGCGACAAGCAATGCCCCACTTGCCCCACCACCACTCGCCACATAGCGCACACCTATAAAGTTGCCCCTTTGGGTCAGCTCGCAGAAGCGCTACATTTTGCGCTTTATGCACATTGTTTATGAATTTTCGCGCACAAAAGTTGGCCCAAACGTTGTTGCCGCCTTGGCGGTGCTTGGCGGTGGCGGTGGTGGCGGTGGCGTTGCCGCTGCCGTTGAATGGTTTTACGATTATTAACCCATAAAGTATTCATTGAAGTGAGCTGAGTGCTGTTTGCAAAAGGCAAAGCCCTGAGCATGGGCCGGGGCATGGCCTGGGCCACACTCTCTGGACTCGGCCACGCAAAAGTGCAACAACAACAACAACAGCAACAACAACAACAACGGCAATCTGCTACAAAGGCGCCACAAGTTGCAGTCAATCTTTTCGTTTGCGTTCATCCTTTTTGCATTCTCTGTGAGTCACTTTTTGGCCTCTTCAGCTGAGTGGCTTTCATTGGTTTCGCTGCTCTGCCCAGGCCCTTTTATCTGCTGCGGTTGCCCCTGCTTCAGCCACCCACTCACCCACCCACATCTGCTCATTTATTCAGCTGCAAGAGTGAATATTAAAAGTGTTTTCAATTTCTGTACCTTTTTGGACAGAGACAGAGAAAAAATCTCATCTTTATGCTGATTCTTGAGGTTCGCTTCTGTTGCGGTCAGTCTCTGCCCGCAGTCTCCCCTTCCCTCTCCGCCCTCTCTTGCTTATGATTGGGAGCGCATTCCTAATGAACAGCAGCTCGAGTGCGGCGTTCGAGTGGCGGGCATGTTAATATCAAGCATTGCAGCCACTTCGACTGACAATTAGTGTTGTGAAGTGCGGCTGAGCAACAGTGTTGCAAAGTCAATAACGAGGTAGGCTTACATGGAAAAGGCAAAAATTTGCCAATGAAGGAAACTCTATTGTTTAACATAAATTCGATTAATAGTGAAATGGGTACTACCAACTGTTCAATACACTGCTTTATTTTAAAAATTGTATTTGAATTTTTAACCCAATCTTAAATATAAATTTAAAATATATATATATATATATATATATATATATATATATATATATATATATATATATATATATATATATATATATATATGTATATAATTATTAAAAATAATTTTATAATTTTTAAAAATTAATTAAACTTAAAAAAATATATAAAAACAATATTATTTTAATTTAATTTAAGATTGTCGAAACATAAAATAAAATTTTAAAAATATAAAAATAAAATAGAATAAAAAAATAAATTATTTAAAATTTAAAATAATATATATATATATATATATATATATATATATATATATATATATATATATATATATATATATATATATATATATTATTTTAAATTTTAAATAATTTATTTTTTTATTCTATTTTATTTTTATATTTTTAAAATTTTATTTTATGTTTCGACAATCTTAAATTAAATTAAAATAATATTGTTTTTATATATTTTTTTAAGTTTAATTAATTTTTAAAAATTATTTTTATTAAACTTAAATCTTCCTTTACTGTTAATAACATTCTCCTACATTTCAAATCTTCTTACATATTTAAAGCTTAAACTCTCTTAAGCTTAATCCCCTTGCCCGAGCTGCGTTCTCGGGTCAGATTAAACGAATCTTCGGCCAGCTTCCATTTGCCCGCCAAGCTATAAACTGCTCTCAAATTAAAATATACCAAAATGAGTTTTAAATATTTACAGCGCGACCTCAAAGTGCCCTCGCACTACTACTACAACAAATACACACACACACGCACACACTACACACATTTAGCATATATTCATAGCACTCGCATAAATTGTTGCTTTATTGCAAAAAGGTTTAACAAATATTTTCATATGCAGCCTTTGCTTGGGGCACACAACCAACACCCAGCACACACACGTACACTACACACATGTACACACACACAGGGAAAGTGCGAAACCCTTTGAGACGCGCTAGACATACGCAAAAAAACAAGCTAGAATCGTTTACAGCATGTTGCGCCGACTACAGCATGCTCTGTTAGCATTTCTGTTATGGAAGTGATTTTTAGAAATATATCGTATCGTTAACATAATATGACGTAATACTGTGAACTTAACAGCAGCGAGTCTGTCATCTAAATATCCCAAATCTAAATTGCCTCCCACTGTTGCAGTTGTGTTGGCGAGAGTGAGCTGAGTGAGTTATCCGAGTGGTTTGTGTCTTGGCTGCACGCTGCTCAGATCATTGCTTGGCTCCTCAAGAGCGTTTAAAAGAGACAAAGAGAGCTGCTGCTGAACGTAGTTACGTGTGTAGCTGAGTGAGAGTGAGCTGGCTATATAGAGCATTCGAACAGGCTCGTTATGATTGGCAGTGTACAAAGAGCTCGTGGTATATATGCAAAGTACCCAATTAAAAGCTTCGACACGCAAGCCAATATGCTCGTCCAACAACTATTCATAGTGCATAAAAGGAAACCCAAGCGAGTAAAGATAAAGAAGCGCCAAACAAAAATGTATGAAATTATTTTACAAGTGTTTGACGGCAGAGGAAGTGTTCGTGTAGTGGTGAGCATATAGGAAGGGTCTGCTGTCTGCCCCATGATATATGTATATATAGGAGTACATTTTTAATGTAGATATATATATGTCTGCCCTAAGAAGCTGACTTCGCAACCCGCTTGAATTAAAATGAGTTTAAGTGGTTTTGCTTCTGGCCAAAGTTTTGTTTTTTTACATAGTTAAGGCCCAGCCGCACAATGGTTAATTGTGCCGTTAGCCCTCGCTGCTTAAATCCATATTAAGCATAAATATATATGTAGATGTCTGCAAAGTTACATCGCCTCTTTTAATTAAAGCCCCATTTAAAAGCTTTAATAAAAAATAATAATTAAAATTTACATTCATGAGACGAAAACTTAAAATTTGCTAATGGAAAAAGTGGAAATCGCAATGAAAAACAATTGCCTAGACTATCATATGAGAATAACTTTATATTGTGATGGAAGCGAACTTTGGCTGGGATTTGATAGTTGGATATAAATGCTTTAAAGTGGGAATACTTAAAAAGTGTAAATTAAGTAATAAACTAGTTGAGCTTAAGAGTAAAAAAATGGATGAAAATATGAAAAAATCATTTATATTCAGAGTTCAGAAATTTTTAAAAATTAAAAGAAAAGACTTTTCAATTTTTACGTATAATATTAAATTGAATTTTAAATATATATTTTGCTAATACAGTATTTTCCCATTCTCATTTTCCCTTAGATTTTTCGCCATTTATATATAACTGGAAATTCACAAATTTAATTAAGCTTAATAAAATGAAATCCATTCTCAAGCAAGCTCAAACCTTTTATGCTAATCTCTCGCATTTATTCAATAATTTTCCATATTTCATATTTGATAAATGCTAAAATTTTGGTCATGTGGCACTTTGAATTAGACCAGATTCGGCTGGCTTTTGGTACATTAAATCGAATTACTCAGGACGAGAAAGTCAGGCAAATAAAGAGAGTTGGCCAACAAAAACCTTTTAACAGCAATTAGTGCAATTTCTTGGGCCTGGCCAGCACCTACGCCCGGGCCGGAGATAAACGTAACGTCAAATTGGATGGTAAGGAAAATATGCGAAGCAAAAACAAACTTAATTGTCTGCACAGTTTTATTTACTTGGACGACGCACACACATCCTTGGCATGTCCTTGCAACTGCAGTCGGCAGTCGGCAGTCGGCAGTCTGCTGGTAATTACGGACAGTCACTGCCTGCACTGCACTGCACTCCAGTTCCACTCGACGAACATGCTCCAAGTCTGGGCAAACAATAGGCCTAGGCCTGGGCCGACATGCATCGTTGCCTGAACTTGTTCTTGTTTAGTGTCGAACACAATAAAGCTGCACGAGTCGAAAGGTGCTCGGTGGCATGCTTGGCCAGCCAGCGGGAACAACTCTGTGGCATGTTGTAGGTGTTGTTATCATATTTGCATGTTCCCACTCTTCCCCCCCCCCCCCTCCCACTCCTGCTCTCTGCCAATAACTCAATCAGTGGCGCATTGCAGCTGCAACGTGCAGCATCATTCATCATGTCCAGACCCCAGTCCGGTAGCCGGCAGACAGCGCACAAAATATGAATCGCACTTGGGCCAAGTCAGTTCGGGAATCATCGCGATTATGTCACAGGAGCAGCCCAGCTTACAATTTATAATTGTCAAACGGAAACTTGCCAGACAAATGGATAGATAGTGCCGCTGCAGGAGCATACCAGCAGTCCATATACCCTATCATACGGACTACAACATGGCTGCTCCAGGAATGCAGCTGCTTCCTGCGTGCTGCACACAAATTGAAGCGACCAACTGGCTCCCATTGATTTATGGACATGGGAAATTGACTTGTGATATATTGGCGGGACCTTGAAATCACAAATGCACTGAGCGAAATTGATGGCAGGGTACAATATATTATATATTTATATAATTAAAATAAAATTTTAAAAATAAAAATAAAATTTAAGTTATATTAGAAATAGATACAAAAAATATGCACTGGGCGAAATGAAATTTAAATAGATATTAAAATAAGCATTAAAATTAAATACACTGAGCGAAATATATATAAGCTGAAAATATGTACACAAATTTTGTATTTAATATTTTATATACATATATATAAAATATTAAACCGTATATATATTTTAAAGCTTATATTAAAAATAAAATAATACACTTAGAGAAATTTATCACCCAAACATATATATAAATTTATATAAATTAATTAAAGTAACTAACTCAAAGTAACTTCTATTATTCATCTCATCATATAATAAATAATATTTATTAATTTTTGCTCAAATAAAAATCAGAATAAATCTAGGAACTTACTCAGTAATTTCTCTGTGTGCATTTTCCATGCAGCATTGCATTGAAATTGAAAGCGAAAGCATGCGCAGCTCATTTAAAATTCCATTTCGAAGGTGGCATAAATTAAGTGCATTCATAATCGCAATAATGCTATTAACTATCTGCCCTTTGTCCCATGACCTCTGGCCAAGCCCACATAAAAAGGCAGCGAGAGGGCTCTTAGCGGCAAACGGAACAATGGGAGAGAGAAAGGACTTACTACTTGCAGGCTTAGCCATGGCTTTGACATTTTAATTTGTTGGCACGGAGTTGCCAGTGGGCTACGGCTTAGTGGAAGTAATTGCGGGATTTAAATAGATAAAGGATATATTTAATATTTAATATTTAAAGAATTGCAAATGGGAATAAAAAGTTAAATTTATAAAGAATTTCAACAGAAGACTCAGTGTGACCAAAACAATGATGTGTGAAATGTGCGCAAAATGAACGCAAGAAGGAGAGAAGAAGAGGCCAAGTCATCAATGTCTTACGCAAACAACAACTTCATATACAACTATACCTTAAGATACCGACACACACACACACACATACAAAAACGGACAGTTCAGCAATGTAGTCAAGCAGTCAAAGGACTTGACAACTTTGTCAAGTGAGGAAACAAAAGAACTTTTGCCGCCTGTCGCCGAATGCAGCTCATTCATCTTCGTCACGAAACTGGGGCCAAGTTTGCATTTAAATTGGTAATTAACGCAAATGAAAACGAAAGTCACGCAAAACAAAAAAAAAGAGCCAAAAAACAGAAATATGCACAAACACAAAGACAAATAGAGCGAGCGGAGAGAGGGAGAGAGTGCGGAAACAACTTATTACGCAAAACGGAAACAATCAACTACACAAAAGATAACAAACGTGCTGGGCATGAAGGATGCGAGTAAAAGCAGAAGATAAAGCGCAGAGCAGAGCTAAGCTGAGCGAGCCGAGGCACCGCACACATACATTGCAAACTGAGCAAGTACCGTTACTGAGCGCCAAATTGATTGCCTGGCAACATGGAGTGCAGAGAGCGTCGGCAAGATAGAGAGAGAGAGAAGCGAACGACCACGTAGATGGCAAATGTCAGAAAAATGTCACCCAAGCTTAATGACAATAAAATTTATACTATTCCTTTTGTTATTGGTTCCGCTGCTGAGGCTGCTACTGCCTCTTGTCGCTGCTTCTATCTCTGTTGCTGGTACTTGTGCTGCTGACGCTGCTGCTGCTAGTGACGCCGCTGCTTCTGCCAGTGCTCTCACTACTTCCATTTCTGATGCTACTACTGCTGCCGACGCTGCTGCTGCTACTAGTGTTAGTGACTCTGCTGCTGCTGCCTCAACCTCTACCTCTCCCACTGCCTCTGCCGCTGCCACTGCTTGGCACCGTTATCATTTCATTAAATCGAAAGAGCGAATAATGAACAAAAGACAAAGCGCCAAAAATTCGTTGGGTTGAGCTCTTTGCGACCATCAGCAGTGAGTGCGCCGCCAATTGAATGTAAATCAAAAGTGGCTTCATACCAAATGAATATGAATGAAGGCGACACAGAGAAAGAGTGAAAGAGAGCGGGAGACCGACAGATGCTGTATGTATTAGACTGAGAGTGAGAGTGAGCGAGCTGAAGCAGCTGCAATCAGACTTGAGTTGAGCAGGTTCCAATGAAAGTTTTGGGGCGTCGCAGAAAACAAAAAAAAAACTGAAAGATGTTAATGAAGCAATCACAGAAATGACATGCAATTTAGCTGATGTCAATTTAACGGTTCAAATAGGAAATGGAATATATAAAGTGAAGTAATTATAGATGAGTTTGAAAAGATTTGGTTTTAAGTGTAAACAATTGGAAATTAACTATATTTTATTTATAGGAAATCAGGATTGAATTATGGATTTTCATGGAAGTTATGGAAGCCCGCTTTCTTTACACCGAAGGATGATCGCTTCGGCTCAAAAGAATCATTTGAACTACTACATATTATTATTATATTGTTATTATAGATATATTATTACCATATCTACATTTCACTTGAGTTCTTAGCCCCATTCCAAAGAACTCCTAACTATTTATACCCTAATAGCACATAAATTGAGAATTGATACTTTAACTGTCCAAGCCGAACCTCAAAGCAGTCAATTTCAATTACAGTACGAAAACAACTTTCAGTTTTCAGTGGCCCATTCGCTGTCAATCAATCAATCAAATTGCGGTGCATTACACTGCACTACATAAACACAGCAAATGGGGCCAGTCGGGTACATAAATAACTCACTCGCAAAGCTAATTACACTTAATACAATTTTATTGACCCAACTGCAGTCCGATATTGATATTGATCTCCTATGGGTTGTTCTCCACGTTGTTGTTGTTATTGTTGTCATGCAACAAAATGCAGCGACATTTGCCACAACATTTATAGAAAAGTTCACAATTAGCGCCGCTGCCAAAGGAAACCAAAGCAAAGCGTCGCTAAACAGTCCCAGGCCAGACTTGGGGGCACCCACGCAGACGAGGCACTGGCACAGTGGGACAATAATGGATATTACTGAAGGAAATCTGAAATCTAACGGAACTGATATTTTGAAATAGTATGTGAAATAAGCTTAAGTGGGCGTGGTATAGGTTTATTTTAAGGACTCATATCCGTCTGTCTACAAGTCTATCGGTCTTTCCGTCCGTCAAGCCGTTATTCCTTCCGCCCTACTTTCCACTTCTTCTGTTCGTCTCTTCGTTTACGCTTCCATGCGTCCATCCGTCTCTCTTGCCGTCTATCCATGGCTCATGCCGTTCATGTCAATTTCTAACTCAATTTATATCCCGTTTTCATTCGATTGTGCCCACTGTGCGACAGCTCGTGGCGCGTGGGACAGCTTAGCGTCCAAGAACCAGCCAAAGACCTGTCAACAGCTCCAAGCTGACAACTGGCAGCAGCCAACGCAGTTTAAGTGTTGCAGCCGACTGAAGACTGGCAGTGTTTAGTGTTGGAAAATGCGGAAATGGGAAATAGAGAAAATACAGAACAGTTTGGCAGGCAATTGAGGTGGATAACTCCATTAAGGGCTAATTCTGGCAAGAAGTTAGGAAGGCTTAAAGCAAGATATAGTAATATAAACTAAAGAGATTGATAATGCGAATATAGGCTATATACATGCTGAGAGAGGGGCGTGGCAGACCCCAAAATGTATAGCTATCAGGGCAGTGAGTTGAGTCAATTTAGCCAGTTTCGGCAGCTGCCTGTCCGTCCGGCTGTTAAGCCGCAGACAAGTGGAGTTATATAAATAATTGTGAGCCTATCTCAAATGCCTATTGTCCATTTGCCAATAAATCTATCAATCTATCAATTCCTATTTAAAGCTATCAGTTCAGTAGGAGACATCGACCAGCCCTAGGCAGCTGGCCAGCAGCTTGAGCTAGTCGCAATGTCGTCCGCTTGATTTGTTGCCACTTGTGACGCTTGAGTGACAGCAAAGGTAGGAGCTATATATATATAGGATATATATTATATATATGTATATCATATATTTATATATGCCTTCTAAACTCGTTTCTCAATTCAGCAACATTTAGCACTCGCTGCCTTGTCACTTAGTTGCTTTGTCCGGAGTCAGAGGCGCTGCCCACACTTCGAGCCGTAATTAATTATTTGATAAAAGTACAAGCATTAAGTCAATTAAAACTAAATTTATGCCAAGCGTTATCTGATGCTGACAAAAGGCGTGATTTACAAGCCATTTAATGGGCGTAAAGAGTTATCTAAACTGTCTCCCTCTCCCTCTCTCTGTCTCAGCTGAGCAGTGGGCAGTTGCAGCTGCCTCCAGGTAGCTGGCCATAAATTCTCAGCAAGTTGAGTGGGTCGCGCACTTGGCCATAACTGAATAATCCAGTAGTTATGCCAGATCTATTTCAGACTCTCCTCAGTCTCACTCTCTGCGCGCTTTCAACTGCAAATCTAATCAACTTTAAAGCTTTTTGGGCAAATTCACAAATTTCAACTACGACTGCAATTAAGAGAGTTCACCGCAGAGCTCTTCTCACCAGTGGCTGAGTGGTTGGGTGGTGCCGGGATGGGCAGCTGTGTTTCTGCTGTGTTTCGAGTGCAACTTTTCTAAATGTTTCTGCAAATTTGTTAACTGTAATTTTGTGGTCAAGAAACAAATACACACACACACAGACAAAGGGACAAGCTACATTTTGTGCTTTCTCAATGGCATCCGTTCATATGCACTGAGAGAAAAGGCTTGTGCCAAATATGGGCAAACTGAAATTCCTGAAGAAAATTGAAAGACAAACAAATTATATATTTTAATTTATCATTTAAAAAAAAATGATTTATAATTTTTAAAATTGGTATATATATTATAAAAAATTTAATATTTTAATTTTTTTAAAACTATGTACATATATACATTAAGTAAATTAAATACACCTATCAAAATTTTCTACAACAAAAATTTTTTCAATTTAATATATGTGTTTTGTTTAATATATTAGTTATTAAAAATTTTATTTTAAATATATATTTAATTTAAAAAAAAAATGTTATATAAATTGTATTTATTTTATATTTTTGAATTATTGATAATAAATTTTTAAAGTAATGATTATTAGCATTTTTATACAAATAATTTTAAAATATAATAATTTATTTTATTATATGCAAATCATTTTAAAATATAATAATTTATTTTTATTCCAAATAATTTTAAAATATAATAAAATAAATTATTATATTTTAAAATTATTTGGAATATAATATAATATATAATATAATATAATAAAATAAATTATTATATTTTAAAATTATTTGTATAAAAATGCTAATAATAATTGTTTTAAAAATTAAAAAATTAAAAATTAATGCTAACTAATAGCAATTATTTATAATTTAAAAATATAAATAAAAATAACAAATTAGCATTTTTAATATATTTTTTAATTTTTTTATTTATTAGTAATTACATTTTAATATATTTAAAAAAATATCTACATATTTATATAAAAAATTATAATAATAAATTTAGATTTCTATAATAATTATATAAATTAAATATATATTTTTTATATATTATAATCATAATTAGTTTAGCAGAAATAATTTTCAAGCTTTTTTTTCGAGTATTTATAAATTCATAGACTTATTTCTCATTCTTTTTGCCCAGTGCATGAACTTGTTTAGTTCCTTGCGTCGCTTATTGTGCGTAATTAAAACAATGTTTGTGTTGGCAGCTTTAAGAGGCGCCGCTGCCCAGCTCCAGTTGGAGTCGGAGTTGGAGTTGGAGTTGTGTGACCGAAATTGAATCAAAAAATAAAATATTATATAGCATATTTCAAGGCGTTTACACGGCAGCTCAAGCGCGACGAGCCAACACACAGAGACAGAGCGGGGGAGGGAGAGGGAGGGAGGGAGAAATAGCGAATGTTGATGATGATGAATGTCAGCGCCCTCACAAAAGAAGTAATTTTGTGTAAAAAGTAACCAACCCCCTGCCCTGGCCTTCCCTGCCCTGCTGCACCCCCACCACCACCCTGGAGTAGGCGTGCCCCAAAGCCGTTACAACTGTTAATGACATTTACGAATGTTTGCGAGAGTCGCCGCACATAATGCCAAAATAATGACGACGGCTGGCTGGACCCAGTCAACCAGCCCCCAAATAGCACCCCCAACAGCCCCCGCTTGCAATAGAAAAATGACGCGGAAACTGTCAAAAATCCAGCAAAAAAATGGAGTAGGAAAATGGAAAAACCGCAGCCAGCGACAGCGTTTTGTGGTTTGCTTTACAAATGACCGTCGGCGTTGATAATGAAACTGTACGTAGACCCTACCCCACTCCAGCCCCCCTTGGTTAGTTCCCAGCCCCGCCCCGTCAAATTATATAATAACGGCGTCAACATTAGCAAATTGTTCGCTTCTCGCTGCCATCAAGCCAAAGCCAAGCGAACTTTATTCAGGCAAGTTGCGTTCTTGGCTTTAAGCTAACTTGGCAAGCTTATGATATGCATTTCGTGGCCAGCCATGACTAGGCATAGTTTGAGCTAGCTAAACTGTTTAGTTGGTCAAGTGGAGCAGGGGAGAAATGAATTTATTGCTGACCCAGCAAGAGTGTTACTATTTTGGATAGCTATATCTCGGCCGCTTTTTAAGTTATTGTTGAAGTATAAAATTTTAAATATTCTGTTAGATTTGCCATTTAATTCAAAAATATGAAATATATTTGTTTATGCACTAAAACATAAAATATAAATACTTTTTATTACTAATATATATATATATATTTTACATATTTTTAAAAATATATTTATTTATGTTTTTATAATTTTATGTAAGTTATGTAAGTATTCAAAAAAAATATTTTATATAAATTTCCTTTTCTATTTTTTTTTTTATTTCTTTATATTTTTATAAATTTTAATGCATATATTTAAAATATAAAATAATAATAATACAAAATACTATTTATATACATTTTTATTTATATTTATATATTTCTTCAAAATTAAGAGTAGCGCCATCTATGCAAAAGCAGCAGAAACGTTGGCAAACTGCTTGTACAATAAGGCAAGCAGTAATAAAGCAGTGTATGTCTGCAGCTGAAAAGCAGTGTAGCTGTTAGAATTCAAAATATCAAACATTGCATTAAAGATTATTAATTTTATACAATTTTCATTAATTCAATTTAAACAAAATCTTTTTTTTTAGTTTCCTTCAATTCAGAAAGGAACGTTCTTCATTTATTAGACTTAATATATCAATATATTTACATAGTACATGTATTTAAAATTGTTATAACTAAATACATTCAGAGTCGTTAAATAATAAATTCTATATCTTAGAAAATACGTTCAATTATGTAATTTGTATTATTGTATTATTACTATGGCTATAGCAATTGACTACTTTCCACATTAGTCGTAAAATCTTGTCTTGGAGTAAAATAAAAACATTTTTTTGTACTAAAATCATGTAAAATCGCGAAAAAAAAATGGGAACAGGTGAAAATGGGGTAATAAATGAATGGGGGGGGGGGGGGAGTACAGGTACGATGCGCCTGTGACTATATATGTACAGGAAAATAATTCGAGTTGAAATAAATGAGAAAACAAAAAAATTAAAAAATTTTATGAAGGATGACTTGGCTGGGTAGGATTAATAGACCTTGGGCAGAATGTAGTAGCGCACCTGGGCGCAGTAGCGGTGCCAGGAGGAGTGATAGCGTCCCTGGTTGCGGGCATTGGCGCGCGTGGCGCGATGCAGCAGCACCAGCACCAGCAGCAACAGCGAGAGCAGCGGCGGCCAGGCAGGGCGCATGAACATGGGCGCGCCCAGGGCACAGAGGGCGAGGATGTCGCCCAGGTAGTTGGGCTGGCGCAGATGGCCCCACATGCCGCTCAACAGCAGCCGGCTGCCCTGGTAGGTGTGTATGGTCTCGATGTTGGCGAAGATTGGATTCTGCGAGTTCAGGCGATACTTGTACTTGTAGGCGGAGCTGTAGCGTTTAATGGTCAGGCCCAGGAACAGCAGCCAGAGCACGGCATACGGGGCGTACCAGCAGCTCATGTGCACACGCTGCTCGTAGAAGTATTTGCTGACCGAGCTCAGTAGATAGGGCGTGGCGGCATAGCGCAGCAGCAGTAGACAGCCGTAGCCCTCGTGCTGCAGCTCGAAAGAGCAGCTGAGGTGATGCTCGAAGAGCAGCGCATCCAGCACGTAGATCAGCAGCGAACTGGCCGTGAGCAGAGCCCCAGTATCATAGTTGACATTATTCCAATAGTAGCGCAAGATCTGGACGTAGCCCTCCTGCATCTGTGGCGCCTGGGGCCACTGCAGCGTCTGGTAGATGTAGCAGGCGGCGTAGAGCATGGTGCTGACTAGGGAGAGGCGATAGTAGTACTGCTTCCAGTCCACGCGTCCCAGCCACTTGGGATTCAGCTGGCGGCCCAGGGCAAAGTCGATCAGGAAGTTACCGCTGCGGCCGTAGTCATTGACCAGCGTCTGCCGGAGCACGTTGTATTTGGTGGTGTCCACGCGCCAGTAGCTCCAGATGGCGGCCACAAAGGCGCTCACCAGGCCATAGATGCAGAATCTGAGATAGTGACGGAGTATGAAGCTCACCACCGGATACTTCAGATACTCAACTATGCCGCCGGCGAGCAGCAGGGTGAAGCAGACGCCGAGTCCGTTGAATTTGTACGTCTCACGGGTGAGATGGACACGACGTCCGGGCAGCAGCGCCACCAGCAAAAAGACCACAAACTGATAGGCCGAGAAGGCGGCCACGACGTGCGTGTGGAACACGTGACGCGTCAGATAATTCCAGTCGAGCAGAGCCCGGAGATGGGGCTGCTTCAGCTGGCAGCCACTGCGTGCCGTACAGCTCCAGGTGAGCCAGTAGACGAGAGAGGGCACAATTAGCAGCAGAAGCAGGGCTCCTGGCCAGCCACCGAACTCAGTTGGCACCTGGAGCTTGCGGCAGGCATTTACGAACGTTGGCGTCGCCGACTGGCGGGTCGCCGATTGGCGGGTGACATTGAAGCTGCGGAACTCCTCGTCCTCATCGTCCTCCTCGCCGGTGGAGTAGCTGTGCTTCGAGCTCTTGTCGTCGTCGTAAACGGAACGCGACACGGATCGGCTATAGCGACTGCCTTCCTCCGAGCTCCTATTCACTTTCAAGCCCGCCGCCACGCTCGAGATGCTCTTCGACAGCGAGCGGCGTAGGTGATCTGTGACACGTTTGCGTATAGAGTCCGTGTCCACTTCATCCCCAGTGCCGCCCTCGGTGCGTATCTCGATGCGCTCTGTGGTGGTTGTGGTGCTGCTGTAGATGCGACTGCTGTTCGGACTGTTCACCGAGGAGGTGAGCAGCGACATATGCGGTGCACGCGATGATGTGTTCGTGGTCAAGGTCAGGGGGAAGCTGCTGTTCAAGGTGCGCACAGGAGACGGTATCTAAATGGAGAGAGTAATGAGAAGGTTAAGGTATGCGCATGAAGGAGTTGCTGTCGATAAAGCAGTGAAAATATTGAAATATTTATCGATAGTGAGATGTTATATTAAAATTAAAATAAATACAAGTATAAATATAAATATAAATAAAAATATAAGTATAAATATAAATATACATATTTTTTATATAAATAAAATTTTTACAATTTTTTCTTTAAATAAATAAAAGTTTTTCTGTTATTCTTTAAATAAATAAATTTTTCCATATTTTTTTATAGTTCACAAAAATAAAAATATTTTCACATATATAAAAATATTTTGCCTCATATATGTAGTTTCCCTCATAAAAATTATTGATTAAATGTTTCCTTGTTTGCATGTCATCTGATATATAATGCATTTGTGTATATTATATATAATCGATATCAATGTCGTCTGGCTATATCTTTCGAGTTGGGGAAGAGGAATTCGCTCTAATAATGCCGAACTAGGACGTTTATAGGTCTGGGATAGTATATGGAATTTAAGGTGTTGAATAGGGTATACAAGTTCTACAGATATTACGTATATATACTTATATGAATACATACATATATATATTCAAACAACTCAGCTAGATAAGAGCTCAAAGCAGATTGGATTAGAGATTAGCGAGAAAAGATAACAAAGTTGAAAAAACTCATGAAGCAAACCGGTTAACATAAACACAAGCAGACACAGATATCTATATATATCCCAGTTTATCTATATAACTAAACAGATATGACAAAGTGTAATGAAACCTGCACCAACCTCATTGACTTCCTTGATGGGTGTTGGCGCTTTGGCCGTGGCCCGCGTGGCGGTTGTGCGGGTCACTACGGGCTGACCGGCGGCGGAACGCGGTCGGCTGGTGCGACGTGCGCGCATTCCGACATCGGGAACGGGCTCCTCGGGCAACACCTTATTGCGTGAGGGCGAAGCACGTGCGCGAATTCCGGCATTGCCGCGCCGAGTCTGTGTGGCGGCAGCCGCAGTGGGTGGGGCGGCTGCAGCGGGTATGAAATCCTCAGTGCGACGCGAACGTAACGAGCGTCGATCCATTGCAGTTGCTCAAGTTAAAGACTCACGATCTGTAAAGATATTCAAAAAAAAAAAAATTAAATTTATTTATATAATACATAGAAAACGCGCTGTATTTTATTTATAGTGTGCGACACACTTGAAGCTATTTGTGTTTACAATTTCCCGCCCTGCGCAGCCAGCGACAACAGCAACAAAGGCAACAATTTTCAGCTGGCACGAAAAAAACGGCGCGTACTGTACCCGGCGACGTCGCCGTCGACGTCGACGCCAACGACCGCGATAGAGATTGCAACAAAAATTTGTAACTTCTCACAATGCACTTACAATTAAACAACAGCCCTTTGATCGACTTTCAAGTTTTCCCAAATTATTAGTTAAATTTGCACGTTTTTCAATTAAAATTGCCAATCTTTGAGACATAGAAAAAGGACGCTAGCCGCTTCGTCCGATTGCTGCAGAAATTATATTGTAAATGAGCGCGGTAACGCGTTGTTGTGTGCGTACAATGTGAACGTTTCGTGGTTAATGGCACACAGAGTGACCAACTGTTTAACGGGGAGGAAAAAAGCTGAAAAATCATCTGAAAACTGAAATCAGTCTACATTTTATAAACATTTGATTTTGATTACCTTTGTGCGTTGTTACTATGAAATCTCCATTTAAATCGCATCTGCATTTTGAAGCCATCCAGTTTGTTCTTATGCATTTAATTTTCCAGCAAATTCTTGATCTTGCTATAATTATATATTCCAAAACATCAATAGCTCATTCTAGCTGCTAAAAACAAATATAATATATATATAATATTATATAGTAAATAGATTTAAAATAGATAAAAATCCCGCTTATCGTTGTTTGTTTTTATTTCATTCCCTTTAAAAATACCAGATCTAGCGCCAAAAAAGCGGAAATGGCAGCACTGGCGCCGCCATGCAGAGTTGTCAGTACATATGAAATTAAGATGACAGCTGCATTTATTTAAAAATAAATATATACATATATCAACTAAATGTTAATAATATGTGTTAGCATAAATAGCCATGTATATTAAATTAGACTTATGTTTTTAAGGCTCCGTTTGAAATAAGATAATTTCATTATTTCGCTATTTGTTGCATTGCAAATGAACCGCATTTGTGGTAATTTTTAGTACATTCTTTAGCTGCCTTTTTGCACACATATAATTCTACAACAAAAGGCACGAAAGGCGAGAGTGAAAGAAAAAAGGAAAAACTTGAAATTTACACGGAATATACGGAAGTTTTTCTGTCAGTTCGAAAAATGTAAGTAGCACAAAATTAACAAAATTTCCACGACACATTAAATAGCAAACATGTTGTGCAATCTGAACCTAAATTACCAGTGACTTATAACTGTTATGAAAACGTCTCTCCCCTAACGCCCAACGCCTAACAAAATCCCTGGCCGTGCCCCAATAACAATTCCGCAGTCGCATTCACCCGTCGTCCATCCCGCCCAGCCCAGCCAGTCGGACAACGGCAGATATCCAGTGTCGCCATGGTCACCCCACAATCGCCCGTGCCAATGTTCAACGGGCTGGACGATGATCTGTACAACGATGCGAAATACGCGCACGAAATCAACGACAAGATGCGCGTGCCGAAGCGCATCAAGGCCACCGGCGAGTTCTCCGACGAGGATCTGTTGCTATCGAACCAGAACGGCATGATCAGCTCATGGAACTATCATGACAAGATCGACATGAATGTGCCGGATCGCATTGTGGTGCTCGGGCACAATCAGCACCTGGAGACACGTTCGGCACCGCGTGAAATACAATTGGAGAACTCCATTCTGCCCAAGAATCCGTCTTTGGGCTTTCTGCGCGTCCAGACACCGCCGCGCGTGATAACCCTAACGGATCATCATTTCCCAACGGCTTCGGAGCAAAATTCACCGCTGCTCAAGCCCAATGGCAATCTCTATGGACACGAGCTGGACGGCGATGCGGATGAGGACGAGGACGGACAGCGTGCCACACAGTATGTGCGCTCCAATGGCAACGCGCGCATGGGCTTTCACAACAGCAACGATGCCAACTCCGTGGAATCCGACTCGCAGGTGAGCGAATCCAATATAGAATGCCCTCTTTATACACATATATCTATTTAAATCTCGTGTATCTCTTATATAAGTCAGCTCTGTTTACGGAATTTCTAGTGCAATGTCCAGTTCGTGACGATTGCACGTACGTAATTCGATAATCTCTGCGAGTACGCCTCCATTATCAGCGCCATGTGCTAATGCAGCTCATGACGAAGCATTCTACGTTGAGACCACGCCCCACCCCCGCTCCGCACCACATGCAACCACATTTTATTTATTTGTTTTGAGATTATCGAAACGCTGACTGCGCATTGTAGATTTCTTCACTCAATATTGATTTCTCAATGTGGTTAAAGATTTGATGGCAGAATTAGCTGAGTATCATGAAGAGCATTATAGACTGAGGCTGGAGGAGGATACAGTATATAAGCAATAAGAATTTTTGTATATAATCTAGATCAAGCTGAGCTCTTGTGTAGCACAGCTCAATTGGAGTCTGCAGAGGGATATAGAATATAAGCTTAGTATTTATATATATATGTAGATATTCTAGATCAAGCTGAATTCTGATAGCTCTATTTGTGTATCTCCTATACGGATAAGCGAGGGTTTTTCAATTGCCTTCCCATTGGCTTTATAGTTCAACTGAATGAAGTTAGCTTTCTCAATGTTTTCGACAGATTTCATACTTAATTTAGTATATATAATATCCCATCTATTGTTATATCTTAACAAATCTTGATCAAGCTGAGGTCATGTAGCTATGTTTATAGATCTTTCTATTCTCTTGTACTATTTTTGGGTATATATAATATTTCCCGATTCTTATATCTTATCAATATGTTCTATAATTGAAATGTATTCAAATAGCTCTGATACCATTGAAATCTGTTTGTCAATGAGAAGATATAGATATACTTTAGGATATCTCTTCGACTTATGCTGCTATGCATATAGAGCAGATCATCTTGATTACTGAGTCAAGTATCTTCCAATACCTCTTTAACATATCTTAACGAGTACCTCCTAAACATACTTCTTCTTTAGTATATCCATATTATATCGTATCATATTCTAGCATATCTTGAGTACTTTATATGTAATCAAAATATCTTTTACCTATAGCAGTTCCTTTATCTAGCTATTCAGCTTCCTCTACCCACATATACAAATTTCTCGACTGTCCCCAATCTCTATTTAGTTTATATATTTATTTGTACGATTTCATCACCACAATTTTTTTGATTTTTGTTAGTTATCGACCAGAAGAAGGGGAATGCTGTGTAGTTAGAGAGAGTCAGTTTCGCATTTGCTATGGGCTATTCGCTCGTGTAGATGCTGGACAAGCCCGGAGCACGATGCTCGACGTCCTTGAGGGTGGTCGAGGTCTGTTCGTAGGCGGGATGTGGGTCTGGCTGCTGCCGCAGGGGCTTGGCGAAGGCGCGGCACTTCCACACGTCCACCTCGGTGGCCAGGCATTTGCGAAAATCGAAATCGCACAGGCCCAGCGTGTAGAGGTGTTCGCTCGGCTCGAAATAGTGCAAACCTCGTCCGATTTTGATCACAACGCCGGAGCTGAGCACGATCTTGCGGTCGTGCAGCGTTTCGTCCAGCTGGAAGTTCATGTGAATGTTGCCCGTGGCCAGATCGGCGCGAATCTGTTGCAGGATGTGCAACTGGTTCTTGGGCAACGCCATATCCGGCCGCGTCGTCAGCCGTATGTACTTCAAGTAGCGACAGCTCTTGACCAGCACTTCAAAGAAGTTGACCAGATTCTTGAACTGATGCTGCTCGCACAGCTGCGGCTCATTCAGATGCGCCTCCTTCACGCTGTCATTGAAGTACGCGCCGAGCAGACGCTGATAGCCCCTGCCCCTCGCATCCCGCTCGATTGTGGTGTGCTCCAGCAGCTTGCTGGAGTGCAGATGCGCCTTGACCTGCTCGCGCAGCTGATTGGCGCGCGTCTCGTACATCTTCAGGTACTTGAGGTAGTGCGGCTGCTTCTTCGGATCCGAATTGGCCATTTGATTGAGCTTGAATATGCTCTCCTCGTAGAGCAGTATGGCCTCCATAATGTGACCCGACTGCTCGCACTTGACGGCGTTGCTGATGGACTCCAGCTTGGGCATGTCCTCATCCTCGGAATAATGCGCTTGTGACATGTTCGCAGCTTTAGTTTTTTACGACGGTTTTTTTATAGTTTTTTTGTGTGTGTTTTTTATTATTGTTTTTCGAAATTTTGCCTACTAATCTGTGTGGAGCGACGTACGATGTGCTGAATTGCTTTCGAGTGCTGACGGAAGTGTCCGGCGTGCTGCGACGTAATTTGAATTTTGTTTATCAGTTTTAATGAAAATCTTTTGGCTTTGCCCACAGGAGAGTTAGCCAAGAAGAGTTCGGTCTATGAGCCATGGTATTTAGCCTTGGTTATAGAGGGATTTTGGGCGAAGATGTGTTTGGATTAGTTAAAGATATTTGTCATTGAAATTATTGAAATCTTCCCTTTGTAATTGTCAAAATTTCGAGAGCTAAACAACATATGTTTCTATAGATATCTGTTATATATTTTATTTATTTCTTATATATCTATTATATATTTTATATCTTTGCCATGGTCTATCAGAACTTTTCCGTAAGTGAAGGCGTACTAACATTCGAAACCCGCGCCTTCTACTGTGAACACTTTAGCCCGAGCCTTCTCCTGTGATCATTTCTAATCCGTACATTTTACTGGGAACACTTATGACCGTACCTGCTGCTGGGAACACCTCTAGGCGTACCTTCTACTGTGAACAACTCTAACCCGTATTTTCAACAGGGAACACTTCAAACCCGTACCTTCTACTGTGGACACTTCTATGCCTTGCTTTTTACTGTGAACACTTCTAAGCCTTACCATCCACTGTGAACACTTCAAACCCCGCAACTTCTACTACCAAACAGTTCTAACTCTCGTTCTCTCTTCTTTGTCCAGCTGACAACGGGCAGCGGCAGCAAGCGCTCGCAGCTGATGCAACAGCAGCTGCAGCTGCAGCAGCAGCAGAACGCCTTGGACGCCTCGATGCTGTCGCAGCGCGAGGGCACGCCCATGGGTGAACTGACGCCGCACGAGGAGATACTGTATCTGCGCCGGCAGCTGGCCAAACTGAATCGACGCGTGCTCAACATTGAGATCAACAACGAGCAGCGTATGCAGCGCGAGAAGATCGTCTACTGCCTGGGCCTGGCCTACTTTGTGCTGAAGACCATCTTCTGGCTGAATCGCAACTAGAGCTGTGCCAGACCCAACGTCATCATCGGCCAGGATGTGACGCCCTGATGGTGCTTAACTCCGTTTGTTTACTTGCTGCATACACACACACACACACACAGAACCACACGCAATGGCTAGCCGGAAAAACCAGCAGAGTTTCCCCTACAGTTTCTTTCTTAACTTGATTTGTTTTTGCCGCCGGCGCTGGGAGAGATTTTGTTGTTTAAATTTCATATTTTTCCTTTTTTTTTTTTTTTGCCATATTTGTTATAAGTTCTGTCTCTAATTAAATAAGCACAACTAAGATATGTTTGTCCGTCGTGGATACAAAAAAGAAAACAAGAAACATTTTTTAATATTTGTGAAACTAGAGAAACGTATTACCTTTATAGCTCTTTAAGCATTTCAAGTATTTATAACGAGCCAAAAGCTGTAACTCCAGGAGAACTATTCTCAGATCCGATTTCTTTTCTTGTATGTGTGTATGTACCCCATCCGAACCAATCCAAAGCACGGAACTGAAAATTGTTTTATATACATATATGCATGTATGTATGCATATATATGTGTTGTGTATACCTACGACTTAATCAAATAGCGCATAGTTTTACGAGTATATATCGCACTTCAAAGTTGATCTGAATTCTTATTGTGCTTTTGTTAAATGTTAGTTTTTAGCCTTAACATTGTTAATCATAACCCCATGGAGTACTACGACAACTTGATCCCAACAAAAAGTGAATTAGCTTAACTTAACGGTATTTGTATGCAAGCGATAAACAACATGCATGAAGATAACTTTAAACATTTACGTCTAATGAATCCCAACAGCAGCAACAGATGAAATCATTTAGCTTTAGTGATCGATTATGGAATGAAATGATATTTAAAAACAATAAATAAGAATAAAAACGTTTCAAATTGGATTTACTTTTTGTTTGGTTTGGTATGAGGTCTATAAGGAATGTGCACTGTGCGAGAATATACTATATATGGTACCCTATTTTGTATAGGATAATACGCTATATAGTACATTAATATATGTGGGACTATGCTCTATATTGGCCTATACTCTATGTGACTTCTCTATATGGGATTTCTCTTTATATAGAACTATACGCTATATAGGACTCTTCATTATATAAGACTCTTGCCAATATAGTTCTATACTCTATTTAGGATTCTTCATTATACAGGCCAATACTATATATAGTACACTTATCTATATAGAGCTATTTTCAATGTAAGACTACGCTATATAGCGCTATTCTCTATCTACTCTGTATAGGATTATTCACTATCCTCTATCTACTCTATATACTACTATACTCTCCCGTTACTATTGGTTCAAGAACTCAGTCTTAACTTATAAGAAATGCTTGCCCAACGGATCTATCATATATATAATTAACGTAACTAAAATATGCTCTAGATTTCTAGATCTTTTATTTTTACTTAGTATAAAATCGCAATAAATTTCAACGTTTTTTTTTCAACACATTTAAAGAATGCATATATAATTTTTTTTTTTCTTTATTTTTTTTCACATATTGGAATTAAATTATATAGGTATTAATTAAGACTACAGATTAAATGCATATTTTGTGTTTCTTTTCTTTTTTATTTATTTATTTTATTTTGCAACATCTTTAGGGATTAACAAAGATGTTTATCTAGAGTTCAATAATTACGAAAAACCTGAGCGAAATTTCGTTCGTTTTTGAACGTCATTGAAAAAGCTCTCTCGACGCCTTTTCCCTTATTTTGTTTGTTTTTTCTTTTTGTACACTCTTTTTCATTAAATCTGATAACTTGTTTAACATTACGCATATAGAGCTATTGGTATATATCGATCTATATAATAGACGGTAAATAAGCCGTTCGTTTTGGCTGACCCTAGCAACGTGTTTCTGGTGTGTTGTTGTCTGAGTAAATTCTACTCACGTACAGGATATTTTCTCAGAACAATGTTGTATTCTTTCGATTTTGTTTTTTATTTATAATGGAATTACGTTATCGTTTAATTTACAAAATTTTATGCAAGATTTACAAATTGATCAACTTAATTTTCACTTTTTGCCGCCTTTCTTTTTTGTTTTTTTGCATTCTTGTGTGTGGCAGGATCAATGAGCTCGACTTTAAAACTGTTCTTTTCTTATGTCCTCTCTTGAAATTGTGTATACTAAAAGAAACGCCTACTGTAAACTTAAATTCTTATGTATAAATAGAACTTTGCTTATGTTCATTTTGTTGTTTTGTGGTTCTCAACTTTCCTGTTTCTTTTGATATTAATATTGGAGTGGGGGTCTCTTTGTATCTCTATGCTATGGTTTTGTGATTTGGGTATGTGTGGTTGTTCATGTGGAGTGTGGGTAGAGTTTAGACGAAATGCGATTGACTGAATGAGGAGGTCGATCCACGGTTGTTGTTCTTGTGGTTTCACCCCTCCCCTTAATGATGCCAACAAAGTAACAAATGCACTTTACTCGCTTTCCTCATCATCATCATCCTCGGAATCATCCTTTTTGCTTTTTTTCGCTGGCTTTTTGGCAGGCTTTGAACGCTTCTTGGCTGTTCCATTGGCTGCACCGCCACCTCCACCGTTGGCCTCATAATCCTTCACGGCGCGATCGTAATCGTCCTTGGCCTTGGCTGCCTTTGCCTCCCACTCCTGCAAAGCAAACATAAATCGATTAGTTATTAAATTCAAATATAAAAAATTAAATAAATCAATTATTTAATTAATTTATAATTCAACTCACCGACTTATCCTTCATTGCTCTCCATAATTCACCTCCACGTTTGGCCACCTCGGTGACTTTGATGCCAGGATTCTCCCGTTTGATCGACTCGCGTGCGCTGTTCAACCACAGCATATAAGCGGAGAGCGGACGTTTTGGTTTATCGGCCATTTTAGTTTGTGTTTTTGTGTGTGTTTAAGTAGTAGTTACTAAATTAATTTGCTAAGCTTCGAGCTGCAATAAAAAAAATCATTAAATTAGTATCAGAAATATAAAGCAGAAGAAATGCCGCTCAAAAAAAAGCCAGAGAGAAGCCACCACCATAGAGCAGGCATACACACACGCACACACATGTAGCAATGGCCGCGCGCATCAAAAGAGATGGCAATACTGCGCTCACACACACACACTCATACGCCTGGCATCGAAGCTGACAATTGAGAAAAGCGCGCGCGCGCGTCTTTCTAGTAGAAACGAACGAACATCAGCAGAGTGCGCGCAGCTAACAATATTCACATATAACAAAAATTAAATTAAACAAAAAATAAAGCATGTTTAAATGTCAAATTACAATATTATTAACATTAGCTGCCATTTTTTTCTTTGTGCTGCGCTCCCCACAGCAACTGAGTGCAAAAGACCGAAATGGCAACACTTTTTTCTGTATGTACTGGCTGCTTGGGCTTGTATGTGGTACAGCAGCGTCGTCGTCGTGTATGCGACGCGCTCTTTTGCACTGGCACAGCCACAAGCCAAGCGACGTTTTGTATGAGAAATGTACTACAAAGAGCAAAATTTTGATGGCGAAAATGTAAGCAGCAGGCGAAAATTAACTGAAAAGTGTCTTAAATTTGCATTTAAAAATGCTGTCGAAACAGCATTTTCACTGTTTAATTAATATAACTGCGCTGCCATTCATCAAATTTCGTTTCTCAATTTAAATGTATTTAAACAATATTGTGTTATCTTATGCATCTCTTCAATAATAGCAATACAAACTATTTTGTCACACTTTAAAATTAGATGTTAAGTCTTGCACAAAATTAATTTAATTTTTTTCATATAATTCGACTGCGTGCGTTTACCAACCTTTCACGTTTCTTTACTGACTTCAACTGTACTGAGTGAATCAAGCAAAAAGGCAAGGAAACTAAAAGCAGCAGCGAACGTTGGTCATGCAGCGCAGCGGCAGCGACGTCGGCAGCAGATAAATTGCCGGCTGGGCATATTTGCTCTTTCACTCGCTCGCTCTCTCTCTCAGCGAGAGAGCGCAAATGAAGTGGCAAAGCAGAAACGCTGTTAAATGCCAAGTAAAAACAAATACAAATACGGAAACAAAGTAAAATATGTGAATAGCACAAAAACGCGCGCATTTGAGTTTACTCTGCGCGCGTTATTAAGGCACAATATGTGTTTTTAGAAACTATCATAATGATGCAAAACAAATTCAATAAAAACATCTCAAGCAGCCATTTTGCCTCAACGGCGCTCACATCAAGCAAAAACTCAAAAAAGACATCGCTTCACTCTCTCTTCGTACAGCAACGACGTACTTTACGCTGAGGCGAATTTGAATGCAAACTGGACGGGGAAACTATGAATGATAACTTCAAATAGTTGTGTTTTCTTTCATCACTTCACAATTTCAAATAAAAATTAACATAAAAGTCTTATAATCACTTCTCAATGCACTTAATAAATTCTTTGAAAATTTAAACGAGCTCTTCGGACTCAACCAACCTTTCTCTTGAGCTGCTCAATATTAACTGTAGGGACTCAGTGTCTGCTGTTATAACGAAAACAAGCAGCTGGTAAAAATGGTGCAGTCGACATACATACGCAGAAATGCTACCTAAGATGAGCGCGTGACGCAAAACGTACCCTTACGAGAGCACGACTTGTGGAAAAACGTTGCGATTAATGTGTATATTTAATATATATTAAAAAAAAAAAGTATGTAGATGTATATATTTCACCACATAGTTTTTCTTAATATTAGTAGTATTATTATATATTTTATATTTATAGTTCTATTCATATAATTTTGCTTATTGCCATCTATTGCACCGCTCTCACGACACGTAACCATATCTAAGAAGAGCGAACGTGAGAGAGCGAGTGAAAAGCCAGCCGGCTTATTATCTGAGGCACACGACGAGATAAATCAGAAATATCAAACTAAAGCAGAAACGCCGATAAAAGCCATGTAAAAACAAAAATAACGTCAACAAAAATTGAGTTTGAAATGTAAATGCAATAAATGACAGCCCCAAAGCGTATTGCCAATAAAAACAATTTCAAATTAACTAACAACAGAACTATGAGCTATTTAAAATATTTTTTCATCTGCCCCACATTTTAGCTATGAGTGAGTGAAGTGGAGTGTCTTTTCACACACGTACACCAGCAGCCCGTTGGCTCTCTCACTGCCACCTAGCATACATACAGAACGAGCGCTGAGACCTCACTTAAAAATGGCGCCAAAAATGACAATTTAATCCCAGGCAAAAACATATTTTACAAAACCACATGCATTAAATGATTATGTACATATGTATGTATTATGTTTACACATGTTTACATATAATTATGTAGTACATGTAAATATGTATGCACATACATATGTATGTATGTAATTTATGTTGCTCTAATATAATATTAATCAATTTTGTTAACTTTATAGTTTAGCTTTGAGTATATTTATTCATAAATGATTTCTCATATATTCCATAAAAAATCAATAAATAAAAATCAATAATAATCATAATTTATTCATTAGCTAATTTCATCAATTCATACATATCTTTGACTTTTAATGCACCAGAAACGTATCTAATTTTGCTTTCGAATTTATAGCAGCGAGCTTTCTGATGTGCTTGCTTGAGACCGCAAATAAACTAATGCTGACGTCACAAATGGACGTCCATGATGTTTGGAAAATATTATATGAAATTAATATGAATATATGAAATTAATATGGTTTTCTGATTTATATATTGTTTATATGACCGAAGTTTAGGTTGTTATATTGGCAAAACATATCTTGAAGGTACAAATCTATCTACAAATTTTAGAAGCTATAAAATGTTGTATCTATAGTTAAGATGAGCTTTGATTTATATAAGATAGTATAGAGAGTGAGTGAAAAAAATGTATGAAAAAAATAATAATAAATAAATAATAAAATTAAACAATATTAATAATAATAAAAATATTAGCATTTTAAATCTATGAGCATAAAGAGTAATGTCTAGAGCTATAGCTATAACTCTTGCTTGCATATCTTTTCAGGTTCTTAGGATAGATCTTTGTATGCTCCAAGCTCAAAAATAAAAATTTCATATTTTATAGACACAACCTTTTTTCGCCGAGATTTGCTTAAGGTAAAGAATACTTAAATAACAAGGCGGACCTTCTGTACTTCTCTCCTCGCTGTAAAAAATCTCAAGCGGGGCAGTTTTTTGTATAGATAAACATACATACAAACATATGTACATTGTAACGGTTGCCTGTAACGGCTGCTGTCCCGTTTAGGGTTAAGCTAACCACCCAAACGCACAGAGAGAGAGAGAGAGAGAGAGAGAGAGGGAGAGAGAGCGCGCTCGAGCAGAGGCTGTGGATCGTTTCCCTCCATTAACTTATTGAAGAGAAGAAAAAAATGAATCGAAGGCCTAGAGTTTTCTCTAGTGGCGTTGCAGTCGCCGCTATTTGAGGGTAAATTTCTAGCTGGCAACGGCAGCCGGTCGTACAAAGGATAACGATGTCACGCGCTGTTTGCAATGCACAAAGCAGCAAGGACAACAAGGAATGGCACAGGCAGGACTCTCTATGAAATTCTCTGTGCGATTTCGTGCTAAGCTGCTTTCGGCAGTGCAGCATTGGGCAATGCCATACGAAATCTTTTCAAGTCCTTGAGTTTCCTCAGTTCACGTGAATTGCATAGGGTAGAAGCTCGAGGTAGGTAAGCCTCTGATATGGAGGCTAGAACAATGCAATTGCCTTTCGATTCAGCTATTTATTGATTATGCTGTATTTACTGGCAAAAAATAGAACTAGATTTCCTGAAGGAATCTCAGATAAGATGCTACCCTATCTTAGCTAAGCCTTGTAAAGGAAGACGTTTTCTTAGTTGTGTTTTTTTTCTATTTTTTTTTTATTTTTATTTTTTGTAAACAGTTTAAGGATATGTAAAGGTCTTTACATTCAATTTATTTAAAAAGAGAGCAGGAACCCATATAGAGCCGCTTTCCCCTATGGGTCATATATAATAGTTAAGACAAGACGTAAATAAGCCTGGCTTTCAATTTTAATCGTTTATCGACTGTCCGCACTTATCGATTAATGCTTCTGCACTAAAATAATTATCCGATAGTTCTCTTGAGCTCCTTTCACTTTAACCCTTTAACCTTTAACTAACCAACCCAGTGAAGCTTCACTTTCAATTATTTATCGGATATCGATTTTTAGCAAATATCAAAATATATCTTTGCCGTTCTTCGCTTAACTAACGGACCCTTAACTAACGCACTTAGTCTTGACTCTAAGCTCTACACAGATATCCCAAAACACCAATCGCTTCCATCAAGTTTCATCATTTATCGACTTCTCTCAACTATCGATAAATCGACGCTTCACGTCTGCTGCACTCGCCCATTCCTCTGTCCATTGAAACAAAGAGAATTGCATAAGCAAGATTACGCGTGTGGAGCAAAAGCCAAAAGCAAAGCGAAAGCTTTGCCAACGAGCACGAGCAAAAGAGCCGAGCGGCATCAGCGAAAAGTTGCTCAAAGCAAAAGCAACAATCGGCTGTCGCCAGTTTTCAGCTGGCATTACGAGCGCGCGGTTGCCTAACGGTCTTCGGTTGTGTGTTTTGCTCTCCCGATTTCTACCATGTCCAGCAATGGCGGCTTACCATTCCGCTTCACCGACGAGCGTCACATGAAGTTCGTGGAGCTTTACAGCCGTGAGCCGTGCCTCTGGAACCGTCGGCCTTATCTCTGGGGCGCTCGCAATGCCGCCTACAAGCGCATCCAGATGGGCATCAATGCCGAGGCGGAGTCCACGGAGAATCCAATTACCCTGCCCGGTGTCAAGATGAAAATCAAGAACATGCGCACGGGCTATCACCAGGAGCTCAAGAAGATCAGAGCCAATCCGAAATATACGCCGAAAATTCCCTGGTTCGCGCCGCTGCACAAGTTTCTGGCACAGTTTCTGGATAAGGTATATCAAATTTGCATATAATTCAGTTTTTTTGTATCTTATATGTATGTATATGTCGTATAAACAGAAATCGGACGATGAGATAGTGCTGGTAAATACGCCGCCTCTGAAGCGTTTGCAGATCAAATTACCGCGCTTGAAGCCCATCAAGCTGTTGCCGATGGAGTCCGAGGAGAAACCCGAAATCAAAGTGGAACTTGAGCCCAATCAACAGGTGCTTATACCCACGACGTCTATACCGCTAAGTCCGCCACCCCCGTTGCGTCTGATCACGCCGCCAGCCCAACCACCCTCCCCAGTTGAAGTCAACATAATGCCCGTAGCCAGCTCTACTTTAATGGATCGAGGCCGGGCGCTACCAGTTATGGGAGACGATGAGTTTACGTTCTTTGGACTAAGCGTTGCGGCTCAACTCCGGAGCATGCCCCTCTCGAATGCAATGATCATGCAGTCCAAGATTCAGTATATGCTCTCTGTGGAGCGTCGTAGGATCGGCGGCGACACCACAGAGCTTAATCTATTTACTTAAGGAAATGCCTGGAAATGGGAATGGGAAGTGGGAAATCAGATTAGATATACGATATATATTTATATGTATATATATTTATATACTATTGTACGTAAATACGCGAAGTTTTCGAGAAATCAGAGAAATATTTATAAGTATTATTAAGTGATTAATAAAAATATTTTCCTTACTGTTTTATTAATTTAAAAATTATTTTTTAATAGGGAAAATTTTAATATTATAAAAATATAAACTTAAAACTTCATATGAACGAAAAAAAAGATATTATTTAAAAGTCAAAAACTTGTCCTCCCATATTTAAAGTTAGATTAATCATGCGACGTGACTCGTGTCACGCTAGATTGTACAGCACGCGACCATCCCTAATTGCTAAAATATACTCAACATGTAGAAAGAATGTTGGATATTGGTTTGTTCTAAACAAAGAATAAGCGAATATTCTCTAGGCAGAGCATAGAAAGCAAACGCAACGAGCCACATAAACAGAGCGCCAGCAAATGCTAAAGCACAAGGCAAGTACATTAAAAAGCAGAAGCAATAGCAATAGCAATAGCAAAAGCAAAAGCAAAGCGAAACAGTAACGCAAACAGCAATGAAAGCAAACCGTACTGTACCCACGGCTGCGAACAAACAAGCGAACGAGCGAGCGAGTGAGTGAGCGAGCTAAACTGAAGAGAGTATGAGAGCGTGAGAGCATGAGAGCATCAGAGCGTGCGAACGTGAGTGAGTGTGCTTAGGCTAGTCAGAGCGAGAGAGTATGTGACTGAGCGGTGTATGAGTGTGTGGTGTGAACGCGTGTCATTGTGTGGGTGAGAGTGTAGGCTGTGCCGAATCGTCGAATGTTCGCGCTATAACATAAAATTTTGTCTTAATTTATGGCGCAAACTAGCTGTCTTTTTGGCATACATATGTGGCTAAATGCGGCCAGTATGATTCACAAACACCCTACGCGGACATGTACATATGTGTGTATGTACATATGTATGTATGTACCATAGGCAAGCGCTGGCAACAGCAGCTATTACATGTTACATACATAAATACATACATATGTATGCTTATAGATATTGATGTAACTGCATGTGTGTGTGTGTGTGTGTGTAGAAATCGTCGTTCAATTCTCAGACTCAGTCAGAGAAAACTGCGAAAACCGGACGAAAACAACGACAACGGCGACGACAACGACAACGAACTGCTGACTGTGATTGTTGTTGCGGTTGTTATTTATTTTCTTTTTTGTTTTTTTGCTTTTATGAGCAGCACATGCTTATCGTTGTCTCTCTGAATTCAGCAACAACAAAATGCGCTACACTGTGTCAAACACAAGTCGCTTGAAGTATGACACCCAAAAGTTTTACAGTTTAGTTTAACGATCCATGCTGTCTCTCTCTCTCTCTCTCTCTCTCTCTCTCTCTCTCTCTGTCTCTCTGGCTCTTACAACAATTATTGCTGTTGGAGTGAACTTTAAGCAGTGATAAGATAATGTGGCGTAAGACAGAGATAGATATACGAACATACATACATACATACATACATATGTATGTGTGTATATATAAACAATAATTATCTCCCAATTATCCTTTTTGCTTTTGCTTCTAGTCTTGTTTGAGATCCTTTAGGTCGGCTATTGACTGCCCATCTGTCAACCCACCCACCCACAGGCTGCTTCACTTTCGCAGCCCGCCAACAAAATTGGGTCACATGAAGGCGGCTGGATGCATGGCCCAGAATCGCAGCCGACTTTCGCAGCTCGAGTCGAAGCTGGTGTCGCTGGGGATGGGGGTGGTAGTCCTGGTCCTGTTGTTGTTTCAAATCGCGCAACTGCATCGCCAGCCACACACTCGGTCAACACAACAATAGGCAGCACATGAAATGTGTGTTCAAGATACTGAACTTGGCCTTTGCAAGACTCGGTGGGGGCCCTCTCGTGTGGGACCAATCGGCCTGACCGCCTGCCGTCTGCCCAGCTGTCTGGCTGTTTTGGGGCCCCGAGCCACACACACACACGCACACACTCAGCCGAGCGAGCAGCCTCCCATCGCCCTCCAAACAACAAAAACCCATCCGCATATTTTGCGAGCACTCACTGCTCCCACTCGGTATTTATATGCATCATCAGCTGTTCGTGAGAACCGAGCGACCAGAGACAACCGCAGCAGCGACCAGCGACCAGATTCTGATTCAGATTCAGTACCAGAGGCCGCCGGCAGCGCATTACGAGGCAGAAATACTTCAGACTGTAGAGCTGGAGCTTCAGGTGGTCGGCTGCTACCTGTGCTCATGCATGCGCAATCAGGGCTTGGAGTAATTGCACTTGAACTCATTAAGCAGTTTGTTGTGGGATCGAGTGGATCTGGATACGATAAGATTTTATAGTTATCCTAAAACTCTTATCAATTCTATCATATTCTTTGCGAATAATGATTTTTGTATAAATTTAATAAAATATTTTTTATAATATATATTATAAAATATTAAATATGACGGTTAAAAGAGAGTAAGAAAAAAATGCTTTGCATTTTGTTGCATTATACTATAAGGACTATTGTGGACTCTCTAATGATTACCTCTCTTCGATTTCGACTAATAAAATATACATATAAGATATAGCTTTTTCCGAAGCTCTTAACTTGTTGGGAAGTGCACTACAAATTTCCAGTAGAGCCTTTTTCAGACCTACACTTCAACTGAGATTAACTTATACTAAGTTCATAGAATTTTTGAAGATACAAAATATATTATATTTATTTTATATATAATACATACATATATAGAAAATTATTAAACTTTGACTTTACTTGAAAAAATTCCAATATTTAATGATTTTTTAAAAACAACCTTAAGTTTGTATGAAAATTATAATAAATATATGTATATTATATTTATTTTACATATTTATATATAATAATATTTATTTACAAAAAAAAAAAATTAAAATATTTTTAAAAATATCTTTAAGATACTATAAAAAATAATTTTAAAAATAATAGTTTTTTTTTATTACTTTATATAAATTTAAAAAATAAAATATATTTATTATGTATAAATAATATATAACAAGTATAATTATTATTTTATATAAATCTAACAAATATTATATATTTATTTTATATATAGTAAATATATAAAATAAATCTCTCTCCCAATTCGTCCCTCTCTCCAACAAAAATTCCCATCAATTGCCAATTAAAGCTCGAACTTTTGTTGTTGTTGCAAATATGGCATTTGGCATGGAAAGCTTTTGCATAAAGACACACAATTGCATTGTCCTGGATTGTGAACATGAGTATTAGATGTGCATTGCGACAGCATAACGTAACGGTAAACTTAAGAGATACACTGCATCCATATGGCAAGCACATTGGCTCAAGTAGGCGACGACAGGAAGACGCCACTGGACCAAAATGCAAAAAAAAAAAAAAAAACAACAACAACAACAACAAATAAACAGCAACAACAACGACAACAAGTGACTGGCACTCTGCTCTGGCCAGCTCTGTGTCTGGCCAAGCCATCCTGCTGTGTTAAGTATATTTATGTATGTGTGAGAGAGTGAGTGTGCGTATGTATGTGCAGGGTAACTGCAAGATTTTACTCATACAGCCCAAGAGTCAGTCAGTGCCAGTTCTATAAAGGGACCAACGGCAACAATCAGATACACACACACACACACACACACATCGAGGCATATGCGAACCCAAGAATCACGCACAACTGCAACTTAGCTAGCAAACTATGCCGTCCTCAGCGTCAGCTCTTCAAGCTAAACAACATTGTAAGGCCAGCGACCACCCCGAATTTCAATTCTCTAATAGAATGGCAAGATCTATGGGCTGGAGCAGAAACTTTAAAGAATATATGTATATATTATATATTGGAACAAAATTATGGCATATATTTTTAAAAACAAATTTTCTAGGCTTTTAAACTTTAAAAAAATATATTTTAAAAATTTATTTTATATATAAGTAAGAAATTCATTAAAAAATGTGAAATAAATGAAGATATATTTTAATTACAAATTAAATTTAAAAAATTTTTTTTAATTAAAAAAATTGATTTTTCTATAGTTAGAATTAAATTCTAAATTCTATAAGATTTCAAGTAAGATTTTATACAAACAAAATTTTTAAATTAAATTACTTTTAATTAGCTTTAAAAAAAATGCTCATATAATTTGTATTTTTAATAAATACATAAATACATATTTTTGAAAATTTTGTTTTGTGTTTAGAAGGTTGGAAACAACTTTCTTTTTTAAATAAAACTTTTTCAAGGTAAAGTTAGAAGACATTTAAGAAACAAACTCAAAAGACATTTACAAATATATTAAAAATAAGTGTTGTGAAGATAAAAAATAAAACTAAAAAAAAAATTCTTTTAAAATAATAAACAATATATTTTTGAACTTTTAATTTGTTTATTTATTTATTTTTTATATATACATTTTATTTTTGTTGTAAATTTGTTAATATATTATTATTTTACCCAAACAATTTTGTTCGAGCCTAGCCAACTGTTTCACTTGCCTTAATTGGCCAATCAATCAATCAAAAATAAATTATATTTAAGAAGTACATTAATTTCTGTTAGCCAACTCTCCCAATTGCCGCAGTAATTAACAATAATTAGCTTATAAAAATTGTTAAAAACGTGATAATTATCATTTGTCGCTAATGTCATATCAGATCATGCCACACATGTCTTCTATCAATTTCGATTGATGTGTATTAGCTATTATAATCAGTAATTAGTAATTTCAGCATTCAATTATAGGTGGGAAGAGGGTATATGCAGTTCGAGCTGAGCAATGCCTGCTGCGTGGCTCTTATTCAATGTGCCTACCAGTTTGCACTCTGTTTCTATGCTCTGACACACACGCAGCATAGGAAAGGACACACACACAGACATACACATACTTACACTCATACATATATCTATCTATATATATATTCACATCCTGTGTGCGTCGGTTCGTTAGCTCGTTCGCTCCTTCGTGCGCTTCCATTGCTGCTGCTGCTGCTGTTGTCTGGTTTGCATATATCCCGAGCATATATTCCCGTTCATACAGCCGACAATTGCCACCACCGAAACGACTGCAGCCAACAGGCGCGTCTCTCACCTCACAGCAGCAGTAGCAGAAGCAGCAGCGACGGCAGCAGCAGCAGCAGCAGCAACGCAGCGGGCCGAATCTACACCCCCAACCCACCCGATGTCAACGGCCCGTTAGCTTGGGTGCGGGACACAACCGACCGACCGACCGACCGAACGAACAAGAGAGCGAGCGAGCGAACGAACATTCGAGCATTGAGACGGCAAACAACCGGAATAATCGACATCGACCCACTGCACTGTGGGCTGAGCTCCGTATGTCCAACTTCTGCCCAATCGTCAGCATTTTGCATTTTCAGTACATATATTCAACAGATTATTGTGCTGCCCGCTACCAGCGCACAGTGTCCTGAGTTCTATTTTATTTAATACAAAAGCTGATTTATAAATTTTATTTAAATTAAATTTTATAAATTTTATTTTAAATAAAACTTGGTAACAAAATTAATTTTATTTTAAATATTTAAAAAACTTATAAATATTAAAAATATTTTATATAATTGTTAATTAGTAATTTTTTGCTTTTTATTTTGATACTAAACGAGTTCTTCTCTGCTATGCATTTATATACATATACACTGCTGGCCAAAATAATGTGCATAATATATTTTTATTTGCAAATATTTGAATGATTTTTTCGAAATTAAACTTGGAATTTCGAGAAAAATATACTTTAATGTATAAATATTTTAATGTGCTTTTCTTTTTAGTTTTTTTTGTTGCATTTTTTTTATCTTTAATATATATTATATTAAAAAAATAAATTACTAAATAAAAATAATAATAATAGTTAAGAAAAAGCCTTCAAGACTCCAATATTGGCTTTAAGCAAAGCTAATCTTGCTCTCTGTTAATCCATTAATCTTTCAGTTGGAACTTAATATTTCAGTGATTAAAATTACGGTTTATCTGAGTCAGATAAAGTGTCAAATATTATATGGCTACAGCTGATAAAAGTGAAGAGTTTTCTTAGATCGCTCAATAACTTAGCTAAGGAGTCTGCTCAGTCCCTTAGGCCCGCTTTCTATCCATATTGCTGCCTAATTATATAGAGATTCATATTTTAATTGATTGATCTCAATCAAAGCACATTGCTGAACAAATTGGTTGAGCTTTCCGATATTTTCGTATAGCGCCTGGCTCATTGCCTGGACGTGATATACCCTACACTGAATGCGGCACATTGATTTTTGCAGCGTATTGGCTCTGTCGCTGGGGGCCCGGTTGTGGGCCCCGTGAGCTGTTTGCTTGCATAGATACAGATACACACACATATACATGTACACACACACAGTTACAGATACAACGCAGTCGCCGCTGCTGTTGTTGCGCCCCTCCGTACGCCCGCCCACCCGCTCTGGCTCTGACACTGCCTATTTCGCTCGCTTGCTCGTTGGCTCGTTCGTTGCGGGCCTCTGCTACTACGGGCTGTACTCTGACTGCGGCTGTCTGTGGGCTCACCAGAGCGAGATACTCGTACTGTATAGTCAGAGCTTCAAACTGGTCGAAATTCAGGCTGCGCTACACTCGACCAGCTTTAACGGTTTCTACATGCAATTAATGATATTGATAATTGATTAATTAAATTCTTATTTTAGACTTGAATTGGGCTTAGCAATAAGAATATAAATTTTATTTATATCTTTTGCTGAAGTTTTCAAATACATACATATATATGAATCTTAAAATTGCAAATTTGATTTATATTTAAATTGAAAATATTATGAAAATGATTTTCAATATCTATATTTACCATTAATTTACTTAAGTATGTTGTATATATGTATGTATCTTTGACTAAAATATGTCTATACATTTATCTTAAATTTATCTAAATGATGACAAAATATTTTAATGTAAATATCAAATTTTATATCTCTCTAAAAAAATTAATAAAATAAATAAAAAGACGAAAATGATAAATATTAAAAATAAATAAATAAACTTAAAATAAATAAAAATAATACAAAAATATTATTAAAAAAATAAAATAAAATAAAAATAATTTGATTAATAATAAAAATATACAAAAATAATATTTTTGTGCATATTTTTGGTTATTAAAATATTTATTTTTAATCTTTTAAAAATATAATATAAAAAATATATTTAAAAAATTGTAAGCTTAGTTCTGAGTAGAAGAAAAATGATAAATAAAAAAGAAAAATAATGATTGAGTTGAAAGACTATAAGCTAGATAATAATTTAAGGTCTAATTGTATTTTGTTTATTATTATTTTGCATGAAAATATGGAAATATTTCAACTTATTATTTTTAATAAAATATTTTATAATACTTTAATAATATTGTAGCTATTATGTATTTTAATTTTTTTTTTAAATTCAAAATTAAATATATATATTTTTTTATTTTTCAAGCCTTCATCTAAACCTCATTGCATTTCCCGATCAACTTCCCAACTGCCAGCAAATCCCAAAAGCTCTTGCCCCATTTTATTTAATTCCGCCCCATTAAACTAATATTTATAAATTATTAACAAAATCAATATACAATCATTCAGACTCTTCATAGAGCCCACTGCCATCCAAAATTCCTAGCCAACTAGTTGGGAGTGTGCAGTAAACCGTTTGGCGCAGGGCAAGCCAGAGCAAAGCAGCCACAGCCACAGCTACTACAATCAGCGGGCAGACGGCCATATTCAGTGCTGTTGCCATTGCCGGTTGCTGTTGGGCTGCCCCCCTTTGCCGCCCCGCTGAGCTCTACATACGCCCCTCGCTCGACGAGTGTGCTGCTGCTGCTGTCGCCGTCGCTGCTGCTGCCGCCGCTGCTGCGGCTGCCGTGTGTTCATATACCGAACGAAATTTTTGTTCAGCAACGCATACATTGAAAGCAGGCACTCGTACGTGTGCGAGAGTGTATGTGTGTGTGTGTGAGCTGTACTGTGTGTAGCCGTTGCCTCTGCTTTGCGCACATAGTACTAGAGCGAACAAACCAACGAAACGTACCGAGCGAGCGAATGAACGAAACACAGACAGACGCACACACACACACGCATATACAGAGAAGACACGCATACGAAATATACATATACAGATACATTTTCACTGCCTGCGTTTGCGTCGTACTCGTACTGGTGCTGGCTGTGCTTGGTCTCTGCCTCTGGCTCTGGCTGGCTTTGCCTGCCTGCTGCTTGCTCGCTGGCTCGCTGGCTGGCTGGCTGCCTGCCTGGCATTCATTCTGTGTATTTGATATTCCACTGAAGGCAAAAGCTGTACGTACGTACTACGCTGCTGAACAAACCGAGACCGATACAGCAACTGAGAGCACAGTACAGCAGTACAGCGAGCGACTGACTTGAGTTTTTAGTAGAAGAAAATTTATAAAGTGAACAAACAACAGGCAAAGGCCAGTGCACACTGAAAATATAACCACGAGTCGATATATCGACGACGGGCCCAGCAATTAAAAACGCTAATTTGGCGACATTTTCGTACGGGTGAGTGAAAAGTGTCTCACTATGATTGATTTCTCATTGTATTCGCAACACGAATTGACCAAAATGCGTCGCCGATGCGGCCATTTATTATATAAATTTTGCTAAATAAAACTAAGCGACCCAAATTTGTCGCTGTGCTATCAGAAAGCGCAAAAGGTGGCCCCGGCCTGGTCGGGTCCGGCCTGGCCAAAAAGCCAAAGACCCAGAGATTCATTCAAATTAGTATCTTTTGTCCCAGAAATCTCTTGATTTCGTTCCGTTGTAGTTGACGTTGTCATCATCATCATCATCGCCATCGCCATCGCCGTCGTCGTCGTTCTTCTGCCCCGCATTGTTGTTGCTATTGAATTTAAATTTTGAATGCGCGCGCTCATAATATTGACGGTTATTTTTTGAAAATGCTCGACGGCTGCAACACCTGCTCAATTATTCAATGGCCAAATAGGTGCGAATCGAACGCATGCAAATTACAATTTATGCAAATGCCGATCGTAATTCATTAATTGTGATTAATTTCTGGCATTAAGTTAACAAAACTAGTCCAGTGTTGTAAAATGCTGTAAACACTTATTTGTTATTGTCTTTTGTGGTGGAGCGGTGAGTGTGGTGCGGGGGGTTTTTGGGGGTATCTGATGGCAGGCATTTGTTGTAGATTTGAGCGCGTGAGCGTCGGGCGGCGGGGGTTTGTCGGGAGGGGGGCAGGTGGGCGGCATATTTGGTTATATGTGACGACGACGACGACGACGGCGACGACGACTACGCTCATGACATGACGGCGGATAGCATGGAAAGCCGAGGGGTAATGAAGGCAGGGGGCGGTCTGCAGGGGGGTGGCGCTGGTGGTGAAGAGGTAGGCGAGTGGCAGCGGCGCCGCTGCTGCCGCGGCAAAATGCTACTGGCATTTCGTTCGCACAAAGCTTGTTCGCTCCACGCTTTTTATATGGCTGTAGCAATAAGCAGCCAAAGCGTACAGTCACATCAAAAATAGTCGAACATGCGCGTGCCTACGAGTAAAACCAGCGCTCAGCGGTGTGGGGAAATACAGTGGCGCACATTATTAATACAAATAATAATAGATTGAAAAAGAAATAAAAACAAAAATATATTAATTCAAAAAAATAAAAAAAAAACTATAAAAAATAAAGAATAATAATACTTAAAAATATTTTTAAAATAATATATGCTAATAATAAAAAATAAAAAATTTTTAATTTTTAAAAATATTAAAAAAATTGTATTCAACTTTTGACATTAATTAATATAAAAAACATTTAATCCTAATATTAAAAATATTTTTTAAAAATAAAAAAATCTATCCCAATATGTATTATAATTATATTTTTTGTATAAATTATTTAAAAATACATTTTTGTATTCATTTAAATATTTTAAGTTTATTATTTTCCTCAATATAATTTTTTGTTTATTATTTAACTATTCTAAAACTAATATTTCATCTACGCCCCTTATTAATTGATTAGCTATTGGGTGCTTGCTTAATTTCACACAACCCTTCCAATATTCAGGGACTGCACTGTGCATGCGCTGTACAAATTCCATAGCGCAGCCAGTCCAATGCGATGGTCCACTACTGTTGCGGCCACCGCAAAAACGCAAATTATTTTGCTCACACACACGCACGTAGCAGGCGGTAGCTGTGCGCACGTAATTTGCCACCACTGTCGGCCACTACATACAGTTGCCCGTCTGCCTGCGTTCGCTCTGCTCGTTGCCCGCCCTCTGCCGTCGTCGTCATCGACGTCGTCGTCGTCGTCGTCGTCGTCAACGCTCTATGTTGGTTGGTTGGCTGGCCTGGCCTGGCTGGCTGTTCGACTCTCATATACAGATACTTTTGCTGCCGCCTGCCTGTACTGCGCTCACTGCGGCTCCGGCTCTGTGTATTATTTGATGGTCTCGCTGTTCACTCGTTCGTTCGGCTCGCCTCTGCGTGTGTATGTTTCGCCTCTGCTTCTGTTCTGCTGCCGCTGCTGCTGCCTGCCTCGCTTCGCCTCGCCTCGCCTCGTCTTGCACTGCCTCGCTTTGCTTTGCCTTTGCTTTGCCTTTGCTGGTACAGCTGCTTCAGTTGAATTTCAGTTCAGTTCAGTTTTCTATAGACACTCGCAGTACATTTTGTTCAGCGTTCAGAGTGTTGTTCAGTGCCAGTGCCAGCGCCAGTGCGAAGCAAATTTCTAGTCCGAGCCGGGCCAAGAGTGAAGTGTAAACACACACAGCAACAACAGCAGCAGCGGCAACAGCAACAGCGGCAGCCAGAGCAAAGTACGTACGTATACCAGAAATAAGAGTATTTTTCATTAGTCGTCTGTGGGTAATAATTTTTACACTGGCGTTTAGTGTTAGGCCCACGGGGCGTCGCGTTTACAGTGTGCGTCAAATTAGTTGGACAGCCTCTGCTGATTATTCTGTTCTAGTTGGGCTCTCTGGCATGGGTTGGCCAATGTTATCATCAACTAAATTGATTAACAGCTGAAATGCTGAACAGGCCATGTTGAATTGGAAATGCGATTATTGATTTGATTATTTATTTGGTGTAATAAATAAATGTTGCTCAAATTAATTAACTATGATTAATATATCAATTAATTTCGCAACTTTAAATAATAAATTAAAATATTGTTATTTAATTTTTTTAAAATTTTGAAATTGACTTTAAAATAAATAAAATTCGGAAATTAATTTTTAAATCAATTAAAAAATTAAAAATAAAAGTAAAATAAACTATGTATTAATTTATTAAATAAAATGTAGAAATTTATTTAAATATTTAACATTTTATTAAAAAATATTTTTAAAAAGATTTTTTATTAAGGTTATAACTTATGTTTTTTATATAAAAAAAATAAATATTTCCTTTATTTTTATTTTTTTTTTTATTGAAAATATTGGTTACATTTTGCAATATATATTTTATATTTTTTATAAATTACATTAATTAGCAGCAATTAAAAATTGTTTATATATAAACTCCGCTCAATATTACTTGCCACGCCTGTAATCGCATCCAATGGCAGTACGTAGCGTTCGCTTTGCATTTCGTTTCCGATTTCGATTTCGATTTCAGTTATTGTTTCAAGACCGATCCAGACTTGCCGCTGCCTGCCCACCCACCTGTCGACAGTCCAAGTGGCGATCCCTGAGGCACACGCCCATGCACCAAGTCCTTCACTTCATTGTGCGTGTGTGGGTCCCGCTGCCGGCCCCAATTGCTTTAAACATTTCAGTGCGTTGCGTTGCGTCTTCTGCCTTATCACATGGCAATGCAATTGTCGCCAAGTCGCGCCGGCTGTCGGCGGTCACGTTTCCCATTCAAGTATCCAGTGCAATTTGCTCATATTTATTTTGCTTGAATTGCATTTTGCAGCTGCGTGCGCAAAATTGCCCGGCGGAATGCATTTCCCTCGCTCTTGATGAAGTTTCAGCTCTCTGACCGTGAAATCTGATTAGTAATTGAGAAAGCGTGAACTCCCTCACTCGCAGATCCCCCCTTAAGAAACCTGTGCAAGATTAGCAAATCAAATCATAAACATTTCTTATCAGACTGAGAGCTTTAAGCTCAAAGCTATGCTTTGAGTGTTGATCTGTCTGCAGCTGAAAGTCTGGGAATATGATTATACATATATTTACATCAAATTTAATAACAATTTAACAGATAATTAATCGAACTAAATTTTGGGGTATTTGAAATTAAATTATATATAAAAAAAATTAAAAAAAAAAAAATTAAAGAAATACATATGTATATAAAAATAAAAGCTAAAAATCGGGTATTTAAAACAATATAGAAAAATATATATAACAAGAATTCTTTTTATTTATTTAAAAAAATTATATATATAAAATAAATGAATATAGCATAACTAGATAATAAAATAAAAATAATAAAATAAAATAAAAATAAAAATAATAAATATAAATAATATTATTTAAATAAAAATGTTTTTTAATATAATAAAATAAAACATAATTAAGTGAAATAAATTTCACCTATTTAAAATAAAAATATGAACAAAGAAATATTTTCATTTATAAAAAATTCTTTAATTAATCTAATTATTTTAAAATAAATTAAATATATATTTGTATATATAAATCAAAAATATTTATTAATATATATAAATAAAAGAGAATTAATCTAAATGTATATGAAGGAATTTGAAATTCAATTTAAAAAAAGAATATATATACATATATAATAAAGATTGTTATTTAATTTATTTTTAAATAAATAAAAGATATATAGCATTCATTTATTTAAATTTATTTTTTTAAATTAACTAAATATTTATTTAATTTTTATATGTAATAACATATATTTAGATTATCTATGTATATATATTTTTTTAAATTCTCACACAAGTAAACACTTCAATCCAAACTCAAATCCATCGCTAGTTGCTCCGACTTCCATGATATTTTGTCGCTGATTTCGTGCTGAGCTCGATTTCCGCATTGTTTATTTATTTTGTATTTGTGCTTTTTTTTGCATTTCGCGCGCGATTTGCTTATGCACTCGCATCGCGAACACTCGAACGCAAACTAAAATGGCGCCAAAAGTTTGACACACTACCTGCAGCGGGAGAGCAGCGCGGAGCGAGCGAGAGAGAGAGAGAGAAAGAGAGAGAGAGTGGTACAGTTGAACTGACAGCGTGCCGCATTTACAGTTGTGCCGAAAGCTCTTTCGCGCCATTTTCACTTGTTCAAAGCGAACTTTGCCGCCTCGTGGGCGGTCGATGCGATAATGAATCGCCGACGTATTGCCACACGGCGCAAAGATCTGTGTTTGTTCGCTTTTTATTGTTTCAAAAAGCTCGCGAGGCTTGGCCATTGTTGTTGTTCTCGCTTGTTGTTTGCTGATCATCGCCTGTCAACTGATTAATGTATGCCTGTGTTAATGCACTTGTTGTTTTGACAAAGCTCTCTCGCTCTCTCGCTCTCTCTCTCTCTCGCTCTTTGTTAGCTAATCGCTGAGGCCATGCTCAAGTGACTGTGTAATTTATTTTGTTTTGATAAAAAATAAGCAAATGAAGTCGAAAGCGAAAAACAATCAAACACAAAGGCAACATGAGCACGACAATGCTTTGGGCTGCTTTTGTAATCATTTTTGTTTGTTTTTATAATGATTATGATTAATTATGAGTAATTAACTAGTAAAAAATCTTTAGAATTAAAAAATAAATCTTTAAAAATAATTTGCTATTAAAAAAATATTTACCATAAATCAAAAATATATTAAAATAAAAATTAAACATATTTTACATAATTTGTATAAAAAAAATTCGAGTCTTCTACACCTAAAACAACTGAATTTGTTAGCGTGCCTCATAATTGCTGCCATGACTGTACGCCAAATGTCAGCTACACTTCTCGAAAAGGTTGTGTCGCAAAACTCAAACAAATTATTCGCAGTCAGCCATACTTTGTAGCTGGGCCATAAAAAGTCACCACTGTACAGCGCGCACTAACGGTAAACGTCAGTCACATAGCAAAACACACACAAAGACAAATGTATATATAAATATATATACATACATATATAATATATACTTACGTATATTGCCACATATAACGGTTGTTTGCCTGCTGTCGACATCCACTGCGCAAATCCCTGTAAAAGTATCTACCCTAAAATGCTGTCACTGCGCACTAGCTCGAGCTCGAGCTGGAGCTGGAGCTGAAAGTCGCATTGAGGCAACAATTTTACAGTTTGAGTTCGTTGTTTTTGGGTGGTTCGGGTGGTTTGGGTGGTTACACTGCGCTGCAGACAACAACCACTGAGCGTTCCAGCAGCGCAGTCGACGTCAGCTGCTGCGTTGTCGGCATTAAAAATGCTATAAACACACAGACACACACACACACACACACACATTCACACTCACACACACACACATGGGCAGAGATAAGCAGAAGCCGCTGCCGTAATTTTATGCCTGTGTATATTTGTATTTGTCTGTGTATTTTCCTGTGTATTTTCCTTTCAGCAATTTCACATTTCGTTCATGTGACGCGTTGACTGCGACGTCGGCAGCGACGCCAGCGTCGTTTTGTGCTTTTCAATTTTAGATCAACGCTAAAATGTCGGCCCTGCCTCATTTTGTATGCCATTTAATATCATTTGTTGTCCTTTCCTTGCCAATCCATTCCATGCCTCGTTCCCGTTATCCCCAGCTAGTTATCTATTATGCATGTGTGTGGGACGACGCACCACGCTGCGTATGCGTAACGTACACAGTTTTTGATACACTAAATAATCAGCTCATGCGATGCGAATGGCGATATGTGACTAATGACAGCATTGCCAAACACAAATTGTGGGCTTATAGTCGAAACTAAAATATTAATTAGAAATTGAGCAGGTGAGAGAAGGCTTTTAACAGCTTTAAATTGGCAATAAATATATATATAAATATATATGTGTATATATGTCATGCAGGATACATAGTATGTGTATATATATCATACAATATTATAATAACATATAGATCTATAATAACTTTCACAATTGTTGCTCTCAGCAGCTCTTACCTTTGGCTGCCCTTATAAGTATGCTATAAATTTTTTCACACGTTTCTTTTTGCATATAAATGCAACTGTTTGCCTTAGCCTCGCTCAAACAACATGTAAAATCTTCTAAAATTACATTTTCTTATTTTTAAAAATATAAGACATTATTAAGTTAATTTTTAAATTTTTAAAAAATTTAATTTATATTTATTTTATTATTCTATATTTCAATTGCCATCAACCGACATTTTCTATAGCATACCTTTGGGCGCAGCTCAAAACCTCAAGTCTTGCATCAAATCTCTGCAGCCTTGCACATTTTGCTGTCCACATCTTTAAAGTTATGCATAAATAACGCCGCCTAGTCACCTACATGCTACACCTATCAATTGGCAACAGCTTCGGCCTGCGACGCCACACGCACACGCCAGACAAAATGTATTTCGCTTTCGATTTTGTAGGTGGCTGGCTGACACAACACCATGGCATATATGCATGCATATATGTATGCATATATATAAATACACTCGACATGTGTTGTGCTCAGCGAAGGAATCCTTTTGGTGTTGCCTTGTGCATCACGTGTTGCCGCCTCGTGTGGCGACATTGACAACGTCACTGCGTGTGTGGAGGCAGCAGCAGCAGGCTGCTGAGGGCGTAACAGTTGCGCGCGTTAAACTAACAACAACTTTGCCGCCATTTGCCGGTGGCTGTTGCTGAAGCGGCTCATGTGGGCGCCATTGTTGGCTAATATACGCAGCTGTCGCTAGCTGACCACTGCCTGGATTTGTCTTTGTGATTGATATGAGTGCAGCTTTGCCGCCTGCCCCCAGCTGCCAGCTGCTGCGCTCGTTGATTTATTGTGCTCTGTGCAAGTGCCCAGCTCTGTGGTTTGTTAACCCAATTGTCGTAGCTTCTCGTCAGCAGCAGCAGCAGCAGCAGCACCATCATTGCTGTCGTCTCTCAGGGCTGTTGCTGTTGTCGTTGTCTCGTGCGCGTTGCGTTATTTGTCAGCATTTCTCAGTATTTGGGTCAAGTGCATGGAGGCGCTTGTCTGACGATGATGATGATGTTGCTCTGGCTGTTATAGCATTTGCATACTGTAGTTGAAGTTTAGGCAGAGTTCATCAGCCATTGAGTTACTTTAGCTGCAGCGAGTTTATGGCTTAACCAAAAACTGTTTCACGGCAGCTGCAGTCCCTGACCATATTGCTCTTTATATACAGTCATTGTGTGCTTAAAAGAGCATTGCCCTGATTTTACATATTTACAGGTGTGGTATATGCACTTCAATGCATTGGTCCATCGAAAAGTGAATTGCAATCGACCACACACACACAAACACACACACACACATACAGATGTATAATTGAGTAAATTATGTACCCAAATATACAGATATATATACACGTATATATATAATAATTGAGTCTATGTGCACATAAAAAAGACTGCAGCAGGCATATGCTTGCTGCCTATATATGTATATGCTTATGTGTGTGGGTGATTGTATAAGCCGTGTACAGTTGCCATCACGAATATTTGATGCACATTTGTGTATATGGCAATATGAAATTATTGAATATTTAAGCTGCACGCAAAGGCATACAGAAATATGAGGCAAATTATGATAAAGTGCAGAAAAAGAGGCTTATGAAATGCAAATTAAATTGTAATAATGATATTCAATTAAAATAAATTAAAATAATGAATAATAACTGTACATGAATAAAATTTATAAAATATAAATTTAAATAAAACATAAATAAATTAAAATTATTTGCATTGTTATATATCAATATATTTCATAAAAATATAAATGAAAGCTATAAATAATTTTTATTGCTATAAAATGTATATTAAAAATATGAATATTAAAAATTTTTTAAAAATATTTAATAAATATTATATAAATCAATTAAAATAAAAATAATAATTAATATATATTAATGATAAAAAATAATAATAGTAATAATAAATATAAATAATTTTTTTTTAATATTACAAATATTAAATCTTAAAAATAAATATTTAAAATATGAAATACTAAATAAATAAATATTTAAAATATTAAATATTAAAAAATAAATATTAAAACTATTTAAATATAAAATAAATGTTATATAATTCAATTAAAGAATTAATAATAACTGTAAATGATTTATATTCTTATATAATATAAACAATTTCAATAACATGAATAATTTTTATTGTTGCATAATTTATATTAAAAACATAAAATAAATATTATATACTAATAATACTAATAATACATTAAATATATATTAAATACAAATGTAAATAATAGCTGTAACATATATTCTCATTGTTATATAACAAAGCAGTCGAATTTCCCTTTTGCTTCTAGTGTCAACAGGATTGTAGTAGGAACAGGGCTTTAGTAGACCCAGAGAGAGAGTTATTGCTACGTTAGTCTTGACTAAGCATTTGATTTTATTTTTGTTTACAGCTCACTCTAAGGGAGGTGGCAAATACGATATATAAAATATAAACAAATCAGCGTAAAATCCACAAAAATCCAAAGCAAAGATGAGCGGCGAGCGTCCGAAGCGTCCACTGTCAGCGTACATGCTGTGGCTGAACGAGAACCGCGAACAGATCAAAAAGGAAAATCCCGGCAGCAAGGTCACAGATATTGCCAAGCGCGGCGGCGAGCTGTGGCGCGGCTTGAAAGACAAAACTGTAAGTGGCTCTTACCCACACCTCTCACCTGCAGATATACTTAATATTATATTATCTTTTAGGAATGGGAACAGAAAGCCATCAAAATGAAAGAGGATTACAATAAGGCGGTCAAGGAGTATGAGGCAAATGGCGGCACCGACTCCGGTGCGCCCAAGAAGCGAAAGAAGGTGGCCGCGAAGCCCGCCAAGAAGGCCAAGAAGAAAGAGTCCTCCGAGGAGGACGAAGAGGACGAGAGCGAGTAGATGCCCGCGCGGCGTTCGCATCAGTTTTAAAATACATTTTACTAATGTAATTTTTTAAGTGACATAAAACAAATGAAAAAAAAAAACAAAAAACAATTAAGAAAAAAAAACAAGAAAAAAAAAAACACAAAAAAAAAAACAAAACCTTAAACCTTTAAATATGCACTTAAAACAAACAAACAAAACAACAACAACAACCACACCAAGAACCATAATATAAGTTAAAACATAATTTTCAGTCAAACACAAACAAAAAGAAAAAAACACAAAAAAAAAACATAAAAAACACACAAAACAAAAAACTAGCAACTGTTTCTTTATAGGTTTGTGCGTATGTATGTATGTATGTATGTATGTATCCATCTACAACAACTATTTCATTCTAAAGCGTTTCTCAAATTCCTCATACGCCGGGTGGAACGCGCTGCGTGCCTCTGCCCGGCTTACACATCGTCGCATCTGTAATTTGAGGTTTTTCTTATTTTTATTTTTTATTTTTATTTCTTAGTTCGTTTTTTCATGGCATCTAATGTAAATGTTTATGCATAGCGTTCCACAGTTTTGTAGGCGAGACGCTGGGTAAAATCATTTTATGATGCGCAGACTCCGCAGCAACTTCAGTGCGCCGCTGTTTGCGTCCAGCGCTTTCCTTATTCGTCCTTTTAGCAGACGTTCTCACTTTAATTACATACAATTAATGCAAGTTTAAAAACCACAATCCAACAAGTTATATATACATTTTAATATATACATAAGTATATATATGTAATTTAAAAGATAAAAAAAAAAAAAACAAAAACAAAACAAAACCAACAAATATGTAATTGTAAATGTAGAGCTGAACGGAATATTATTTAAAAATATATAAATAAAAAACAAATTTAAAAACTTTAATCATGTGTTTTAATGATGAGTATTAGACCTAATTTAATTAACATCTTTAAGTTGTGCTTCTTTAATTACTGAATTTGATTTTAGAGTTAAATAAAATTTTTTTTATAAATATATATATACTTTTTAATATTTAGAGATAGTTTTTATAGTATAGCATATTTATTTTTATGGCTAACAATTTTTTAATAATAATTTTTTAATATTTTTGGAATAATTAGTACAAAAAAATAATATAAATTTGCTAAATTAAAGCTCTCAAAACATATAAACAATTTGTTAATAATTGACATTTGACTCACAATCATTTTTCATATTTTTTATAATTTTCTAAATATGATTGCAATTTTATAAATATATTTTAATGAAACCATTTATTTTTATTATTCAAATATTTTTTAAATATTTTGGAAATTAAATTAAATTTTTAAAATATTTTTATATCATATTTTTAATTATTATTATAATATATATTTTTTATTTTATTATTATTTTTTTGTATTATATTTAAATATTTATTTTAATAATTTCAGTCAGCTATAAAAATCTCTGCAAAGTTTGCCAACTTAAAGCTCCGCATAGCATTAGCTTTTACTTAACAGAACCAGCTGCTGTTATTGCCGCTGTTAACCGTCGGTTATTATTTGAAAACTCCTCAGACTCTGTTAACCAACTGCAACTGGCGTGCAGCTAATAGTGCAATAACAAATTTGAGTATAAATATAAGCTAACTGCAAATAAATATAAATAAAAATATAAATTTGTTAATTTAAGCATTAATTTGCAGTTAAATAAGTTTTTATAGTACGACTTCCCATCAGATTTCGCACCACGGTACCAGCGCCTGCGCCTTTCTTTGTGTCAAAGTGCCAAGACCAAGTCAGCTGCTGCTGCTGCTGCTGCCACGACTGCTATCTAGTTTATTATCAGCGTTTAGCAAAGGAGGTGAGTGGCCAACTAGTTGCCTGCGTAGTTTCTCTATGCAAATTAAATGCATTTCAAGTCTGCAGAAAAGCTTTGAGAGCATTCAAAATAATTATATAAATATTTGAAATAGTTGAAAAAACATTTAAAAGTTTAATTAAAATTACCTCTAAAAGTGTTCTGGCAACACACACCTGTTGCGCTGCTCAGCCTTGCTTTGTTCGTGCCCCAAGCTGCAGCTCTGGGAAAAATCAATAAAGTTCTGAAGCATATGCCAGTGATAGGCGCCTGATAAGAGCAATTGGTCACGAAGTAATGGCATTTCGCATTAATCATGCGCCGCGTGCGCCACGCAACGAACTCTCTTTTAATTACAGAACAGAAATGCCGAACTAAGCGCGACGACCCTGAACCTTGAACTGGCAGTGAACTTGCACGGAAGTCAACAGAGCAACAACAAAGGCAACGGAATGATGACCAGCAAAGGGCGCAGTCGTAAGGTAAGCAGCGGGCAGGCCAAATGAAATATCATCTAAATATTGTGGTATCAAAAACTTTTATTCAAAAAATTATTTTGATCAACGCTTGTTGTGCAAATGCTCGCGATTCTTGCGCCTGAGGGCGGCACGTCGAGAGCCGCCTTTGGTCTGGGAGTATCTGTCCGTTTGCTTAGAAATTATACAACACTGTTTCTAGTTCTAGAACTTACATAATTATCGATAAGACGCTCTAATATGTCTGTGATATATATAGAAGAAGCGCAGACTGCTTGGAATATCAGCAATTTTCGTGCTTAATCAAACAAATTTTACAACACTGTTTCAAGCACTGATCTAATTATCGATAAGACGCTCTGAACGAATACTAATTACATCTGCGACAGACAGTAGCTCACAGCTTTTTTTCAATCAGCAGCTTCAAAATAAAGTTTGTTGGGCTATAAAATCTGAACTATAGGGTATATGCAAAAAATTTAAATGCAGGTTGTTAGTGTGATGCTTAAACTAAATAAAAATTTATTCATTTATTTTTTAAATATTTTTTCAATATTTAATAATGCTTAAAAACTACAAAATGAGACCAAAACTGAAGTCAAAACTGAAAAAGTTAATGGCATCTGTCCCAATTATTTATTCCAAATATTTATTTATTTATTTTGTAACATTTTTTTTTAAATTTTTAATAATGCTTAAAAATTTAAAAGTGGGACCACAACAGAAGTCACCAAAAAGTTGGTGGAATCTATACCAAAACGGCTTAAAATAGTAGCTAGCCAAAAGGCTGGTCACACCAAATATTATTTTTTTGTTATTTAAAAATACACTTAGCTTTAATAATCATGTTATATATTATATGCTACCAAATATTAATTTTTTTTTTTAATTTAAAAATATACTTTGCTTTAATAATCATGTTATATATTATATGCTACCAAATATTAATTATTTTTTTTTTAAAATTTAAAAATATACTTTGCTTTAATAATTATGTTGACCTAATAATAATTTTTTTTTAAATATAAAAATACACTTAGCTTTAATAATATTATTTCATAGGCGTTTGAAATAAGCAGTGGCACTGTTTTGGTCTCATTTTGTAGTTTTTAAGCATTATTAAATATTGAAAAAATATTTAAAAAATAAATGCATACATTTTGTATTAGTTTAAATATTACACTAACGAGCTGTGTTTAAATTTTTTGCATAGTTCAGATTTTATAGCCCCACAATTTTTTTTTTAAGCTGCTGGTTGGATTAAGCTCTGAGCCACTGTATATAAGAGAAGCGTAGAATGCTAGGCATATTGGCGATGTGCAGTGTTCAGGGTATCTCCCAGTCGAGCAGTCTCGATTTGAGCATAGTTTTAAGTTATTTCTTGCTCGTTTCTCTAAATATAAGTCCTTCGCTGCCGTAGTATGCGACATTAACTCCACTTTTTATGCTTTTCGTGCCTCAGCTGATATCGTCTATGAGTTCTTGATTGATTAACTAGTATTTATAGTGGTCTATGTGGCAGCATATCTAGTTATAAACGGAGTTGATTGAACGTCCTTCGCTGAGCAATGAAATGAAAGCACTCCAACTGCCTTTGCCTAATGGCCCACGGCCGTCGTCTGCCGTCTGATAGATGGATGAGGTGCAGGGGCTGTGCTGGGGCTGCGCTGGGGCAGCTCAATTAAGTCGATTCGATGGGATTGTGCGGGCGTCCCGGGGCAATTAGCATGCAAGGCACAGACGTAGTTTGTTTGTTTTAGCTTTTTATTGAGTTTGCGTGACGCCAAGGTGGTTTGGCCAGCGCTAGGGCCAGTCGACTCAAGTTTGCTTCATTCGCAGTTGAATCAGCGCAGCGCGCAGCTCGACGCGGAGGCAAGTGCAGCGCTGTTGAAGTCATCGCCCAACATCTTGGAGAACTTTGCCTACGACGAGTTCCAGGCACAGGCACATAGGCAACTCAAGCGCATGGCCACCTTGCCGGGTCAGGTGCCGCGGCCGGCGGCCTCGCCGCGCTTCTGCGAGACGCTGGAGCGTCACGCTTTTATGCGGAACGTGATTAATACGCGGCCGGAGCCGCAGCGGCGCTACTCCACGCCGGGCGAGAAGGAGGCGAATGTGCGCCGCAGCCTGGAGGAGATCTCCAAGGACATCAAAGAGATTGAGCAGTTCGTGAGCGCCACGGAGCAGCTCATGCAGCGCGAGAAGGAGCAGGAGTCGGCCGCCACTCAGCGCAAGCGCGACAAGGAGAACAAGGCTCCGAGTCCGGCCAAGCGCATCTGCTTCAAGATCAACGCCTACAAAGCGCCGCAGCGACGCCAGCGACCCCACAGTCCGCGCTTCTATCAGTCGCGCCTGTATTTCCGCAATGGGCGCATCGGCTGCGTGGACGCCGAGCGTCCGGGTCAGGTGAACAACATCGAGAGCACCCATGCGCTGGTCAAGCACATACTGAAGCACGAGAAGCCCCTGGTCAGTCCGGACAGCGTGCGGCGAGTGCGGCAGCCGCAGTACGTGGAGCTGACGCCGCTGCCGGGCGCCGTGGACGAGCCGGATCCGGTGGCGGCTCAGCGTGCGGCGGAGTTGCGCAGCGCAACGGGGCAGGTGCTGCTCGATCAGGCGCTGGAACCGGATCAATGTGAGGCTAGTTCCCAGCCCATGGAGGATGAGGACGAAAAGGACGTGCAGATCTGCTACAACGAGTCGCCGGAGCAGCAGAACAACGACCGCAACATGCGCACCACGCGCTCCTCCTCGCTCAACGAAAGCGAGATTGTGGCCGTCGTCGAGGAGCAACCTCATCGTCCCAGCAGCGCCGGCAGCCTGGACTCCCAGGGCCAGCAATTCCTGCGCGACCAAGTGCGGCACTTGGTGCGCCGCTTCACGGCCCGCGCCAACAAGGTGAAGTCCCGCATCGAGCTGCCGCCGACACCCTCGTCGAGCAGCGCCAGCTCGCCCACGCCGCCGCCAGGGCAGGCAGCGCTGCATGCGAGCACCAAGAGCCTGCATCCGTCGCCCGAGCACAAGGTGCGCCTGGTGCCCGCCGGCCAGTCGCCGCACCGCGGACGCCTCTTCGAGGCGGACACACCACGCTCCAACGTCTGGCTCTGCTCGAGCCTCTGCGGCGCCAACAACGATGAGCGCACGCTGGATCCCCAGGGCAAGATCTACATCTCGTGGCTCTGCGTGGTCTCCCTCTCGTTCCTCTACAATGCCTGGGTAATACCGCTGCGCGCCTCCTTTCCCTTCCAGACCAAGGCGAACACGAACATCTGGCTCGCCTGCGACTTCTGCGCCGACATCATTTACCTGCTGGACGTGGTCTTCTTCAAGCATCGCGTCATGTATCTCTTCGAGGGCTTCTGGGTCAAGAACAAGAATCTAACGCGCAAGAACTACATGAGGAAGCTGCAGTTTAAGGTGGGTAAACGGGTCCTTTAACCAAAGTCCTTCCATATCCCCCATCTCTCCCGCAGCGATCTCGTAAACTACAAAACCTAGAGACCTGAAACTTTAAGTATATATTTGTGGTAACCATACGCAGCATGAGCATATTATTTTTTTTCGATAACTCATTCCATATTATCGATAAGACCGATATGTTTTCTTTTTTCAAGCATAACTTGAATGCAATTTGAGCTAAAGACTTCAAATTTGCTTTAAAAAACCGTGAAATGATTAGAATGATAATCTGTTTACATCCACAGCTGGATCTGCTCGCCCTGCTGCCCCTGGAGCTCTTCTATCTGAGGTACGGCACTGGCGCTGTTTGGCTGCGCTTTCCACGTTTCTTCAAGATTCAAAGCTTCTGGGAAGTCTTTCGTCTGCTGGATCGGGTCATCTCCTCGCCGCATTTCGTAAGTCGCCCCAATTTAAGCAAATCAAGTCTAATTAGTATGCTTCCCTGCAGGTGCGTGTGGCCAAGACCCTCACCTATATGCTCTACATGATTCACATAACCGCCGCTCTGTATTATGCCTATAGCGACTACCAGGGTCTGGGCCAGAATCGCTGGGTTTTCAGCGGCAAGGGGCATCCGTATGTCAGATGCTTTGCCTTTGCCACCAAGACGGCCACGTCGATTGGCAAGAATCCAAAGCCGGAACGTCAGGGCGAATACGTTTTCATGACCGTCGCCTGGCTCATGGGCGTCTTTGTGTTCGCCCTGCTGATTGGCCAGATCAGGGACATCATATCGACGGCAACGCGCAACAGGCACGAGTATCGTCAGCTGGAGGATGAGACGCTGGAGTACATGAGGCGTCTGAATCTGTCCAAGGAGGTGCAGTCCCGTGTCAAAATGTGGTTTCAGTTCACCTGGGAGCAGCAGCGCACGCTGGGTAAGCTCAGAGATGGCGGATAAGAATTATAGTAGCTAATCCATCTAATCCATACTAGATGAATCCAACATTTTGGACGCGCTGCCCATCAATCTGAAGACGGACATTGCCATCTCGGTGCACATACAAACGCTGTCCAAGGTTCAGCTCTTCGCTGACTGCGAGGAGGCGCTGCTTAGGGATTTGGTGCTGAAGCTGCGGGCCGTAACATTCCTCCCGGGGGACTTTGTGTGCCGCAAGGGTGAAGTGGGCCGCGAGATGTACATCGTTAAGCTGGGGCAGGTCCAAGTCATGGGCGGCCCCAGCAGCGATGTTGTCCTGGCGACGCTCACCGAGGGCTCCGTGTTCGGGGAAATCAGTCTGCTGGGCATCAATGGCGCCGACCGTCGCACAGCCGATGTCCGCTCCAAGGGCTACTCCAATCTGTTTGTGCTGTCCAAGTCGGACCTCAACGAGGTCATAGCCTACTATCCCAATGCCCAGGCGATTCTCAAGAAGCGCGCCCGCCAGCTGATGCGCAAGAATGCCGCCCGCGAGCGTGAGGAAGAGGAGCGAGAGCGGGCCCGCAGCGCTCTGCAGGCGGACGTAGTCATTGGGAACCCTAAGACGCCCGAGACACCGCCCAAATTGCTGCAAACTGTCATCCAGGCGTTGCCCTACGAATCACCTGCTGTCGTCCTCATCACGCGCGGCTCGAAGCGCGTGCGCCGCAAGCGCCAGTCCCTGCAAATGGAGACAATTGTGGAGCCAACTCTGGACGTGGCCGGCTGTGCTGAGGTCGTGCAACAGGCGGGTAACATCAATCGCGACAGTCTAATACTGAAGCCGGGCCGCGGATCGCCCGATCTACTCTCGTCCATTCAGCAGGAGCTCAAGTCAAAGAATAAATTTATTAACCTAACCGACTCGGAGAAGGCGCTGATCATCACGCAGTCGGCGAACAATTCGATGGAGTGCGTCCAGGAGGATCTTTAGTAATCGATACCATTCAACGTGCTATAAATGTATTCATTCTGCGATATATATGTTTCTCCATATGCTTTACGAACCCCAGATTGTCAAACAATATGCTTTATATTTACAAATAAAAATTTAGCTTTAAATGAAAGTCGCAAATTTATTTTATGCAGTTCTCAAATGTTTTTAAAAATAGTTTTTTAATTCATTAAATTATTTTTACATTTTTTTCAATTTAATTTTTTATAAATTTTATTTTTTATGCTATTTAAAAAAATGTATTTTAAATATTTTTTTATAATTAATTTTTTTTTCATTTATTAAATAATTTTTATTTGAAATTTAATTTATTTTAATTAATTAAAAAAAAAAATATTAAATACTTTTTCAAACTTATTTAGTTTATTTATTTATTTTTTTTTTTTAAATATTGAATGATTTTAAAAAATTGTTTAATTTATTATATTTGTTTTTTTTTTTTGTTTTATGTATTGACATATTTTTTTATTTATTTTTTTTTCGGTAAAAGTTTATCTTTTGTATAAAAAATTTTAATTCAAAAACCCGTTGAAAATTCCTTGAGTCTTGTCAATTGATTCTGTCTGATTGACAACTTCAGCTCTACTTATAATTTAATAATTTTCAGTCAAAGGAGGCTCTGAAATCGGACTGCATTCATTTGTAGTTTTCGCTTAACTCTCAGTCGAATGTGAGCGGCTGTCAAAAGTTAGTCAAAGTCAAGGAAAAAATAAAATATAAAAAAAAATTGAATTGGAAATTTGGTGAAAAAAAGCACTCAAAAAATATTCAATTCTTTTGCTATTCGGCGGTATTGCGGTGAAGCTGAGCTATGCGTTACTTCATACGAATCCGTGTCTGGCACTGTCGGCACGTGCTCAAGCTATATCATTCGTGCGGACCGTGTCGCCAGGAGAAGGATCGCCGCATGGGCCCGGTCATCTATAAGATTCAAATCCGTTGCGAGGGCATCAAGCGGCCAGTGGGCAAGGGCAAGGGTGGCGTCTGCGGCAAGGCGCCAGGTCCAGGTCACAGTGGCAAGGATGTCAATTCCTTTGCGCGCCTGCAGGCCATTATCGAGGATCGTATTGGCCGTCGATTCGGCGATTTGCGTATGCTCAACTCTCACTGGGTGACACTGGACGATGCCCATCGCTACTTCGAAATCATTCTAATTGACCTCAATTCCAATCTCAATGTCCCGCGTCGGGACTCCAAGCAAAACTGAATATATAATCTGCAAAAGGATCGTCTGACAATAAAGATTGCAAACAGGCACAGTCCATGATATAAATCGAAGTCTTCAGTCTCTGACTGGATAGAAACACGTTTTTCTTCTTGACTCTTTTTAATACAATAACCACATGGGTTGATTTCTTAGTTCACATTGTATTCAGTTCATTTCTAAATGTTAGAAACCGTCCGCTCTGAAAATACTAGTCGACTTATGAGTAGCATTACGCCCTGATGTCCTTGTAGTGCTTCTTTTCGTCACTGTTGTCCAGCTTGATCGAGTACTGGCCAGAGAGAGAGGTCTCGACATCGGCCTGTCCGTCCGGATTGAACTGGGGGCCATCTCCGATAACTTCCATATCTTCCTTGGTCACACGATATCCATTCTCATCGGCTTCGTAGTGGACCGTCCGCCTGACGTACCCATCGCTGTAGCTGTACTTGCCAATGACCTTTGTACCTTCGCGAGTCTCTTCACGTGTGAGTTTACCGTCGTTGATCTGATCGTCAATCTTCGTGTCAAATGAATATTGTGCTGATTGATTTTGTATATTCTCCATTTCTATCCTGTCGAGTTCGGTATCGCTCAGCTGCTAAGGAAAACACAAAAGAAAGTTTTAGCCGGTTGAACAGGTGAAGTCACTGCGATTCCCAAGAACTGCCTATTATCTACGTGTCTACTTAGCCACATCGTTAATATACGCTGTTGTTGATAGCACTTCAAGTTCCCAATGTGACTGTCAGAGTCAGCCTCTGAGTCATTGTCTATAAGAAAAGGCCTTACGGTGAAGGTTCCGTTGCGATTTGATACCCTGCAGTAATTGGCTATACTACGCATATTTATAATTATATTTATAAATATATTTACTTGATAAATTTCTTTTCAGGGTCTTTCTTACTTTTTCAATAAGTTTTTATGCTTGTCTAATTTTTTTTATAAGGTATCTCCTAGTTGACACTGAGTTGAGTTTTTTATTTCCATATATCTTATGTCGTTGAGTCAAGATCGTTTGAGCGGAAATGCTAATTAAAAGATATGTCGAAGCTGTTCAGCTCAGATCGGTTTGTCAAGTCTAATAAATGAGCAACAAAAAATTAAATTGACTTTTAAGAGTATTTAAAGGAAACATGGCTAAAAAGATATATGATAATAATAATATTGAGTTCAAAATAAATACATATTATATAGAATATATTAAAATTATAATACATTTTATGAAATTATTATTTCGTAATAATATAACAAATTAATAATATAAATAAAATATTAAAATTATAATTTATTAATATTTTATAGAACTGTTTTTATTTTATATAAAATTATTTTTGTTTTTAATTATTTTTTTCTTTATTTTTTAAATTTAGTAATTATGTAAAAAAAGAATAAAAATAAACTAAGCTGAGTTTAAATAATTTTTTTTGCATAACAAAAATGAAAAAAAAAAAATAAATAAATAAATAAAATTTAATAAAATTTGGTGTAAGGTGAGCTACTTCTATAATTTATGCAATTATTGAAATATCTAAAGATCTTTGCAGATGTCTCTAGTCACAAAGTAAAGGGTATTATAAATGTCTAATACGAATAGAAAGATTCAAACTGAAATATTGACATTCTTTTTTAAATATTCAAAATATTCAGCTATTTGTTTAGACTTCAAGCAGGTCTATAACCTTGCAATGATTTTTAAAATCAAGCAAATCTCATTAATTTTCTCTTTAAGACTTTTTCTTTTGCTGCAACAGGGTATATGAGCTTCGGCGTTAGTCATCAATCTGGCTGTCATTGTTTTTGCTATGCTTGTTTTTTGTGTACTTAATCACGAGGCAAAACGACAAAATCGACTACATCCCAAACTGGTTCGAGTAGTAGGCGGTTCGAGACTGCGGCTGAGCCTGAGCAGCAGTATAAAGCCCACTAGGCGCCAGTCGCTGTTAACTAAGGCAACGAGGCGGACGTTCAACTGGAAAATACTAGGAAAATGGGCACGTAGATCGATAGTTCGAGACTTACTCTCCCTCTAACACTCTCCCTCTCCCTCTCTCTCTCTCTCTGTCTTTCACTTTAGCTAAACCTGGTTTAATGCTTTTGCTGGCCGTAATTGGCGTCTGTGTGGCTGTGACACTGGCAGCCGGCGGTAAGTCATGGCCATAGAAAAAACTAAACTGAACTGAACTGTCCGCTTGCAGAGTGCCCCTCGTTCACGAAGGTGACCAACTGCACGCCCAAGTGCCTGCACGACAGCGAATGCAGCGCCATTGGCGGCAAGTGCTGCCCGAATCTGTGCAACGGACGCAGCTGCGCATCCTCCAATCTGCTGGGCAACTCGGGCGCCGACAAGTCGCCCTTTGGCAGCAAGAACTGTGAGTAGAACTAACGCCGACGGCTCTAAACTGCGAGAGCTACAAAAATACTTTCAACTTGCAGCTGGCGCCACGGGCAGCTACTGCGGCAATGTCAAGTGCGGCAGCTTCGAGAAGTGCGAAACAGATCGCAGCACAAAGAGGCCCAAGTGCGTGCGCAACTAACACAACGTGTCTTTCGTATGAATCCCAAATATATTAATTGTTTTAACAAACGTATTTTGGCTTGTTTTCTTTACATTTTCACTCACGGGTGCCGCTAGGACAGCGGTGACCAGCAGGCTGGCAATAAACACGAATTTGAACATTTTCTTAGCTGAATTTCTTTTGGTTCGATGTACGCGAGCTCTTCACGCTGCAAGTAGACTTTGTACTATGGCTTGTTGGCAGCCAGGTTGAGTTGCTTTTATAACACACTTGAACACACACACACACACATACACATACCACAGGCAGCGACGCCGGCGCAGCAAGCTCTTCATTTTGGGCACTCGGATCTGGCTTTTTGGTTATGGGACAAGTTTTGTTGTTGTTGCCGCCGCTGCTGCCACTGGTGCTGTTGCTTATGCATTTGAGTTGCGATCTTGGGCTTTCTGTATTTCAAATTTTGTACATTTTGCAATCGGCGACGGTGGCTGCAATTTGTCGAAGTACAGATGAGCCCTAGCAGCAGCAGCAGCAGCAGCAGCAGCAGTGGCAGTCGCAGCTGTCAGAAGATTGAAGAAGATTTCATTGCGTAAGCCTGGCTCAAGGTCAGTTGGCCAACAGCCAACAAAAAAAAAAAGCCAGATGATAAAAAACTAAAACTGAACCAGTTTCAGCTGCTCCCTTTGGAGCTGGAACCTCTTTTCTTTCGCTCTTCTGCAAGTTGGACTTCACTTTTGTTGTTCGTTTCGGATTTTTTTGGTCAGCTTATGTAATTTATGTGAAGTTTTTGTGCAAATTGAAAGCTTCGATTGTATGTGTACTATGCTCTTTATTTCTTTGCGCTTACGAGGAAGTAAGCGGCGCATTACGTTGACTGTGGGGCACCCTTTTGAAAATGCGACGCCATAACAACTCAACAAGTCTAAGCTGGGGCATGGGGCTGGGGCTGGGGCCGGTGGGGCGGCGACGCTGATCTGGTGCTGAAAGACTCGAGCAATGCAATTTTTTAAGTGCCCGCCACGCACAGTGAACGCGAACGAGTTTTTGGTAAGGAAACGGCTAAAGACGATTAACATTTTAATGGGGCTTAAGCAGATGCGAGTTCTGGTTAGGCGGCACCATAACTTCATGACATGTGCACAATATATACATATATTTATGCGAGAGCTCGTTTTGAAATATTTCAAGAATTGCTACAGAAATATTTTTGGCTTTTGGCTTGCTTATTTTTATTTTATTTTTGAGAAGAGAATTGCTTATGAAAATTTGTTTGACTAAATCTTTGCTATTTGTATTTCATTTATATTTATTATTATTTTTATAGTGATTATATTTTAACATTGCTTTTATTTATTTTGTAATAAAATGTTAATTAATTATTTGTGTTTTTGAGAAACTATTTTTGTAGGCATATTTATTTTTATAACTATTAGTAATATGATTATATTTTTTTCTTTCGCAAAATTGAAATATTTTCATATATATTTTATTATTTTATTTTATAAAATTTATTTTAGTTTTTTAAATTTTTTTAAAAGAGAATTGTTTGCAAATATATTTTACACTAAGTTTTTAATTTTTATTTTGATATAAATTTTATTTTGTATTTAAAAAAAAAAAAAAGAGTTAAGCTTTGCCATTTTCATAAAGCCAAAAAGGTTAAACATTTATTTACATATATATATATATATATTTTTTAATATAACTATAATTAGTAATTGTCTGAGTCTTGGCATTGGATACTACCAAAAATCTTCTCAAATAGTTAAAATTTTTTAAAAGCTGCGCTAAGGCCTTAAGCCAGCTGTAGGCTCCGTTTAATAATTAAATCATAAATTTCAGTCAACTGAAAAGCAAAAAAACTAAAAATAAATTAAATTTTAAATGCAATAAAAAATCGAAAAAATGTTATATTTAAAAAAATTTATTTAAATATGTTTTTCTTGTCTATAAATATTTATGTTTACTAGAAAGTAATATAAGTGAAATTAAAAATAAATACAAAATTATTTGGGCGTGTCAAAACGTGACTTTGATGCCAATTAGAATATTCTTAATAAATTTTAATTGTCCAGCTGCGTTGGGCATGTCAAACATGCTGGTTGCATTTGCTGCCCGGTTTGGGCATAGCTCGCACCACTGTTTGTGGCACATCCGTTCGTTCCACTTTCGTTTCGCTCTTTCTCTTTCGTTAGTTTCGTGGGCTCTGCAATGGAGCATGAGTTTACGTATGTAACTAATAGAGCAGCTAAGCACATACATATATAGTTGTTTGTATATATTTCTTTTCAATTTTTAAGCTGCTGCCGCTGCACTGGCATAATTTCGTTTGATATAGCGGACGAAAGAAAAAACCCATCAAGACAAGTTTGACTGTAGTTGAAATCAATATAAAGCTCTCAAGGTGAGAGGCCGCATCAACTTGTCGTACACGCAACGCCCCGGCGACTTCGTCATCAGCTTCGTCAGCTTCATCCTCATGCAATAATCATCATTAAAGTTTCTGTTCGCATTTTACTGATAATTTTTTAATTATAATTTTTTGTTGCTTGGCGCATTGATGGCCAATATGCCGGGCAGGCAACACTTTGATTGATTACACTCACCGTGTCTAGCCTCCACACACACGAGCACACGCCAACGCACACTGCGATCAATTTATGGCTCTATTTAGAGATTGCCTTCACAAATTAGCGCGCTAATTTGCATATTCCGGGCGCATCTGCACCTGGGATGCTGCCGGAGCCAAAAACTCGCTTTCTTTGGTGTTACATTGACAAATTGCTCGGCTCGACTCGACTCGCCTCTGGCTTTATGCAAATTTCTGTTGTATTTATTCGTTTTCATTTTTTTATTTCTTATGTGCAGCGGCTTATTTAGCTCAGGGTTAAAGCAATTTGACATTTTAACAACAAAGAAATAAATACATATTAATAACTTATAGTTAAGCCAAGTTTTTTATTCAGCTTGGGGTTTTAGCCCATTTCTGATGACGACTCCACCTTACATTGACCCATTCATATATTCATTTGTTTCTTTGACTCGGTTTGATTTATGGACTATTCGCAACTAATTGGCAATAGCTAAATGAGCTGAGCATTAATAAACCGCTTGCAGATATTCAGTCTCAAAAACTAAAATGATTTACATATATATTGAATCAATTTTAGCTTGGGCATCTATTTTAGTTTGGCCAGCTTCCATTTTAATTTATTTAATTCCAAAACTCGCGCGCTCTCAGCAACACCATTTCTAGTCGCTTCTCTTCTCCCCGCCAATCATAACGAGCCTGTTGGAATGCCCTCAATAGCCATCTCACTCTCACTCAGCAACACCATGGACTAAGTTCAGCAGCAGCTATCATTGTATCCCTCTTCGTCTTTTTCGCTCTCTAGCAGAACAATGAAGCCTGTAGCCAAGACACAAACTCACTCGGATAATACCTCCACACACAGCCAATTACATCTTGGGAAATTTGGATAATAGACTCTCTAATTGATCTAAATATTTTTAGACTCTTGCACACAACTCTGTTCTGGCTCTGCATATAGATCAGCTCTATCTCTGCTTTGGCTCTGCTTTGGCTCTGCTTTGGCTCTGCTTTGGCTCTGCTTTGGCTCTGCTTTGGCTTTGCTTTGGCTCTGCTTTGGCTCTGCTTTGGCTCTGCTATGGCTCTGCCAATGAGTTGAGTTCTGAGTTCTGGCTCAACTCTGCCGCTGCCTATGCCTCTGCCCATGGCTCTGCTTTGGCTCTGCCCATGGCTCAACTGTTGGACTTGCTCCGCAACTGTTGCTTGTGGCTCTGCATATAGCTCTAAATATGGTCCTGCTTTGGCTCTACCAATGCTCATATGTCTCCCTACATATATATATATATTTAGGAAAAGAAGAAAAATCAATAAACTCCTCTTCAAATATGCCTTATCAAATATAAAATCATCTCTAATACTTCGGTTACTTCAGTTAACATGAAACATATTTTATGCGATATTTCAATATTTCATTTCACATATCATTTGCTGAAATGTTTTTTCTTGGGCTCAAATATTTGCGCACTCCATTGGGCAGGCGGGCGACGAGCGCCCATCGACTGGCCCCGCCGATGCTCGTAGCCCATTTTCGAGTTGTTACAGTGGGGCGAGAGTGGGGGAATGTGGTGCGAAAATCGCTGCCGTTCTGTATGCAAATGTGTGTGTCTGCGCATAATGTGGTGCCTAGTTTATTGCATTCCTTTGGCACGCACGCGGGCCCCGCGTCGTCTGAGACAGCTATCCGTTGGTCTGGCTTGGGTTACGCATACGCCGCGTTGTCCTTGAAATGGGTTCGTGCTGTCAGCGCCATCGTCAGTGTCGGCCGCTTCTGCTGCCAAGTGTGCGGACAGCTATTTAAGTGCCAACCGAGCTCGAAATTTATGCGTTTGCATATAAATCCATAATAGCGCCCAGCAAATGCACACTTTATTGACCCAGTTAAGCTGGGCAAGTCAATAAAATAAAATAAATAATAAATCTTAGCGGGTGCCGACGACGTGTGAAAGTATTAACAAACATGTGCCAGCGAGGATTAATGACACAAATTAAATGTGAACTATCAAACGTAGGGAAAGCTCTTTAATATAAGGAAAATAAATATAAAAAAAAATTTAAAAAAACATATTAAAAAAAAATTAAAATAAAAAATATAAATTTAAAAAAATAAATAAAATATTTATTAGAATTTTTAATTTAAAAATAATATAGTTTTGATAGAGTTTTTATTATAAATTAAATAAAAATATATAAATAAATTTATAGCCTTTAATAAAATTTAAAACCAAAGAATTCTCTCTCTAAATAAATTCAACAAAATATTTGTGCATAAAATCTTGAGCTATAAATGCCAAGTTAAAAGTAATAAAAACAAAATTTAGGGCAATGTTTTGAATCTTCATTTGGTCAACAGTTGCCAACTTGTTCAATAGCAAAGTGAACTAATAAAAATAAGTTAACAACTTTTGTCGACTATAAACTGTATTGAAGTTTAGAAAAACCCCAAAAGCAATCCTAATGAACTTTATTTAAAATATATACGAGCTCATCTCTAAACAAGTTATGTCGCATATTTATTGCGTAGCTGCGATAACTGTTGTTGTTGTTGGCCAAGATTTGTTAACGCGCTCATTTCTCTTTCGGCTGTTAGCAGCTTTAGAGCTGACCTACCTCACAGCTTACAGCAGCACTTAACCCGCTGTGTTGACAAAAAACTAACTGAAATAGAGTTCAGCTGTGACTGTGGCTGTGACTGTGGCTTATATGCTTGCCTGCTGATAAGCCCTATAATGGCTCCATATGCAAGCGGCAAACACACGAACAACGAACATGAATGAAGTTCGCTAACGCAGAACTAAAACCGCGCCGGCCGACATAAGTTATCAAAAGTAATTATCAAGCCAACAGCAAGCACAAACAACAACAACAAAATGGGAACAACAACAACAGCAATAGACAGAAAGACAACGTGAATTCCAAAACAAAGCGCAGTTCACGGCTTTTGTGCGAGACTCTGTGTGTGTGTGTGTGTGAGTCTAAGGCTATGTCTGTGTGTGTGGTCGTTGCGAGGCAGCGTTTTCGGGGCGTGTAACGCGCAGCATAAGTAAGTTAGCGTTAATTAAGTCGGGCAACAAATGGCCAAATGCTGCCCAAAAAAGCTGAAAAAACTGGAAGCTGGAATCTGAAATGTGTAATTTGCATAGGCATTCGTGTGGCTAAGGAAGAAAGCAAGAAATAATGCAAAAAGGCTATTAGGCGAGAGGCTGAAAGTGAAAGAGAAAGGGAGAGAGAGAGAGTGAATAAGAGAAAAGTATATAGATAGAGAGAGAGAGAGAGAGCAAGTAAAAGTGTGGGCAATAAAATGGATTACAGAAAGATAGAAGATAGAAGACAGAAAGAGAGGAAAAGAAAGAGACAATGACAGAGACAGAGACCAGAGACCAGAGACCAGAGACCAGAGACCAGAGACCAGAGACCAAAGACCAGAGACCAGAGACCAGAGACCAGAGACCAGAGACCAGACACCAGAGACCAGAGACCAGAGACCAGAGACCAGAGACCAGAGACCAGAGACCAGAGACCAGAGACCAGAGACCAGAGACCAGAGACCAGAGACCAGAGACCAGAGACCAGAGACCAGAGACCAGAGACCAGAGACCAGAGACCAGAGACCAGAGACCAGAGACCAGAGACCAGAGACCAGAGACCAGAGACCAGAGACCAGAGACCAGAGACCAGAGACCAGAGACCAGAGACCAGAGACCAGAGACCAGAGACCAGAGACCAGAGACCAGAGACCAGAGACCAGAGACCAGAGACCAGAGACCAGAGACCAGAGACCAGAGACCAGAGACCAGAGACCAGAGACCAGAGACCAGAGACCAGAGACCAGAGACCAGAGACCAGAGACCAGAGACCAGAGACCAGAGACCAGAGACCAGAGACCAGAGACTAGAGACCAGAGACCAGAGACCAGAGACCAGAGACCAGAGACCAGAGACCAGAGACCAGAGACCAAAGACCAGAGACCAGAGACCAGAGACCAGAGACCAGAGACCAGAGACCAGAGACCAGAGACCAGAGACCAGAGACCAGAGACCAGAGACCAGAGACCAGAGACCAGAGACTAGAGACCAGAGACCAGAGACCAGAGACCAGAGACCAGAGACCAGAGACCAGAGACCAGAGACCAGAGACCAGAGACAAGAGACCAGAGACCAGAGACCAGAGACCAGAGACTAGAGACCAGAGACCAGAGACCAGAGACCAGAGACCAGAGGCAGAGGCAGAGACACAAAAGGTCCTTTACTCGTCAAGCAACCCTCCTTATTGCGAATTGAAACACGTTATTAGTTTTTGTACATTTACAGCTAAATGCTGCATATTAAAGGTTGTTTTTATGCAGCTCGCATAATTGAATGAATTTTCATTTGCTTGTTTTTTGTGTCTCGTCATAAATTACCTGAAAAAAGTTGATAAATTGCGCCGCCTTTAAATCAAAATTGAAGCTGAGTTGTGCGGCAGCATTGACCCTGCAGCTGCTGCAGACAGCGACATGTGTAATTGTGGCAGCAATTTAAGCTGCTGTTACTGCTGCTGCTGCTGCTGCATGCAACATCATCGGCAACCGGAAGCAAGTGTGCACAAGTGGCATGCTTGGGATTGGATTGCCAAGGATAAGGGGGGAGCACAACCATGGGAGCAGCATTGAAACTTCAAGCGCTGCTTGTTTTGTTGCTGCTGCTGCAGTTGCTCTGGTTTATGCCTTTATTAAGCATCAAACAAAATCCAAAACGTCAAGGATATGATGCTTCATACACACAGTCAGCAGTTGCATCAACAGCAGACGCCGTCGCATCCTTCACGTGCTCCGTGCACTGAATGCAGTCGGGGCGAGGCAGCTCGCAATTTATGCACACAACTTGTCACACAGGTCGTCGACGGCAAGACGAGCCAAGACTGTGCAGGTGCAGGTGCAGGTGCAGGGGGTGGCTCCTGCTGCAATGAGTAGGACAAGCAATTTACACCGCACAATGCGTTGACACACGTCGTCCGCAAATGTGCGGCTACGGGAAGAGCCCAAAGACAATGGGCAGACGAGTCGGAGATAACAGTGCTCCGCCTGGTTGCATCATTAAACCTGAAAAGTGTCAAATGCCCAGCCACAACCACACACACACACACACACACACACACAGATAGTCAAGTGCCCAGCAGCTTAAATTCAATTGAATGGAGACTGCAGCGCAGCTCGACGAGCTGCTGTTAATCTAAGCCAGAAATTTACGAGTGTGTCCTCTCGGCCCGGCTCGGCCCGGCAGCTGCAGCTCATAATTCAAACAGTGTTGACAATGAAAATGAAATTCCCATTAAAATGCAATATGTTGCAGCAAACTCTGACTGCAGCCAGCTCCTGGCGCCCTTGCCCAAGCTGAATATAAGAGGCTTGGTGGTGCTCCTGCTGCTGCTGCTGGACGCAATGCGCATAAGGCAAATGTTTATATGGCCACAGTATAAACATTGACAATTTAAAAGCCCTGCCTGGTCCATGAACTCCAATTGCTTCGAGCTGCCTGGGCTGCCAGGGCAGACTGCCCGTGCAGGGAGCCTTTGCTTCAATTCGGACTGTTGACTTTGCTGATGATCTTGATGCTCGGAATTTATTACAGAGCGCCGTCTCCATATGCAGCATATTTCATTTTGATTTCATTTCACTTTGAAATTTAATTAAATTGACAAATATGTGGCTTAAGCTGGACTAATTCGAATTAAGAATCCAAATTTTCTTTTATTTATGTATTTGATTGACTAGCACACCTTCGATTTAGGTTTTGGGAATTTAGTAAGTGACAAAGGGGTATTCTTTGCAGGTTTATTAGTGGGGGTATTCAGTTTTGCTGCTTTAGATATTTGCAATTGGCTGAGGAGCAATTGATATGGGCTTAGTAGGGGTATTCATGCTTAAAGCTTAAATGGTTTAAATGAAGTGAGCATATTTTAAAAATATTTTTTAAATTTATATTTTAAACTGCAAAATTTTTAAAAATTATTTTAGATTTATATTAAATTTTTTATTTTTACTTTTTGTCTACTGACCCAACAAGAGTGATACTATTTGCAATAGCTATATTTCAGCAGCTATTAAAGTTATAAACCAAATATAAATTTTAAAATATTTTGTGTAATTTGCCATTTGATTTAAAGTAAAAGTAAATTAAATGTAGAAATACCTTATATTTATATATTTAATATTAAGTAAACAACATTTTTCAGCTGAGTTTTTAAAAACAGATTTTTTGTATATTTAAAATATATTATTAAAATTTAGTTTATGTGTCAAACTTGTTCAGAAATTTATTTTGAAAATAAAAATACATAATAATAAATAAAATAAAATTAAAAAAAAATCTTTATTATTTATTATTATTATTATTATTTTTTTTTAATAATATTGAAATTAAAATAAATATTATATATATATATATCTACCTTTCAGCTGGCAAATATTATTTTGTATACTTAAAAGACCTTTACATATATAAAGTTTCTTCCCTGTCGCTTGACCTAATTACATATTCCACTAAATACAATTCCTTAAAGAAGCTTCTTCGATTTTTACAGCATTCACTTAAGAAATTAGCATTTTTATGATTTCCAGCATCAGATTTGGGTTTAATGTATTTTTTATGATATCATGAGGCTTTTGCTCGCATTTGCGTTTCGTGTGTGTCAACAACAACTTGTTTGGGCTTAACTGAAATGTTAAACACATTTAATCTGCTCCGTTTTATGTTTGCGTCTTGTCCACAGCCTTAATTGATATTTTTTTTGGGGCGCACCTGCAACGTGGCCAGGTGAGTCAGTGAGCAGTGAGCTGCCTTAAAATGTTATGCTCTTAAATCTTGGTAATCCCGCTCGAAGGCTTTCCAGACTCTTTTGATCGTTTTAATGTTTAACATAAATCGTTTATTTATGGCATTTAACGTTCATACGTAACTGGCAGCTCAGCTCTCTATGCGAAGGCAAACCCTCTGCCGCTCAACCAATAACAAACATTTTTGCTGGAAATATTTCGCCGAGAGGCGAAAAGAGAAAAAACTTCTGGCTCTGTGCGCCGAAGAGAATATTAAATTTTATTTGCATAGCATTTGAGAGCTGCTCCAAAGGCGAACTTAAAGAGCGAAAGTCGGGAAAATCTTAAAACCTAAAGCCAAATACCAAATCAGAGATTGCAAATTGCAAATTGAATATCCTGTTGACATTGTTCGAAGCACACACATCGATTACGTTTGTGTATAGTTGAGAATTATGCTAATTTTGCTCAGTTTAAGGCCAAATAGAGAACGAAAATGAAAATGAAGGCTTGACAGCATTTTCTTTAAGCCACATTGCACATAAAATAACATATTTTCCGGCTGAACAAACAGCAGCAACAGTCAGGGAGTCAGCCCGCTCACAGGATGTGGCGCGGTTCAAGGATTATGCATAAAACTTAAGCGGAAACAGAAAATTTTCTTTCTTGGTTTGTTTTGCTTGCAAGCAAATCAGCAAACGAAACATTCGACTGTTTTATGTTTCGTATTATGCGTTTGGCTTGGCGCACAAATTGAATTACACGCATACAGACACACAGATACACACACATACACATACATGTCAGGCACATACTCGGAATTTGAGTGTTTCTTGCCCACGTGCCTGACGCTTAGTTTTGGAAGTTAGTTTCATATGAACACCCTGTAAAATAAGCGGATAAGACATATCAGACAGCTGATTAAATCTTATAATTTTATTAGTAATATTTTTTATTTATTTAATTAAAATTTAACATTTTTTATAATGTTATTTACTTACTTTATTTATATTATGAATTATTGTTTTATTTAAATAATTATTAATACCGTTATTATTTTATTTTTTAATTAATAATTAATTAATTAGTTAATTTTTTTACTATTTATTTTTTAAATTATTTATTTGATATGTTTTTTGTTTTTTTTTTATTAATTTTTTTTATTATTTTCGTTTCAATATATATGAATAATTTTTTTTTAGATTAATAGTTCAATAATTCAATTAATAATTCATTTATTTATTTTCTTTTTATATTCATCTTTTATTTTTTTATTTTAATTGGTATTTCATTATATTATTATCTATTTATTTTTACTAATTTATTTTATATATTTTCTTATATTATTATTTGTTTATTTTATATTTTTATTCATTGCTATTTTTAATTATATTTTTATTATTAATAATTCATAAAGTAATTTATTTGTATTTATTTATTTTTCTTACTATTTATTTATTTTATTATGTTTTTTATATATTTGATTATTTATTTATAATTTATTTATTTTTTTACTATTTATTTAGTTTATTATATTTTCTATATTTATTCAACTGCCTCAAACCAAATAGGGTATTCTCTGCTTCATCATACCCGCCCACTCCACTGCTAGCTGCCGCTGCTGTTGCGTGCCTCAAGTGGCTGTTTGCTTGTTGCTTTGATCTTTACAAATCGAATTTGCCGCTGTGTAAGAGCCACGGTCCATAGCCACTGTCGTCGCCATCAAGTATACGCAACGTTGATTGGATTTCGCGCTGACCGACTGCATATAATAATCATTTGTATTTAAAGCGGCGACAACCCTAGTTGCAGCAGCTGCTGTCACGCCCCGATTGTCGCCCTCCCCGCCACCCGCTGCCTCCTTTCGTTGGAGACAAAACTTTGTGTGACACTCTATGCTCTGGCGTTATCCTTGGCACGTCTGCGCGACGCCTGTCAGGCGAAAGCAAATCTGACATGCTGTGGCAGCTGACAGTGGATGTGCGCACGGCACACGGGTTCGGTTATGGGTAAATGCATATAAGGAGAGATTGTGCATGACGTTCTTTTAACACCTTTGCTGTGACAAACAGCGCCCCCGCTCCCTCCCCCAACATAAACAAGCTACAGCTCCATTTGCAGCCATAATCGTTCACATCGGGGTCATAAAAGACAAAATCAGAACATAACGCAACCATTTTATATACCCCAAAGAGAGTGTCTGTTGCACAGTGTATGGCGTGTCCGTCCCCATGTGGCCGTCTTCAGGACGAACGCCTTGCCGTCGTGTGGCTGGGTGCGTGTGACAACAGTAAAACGCCAAAAGCCATGCAGATATATATCAAGTAGCCGACTTATGGCCACGTAAATCGCAAATGTCGCACATTTGCTGACTTCAAGCGAATAAGTGAGAAGGATTACAAAAATTACCACGAAATGCATAATAACAAAACTATTCAATAGGGAATCAAAGGATGCTAAGGGATCAGTATGTGTATAGGAGATGACCTACTTTGGCTAGTTGTAGTGTGAAATTCTTTCTAATTATTTTTCTATTTATTTATTTATCTATTTAGCTATTTTTCTATTTATCTATTTTTATATTTAAATATATTTATATATTTATATATTTATATATTTATATATTTATATATTTATATATTTATATATTTATATATTTATATATTTATATATTTATATATTTATATATTTATATATTTATATATTTATATATTTGTATATTTATATATTTATTTATTTATCTCTAATAAACTCACATAATACCTATATATTTAGTCCCTTTTCATACATTTATGCCCAGGTTATATCCCGCTTATGTTTTCCAGCAGATTTGACTCCTTTTCCAACAAATCTCTCATTAGGCAAGCAAAGTCTTTTGCTTACCAATTGGCTAGAGGCTGCTTGGCTTGTGCATCATGCGCTGCCCGCAGTGCGCGGCACTGAGAAATAAGAAGAATAAATATGTAAGTTGAATGCTCCATTTGCAGCTGCATTCCGGCATTCTTCTGCTGGTGAAATAAAGTCGTCGACCAACTAAAAGTGACGTCATAAATTTTGTAGCTACTTAAAAGAGCAGCTGCGGTGGCAGAGGGGGAGCGGGTAAGTGCACAAGGAGCTGATGCTGCTCCTTCGCTGCAATCCGTTGTCTAGCAACTAATGAATTTATGTTGTTGTTGCCGCTGCTGCTGCAAACTTTAAGGAACAGCCATGATTGTTATGTGGTCTGTTCGAGCTCGGCGCGTAATGGCAGCGAGGGCAGCTCAGAGGCACCAAGGCGCCTCCAGCTTCAGTTTGGAGCACGCAGCATTACGTCTCGTTCCTATGCCAAAGAGCAGCCACAAAGTTGCCGAAAACAGATTTACGTGGGCGTGGCCTAAATAAATCGAATTCTTTCATTAGCATGCAGCACTGGAGCGCACAATTCATCAAAGTTTTGGCTATACGACGACGCCAATTCGCAGCAGCAGCAGCATCTCAGCTCAGCACAGCTCAGCTCAGCAACAGCTGCGAAACACCTAAAAGTATGCTTTGATTATATAAAAAGTTCAGCGTGTGCATGATTGATTAACTTTCCTGGGCGTTATCCTGTAATTTAGCGAGCACAAGAACTAGAGCCACAAACTAGCTCGCAGCTAGAATTTAATCTGTGTGGGCCTTTTGGACTAGCTTATACTCTGTGTGCATGGCTAACTCAAGTTTCGATTCGCTTGGCTTTCACTTGATTAGCTTAGCTTAATTTAAATATAACAAATTCATTTACTGCATTTTTTGAGTGGAACTAATTTGTTTTGTTTAATTTGGAAATATATATATATTAATATATATAATATTATATATACAAAATTATTTAATAATAAAATTATATATTTTCCAATGTGAATAAAAAATTAAATAAAAAATAAATTAAACTTTTATAAATATACATTCATAATTTGATTTATTTAAGATTAATTTTAATTTCAATTTCTTGATTTTTAACTATAGTCAATATATATTTATTTTAATAAAAATATTTACAATTTTCAAAAAATTATATATATAAATATATATACATACATAAATATTTTTAAAAATTATATATTATTACTATTTAAAAAAATTTAATATATTTTTAATTTAATTTAATATTTAATTTATATTGGAAAAAATATATTTTTTACTTTAAAATAATTTTGTATATATTATTATTATTATATAAAATGCCAAATACAAATTTTTTTTAAACGCACTTTGATTTAATGGGCGGCTGAAAACTTTTATAAATGCAGAATATTTTAGTTTTTATTAGATTTTATTAGATATTAATTAGCTCAGTCAAATATATTTTTTATAAATTTCTAGTCAACTAACTAAGTTCTGATTTGCCTCTGTTCGTTGCATCGCTGTGAAATCTTTTGAGCGTATTATATAGCAATGAGCAAGTAATAAGAGCGCCACATGAGTGGCGGCATGTAAGAATGAAATTTGAAGCTAGATTTTTGAGAGCAGCAAGTGAAGCTGTCTTGGGCTCCCTCTGGGCGCTCTCCTTGGGTTCGCTCTACCTGTGCTTCGCTCGATCTGCGCTTTGCTCGCTCTACCTATGCTCGCTCCGCATACTTCATTATAGCCGTATATACATATATGTTATATATACATACTATTCTACTATTTCCACTTATGTCACATAAGCTGACACAACTTTGTGCATACCCTCTTCGGCCGCGTCATTTCCTCTGCATGTAGGGTATTAAAAAATGCAAAAGGGAAATAGGCGAATAGCAGCAGGCGACGTGGACGCTGACGACCAGGAAGTCTGACACTTAATTAGAACTGCCGGAAACGGAAACGAAGTGCATGACCATGGCACAAGGGGCAGCTTGTCATATGCAACTCCTGCTGGAGATGGCGCAACTAAACTGCGGACGAGCCAAAACGCGCAAAATAAAAATGCTAATAAAAAAGCGCTTTGAGAGCTGAGAGATAAATCTTTTAGATTTTTATTTTATTTTAAAGACTTCATTTATAATGTATTCAATTTAATTTTGAAATATTTTAAGTTTTAACCATCAATTCTAAGTGATCACAAAAACACTGCAATTAAATATTAAACTAAACTAAAGCCAACTAAAAAATTTTTCAAAAACAAACTAATATTTTTTATAAATAGTTAAAAAGCTATAAAATAGTTTAATTGTTTTATATAAATATATGAAATGTTTAAAAATTAAAAACAAAACAAATTCTAATTGATTAAAAAAAATCTGTAATGACATAATAAATAAAATTCTTAAAACAAAGTAGTTAAAAAATAATATTTAATAAATTATAAAAAAATAAATAAAATAATAAAAAAGTAAAATAATATTTAAATAGATTAACTAAAATTAAATGTGATTTTTTTTTTATTTTTATAAATAAAATATAAATAAATTGATACAATTCTGCAAGTAAATATTTTATTAGCTAAAATTCGAATGCAAACCTTTGTCCAAATATTAAAAAAGAATACATGCAATTGCTACAAATATATGCAAAATAATATTTAAGAGAAATAACTAAATATGAATTAAAATTTGTATATTTGTATATATTTCTTTAGTCACAGAGTTTAAATTCAAATCTCAATTGCTCTCTGCACATCTCTAGAGGCATCTGTTGCTATTTCATAAAGCAGAAGCACGCACACACATACCTATGGTCCCGCTGTCCCCTGCCCTCTCTCTCACACACTTCCCTGCATATGTGAAGAAATGCAAGTGCAGAGCGCCTGCCTGGCTGCCTGGCTCCCTCGCTGCAGCAGGCTGTGACAACAAAATTAAATTCTACACACAAAAGTTGAGTGCGGCTGCAATTTGTTTTGAGTTGGCGGCCGTCTAGCTCTGAGTTCTTTATATGATGACAGGCAGGCGGGCAGCCAGGAAGGCAGGATGCTGGAAGTGCTCGTGCTCGTGCTTGTGCAGCAGGATCTATTTTTTATTAGTACTGCGCTGATTTGATTTGCATGCAAGTCAACCCGAACGGGCAACTTATAAAACCATAAAAGCTGAAGCATAGGTAGGAGGGGGAGGGGGAGTGGGAGCAGGAACAGTGGCAGAGGTAGAGGCAGCGGCAACAGCCGTCGCTGTGGCTGAACAGCTGCCCGGCATATTTTGCTGGGGGTTGCTTATGCCTATGTGGGGCACATCATAATTGCGGCTGTGGGCGGGGTGGGCGACTGGGGCGGGCTCGCGGCTGGCATTCCTGTGCATAATTGAAATTCCAGCCTAAACGCGTTTGTAACGGGAAATTGCGCGGCCAAAAAGGACGCACGAAGCTCGACCCGCAGCCGGACCCGGAGACGGAGCCGGAGCCGGATGCGGATGCGCCAGGCCATGTCCAAAAAAATTATTGTTTTTGGCAATTTCAGCAGCGGGCAGCCACTGTTTGCACTTTGGCGTACTCAACGTGTTGGGCTAATTATGTTTTGGCCCAATAAATAAAATTATGTAAAGCAAATAAAAATCATTTGCCCCAAGGTGCAATTAAGTATTTACATATGTATATGTGCGTGTGTGTGTGTGTGTTCATTCAGTTGTAAAAATCATGTATTTGCAAATGTAATCAATTTGACCAGACAATAAATAAAATGCAGCTGCAATTGTTGTAGTTGTATAATTACATTTGATAAACGCCCCTCGCTGCAGGGCAAACGTTTGTGCCTGCCCCACACCTACGCACACACACTCACTCACACTTACTCACTCACTCACTCTTCCACTCACGCGCTCCTCCCCCCGCACTCAAACGAACGCTACAAACAATAAAAAATTGTGAGTTGTTGAATCTGGTTGAACAGCTGATCGTTTGTATGTGTTTGGCGTTGCCACCTATTGGCGCGCACAATGTTGCGTGCGCTGTGCGCATGTCAACGCTTTCCAGGAGCTAAAATAATGCATTTCCAAGCAAGGCTCATTGGCCAAAGACACTAGCATGTCACTGGCAGTACACGCCGAGCCTTCAAAACGCATCCAAGGAAAGCGCGCATCAAAAGTGCGGCAGAAATTAGTCAAAATTGTTTGCAAGTGCAATACTAAGCTGCAGTCTGGCAATAGTGACATAGAAATATAAATATTTTTAATTTATCCGTCATATAAAAATAAATCAACCAATGATAATATCTATAATATTTATTTTAATAGTTTTATACATTTTATTTAAATGCTAACGTCTGTCTGGCTCTGGCAGCGCCTGGCAACTCTGGCAATGTTTTGACAGTTGGTTAACTCTCTCACGCGCTCTCTCTCTGACACACAGTCAGTGGCTCTCCGCTGCTGAAAATGATTCGTGTTGAGTTGTGTCGCGTTCGCATTGTTTATAAAACAAATTAATTATATTTATTATTAGTTTAAGTGGCAAAGTGGTGTAAATTGTGCAATGCCGTCGCACGCGCTGCGCAAATGCGTAAGAGCATAAGAAATGCTCGCCTCCAAGTCGCTGTCGTGCTCATCGCTGCCGCTGCCGCTGTCGACGCCGAACTCGTCGCAACAGCAAATGAAAAATATACAAATAGTAAAATGCACAAATATATTATAGAAATTGAATCAAAATAACCAAAAAGTTGCGTCGAACGTTTCAAATATAAAAACGCGTGTTTCGTTCAGCCAAGTGAAATGTGTATGGAAAAGTTGCGCGCAAAGACGTCGCTGCCAACAACAACAACAACAACATTACTAGTGAGCGGGAGAGAGCGAGAGAGAGAGGAACTGCAACAACAATAACAAATAAGAGGAAGCAGCACAAAATGCGCTTAGACTAAATTAGAAACAACAACAAAACAAACGAAGTAGCACTCAGTCCCCCCCTCTCCTCCTGCACCCCACCCAGCACACCTGCAATCGCAAGCAATTTACCAAATCAACTTCTAGTGCATCCGGAGCCCCAACCAGACCACAACACTCAGCTGGACCGCCATCAGCATGCAGGCTAAGAAGCGTTATATACTGGTCTTTGTGTCGTGTGCATTTCTCGCCTATTGCTATTTTGGCGGCTATCGGCTGAAAGTGGCGCCGCACCGCCCGCGTCGCGCCCAGCACGAGTCGGCCAAGGATGGGGGCGTCCAACCGTACGCACAGCTGCCCAGCTTCATGGGCTACGAGCAGCGCCAGCCACTGGCCCACAATGAGACAACAACAACGGCAGCAGCTGCGGCGGTTGCTACGACTGCGCCGGGCAGGCGGAAGCCACCGGTGGCTGCCTGTCGCATGGAGACATGCTTCGATTTCACGAAATGCTACGATCAGTTTCTGGTCTACGTTTACCCGCCGGAGCCGCTGAATTCGCTGGGCGCCGCACCGCCCAGCTCGCCCAACTATCAGAAGATTCTCACTGCCATACAGGAGTCGCGCTATCATACCAGCGATCCCGCCGCCGCCTGCCTCTTTGTGCTGGGCATCGATACGCTGGACCGCGACTCGCTCTCTGAGGATTATGTGCGCAATGTGCCATCGCGTCTGGCCCGACTGCCCCACTGGAACAACGGACGCAATCATATCATATTCAATCTCTACTCGGGCACCTGGCCGGATTATGCCGAGCACTCGCTGGGCTTCGATGCCGGCGAGGCCATCCTGGCCAAGGCCAGCATGAGTGTGCTCCAGATGCGCCACGGCTTCGACGTCAGCATTCCGCTCTTCCACAAACAGTTTCCGCTGCGCGCCGGCGCCACCGGCTCCGTGCAGTCCAACAATTTCCCCGCCAACAAAAAGTATTTGCTGGCCTTCAAGGGCAAACGGTAAGCCAAGCATAAACCACAGTTATTGAGCATGTAAATATATAAAAATAACGGCAAAATACCAGAAAATTTATTATTGAAATGTAGCACAGCTAATTAGCATTACCTGGAACTTGTTGAGCGGAATTTCAAGTGGAGAAATTCTGAAGTTTCTAGTATGGAAATTAGACATGCTTGAAGCATTGAGATGGGAAATAATTAATGAAAATGGATTATCTTGAAGGTTAACTCTAGTTGAAGATCTTTGAAGATTCTTCTAGAAAACCAAATTCTGGAAATATTGAAATATTCAAATATTCAAATATTTGAAGCTTTAAATGTATTTGTTTCATATAAAAAAAAAATTAGTTTAATAAAATATATTAATAAAAAATATATATTTAAAAAAAATATATATATTAAAAAAAATATATATATATATTTATAGATATTAATAAACGATATAAATTATTTATAAAATTATTATTAACATAGTTAGCTAGATCTTGTAGAGTGGAATTTCTAGCGGAGAAGTTCTGAGCGTTCAGTTAAATTATAGAAATAAATGTTGGAAATTTGTCATGGAATGCACGAAGCTTCAAGTCATAAAGTGAAATATTAAATAACAAATTAAAATATATATTAAATATAATTAAATTAAATATAAAAATAAAAAATAAAGAAAATCACATATAAATATATATAAAGATAAATAATAATTTGAAGCATATATAAAAGATATTTAAAAATAAATAAATTATTAAATAAAATAATAAATTAGAGCAAATAAAAAATATTTATAAAAAATAAAAATGATTTAAATGAAATATAAATAATTAGCACTGATATGGGGTTCATAAGCAGGTAGCTTCTCTTCAGTTCCTATTTATTTTTCAATTAGCAAATTATGGAAATTTCTTATCGCAGAGGGTTACTTCCAGTTGATTAATACATTATGTTAATTCAAATCAATGAAAACTTCGTCTCGAATATGTAAATTTATAAATTATTCCAAGATATTATATAATTTTGTTTTGATACAGAGTAAAATGATCGAAGCTCATTAGCTCTTAGCTTTCTCTGATTTGATATTAAATGAGAATCTTTTGGGGTATTTCTGAATGCTTAATTTAATATTTCATTAATGATTTAAAAAAAAATTATTTATTAATTTAGTTTTTTTTTATGAGTTAGAGAGGTGAAGAGGTATATGCTTTCAGTTATATTGGATATACTTAATTATTATATCAGTTATAGACATATCAGTTTCTTGTAGTTGAATAGAAAAGCTAATACTGTGTATCTTGTAGTCGAATACTCTCATAGTATCTTTACATCGTCTACTTATCTATAGCTTGCAATGCACATGCAACAAAATGTTGCAAGTTGCAAAATTCATCAATGAGTGTTGGACTCTTTTTTTTCTGTGAATTGTCGCATGCGACCCTAAAAACTTCATTTCATTCCAATTTGTTTGTTGATTTTGCGTCGTCCTTGTTGTTGGGCGCAGCGAGGCGGCAAATTGCAGGTTGCAGCGATCGATTGCAATACCAGAGAGCGAGCTAGCCAAGCTGGCCAAGCTGGCCTGGCCATTGCCAATTTTTGATGCCATTCAAATTGAAAAATTGTCTAGCAACGCGTTCCATTCATCATGTGCCTCCATGCCCATGCCCATGCTGTGGCTCTGACTGCTGCTCCGCCTCGTGCTCGTCTTTCACCTTGTGTCCAGCTTTTGTTGCGCTTTTGTTTGTCTTCGCTTTATTGTTGTTTACTCGCTTGTAGCGCCCACTTTTGCCACAGGCGCTTCTTTTGACATGTAACTCGATTCAATAACAGTGCCCCAGGCCAAAAGACCAGCCAGCGCCCGGAGTCGACACGGCAACGGGCAGGACAGGGCCAGCAGGGCAAGGTGTGTGTGTGAGGGGCATGCACTGAGAGAAAAGCAAACTATTTAGAAATATTTAAAGTGCTCTTTTAAGTTGCTTAAATATATTATATTAAATATATTAATATTATATTTAATAATAATATTAATTATATTTAAATATAATTAATACTTAAACAAGTTTCCCAAGCTTAACTTTACTGCTCAGCCAGTTAGCAAGTTGCAACTGCAACTTTTCTGGCAGTGTATGACCTCTGGCTTGTTGTTTGTCGCTTCTGTTGTTGCCGTCATGTGGGAGTCACCACCTGTGCCTGTGCCTGTGCCTGACGACAACAGGCAGCCAGCCAGCCCGGTCAGCAGCGGGGCGCCGTTGTCCTAGGACCTCATACATGAGCTCATTGTGCTCTAATTTAAAATTGATTTTTGCCCTCGCACATCGACAACTTCAATTGGGAAAGTTGTAAAATGTATTTTCTGACCGGCCTTAAAGGACTTGGCTAATTGGAGTGGTGCTAGGTGCGCCGAGTGGCTGCAATTAATAAATTTATTTATTTCCAAAAGACAATGGCAAGATGTCGTTCAGGCAGAGTATTTTAAATGAAGCCATCTGCATGTTAATGTGTGTGTGTTTGGCTGGCACTTGAGGTTAACTGCGGCTGTAGTGGGTGGTGGGTGGCAGCTCGGGCGACATAAGATTAACACACACAAGAACAACAACAACAAGAGCAGAAGAAGCGACGACAAAGGCAAACAGCAGCTGGAATTCGTTTGAGGGCACACCAAAGTGATGTTAAAGTTGTTAATAACACTGGCACATACACACACACACACACACACACACACACACACACACACACAACATGAAGTCGTGTAGCTGGACACTTGAACAATTAAAAGCGAAAGCAACAAGAGCGCCAGCCGAGTCAAGCTACTTTACAAGCGAAGCAAGGAAGCAGTTTATATAGAAAACGGCACGACTAGGAGATACGCTGTAAACTGTAAACTTGTACTAAGGTCAGCATAAAGTGCAAACAATAATTGTAGTTAAATTTATTTTATTATATTATAAACTATGAATATGCACATAGAACATGGCACGACTAATGGATACCCTGTAATGTAAAGTTCAAAGAAAAATTAGAAATATTGCAGGCAACCTTATTGTTTTATATTGTGTACTCATGAGCATCGGTATAAAAAATGGCACGACTCATAGACACCCTGTCATAAGTTATAAGTCTAAGTAATTAGGCAATAATTCAGGCAACATTATTGTTTGATATACTGACTTATAAACATAAACATAGAAAGTGGTAGGACTATGAGATACCCTGTAATAAGCGTAAAGTGTACGAAATTTGCGCTTAGTTTACGCCAATTTCTGTTAAACATTCTGTAAATAGCAAATTTATTTTTATAAACAAAACTGCTCAACTAAGAGATACCCTGTAATTCAAGGAGTTTGCCATTATCTTTTTTTCAAGCTAATCTTCAATTAATTAAATTAAAATGCCAGAAGCATTTTGTTCACTTACAGCTGAAGCTGCGTAAAAGCTCATCTCCGCATTCACATAGCCTTAAAAAGAATTATTTATAGTAATATAAATGTGACTGCATAAACACAATAAAAGCATTAACACACACAGCTTACATAGCACACACACGTATATGCATGTGTGTGTGTGTGTGTGTGTGTATATGTGTGCGTGCCCTTTGCGACTTTGCTTCTCTGTGTAACGATGAAAAGTTTTTGCTTTTCCGTTTAATTGCTCGCCCTGCCCTCTCTCCATTACACTCACCCTCCCTCTCTCTCTCTCTCTCTCTCTCTCTCTCTCTCTCTGTTTCTTGCTAGTTTTCTCAGTTCTTTGTGTGGCAGCTTGCTGAGAGTTAATCTGTGGCTGTGAAGCTGCATTTGGCACTTGACAGCCCGGCAATTTGATGATCCCTAGAGCTTTACGGTGCTGATAATCAAGCTGAAAATGAGTCGACTATCAGCTAGCAGTTCGTGTATGTGTCGACGTTTCATTAGCGCAAATAGCTGCTTGTTAAGCGCGCTCATCGACCATAGAAAGCGCCGTTTATTGATAACACATGTGGCCAATGTAATGTATCATAAAAGATTTAATGACCCAAAGCTGTGTATGTTGCTTATGCTTAAATTTATTCTACATTTTTGGGAGTTGAAACTCCCATACTTTATCTCTCTGCTGAAGTTTTTATTACTTTTTTTAATAGTTTTAAAAATTTATTTCCAATATATCAAATTTTTACTTAAATTAATCATCATTAACTAGTAAATAAATAAATGTCTTCAGAATTGTCTCTTCAGTTAAGCGGCTTATAGAGGCCATTTACTAACTTTGCCCAAAAGTCTCACTAATGAGCTTAGTAAACATCATTAGTTATACATTAAAACTAAATTTACAGTCCATTTGTCATGTCTAATAAATAATCTTAATTCATATTAATAGCTATTTTAACAAACTTCTCTATTTATTATTTATTCTCAACATAAACTCCAAATCTTTCTGATTAGCATTGCAATTTGTGCGCTATTTGTGACTTGCATGAAATGAAAATCAATTGAGCAGCATTTTTATTTGAGCTCCCCACAGAGATTTGATTTCACTCGTAGCCCTGGCGCCACAAACTAAACCTTTTACACCTTCCACACAGAGACGGTGAGCGCGCGCGACTGTCAAGTGAATGCTTGCCACAGCTTGCCGCAGCTGTCCCAATGCTTCCTGCCTGTCACGTGCCCGGTTTCTTATTAACTTTTGTATCTGAGTTCATGATGTGTGAATACATATATGTGTGTGTGTGAGTGTATGTGTGTGCACATATATATATATATATATATATATATATATATATATATGAAAACATATTACAGCAGCTATTTTCAGCGTTTGCCAACCTTTTTGTCGCCATTGCTGGCATTTACAGCGGACCAAAAACACTAAACAACTCGGAACTTTCTTTTTGTTATTTATTAGAGTTTTTAGATTTATTTATTACTTTGTGCAATTAGGGTGGAGTTTCATACAGATGTATATTTAATATGAGCTATTTTAGATTGAAAAATTTTTTTAATTAAATATTTTTATATAAATTATATATTAGCAAATATAAAATTTTATAAAATTCAATTTTATATTATTATAATTATATCAAAAATATATTCTAAATTATTTGTATTATGTTAAATAAACAAATATTTATTTATATAAAAAATATTTCTTAATATTAATAAAAATAAATATAAATAAAATATACATTTTAAAATACATATTTTTTTATATAAATATTTTAAAATATTTTTTATATAAATAAATATTTAATATTTTTGTATACACATATTTTGGAATATATTTTTTTTATATAATTATTATGATATAAAATTGAATCTTATCAAACTTTATATTTGCCAATTGCTATAAAAATAATTAATTTAAAAAAATAATACAATTTAAAATAACTCCAACTGAGTTCTCTTTCTCTCAGCCAAAACAATATTGCGTTTAAATTCTCGCTGCTCATTAAAAGCAACTTCGCTGAAATAGAAATTCATTACGTTCAGCCACAACAAAAGGCAGCCAAGATGTGCCAGCCCAGTCTGATTCGGGTTGAATGGGGGCTGGGTTGGGTTGGGCATTTGGAATTCGTTGAGCGATTTGATTGACTGGAGGCAGGCGAAAAATGTTTTTTGCAGCGGTCGCAGCATTTCTACAATATACTCGAATAGTTGCTGTGGCTGCGAGTTGAATATTGCTTTTGGGCTTTTTGGTGTTTCGCATGCAGCTCATGCGGCGGCCAGAGGATTCGCCTGCTCTGCTGGCCACTGTTGGGTGTGGGTTAAATTTCCAGAGGCAATTGCATTGGGTTGAGCACATTTTTGCGCTCTTTCAAATTGCTCAAATCAATTCGGTGCGGTTGCATTTCGTTGTAGTTTCCAAAATCAGCTTTGGCTTTCGACACCCTTGCCGGGGTGTGGGCTCCGCCCTCATTGTTCATTTCCCATTCCGGCCATTGACTTAATTTATTTTCGCAAATCTGTTTTAAGGGCGAGCGCCATTTGCCAGTTTCTTTTCGTTTGGGGCGGGCAATAAACGTGATGAAAGAGGTTAAGAGAAAGAGGTGTAATTGCATTTAACAAAGATTTTATATTTGAAATTTCGATTTTACTATCAAAATAATTAATAATGATTATTGATTAAGAATAATATGAATATTAGTTGGAATTATTAAGGGAAATTTAGAGCTAAGCTTAGTAATTTCCCTATTGAAAATGGGAATTCTGGCGTAATGGTTTGGTGTGTATGTATGTATGTATGTATGTATGTATGTATGTATGTATGTAGTTATGTATGTATTTATGTATGTATGTATGTATACATGTATGTATGTATGTATGTATGTATGTATGTATGTATGTATGTACGTATGTATGTATGTATGTATGTATGTATGTATGTATGTATGTATGTATATATGTATGTATGTATATATGTATGTATGTATTTATGTATGTATTTATGTATGTATGTATGTATACATGTCTGTATGTATGTATGTATGTATGTATATATGTATGTATATATGTATGTATGTATGTACGTATGTATGGAAGTATGTATGAATATATGAAAGTATGTATGAATATATGAATGTATGTATGAATGTATGTAAGTAAGAGACAGAAAGAAACGTGGCATATTCCATAAAGTATAAACTCCAAGCTGACACAATCCAGCCTTCTCTTTCACTTTCTTAGTCTGGGTATCTCTTAGTCTAGCCCTCCCAACGAAAACTCTCCAACTTCTCTTCTTTATGCTACATAATCTGAGAGTTCTACAAGATTATAAACATGTTTGTTAACTCAGAATCATGGCATTTGCCTAAGCTACTCCAAAACAACATATTTTTGTAATTAACTTAATTGTTAGGCCTGATTTATGTATTTTGCTGCCCACACAGTTTGTGCTAATTACTCGAATCGACGCACTCTAAAATATTTATATACATAAATCACTAAGCCTCGCTGGCCTCTTAAGTGCCTTTCAGCAAATAAAGGAACTGTAATTGTTTTAAATTTAAAACACTTCTTGCTATACACATATATATCACCCTCGCCGCCTGAAATTCTTTTATGGCCCCAAGAGGTCATAAATTTGACACCCCAACAGCTCTGCTGGCCAATTATGTGCCATCATTATATTAGCCGCCTTGAACTGTCATCAATCGCTTTTCGGTCTAATAAACTTTTCGATATTCTTTGGCCATTTGTTTGCCGAAATGTTGATAAAGCTAATTTGACGCCACGTTGACTGTGAAACGTATAGAACATAAAAGATTATTTATGCACTCCAAGTTGATTTTATGTTGGGCCGGGCGAATGTCACTTAAGACGCCGAATCTGCATAAGAATACGCAGAGCTTAAAGAGCGTAAAGAGGGAAAAAATGCGAGTTAATGTCATTCAGCGAACGGCCCCGACGACAGCAGCTGAAATTTGAGACAATTTAGCCAAGAGTTTGAAATTGCCAGTGGCCCTCCGTCCGTTCGTCCGTCCAGTTCGCTGTCCATCAAATGGGACGTCTTATCGTTAGATAAGGCCACATTCAAGCCACCGATAAGTCGCCGGGCGCGTAATGAGTTTTTTTTTGTAGTTGGCAATATTTCACACGCTTTGAGAATCAGAGAGAGAGGCAGTGTGCGAGGGTGGGAAGCCCCGCATGGAGCCGCTTTAAATTGTGGCTCAGTTTCTAGTGGTTTCAGCGGCGGCACGTGCCGCCAATAAGGAAATAAATCGCATAAACTGTTTGAGCCGCTTACACGTCATAAGTAAAAGTGCCAACTCGACTTGTTGTTGTTGTTGCTGGCAAGTTGCCCGTGCCAGATAAGGTTACGGCCTGGTACTTCTCTGGTTATTGGCATCCAAAAACACTCGAAAGTGTGCAGCACATAATCAATTTCAGCCATTGGCATTGCCATATCTTAAAGCATAAACCAGCCTGCCCTGCCTCAGATGCTATAATTCCACATCATTTCAGATTTTCTGTTCAGCGCATTACGAAAATGTGGGCGAAATATGTTTGGCAACTTTTTTATTGCCCCCAAAAGTTGCATGCTTAAAATTTGAGGCTTATATTAAAAGTTTTTCCACGCCGTTTGTTGAAGCAGCTCGTCAGCATTCATATTCATCTGGTTCATCTGGCTATAATCGCTTAATATATGAATATCTTAAGCATATTTGGCTAATCAAAGTTTTTATTATTTAAAAACTTTAAACTATTTCATAATGAAGTTGAAAAACTGCCAACCCAAAATATATATAGTATATAAATTCGCTATTCAAAAACCGAAAACCTTTTGTCCTCTGGTTTGCCAGGAATTCCATAAAAAGTTTTCGCCTCTCCAGGCCAATTAACATTCCTTCACATATAGCTTGGCACAAAGTTGATCCAGCCAGCATAGTTTCGCCACTAACAAGTTCTTAGAATGTAACGGCAAACAAATTATAATTCAATTGCGCTTAATTGAGTGGCCAGCGGAGAGTAACCAGCAGCCAGCAAAACCACCAGACCACAGCCGTCTAGAAATAATTCGCATTTTATTTTCGTGATTATGTTGCCACATAATGCTTGGCCCACTCTCGCTCTCGCTCTCGCTCTCACGGCGCTGGCCAAAAGGAAGCGTTGTAATAAAATAAAATTAATTTAATTGTAATTTAATTTTATGTGCTGTGGATGTGGGCGTGTGGCTTGGCTTGGGCTGGGATTTGCCCACATATGTTTGGCCTAAATATGAGCTCGTTTTGCCCAAGTGCCCAGAGAGATTTCAGCTGCTGCTCGTATTTGTTGTTGTAATGCCAGAGTACAAAAATATTTTTTTTAATTATGCCTATGTGGGTGGGGGCTGGGCGCGTGTGTGTGTCTTCACTTGACTTCCACCTGCTGCTGCTGCTGCTGTTGTGGTCTGTGTCCGTGCTAAATGCGCATATGGCGCGAAATGAATTTTTGCCCAGAAAAAGTACAACAATTTACACACACAAACACACCCACACACACACTCACACACACACAGCTGAAATAATATGTCATGTGTGCACTTTTGAACCCACTCTCGCTAACTCTCGCTGGCATTTGTTCCTCCAGCTGCGGCATTAATTTTTGTTCTGGCTGATTAAAGTAGCAGCAAAGCTCAAATATTTATATAATTTCCAGTTCAGCTTTAACACGTTTGCCTTAAAGCCAAAAACGTTGCCTACTTTCTGGGGCACTGGCTTTTGAAATTTATGCGCCCGGACAGCCCATGAACATAAACTATAGATGCTCTTGGCGTGTTAATATAATTATGATAAAATGCGTCACCGCAACGAGTTGAGTGGCCAAAAGCCAAAATGAAAGCTAACATTTCCTCTCGCTGGCAGCCCAGCCAGCCCCCCTTGCCTAACCGCCAGCCTTTGTTGCGCCTCTTGTTGGCCAATTTGTTGCCAGAAACACGCAGCAACACTTGAGTACACGCGTAGAAAACAATAAATTTATAAACGCTTTGCCTCTGAGTTGCCAACAATAATGGCGCAAAATGTTGCCACGGGAGCAGAGAGGAGACAGAGTGTGAGTGTGGTGAAATGGGACGGGGGAGCCGAAGTTGGAGAGGGACGCACAACGGGGGAGCCTGACAAATGCGCGTGGCAGAGCGGGTGGCCAGTCAGAGCAGGGGCAACACTGAGTAAGCGAGTAAGAGAATAAGAGGTGTGTACGTGCGCAGCAACACAGTTTGTAAAGTATTTCGTTGTGTTTCGACTTTTGCGTATGAGTTCAAATGCCTCTCACACACTTTCTCTGGGGTAGTTAGGGAAACTTGAAGGGCTAGAAAATAAATAATTAAAATTAAATAAAGTATTAATAAAAAAAAATATTATATAATAAAAACATATATCATAATAATAAATAATAAATAAAATAAAATAAAAGAAATATAAAATAAATAAATAATAAAATAATAATAAAAATAAATAAATAAAATAATAAAATAAAAAAGAAAAACATAAAATATAAATACCAAAAAAAAAAAAATAAATAAAAAAAAAAATTATAAAATATAAAATAAATATATATATAAAAAAAATATATATATATATAAAATATAAAATAAAAAATGAAACATAAACATAAAATAACATAACATAAAAATAAATAAAATATTTAAATTAAATTAAATTAAAAAAATTATAGGAAGTTTTAAAATTTTGAAAATAAAATAAAATTGTAAATATAAATATATAAAATATAAATAAAGAAATATATATAAAATATGCAAAATAATAAATGGGTCTTCAAAATGAATTTAATTAACTCAAATAAAATTTAGAAAATTTAAATAACTGTTAAATATTTATATGTATTATATTTACATATATATACAAATCCCTGCTCTAACTAATTTATTGTTCAGTGAAAATAACTCAAGCAGAGAGTATGTTCTGGTCTGCATCACAAGCAGCTGCTCTAGACTTCATTTTCCAGAAATAATACACTCCAAAGTGAGTAACAAAATGGTTTCGCCGGATGTGTGTGAAGAAATCGCGACATGTGTGTGTGTGTGTGGCTGGGTGGGTGTATATGTGTGTGGCTGCCAAACAATGAAACTTTATTCGCTGATCTCGTTCTTTTGCCTCTCTTTTTGTTGTATTTAAGGGTATTGTGTGCTGGTGTTGATGTTATTGTTGTTATTGCATTTTCATTGTTTGTTATTTACTTTGGCACTTTGGCATTGTCACATTTTTAGTTTAGCCAGCGTTATTTATGGGCTAAAACGTCTCGTGCCGTCGCACGTTTCAAATAAATTGATTAAATTTCATGACAATTCATCATGCCACAAAAGGCAGCAGCAGCAACAACAATAACCACAATTTGTGAGCTGTTTCAAGTGGTTTTTGAGCAACAACTTTGCTCATAAAACATGACAGAACTTTGCCACTGTCTCTGTCTGACTCTAAGCTACAGCTTCCCCCTCTCTCTCTCTCTCTCTCTTTCTCTTTTGCACTAGCCAGTATCCGTAAGCTGTGGCATTGGCGACAACTGCTCTGGCATTTGGCAAGTTTTATTCCTGTTTGGTCTCTCCTTGATATGATTATTATTATGCATACAAAACTCGTAAAAGCCAAACACAAACATTCGCCCTCTGAAGACAAAAAACCGCAGACGATTTTTGTGCGCTAATTAACAGATTCGCCACAGTTGTAGGGAATGCCCCACTGCTGCGAGTACAGCATTAGAACACGCATAATGAATATTTGAGAAGCGCTTTTTAATTGAATTTTCTCTTTGCTGTCTTCAGTCTCATTAACATTTTCTTGCTAGGCAACAGGAGCAACAAAAACCATATGCCAAAGGATTCTGCAATCAAATTAAAAAGCAACTCAAGGCACACTTTTTTAAGTACATAAATAATTACATAAATAAGTACTTTTATATTATGCAAATACGGGGCAGACATACGCAAGTCGATTTAATTAAATTTTCCCTCTATTTGCTTTCCGCCGGATTGCTCGTTTAGCAAATGAACCGTAAGCCAGCGGAAAGCCAAAAGCAAAAGCCAGAAAAAAATCTCAAATTATATATCTCTGTCAATAGCGTAAAGAGATGCAGGCGAACTAAACAAAAGCAAAAGCAAAAAAAAGTGAGGATTAAAAAGATGTGGTTTTTCGCTCTTCACTTTTCATTTTGTTGTTGTTTGCTGCTGCTCAAATATTTTAACTTTGCGGCTTTGAGTGCGATAAGGGCAGCAAAGGAGTGCCCAAGTAGAGGCAAAAAAAAAAGTATTACTGGAATCTGCATCGCATTTATACAATTACCACAAATAAAGTTTGATGCCAGCCTTAACTTTATGCAGTGGGATTAAGAGAGAGTCAAGTGGAGACTGGCAGCAATATATAAATGAAAATTTATATTATTAAAATTTAAAAATAAAATGTAAAATAAAGTCAAATAATATAAAATTAATTAAAATGAAATGTTTTAAAAAATATGAAAGTATATAAAATATAAAAATATATATAAAATAAATTAAATAATATTTATTTAAAATTTGATTTAAAGGAAAATATAATAAAATGTAAAATAATGAAAATAAACTCAACAATATATATATATTTAATAATCAACACTATTTATTAATTTATATTTAATATTTAAAAATATGAAAGAGAAAGTTATAATTATAATTAAATAAAAAATAAATAAATAAAGTTTTATATTGGAAAATAAACCATTTAAAACAGAATCAATTACAACATTTTTCTTTCACAAAAATATTATTACAAAAATATTAAAATAATATATATAAATAAAATCAATTATTTAATCGTTTTTGGTTTAAATAAATAAATAATAAAATACAAATTCTGTATAATAATTATAGAGAAGACGTTTTCTTTGTATACCTCATTTTCAAGAATTTATGTTTTTATTTAATATTTAATATTTTCTCCCATTTGGGTAGCAGTTTGGCTTGAGTGGAAGATCCCTCGACTCATACATATAGGTTGTTTAGTGCACCCTTTTTTATGACCTAATTCCGCTTTCTATTTAGGCTAAAAAAGGGTTTATTTTTTAGAGAATCTCCATTAAAAATTAAAAACTTTCTTTATTGTAATCAGTTCTTATATTATTATATTTAGAGCTTGAGGTTAGAAGGTAAATGGAGCTAAATGCATAGAGCCAAAAGCCTCACGTTTTAATAGATTGAAAATTGTTAGAGTTTATACTAAAGTGTTTCATGATGTATACAAAATAAATTAAACTAAAATTCCTTTAAAAATGCCTCAAAATTGTTGAGAACTGAGTGAGGCTTGACTGAGAAATGTGCAGGAACTTTGCTATGACACTTCAAATACCAGCGCTCGCTATCTTTGCTCTTCTACAATTTTATTTTATTTTATTTAAGTTTTATTTTATTTATTTTTTGCGCGCTTTGGCTATCTGCTAAAAGTTGGCTTCATTTTGGCACTTCGCATTCGGTCGTGGCCCGAAAAGCATTTCTAACGCATTTCTGCTTCTATTTTGCTGTTAATTTAATTCCATTTCTGTTGTTTGTGGTGTGTGTGCTTGTGTGTGTGTGTGTGGGGTCAAGACTCTGTGGCAGGAATTCGGAGCTTTTTGTTGGCGACTTTTCATGTGGATAATTAAACAAAATACCAACGGAGAAAAAAAAGGGTCAAAAGAAAGGCAATCTCGTTTTATTGTGTTATTTCAATTTTATTTTATGCACAAAGCAGTCGAAATGCGGTGGGAGTAAAGCTCTGAGAAGTTGGCTAAAAACTGTGCAGTTTGAGGTCTTAAAGCAAAAAGAAGTTAAACAACATTTTGGCAGCTGCACATCCGTATGGGCAGGATATGGACTGGCTGCAATCGACAGAATGTGCTTCAATGGCTTTCTAATGGACTCCATCCGCTATTTAATGCACACACACACACACACGCATACAGACCCACTCACATGGTCACATACACATGTGGCATAAACTGAAGTACATAGCATCCTGCACGGGCAATGTTCGTGCGGCGGCAATTGAAGTCCGAAAAAGGCGCACACATTGGCAGCTTGTAAAGATTAATGATCAGCGCAGCCGTCGGAGCGGCCCGGACCAGTGCAACATGATGCGATAATATGCGATTTGCTCTGCCCGGGCATATCTATAAAAATCGTTTCGCTGCTGCTGCTATTGACAGTGCAATTGCTGCAGTGCGAGGCGACAGGTCGTCCTTGTCCAACAGCTCTCAGGCCCTGGCCCGTGCTGAAACGAGCCAAGCATTTGGCATGCACGAAGTTATTCAATAAAATAAAAATTGAATAGCTTCTTGCGAGGAATTTCCTTCGATGGCAGCAGCGACCCAGCCAAAGGAACTACTCACTGCGCACATATATATTTGAAGTCGGCATTATGTTCGCACATAGCGTAAAATCAAATCAAACTTAATTAATGCGCTGGGTAGTGGAGAGAGATGAATGAGGGGAAACTTATGAGGGATACATAAGTCATGAGGGGAATGAAAGATACATAAGTCAATATATAAGTTTTAGCTGAGTTCTTGGTAGAGGTGTTTTCTAGGTGACCTAGATGAAAGATAAGGAAATGGGTTTGTATTCGAGTTAAATTTATAAAATGTTGTCTTTGAGGAGATAGTAAGATAGATAGATAGACAGATAGTTGGTAGAAGTAGTTCTGATAGAAATAATTTTGAAGGAAGTCAGGTCATTTGAGCGTCTGTTGCCGGCAGGCCTTATTTATTTATTTATTTTTATTTTATTTATTTTTTTTTTTTAATTTATTTATTTATTTATTTATTTTTTTATTTATTTTTTTTTATTTATTTATTTTTTTTTTTATTTATTTATTTATTTATTTTTATTTATCTATTTATTTATTTATTTATTTATTAATTTTTTTATTTATTTTTTTATTTATTTATTTATTTATTTATTTTTTTATTTATCTATTTATCTATTTATTTATTTATTTATTTATTTATTTATTTATTTATTTATTTATTTATTTATTTATTTATAATCATTTATTTATTTTTTTATTTATTATTTATTTATTTATATAAAGTAAACAATATTTATATATGCAGTCAGCCATTTCCAGCAAAGTTCAGTCAGCTATTTAAAGGGTTTAATATCTGATGCATTATTGCAAGGCTGCAATTTCAATATGCAGTATATTGGTCTGGGTTCCTATCATGTCTCTGCCTGAGCAATACAAATTTCCTTCTCTTTGAGAGCCCATTCAATTGTCTGCCAAAGTTTGCTAGGCTTGCAACGGACCTCTAATACCCCTATATCTCTTATTTGTTTACTCTGTTTACTGAATATACTAGAGAAATGCTTAATATTTGGCCGCTCATAAGTGTTTAGTCATCAGCTCCAACATATGCAACAATGCCTTTATGAGAAAATTGACTCAGTGGCAGCGCGCTCATAGTAACGGAGCACAGGGGCGCCCCCTGTGTATAGGTAGAGCAAGCGCAGGTGGGTGAGCGAGAACAGATAGCGGAGGGAGAACGGCATTCCTGCTCTTACACATACAACCCCAAATGCCGCTCTAACAAATTCAAATCGAAATATGACTCTTATTACAGCCCTCGCTCACCAGAGCTGGCAAATAATAGTTGAGAAATAATAAAATTCGACTCAGTCAGTGAGTAAATGACTTTAAATTAAATATAAAGAATATTTGTTAATGTTCTTATAGCTCACTTTTTATTTTTATTTATAGAAACCCAAATATTTCGTCAAGAGAACCCCAATTTTCTTCTGCCTATTTAATCAAATTGAAATAATATTCGAGCGCAATTTTGAATGAGCAAAAGCATTTGTTAAATTTAAGTATTATTTTTAGATTTATGCCCGTATAATTTAGAGTTAAAGCACGTTTATTATTGCATTCAGTGTGCGGTTTGCCAGCTCTAGTTTCACCTCATTCCGCCTGCTCCCTGCCCTCCGCCCCCCACTGTCAGGCAAAACAAATTCAATTTAAACGCGTTAAGCGTAATATTCATTAAAATGATGTTGCCCGAACAGCCGTTCGCACAAGTGCATCAAAGTCAACAACAGCCGCAGCAGCAACCGCTGGGGCACAGCGACGCAATCCACTGATGATGCACTGCAGCTGAGCTGAGTTGTTCTCGTTGTCGTTGTTGTAGTTGCTATTCCTGGTGCAGCTGCTGCATTTAGCATTTTCAAAATCCGCTCAGTGCTGCAAATTGCGCTGCGTTTTGCCAACTTTTATGCACTCACACACACACACACACTCACATACAGCGAGCAGACATGCAGTCGCAGCCCAAGTGCAAACTACAAACTGTGAGTACTCCATGCATATGCTGCCGTAATTGCCGCCGTGCCGCTGATTACACTTCAACAGCCGCCACATACAGACGCAGATGAACGACCAACAACTTGTGCCGCCTTCAAAGCAACACACACACACACTCACACACACACAGAGATTTACATCGTAGCCTTAGACTCTGTTTTGGCATCAGATCTGGCTCTGACTCTGACTATGGCTGTGGCTGTGGCTGTGGCTGTGGCTACGGCACTGGCTTATGCGGCCGCGCTCGGCACTCGGGCAATAGGACCGCTGGGCTTTTAACTGTTCTAGATTCAGCTAAAACACCCACAAATACTTGCAAACACAAACACACACAGACATGCAAATACATGTACAAAATGCTTGTCATATACAGTCAACCGACAAAGTTAACACTAAGCATTAATATCTTAGCTGGCATATTGAAATGAAGGCTGTAGGGGAAATGTATAATATATGAGAGATATATATAATCGCTTGATTTGTCAAGATTATAGACTATAGATTTTGGAAACTATTTTTGTTATTGTTCATTTGTTTATAGCAAAAGTTGATTGACTCAAAAAGTTCACTGTAAACATATTTGCTACAGCGAAACTAAAACTGGGTCAGGTAACTTCCAGCTGTACCTGACATAAACAAATATTAGATAAGTAATTCAGAGTAATTTCAATTTGACTGCAATCGCCTTTGTTTACGCTGAGTTCTTTTAAGTGGGTCATTAAATGAACTTATTTAGCGATTCAATTGAACGAGAAATTCTATTCAGCTGTTGAGTTGTTTATGCGCATTGAGTTCTATTGAGCTCTTTAGCTGTCAGCAAGTGAATAACCTAGAAATATGAATCGTTTATGAGCTGCTCATTAGTGCGTGTGTGTTATGGAGTGCTTTGCTAATTGCGGAACTGCTGCATGAAAAGAATTTAATAAATTGGTTTGAGACTGTAAAGTAATGATATAATATATTTATGCCATTTAGACTTTTGCTGAAAATTTCACGATTTTTAAACTTTAACATTAACGTTAACATATACCAATGTAACATTACTATTAACATTTGATATATTATCTGCATTTTTTGACTTAACATTATTTGAATTAACATTAACATATTAAACATTAACAGAATATTTTCATTTAATTATGAATTCAAGAGGTCTATTAACATTTTAGGCATGAACAGAATAGTTTGATTCAACATTATTTTAACATTTTATATATTCAGTTTATTTATTAATATTTATTATCATTTTAATTATTAAAATGTTATGTTTTGTGCAACAGTAAACTTGACATTTTAAAGTTTAACATTTTAAGCCTTAACATAAAATTTTTATTCTCCCTTAACATTAACAGAATAGATTAATTCAACATACACATTTAAAATGTAAACAGAATTTGTGCTTTCAACATTAGCATTAACATTTTTAAGCAATAACATAATTGTGTAAAACTACATTTACATTAACATGTTAATTTAACATTTTAAACATTTACAGAACTCAACATAAAACTAACATTTTAACCATGAGCAGCATACTTATAGTATATATATTATATTATATTCTTTTCAATATTATTTTCCCTTTAATTTTGAGCTTAAGTCCTTTTAAAAATTATTTTCATTCAACAAAATATTTATTTTTGTCGCCTGTGCGTTGCTTCTGCATATGCATTCCCATAAATTCGTGTGAGTTTCCCTTCGAGTTCGAGTGCTTCGGCTGGCTCCCTACTTTCAGCTCCCCCACTTGCAGCTATATTTGAATATTTAATTTTTTAGCATGCAGCGCACATTTCGCACTTCTAAACTGATGCTAAACGTTGTCGCTGCCTGCAGTTCCGCCTGCTCCGCCCTCTGCTCCAGTCTGTAGCTCAGGATTGTCGCTGTGCGCTCTGTGTGTGTGTGAGAGAGAGTTTTCTCTGTGTGTTTTATTAAGCAAACAAAATGTTTTCTCTGCTAAATGGGCAGCAGCTGCCTCTGCCCGCTGCTCTCTTGCTGATTGCGAGTTCAATGCGCTCCACAAGCTTTTTCAACTTACAAAAAGCGAAAAATGTAAAAGAGAAAACACTCCAAATTGGCTTTTCCGATGTCATCTTTGCAATTTGGTTTGTTATTTCGCTCGTCGCGTCGCAAGCCATAATTAATATCATTTTTGGCACAACGTGGGTTGACATGTCACGCCCCCTTCCACCTTCCCACCGTTTACAGCACAGACGCCATTTTTTATGTGCCTTTCGCTTAACTGTCTCTTGGCAGGCTGTCGCTTATAATTAAATGAATTTTACTTTCATAAATTTCACTTTGACAGCGGCAAGCAAGAGGCAGTTCGGCATTTATCACGCAACAATTACCTGGCCTTAAATAAATTTAATTGAGTCGCCACAGAGCCAAATATTGCCGTTGCCGTCGTTAATATTCATTCCCTTAGTTGCCCAGCACAGTTCTCGTGCTATATGCAAATGCAATTCAAATTTTCATGTTGTGTTTGGAATTGGACTTTTTTTGGACAGATTCTTCTGCAGTTGATTAGTGAAGCACTATATTGGAATTTTATTGAATTTGAAAGAGATATTGATATTTAGATACTTAACATCAGTTATATATAAACTTTAAGAGCTGTTAAGGTAGTTGGCATCCAACTTTATTTAGAGCTGTAATATAATAAAGCATACTTTTGTGGTATTTATTTCTTGTAAAATATGTAATATCTATTAAATATTATATAAATACTATAAAGAATATATATAAATAAAAAACTATGAAATATATAAATGTCAAAATATAAATAATAATATATAAAAAATTTTAAAAATAAAATAAGTAAATAAAAAAATAATATAAATTATAAAAAATAATAAAAAGGGATATCAAATATTGAAAATATTGAAAAAATATATAAAGTATTGAACAATTTTTAATTTCATTTAAATAAGTATACATAGATTATAAAAATATTAAAAATATATATAAAATGTCAAAATATAAATAATAAAATATATAATATAAAAATATATATACTATATACAAATATAAAAATATAAAAATAATATTTAAAATATAAAAAAAATTATTTTATATAAAATATAAAAAATAAAAATAAATATAAAATATTTTAAAAATAATAAATATAAGAAGATTTAAAATTTAATTTAAAAATATATATATATATAAAATTTAAAAAATGTAAATTAAAAAATACTTTTTATTGGAGAAGATGTTGAGTTATTATTAAAAGTTATTATTTTATAGACATTATTTTATAGACTCAACCTATTAAAAATAGGCAATCAGTCTATAACGATTTCGTTTTGTTATAAAATACTTTTGCAAACTTTTCTGCAAGCTTATTATTATTCTACTCTTAGAGAAGTTACTCAGTGCACAAATTATATCTTTCCGTCTTGAGTTCTCTTTATCTCTTTATCCACTCCTTATCATTTTCATATTAAATAAGCTTAAGTACTACTAACTGTTTTAATTTATTGTCCGCACACTTCCTTTCCAGCTCAAGCGCTCTAATATATAATTTGAAGCTACATGCACTGCACTGTAGATGGATAGCTCTCAGCTTAGCTATACTCATTTCGCTGTTGTTGTTGTGCTCAAACGCACTTTAACAAATTTTCTATGCGAAATTCCATTATCCCTTTGACATTTTGCAGTTGAGTTAGCGACCTAGTTTGCCATAGAGCGTAAATATCTCCAAACTTTTTTTCTTTTTCTATTTTTTTTCTGCTCTGTGTGCAAAATAACCCCAAAGAGCGCTAAAGAAGTAGAAACAAGTAGAAAAAAAATTGCTGCATGACATTATTGCCAGGCAGTTGTTGTTGTTGTTGTTGTTGTCGCTGTCCAATGTTCGCTACGTGCAATGTCACCCACCTACACACACACACACACACACACACTCACACACTTCCGCTCTGGTTGCATTGTTCATTTAAATTCTAATTTGTATTTGCCGCACTCGACAATGAGAGAGTCGAGGACAGCAGGACCTGGGGACATGGTGAGCACGCTTCCTGCCAGCGGGCACTTGGACAGGTACAAGGGTTGCCTCAGCTCAGTTCAGCTCAGCTCCAAGCCAGGCCACGTGCCCAATAATGTCCTTGAAAGTTTTGGGGCGTCTCCCAGCGATTTGTTATTGCTGCCTTAGTTAGGTGCTGCAATCCTAATCGCGTTTTTGGTGACGCTTTGCATAGCCCAGTCAATTGGAGCTTTTAATGACTCCCGCTGAAGAGAAGCAGAGCGCTCGACGTGTCAATGGGGCCATTGAACAATGGAACGCCAAGGCCGCAGCACCCCCAACTAAAGTGTCATTTGCTTACATTACCAGAGAAACGATTAGAAATCATTTGTAGAGGCTCGATAAGCACTGTTTTGTCAAGGTGTCGGGGAAATACCTGCTCGAGGCACTTAAAGGGGTTGAGCATGAATTTAAGCTGACTAATTAGTGGTAAATATATTGTTTGTAGTCGAATTAGGTAGAAGATGCTAGAAATGTGCTGAAGTATGTATTTTTGTAGAGGAAGAAAAATATTGATGAAGTCACTTGTGGTAAAGTCATTTACTCTAACAAATTTGTTTGTATAGAAGCAATCAGACAGATTAGTTGATATATAAACTGGTAAATGAGTCACAGACTGAGAAACTGTAACATTGATATGAATCAGTCTATGACTGATCTAGGAATATGTTTAATTTAAAGAGACTTGAGAAGTCTTGAAGCGTTTTCTCTGAAAAGGAACTGCTAATTTGTTTGGGTTTTTAAGAAATAGGTTTATAAAATAATTTATAAATTGATAAAATAAATTGGATTTTAAGAAATAGATTAATTTATTAAATTATTAATATTAATAATTTATAAATAAATAAAATAAATTATAAACAAAACAAAATTTAATATATTTTTTTTGTACCTAAGATACTTCATAAAAATAAATATTTTATTTGGAATATATTTTTTTAAAAGTCAATAAAGTATATTTCTAATTTCCCAAGAGTTAGTTCTATAATCAAGTTTAATAATACCATATCTAAATACCGGACTAAAGCTTGCCAAACTAAATATATTTCATGGTATAAGTAAAGTATTAAAATATGTATTAAAAATTGAGTTTTGAGTAATTAAAAGAAAAGATATTTGGACTTATTGATTTATGTAGTTTAATGAAATATTAAACAATTTTTTGTACATATATATATAAATATATAAAGACTCTTTAAAAAATATGCAATAAATTTGATAGAATATTTATATTAAATATTTAAAAAATGTGATTTTTACATCAAAATATATGTAGAAATTAAATTTTAAACATAGTTTATATAATATATTTATGTTGATGTAGAAATTAACTTTTAAAAATATGTCTTATGATATGTTTATATCTGCTGATAATTCTTGTTTATTTTTATGTAGAAATTAAATTTAAAAATTTTGTTTTATATAATATATTTATATATGTTGATAATTCTATATTTCTATATTCTATATTTATATTAGTAATATAATTGAATATGCAAACATATTCCATGGAATCGACTCAATTTAATGAATTAACATCTTATATATTTTCTTTTCTTATTAAATTGCTGCTGCTCCGTCGCCGCAGTTTCTCAGTGCATGGAAATGCCTGGCATTCATTCGAAAAGTAGGAAAATTGGTGCCCGCTGTGTGGCATTCGCTTTTCTCTGCGCTCTGCGCTCTGCTTTCTTTCACTGGGCCATGCTTACGTTTTCCATTGCCATTCCCATTCCCACTCGCATTCGCCTTCGCTTTGGCCAGTTTGGCTCTTAATTCAGCTGTTGTCGCCATTGCTTTGGGTACTTAATTAAAAACCGCATTTGTTGCATTTCTTTATTTCTTCTTCTTCTATTTTTGCTGTGTGGCGTAGGGAAGCAGTGGCCTTGCGGCCGCCTCTGGGAATGTTAAAGCTTAGAGCATGTCTTATGGCTGTCTTTTGTTCTGGTTTGTCACTGGAATTTATAGCAGGTTTAACCCACTTTTGGAGCACTTTTTTCTTGCCTCTTTTGGGGTCAGCTTGAAGGCAGTTCAAAGCTTTAAATTGGCTGTCAAATGAAATGAACGAATGTGATAAGTGCCAACGACTCGAGCGGGGGTTACCTTGGGGTATTTTGCAATAATTAAAGTGCATTTGCCATAACGAACAACAACATGAAGTTGCACGCGTTGCGTGCGCTCGGTCCAATGACTCCGCCGGGCCCAAATGAAATTGTTTTGTTGTGTGTGTGTGTGTGTGGAAAGTGTTTAGCTCTCGCTTTTACTCGGGCCTTTTAAGACTATGTTAACAACTAGGCAATTAAAACGCTTAACTGACGCTTTGGCTACGCTTTGGTTACTGCTCCGCTTCGTGCGCTGCCCTTGGGCTACACCTCCTCGTTGGGATTATCGCTAAACTTGACGGATCCGCGCTGTCGCAGGTTGGCCCGCTGCCGCTTGTACTCGCTGCGCGGCAGCTTGACGGGCTGCACGGCCTGGTCGAAGGCCACCGCACTGGGCCCGATGGGGCTGGTCAGATAGCTGCTGCTGTGCTGCACCTCCGCTGGCCATTTGTCGCCATGCATGGCCTCCACCAGGGCCGCCTCCATCTCGGCGTCGCGCTCCTCCTGCTTGGTCAGCCGCTGCTGCTCCTGGAGGCGTGCGCGCAGGCTGCTCATCGCAAAGCTAACATTGGACTGCGGGCTGCTCTGTTCGCTTAGGATCAGCTCTTTGTGGTGCTTCGGTCGGGATTTACTGCTGCTGCTGCTGGGCTTTGCGCTGGCCGCGTTGGCCGCCTCCCGCTCGCGGTACTTTTTGAGGAACGCGGGCGGATAATTGGGCAGCTCGGTGGTCGTGGTAGTGGGTGGCCCAAGGCTGTTGCCGCGACTACGATGACGGTGCGAGTGGCTGCTGGGCTGCCTCTCGGGCCGGTCGTCGGGCTGACTCTCGTGCTGGCTCTCGTGCGGGCTCTCGTGCTGTATCTCTTGCTCTCTATTGGAATGAGTTCTGGGATGATTGCCGTAGTGAGTGCCGTGCTGGCCGCTGGGCTGCTCACTGGGCTGGCTGTGGTACTGCTTGGAGGGCACAAAGCCGCCCTCCATGGGCGCCAGGGACTGCACTTCGCCGCTGGCCTCGCCCGTGTGTTCGGTCACCTCGTACTGGTGACCCGGCGGCTTGGCCAGCTCATTCTCGTTGTCATCTTCGACTTGCTCGAAGTCATCGTCCTCCTCGTCCAGCTCTGGACGTCGGCCCACCAGCTTCTCGGGCTTTGGCAGCAGGTTGGCAGGCGCAGGTCCTTCCTGATAGTCCCGACTGTCCTTGCTGGCCGTAATCTGCGTGTGCAGCTGCGTCATGGCCTGCGGCCGCAGCGTCACGTAAGATGTGGGCTGCTCCCCAGACTTGTAGACTGGCTTCCAGCTCTGGTACTCCATAATCTTGCCGGAGACAATCTCGTTGCTGTTGCTGCGTGGCTTGTGCTTGAAGTACTTATCCATGAGCGCCTCGTCGCTGCTAATGGGCATCTTGCCCTCGACAATCAGCTCCTGCTCCTTCTCGAGCTGCCGCATGCGATTCTCGTACTGCAGCTTCGTCGGCTCCGTGACCATGGGCTTGGGCAGTGGCCTGATCAGCTTGACCACCTTCTTCGGCGAGCCGCGCATCTTGATTATCTTCACGGGCTTGTTCGTGTGCGGATCTCGGATGATGTACTTGACGCGCGTCGTCTCTGTGGGCATATAGTCCAGCATGGACTTGCCGTAGCTCGCCGTGCTGGGCATGAACATGGACCTCATGGCCCGCGCACCGCTGAACATGCGGCCCATCAGGCCGCCCATGACAGCGTTGTCCATCTGCTGCCACATGAAGCGTCGTTGAATCCTGCAAGGATATGAGAGAGGAGTTTTTTAAGGATTAGGCACATAAATCTTTACACTCAGTTCCTAGTCACTTCACTCACCTGTGATCTTCCGCCTGCTGCTCGCCGCTCACCAGCTGCAGCAGCAGCAACAAAATCCAGCATCCCGAGATCTGTAAGCCAGAGCCGGAGGCTTGAATGGCAATTTGCATTGAATAGATTTGTGGCTTACTTACGCAATGCTTCCTCATGTTGAGACGAGGTGGTGTCTGTGCTCGAAGTATTCCCAGTCGGAGCTGCGCTCTTGGCCGTCAGTTGCTTAGCGATCGCCGCCTTTGACTGCCGGCGCCTGCGCGCCAAGCACATGATTTTATACACTTCACACGTTGCAGTTGCTCCAATTACGGCATGCGCTTGGCATTGGCATTTCACTTTCGGCTGAACAATGGTCGCTCTCTCTCTCTCTCTCTCTCTCTCTCACTGCCCGCCCCAGCCCCTGCTATGCATATTTATGTGGCCGCCTTTCGTCGAACAATTAGTTCCATTAGTTTCTGGCTGGTTTTGCGGCTTTTACATAGTTTTTTGCTGTTGCTTTTCCTTCCTCTAGTTTGTTGTTTCCGTATGCATTTTATTTTCTTGCTGGCTGATTTTTGCACCTGCCCTGGCGTGCAGCTCTTGGGCATGCTTCAAATTTTTATTAAATTTCGTTAAATCACTGAGCACACGATTGCAACATATTCAATACTGATTCGTGCCCAATTATGAGTTCATATTTATTAATGAGGGAGGCTTTTTTTTTGCTTTTGCTGCGCCATTTTTTATTAATTAACGGCTCATCGGCAATTGTATCATAAAATTGATGGGCAGCGCCATCTGGCGAGCGCAGCGTGCACTGCCCTGGCCGGCCAATTGGCGAATGAGTTTGGGCCCGGTCCATGGGCTTTGGGCAAATGACTTTGTGGCGTGCGCTGCCAGCTAGCAATCAATAATAATGCTCATGATGATGATAATGGTAATGATTATTATCTTCTTCTGTGTTCAAGTATTTTGTTTGCACATTGTGCATCCACTTGACGATTGTTGGCACTGCAAATGCGACAGGTGGCGCCACTTGGCCAACGCTTTACACTGGGCTCGCTGAGAAGCGAGTGTCGTTGGCGTCTATTTGAGTGTAATCAGATCTATTTGATATGAGATTTGATAGCGTGTGCAAATTGACTGTGTTTGATGTGCACTACAAATTAAATTTAATTTATATTCTATATGTACATATTTAAGTATTCTGTAATATTCATAAAATTAATAATATATATATAAATAAAATAAACAATTGTAATAATAAATAAAGTAAATAATAATAATAATATATAAAATAAAAAAACAAATAAATAAAATATACAAAAAAAATCATAGAAAATAAAATTAAATATATTAAAATAAAATTAAATAATATAATATTAATAAATAAAATTAAAAAAAAAAAATAAAAAAATACTAAATAATAATATAAAATAAAATATGTAATAATAATAATAAATAAAATAAAAATAAAAAATACAAAATACAAAATAAAATTACAAATTATAAAATAAAATAATATATGTAATAATAATAATAAATAAAAGTTTAAAAAATATTCAAAATAATAATTAAAAATAAAATAAATATTTTATATTTTTTAATAATAATATAATATTATATATATTTTATAAAAATAATAAATAAAATAAAAAAAAAAAATACAAAATAAAAGTAAAATTGATAAAATAAAATTAAATATATAATTAAAGTAATAAATAAAAATATACTAAGAATAATGTAATTCTTAATACTATTTTCTATTTGCACTTTCATTCATAGCTTTTTTAATAGGTCTATTATGCAAGTTAAGATATATATATTAAGAAATATTGAGCGGGTTTATGCCTCTTTAAATCTTTGTTATTCCCATATCAATATAATTGCCATTATGCATTTTGACTCTTGGCTGGCTGGCCTTTGTCTTAGCTCTCCACATATCTCTAGTGTAAAGACTTTTTATATAAATAATTTCAAAGTAGATGGAATTAAAATTCCATAAAAAGCACAGATTAGCAATATCTCAAAATCTCTAAATTTCCTCATTTAATCTAAATAAATTATATATAAAAATATATTTTATAGCTAAGGCTTATGCTGCAAATGAAAAACGGAGCCCAGAAACGCAGAGCCTCTGAAGCCAGAGCTGGGCAACATTTACAAGTATATATGCTACATACACACACACACACACACACCCTTTTAGCCATGGGTCAAGGCTCGTATAGCAGCCTACAGCAATTATAATTCCCTTATCCCTGCATAAAGTTGAAAAGTTGCTTGACGCACTGATTAAACAGAGTTTAAGTAGAACACAATGAAAACTAATTTGCACGCAAATGCACTTTAACACACAAGAGTGGTGTGTGGGCGTGGCTGTGCTCTGTGTGTGTGTGTGTGTGTGTGTAGGCGTATGCGTATTTGTCAAGAGCTGGCGCTGGCGCTGTGCGAGGATACAAATATTGCGCATACGCCGCGTGGCTGCACTCAATACCGTTCTCTTGTCAATATAATGTATTTAAAATGCCATTTGTGTAAATGGATTATGTAATCGATGCATTTGCCATTGGTTGTGTGCACACACACTCACACACACACGCACACACGCATATACATATATACTAAATGCATATTTGTATTATTGCTGGCAAGCATGGCTCGCTGATAACGATACGCAGTTGTTGCTTGTTGGCATTCAGCTCGGCACTGGCAGTCGTCGCGCTCGATATGTATATAAGTAAAAGCAAATTGATGCCTTAAGCCAAATATAAACACAATAAAACCAAACAAGCCGCAACAACAATGAGCTACAGCGGCAGCAGCGAGCACACAGTCAGAGGGCGCCAAGTTACAAGTTGCCTGCAGAAAGGCACTTCCCCAGTCGGTTGGGGCTCGGCAGGGGGCAGCGTGAGCATCCTAGGCCAGGGCACTGGCAGTCAAGTCAGGCAGTTAGTCAAGCGTAAGGCAGCAGGCGGCTAACTGCAAATTGTATGAGCTCAAATTTGCCTGTAAGCCAACCAGTCAGCCAGCCAGCCAGCCAGCAGCAGCCAACGGGACGTAAGAGGCATTGTCGACCCAAAGGAGGCAGCCAGCAGCAGGCGCCGCAGCAGAGCGCTGCAAATTGTATCTAAAATGTTGATAACATCGCATTTCTGGCACAGATTTCGCCTCGCTTACTCAGCCGAGCATTAGGCACAATAACATTGACGACATTGACGGGCAACATGCAGCCAGCCAGCCAGCCAGCCAGCGACCTGACAATGCGAATCAATGTGCTCTGGGCTTATGATATTTGCCAGCCTCTGTTGACTGCTGACCATTTGAATATTGCAACAACAATGGGATTTGCATTTCAGGTTCTGGATTTGCTGTGACAGCTATCGGTTAATAAATATGTGGCAGCGAGGGCTGCCTGAATAGTTGTGCGAGACTACAGTTGCTAGAGGCTGTGTAGATAGTAAAACTGAGTAATAAAATTTACACTAAATCAAAGTTCTTTTTAGTCATTAATGAATTAAGACAATTTATTAAGTTTAGTAAAGAATTTGTAATATGTAAGTTTTTATTTATAAATATAAGTTATTATTATAATTTATTTTGAATACATTATTCATTATTTATATATAATTCATTATTTTTATATAATTACTATTTATTTAAAATTTATTTTATATATATAATTTATTAATATGTATTATGATTTTTTTTATAATTTATTATTAATATATAATTTATTTTTGTATGTAATTTATTATTCATAATTTAATTTAATAATTTATTATTTACATATAATTTTTTTTATATGTAATTTTTTATTTTATTTATTTTTTATATATAAACTATACAATTTTTATTATTTATATACCATTTTTTATTTATATATAATTTATTTTTAACATATAATTTTTTCTCTTCTATAATTTATAAATAATAAATATTTTAAAATTAATTTTTTATTATTTCTATAAAATTAATTATATATATAACTAATTTTTTTTTACATATTTATTTTTTATAAATTTTTTATTTATTTATTCATATTTTAACGCATTTTTAATGCACTTTAAATTCTTTTCTTAGCTTTGCTGCTTTGCTTTTGCTTTAGCTCGCCTTAAATATTTTCATAAATATTTTCTAGTTGAATTCACCTTGCATTCAAATCATAATAAATAAATACCGCAAGTGCAATCAATAGATATTTGAGATATTGTTTGCGCTAAATTGATGTGTGGTTGAGAAGAGAATATAGAACTTCCCGCGAGCTGCAAGGATATTTAATTATTGGGCGACCGTAAATATTTTCTTGCCATTGTTTACTTTGAATACATTTTTGAATACCCTGGAAGCTGTGGAAAGTAGATGAAGGGTATATGTGAAGGGTAGAAGTGCGTGAGGCGTAAAGTTTTTTATCTGTGTCTATGTTTAATTAATTAATATTCATATATAATATTTTTTTATAATTATTTCTCATACAGAACAACATTCAGTAAACACCGTTCAACACCTCCGATAGAGTCAGCAAATATTTTGCCAGCTCAACTCTAGCTAAGGTCCATGATATAGGATATCTGTCAATCAGCCAACAGCGAGTCTTCTCTTTGCTTTTGTTTTTCTTTTGCGCATATTTCACAGACCATTTTGTTGTTGTTTCTTTTCTGCTCATGCTATTGTCCTGCTGCACTTAAAATATATATTTACTTATGTATATTTTGTAAAGCAGCAGAACTACCTGTTTTATGGCGCAGCTGGTGTTGTTCTTGTTGTCCTTAGTGATTTAATGCCTGGGGCGCTGGAGCTGGAGCTGTTGCATTGTGCAACTGTTGACGACACAATTTTTGCTTTATACTCTCTCTTTATACACAGGCACACACACACACAGACACACGCATGCACACACTGGCGATATAAAGGCAAAGATATTGCGCATACGCCACGTTGCAGCTTTATGTCCAATGTCTGTCATGTTGGCGCCATCACAAAAGCTTTGAAGTTCCCCATAGATAAGCCGGGCCGAGTTTTGTCGTCTCGTTGTTGCCGCTGCAGTTGTGCTGCATAACTTGAGGCTAATGGCCGCCTACTGGACAATGCGCGCCGCTAAAAGGCGTTGCAAGCAACGCTCCATAAACTTATGTCATAAGATGCTCAAGTCAGCAAGCGCCAAGATGTCATAAGATGCTCAAGTCAGCAAGCGCCAAGCGCCAAGATGCTGTAAGCCATGGGATATTGTTGCCAGGGCTGCAGCACGTTTTTGTATAATATGCCATAACTTTATCGGAATTATCACTTTATGCTATTATATCTGAAAGTATTAAACAAAGAATTTTGTATTTGAACGAGCTGAATTAGATTTTATATGCGACAGCCCTGGACCAGGGCATGTGCTCAAACTGTATTTTACCCACACACACACACGCATAGTAATGGACACTCGCACACATACACCAACATTTTAAGCGCATTTAATGCGCGCATAAATTATTCAGAGTGGCGCTGGAAAAGCCAGGACTCCACGCTGGGCAATACTCAATTATTTTAGATTAGGTTTGGATTAGTGGTCAGCGCCGAGCTGAGTGTAGCTGGGCTCGCAGCTTGGTTCAATGTACGCCTGGTTATTGCACTTTATGTGCCCGCTGAAACAATACCGCGAACAGTTCTGGCTTTTAGTTTTTGTAGTACGCGCAGCTTATGGTAAATTGTGCTGCATGGGGTATATGGGTTTGCTGGGATTAGGAATGAGGGTTGTTCAGGTTGTTTGAGTGAATTGTATCAATAGGAGCATCGGCATTTGTCTTGGAGTGAAGTGTTTGTTAGCTCTCCTCTCTTATCATGAAATTAACAGAATGAGAACAGTTTAAAAATTAAGCCAGTGGCGAGCGGTCGTGTTTCTCTCTCTGCCTTAAAGAGCAGGCTAGAGGTTTGCTTGGACAACACTGATTATGAGACTTATGATAATGATGATGATGATGGGGATAATGATCATTTTAAATAATGACAGTTGAACTTCTTCTTCATTTCCCAAGTATCAAACAGTACAGAATGAAGTCATACTCTATTTCATTTCGCATATCAGATAACTAAAGCTGGAGCAAATCACTTCAAAGTTAATATAATAAACTTATTTATATCATTTATTTATTTATTTATTTGTTTATTTATTTTTTCTTTATTTATTTATTATTACTATTAATTAATTTATTTAATCACTATTTTTTAAATATTTTTAAATATTTATTTTTGTATTTTTTATTTATACATACATACATAATTAACTCATTTAAATTATAATTTATTTATTTTTTAATTTATTTATTTTTTTATGCATTTTATTTTTTTATATTTATTTATTTCATTATTTATTTATTTTTTAATCATTTATTTATTAGTTAATTAATTAATTAATTAATTTATTCATATTATTTATAAATGATTAATATCATATTATTTATTTATTTATTTGTGAATTTATTCATTTATGAGTATATATTTTTTTATTTTCTTTATATTTGTTTATTTATTCATTTACGTGTTTATTTATTTATTAATGATTTTATTTATTCAATTTTTCAAATTTATATTATTAATTAAAATTTATATTTTTATTTATTAATTCACTTAATTTTTAATTTATTCATTTTTTTTTATTAATTTTTGCTTTTTTATTTATTTTTTTTTATTTTATTTTTTAGCAATTATTAAAATAATAAATACAATAAAATTTATATTTTTATTTATTAATTCATTTAATTAATCATTTATTTATTTTTTTATTTGTTCATTTTGTTTATTTTTTTCAATCAAATCAAAATGAATAATAGAAAAATTTAAAATGAATGAATGAATTTTAAATTTTTCTATTATTCATTTTGATTATTTTGTATCTTTATTTGTTAATTAATTTATTCATTTATTTATTTATTTATTTATTTATATATTTATTTATTATTTATTTATTTATATATTTATTTATTTTATTAATTCCTATCACCCAAAGGAGTATCCTTCTAGTCCGTCTCTCAACTCTCTTCGCTACGCTCACTTATTGTATTTGAATTTGTGGGGCGAGTGACAACGGCAGCGGCTCCAATCAATGTTTAATTGACCCATTTAGCTAGGAGGTGGAGCATAAATAACATTTAAGCAGCCAGCGCTGGTTTCTTGTTGCTGCTAAAAGCATTCGTTATTTATCCACGTTGTGTCCCGGCGAAGTCCTTCTGATGTCAGCCTATGCGTTTAATTTATATTAATGTTGTCATCGTCAGTGGCCCTCAGCCGCTCTCTCTCTCTGTCTCTCTCTCTCACGCTGCCCCTCTCCCCCTCTCTCTTTCACTCATCCCCTCGAAACCCAACTGCAACTGTTTGGCCGGCTCATCTGCGTTGTTTGTGGATCGGGCACAAATTAATTTACACTGCACGAAATCCCAGATGCCTAATAAAAATGTTATGCCATTAAATTGACGCGTTTACAACGAGCCAACAGCGCGACCGTCGAGCCTGATTATGATGAGCTGTTTAGCAGCCGTTTTTATGGCCATTCAATCAGTTTGTTGTTTATGCAAATGAATTGACAGCGCAAATTGACAGTTTGATTAGATAGAATTTTTGGACTTGTTTCGCTTTGCGAGGCATTTAAAGCCAGTTGAAGTGGCCTGAAGTTTTCTTGTTTCTATGCTTAAAGTTGTCAAAATCTGAAGTCCTGTTATTTGATATGGCTTTAAGAGATTTCGGCATATTTGTGGCTCATACAAAGAGAATTTTGAGCCTTGACAAGAATTTCTGGGCCAAATTTCTTGCCAAATCAAAAGTTTCTGGCCTGCGGCTAGAGCGTAGCCAACTCTTGGTTTATGGCTTAGCATTCAAATGGCTAAAATGGCAAAACATTTTCATTTCCGATGTGCAGTGTGGCTACCTTTTTGTGGCTCCATCCACAGGCACAGCATTCGTATGTATCATTGCGAAATCCATAGCTAACCTCAATGACACGCTGATTAAATCAAATAACTTATGGCTTTGGCTCACTTAAAGCCCCCAAAAGGCAGCAGTCAGCAAACTAAAGTGAACTCGCTGAGTGTGACTGTTGCTGCTACGCGTCCTGCAGCGAGACCTGCTGCTGCTGCTGCTGCTACTGCTGCTGCTGCTGCTGGTCAGTAGTCAGCGCAGGAAATCAGCGTTGCCCAATCTGTGGCCAGTCGGTTGCTGCTGTGGCGGGTACTTCATTGTCTATGAAATTTGCTCAACTGCAAGCCAAGCAGAAGGAAATTGCTCACACACACACACACACACACACGGACACAGAGAGAGGACGTATGTGTTGGTATTTCTAAGGCGACTGGCATTGCCTTAGCATTTTTTCTGCTCGACTGCTGCTGCGATTGTTATTGTTGTTCTGCTGCTCTAGCAGCTGCCATTTTGTTTTGGGCCATACACTTGAGAGCATATATATATATATATATATATAGTAACATAATCATAATAATTATGTTCACAATACATAAAAACTGTTCCCATAGCAACGTGCTAGCTCAGCTGAATCAACGCGTCATGTTGCTAACGCGCCCGACCACCCGAATTCAGAATCATCTAGAAAGAACCGTTGCATCAACGCGTCATGTTGCTAACGCGCCCGACCACCCGAATCCAGAATCATCTAGAAAGAACCATTGCATCAACGCGTCATGTTGCTGCTGCGTAGTTTCAACAGCATATAAATAAGCCTGGGATAAAAATGTTCTTTAGTCTTAAGTTGTTTGTGAATAAAGCAAGTTGTCAAGAAAAATACAAATCGTGACTTCGTCTTTAAAAAATCACATCAACGTTACCATTAGCTTTTGGCGTGGTATTAGTTCGACTCAAATTTACTTATATTCAATTGGCGCAGCCGGTAGGATAGCAATAAAGAGCATCTTGATGCAATAACTAAGTTATTAATTCTTATGCCTGGTTAATGCTATCCGCTAAACAACTGACGCAAAGGCAACCCACGCGACGGTCAATATCGCGTCAAGTTTTTAAAAAAATAAAAACCTCGACAGTGACGTGTACACCAAATTTCGCATATTGCCAAAGCCACAGATTGTGCAAATAAAACTTGAAATTAATTCAAGAAGACGCGATAGAATTCGAAGAGACTATAATTCCAGAAACTTCTGGTTATCTCACAAAATTCGAAAGAGCTATCTGTGCAAACCAAACAATCAAAACTATAGAAAATTAAGTATTGATAATAATAAATTCAAAAAAGATAAAAACTGAACTAAAAATTATGTGAATATAAAAACTGAACAAAAAATTAAGTGAATATTAATAAATTTAAAAAGAAAAAGAAAAAACTGAACAAAAAATTATGTGAATATAAAAACTGAACAAAAAATTAAGTGAATATTAATAAATTTAAAAAGAAAAAGAAAAAACTGAACAAAAAAATTATGTGAATATAAAAACTGAACAAAAAATTAAGTGAATATTAATAAATTCAAAAAGAAAAAGAAAAACTGAACTTAAAATTAAGTGAATATAAAAACTGAACTAAAAATTAAGTGAATATTAATAATAATAAATTCAAAAAAGAAAAAGAAAAACTGAACTTAAAATTAAGTGAATATAAAAACTGAACAAAAATTTAAGTGAATATTAATAATAATAAATTCAAAAAGAAAAAGAAAAAACTGAACTTAAAATTAAGAAAAAAAAAAAAAACTATAATAATATATTAAACAAACAAAATGGAAGGAAACGCAACAACACCCCTATCTGACACAAGTATGACGCAAGTAATCAATCAAATAAAAATTGTTGAAAAATTCACTGGAAACAAGAACCATTTATACACGTTCATCAAACGGATCGATTACATATTGTCCCTCTACACCACCAATGATGCGAGGCAGAGGTTAATACTTTTTGGACTTGTCGAAAGCTGCATCAGCAGTGAAGTTATGCTATCTCTTGGCATAAACAATCTCACAACATGGTCGGACCTTCGCAAGCAACTCATATTAAACTACAAGACACAAACCAAAAATCATGTCTTGTTAGAAGAATTCAGGAGTACCCCATTTAAGGGAAATGTACGAGCTTTCTTAGAAGAAGCAGAACACCGTAGGCAGACATTAATGAGTAAGCTAGAATTAGAAAATAATCTAGATGAAAAAACATTGTATGCACGGTTAATTAAAACTAGTATCGACCACCTAATCCAAAAACTACCTACAGATATTCGCATTCGAATTATAAATTGTGAAATCCCCGACTTAAGATCCTTAATAAATATATTACAGGAAAAAAACATTTATGATGAACCCTGTCTAGAATTAAATCAAATCAAAATAAAACAACATAAAAGTTTCAAGCCGTCACACCCAAATCCCTATATTCAAAAGTTTCCCACATTTTTTCAACCAAACCATCCTTATGTCCCATATCGACCTTATTCTCAACAACCATATCTTCCATCAATACCAACACCAACACCTAATTATACTAACAATAACATTTTTCCACCTAATCATTATTCACCTCGACCAATGCAACAAACACTTAATTATCCACCTAATCATTATTCACATCGACCAATGCAACCAACACCTAACACGGTCAGACCATTATACCCTACACAAAGATCAATTCTAAGACCGAGCCAATTTGACAATAATCGTTTCGGACAACATGCACAAGTAACTCCACAACAAGCCCCTTTCAATACCCAATCAACAAAACGTGTTAGACCTGCAGAAAGTGGACAAAGTAAAATGAGCATAGACGAAGAAACTAGAAATCAAGAAGAAATTAACTATCACAATTATATGAAACAAGAATATTATAATCAAGTAGCTCCTTATTCTGAACACTATCCTCAATATTACCAAGAACAAAGTTACCCACAAAGCTCAAATGACACATACATACAAACAGCCACAGCCGAACATGAGACAGAACAATTAAATGAAATAGAAATCGAGAAAGCCGAAAATTTTTCAGCTGCCAGCCTCGGAAACCAACAATACATAACTATCACTTATAAGGGCAAAAATTTAAAATGTTTAATAGACACAGGATCTACTGTTAATATGATGACATCTAATATTTTTAATTTACCAATTCATAATACCGATTGTCTTATTCACACCAGTAATGGACCTTTAACAATCACACAAAAAGTAAATGTCCTTTCCAACAACTTGTTCAAGAGTAATAATGAATTCTTTCTACATCAGTTTTCAGCAGATTACGATTTATTAATTGGTAGAAAACTGCTTTCAGAAGCTCAAGCCGTTATAGATTATAAATCACAAACTGTAATTTTATACAATAGAAAGTATAACTTAGTCAACAATATTACGATCACAAACCAAAATCATTTCTTAGCCAATCCTGAAACACAACATAGCGCTGACGAAGACAGTAGTAATTTAATTTGCATTACAGAGAAACCAATAAACACATTCAAAAGACAAATTATATTTTCTAAAGGCATTCCAAATATTAAAAAAACAGAACTACTTCAAAAAATTAATAATTCACATTACATATGATAGCATGACTAAAGACAAAGCCGAAAAATATTTAATTGACTATTTTTGTACAAAGACTAGTGTAATGTTTATAGACAGTGATGCAGATTTCGAGATCATTCAAAACGCACACAAAGAAATTATCAACACTAACCATACTAAAATTCTACGAAGTCTCATTCATTTAAAAAATATAAACTCATATGCTGAATTTAAAGAACTTATCTTGAAGAATCATGAAAAACTCTTACACCCCGGAATTCAAAAAACAAATAAACTCTTTTGTGAAACTTACTATTTCCCTAACAGCCAATTACTAACACAAAACATAATAAATGAATGTAACATTTGTAACTTAGCAAAAACTGAACACAGAAAAACAAACATGCCGATGAAAATTACCCCCAGGCCCGAACATTGTCGCGATAAATTTGTAATAGACATTTATTCATCCGAAGACAAACACTATCTTAGTTGCATAGACATTTATTCAAAATTCGCTACTCTTGAAAACATTAAAACAAAAGATTGGATAGAATGCAAGAACGCATTAATGCGTATATTTAATCAGTTAGGAAAGCCAATATTATTAAAAGCTGACCGAGATGGCGCATTTTCCAGCTTAGCACTCAAGAAATGGCTTGAAAATGAAGGAGTAGAAATACAACTAAATACTACAAAAACAGGAATAGCAGACATCGAACGACTACACAAAACAATAAACGAAAAAATTAGAATAATCAATACTTTAAATGACGAAGAAAATAAACTCAGTAAAATAGAAACCATTCTTTACATTTACAATCACAAAACAAAACATGACACAACTGGACAAACTCCTGCACACATATTCTTATATGGTGGACAACCAAAGTTAGACACTCAAGAAAAAAAAGAAAAAGTTATAAATAAAATCAACAGTGACCGACAAGAATACGAAGTCGATACCAGATATCGAAAAGGACCATTACAAAAAGGAAAATTAGAAAATCCCTTTAAAGCCAATAAAAACGTTGAAAAAATAAATCCAGATCATTACCAAATTACTGACAGAAACAGAGTTACACGTTACTATAAAACACAGTTTAAAAAATTAAAGAAAATTAACCAAATTCAAAACCCACAGGTTTCTACTTCATAAGCATACTTCAATCAAACCTTCTACTTGAATTTATATCCCAATTGATTTTCAATCCACTAACACAATCAAAATTATCCCATATCCCGATCACAACTCAACCTGATTACATTACATTTCTATTATGAAAAAGATACAAAGAAATAATAAAATATATTACTTGAAACATAAATTAAAAAACAAAATTGCAAAAAAAAAAAAAAATAAATAATAATAATAATAATGTTAATCTTAAATTATAAGCAATAACTATTTTTAACCAGAAGTCGATCTTACACCATTGTATTTCCCAATAGAAATTATTAAAATCAAATTTATAAAGCATAATAATATTGTAAAATTTTATCACAAACTATTATCCTCACATATACAATCATTATAATCACAATAGTCATATTCATAGTTGTAATCTTATACTTTACTTATCTTGTGACCCCATAATATTAAGAAAAACATACAGTTATCGAGATGACACGATCAAATATAATTCTTCTGTGTCACCTTGACTCGCAGGCTCGCCTCTTGAGGAGAGGGAAGTAACATAATCATAATAATTATGTTCACAATACATAAAAACTGTTCCCATAGCAACGTGCTAGCTCAGCTGAATCAACGCGTCATGTTGCTAACGCGCCCGACCACCCGAATTCAGAATCATCTAGAAAGAACCGTTGCATCAACGCGTCATGTTGCTAACGCGCCCGACCACCCGAATCCAGAATCATCTAGAAAGAACCATTGCATCAACGCGTCATGTTGCTGCTGCGTAGTTTCAACAGCATATAAATAAGCCTGGGATAAAAATGTTCTTTAGTCTTAAGTTGTTTGTGAATAAAGCAAGTTGTCAAGAAAAATACAAATCGTGACTTCGTCTTTAAAAAATCACATCAACGTTACCATTAGCTTTTGGCGTGGTATTAGTTCGACTCAAATTTACTTATATTCAATTATATATATATATATATATATATCTGTGTTTGTGCGCGTCCATTGTTGTAAGTATCTTTTGTTTCAATTGCTTTGCTTGCGGCCCAGCGCAGATTTGAGTTGGCCATTGGCATCGCCATCGCCATCGCCATCGCCATTGCTGCTCCCAGCGGACCCACACTTGGTGCCCCCCATTTGAAGCTGCTTTATTGCAATTGATTTTGACACCGCTTTTTATGTGTTCCGCAATCTGCCAGCTTAATATGACCTAAGCATCGTGTACATGTGCCACATCGATAAGTCTAAGATATGCTTTTATCTATTTCTCTTTCTCTTCCTGTTTTCCCTCAACTTTAATCTTTAACTTTCTTTCCACCAATTTCAGCTACGTTCATGGCATCGGCTCGGAAACGCGCAACTCGCTCTTCCATTTGCATAATGGACGCGATATGGTTATGGTGACCACATGCAAGCACGGCAAGAGCTGGCGCGAACTGCAGGATAATCGCTGTGACGAGGATAATCGCGAGTATGATAGGTAAGTGTGCTCATCATTAGCATAAATGCGTCGACCCAAAATTGTTTTCAGCTGTCATTAAGTCCAAATGTAATTTGTTTGGCCGCGCTGCGTGCTAATAGCAACTGCCACACCCACTCAACAGAGTGAAAAAAAAAAAAACAACCCAACACTGAGTAGCTTCCTCCGCAATCACTCCTCCCCTCGGCTCATGTGATTAATGTTCAAAAATCCGACTTGACAAGCTCATTTAAATGGCACGACACTTCAGTTGCCTGGCAGCATTTACAACGCCAACGATTGCCTTTTAGCATCTGTCCAGTTCCTTGAACTTTAAGCTTTAGCTATAGCTAAACATTTTAATCATGCGAATTGTTTTGGGTGTGAAATATATATACAAATATTTATAAAATATTATAAAGTTAACTAAATTCTAAATTAATAAATGTTTTTGTATATATAATTTATATATAAATATAGCCCAGACTATTGCTGCCTGAAAATCAGTTTTAAACAGGCCAACTGCTTAACATAAATGCTTGAAATAATATTAACAAATATTAAAATACTAATTAAATTAAAATTTAATAGATGGGCACAATAAAATTGATAAATAAATGCACAATTTAGGTGAATGCTTAAAAAAATACTTTAAAATATTTATAAAATAAAAAAAACCAAATTAATTGAAATCAAAATTATAAAAATAAAAATAAAAAAATATAAATATTATATATAAGATTTATGTATATATCTTAGACTATTCCAAGTCTCTTTTAAATTGAAATAATCATAAATAGTATTTAATTTTATTTAAATTGCCTTATCTGGCTATGATTTCTTAAAGCTTTTTCCCTTTGACACTCCAATTTCGCTGTTATAAATCAAATTGTCTGAGCGGCTCAACGCTTTTCTATATATACATTGTATTTTGGCATTCAGCCGTAGCATTTAGCATTTATTTTACGTTTTCACAACATTACACTTCACTTTTCACTTTCAACTGATTCTGCTATTTCAGCTGATTAATGAAATAAAATACCTGACATGCAAAAGAAGTCAAGAGTGACAGAGTGAGAGGCAGAGTCAGCCTTTGGCAGATGTAAATTAAGTGTATGTAGAGCTATGCCTGGCAGTATGCATGTGGGCTGGAGAGGCAACTCTAAAGATATATAATTGAAAAACTCTCAAATATAACTGTAAACTTTTTTATAAATTTATATTCATATATATACTTAAGGTATGAGAGGAAAAATTGTTGTCATATTCAGCTTTTGGCATAAGTTATAGAGGAAAACCTTCTCATATGCTTATAAGCTAGACACTCTCCCTCCCTCTCTCTCTCTATCTCGCTCTTTCACTGCCCCTCAATCCCACATCAATATGTGTTCAATAACTTAGCTCTGATATACTCACACCTATGCCCTACAGCCAGCCACATAAATTCCTGCTGTCCCGTCTTAGTTCAGCAAGTCAATTTATTGTTAGTGCAAAAGAGTTCAGAGAATGTCAACGAAACATTTACCTCTTGGCTTTAATTGATTGTGATTTTTCATTCATTTTGCCGCATTTCTCTTGCAGTTTAGCGAAGTGCTACGCATTACACCTGCCTGACCCCTGGCGGCCCCTGCCCTGAGCTGAGCTGTCTGCTGCTCGTGTAATTTGACATGACTTATGCGACAGATCAGCTGTGGGGCGTCGAGCGTCAGCGATTTATGCAGCCCCAAAGCTCGTTCAATGCGGTTCCAAACCGCCTGCTCCCAGGGCGCACCCAATTCGAGTGGCAAGCGAGCCGTGCGCCATGCCTTGCCATCCGTCAACTGTTCTACATAATCAAGCAAATTGCTTTCCTACTCACATCATTTTTTATCTAGACGCCCTCCGTCTGGGCGCCTGTCTGAAACTTCGTTAATGCACCTGTCAAATATGGCGCATATTTATAAATGTCGAGAAAATTGCATAATACCTTAGCTGCCTGCAAAGATTTTTCGCATATTTTCCACAGCAGCAGCATCAGCAGCAGCATTCCTGAGCGGAGCTGAGCTGAGCTGCTGCTATTTTGTGATTATGCCTGGCAACAGCATTAATATGCAAAACTCTGCTTAGTTAGCTCTGCAGTTGCCTCTCCTGCACGAGTCTCAAAGTGGAAGAGAGTCCTCTCCCATCACAATGATATCAAAGTCTATTCGAGTTCGGCTTCAGCCTGATAGATTTATGTGCTCTCCACAGAGGGCCTTTAAATTTATGCTAAGAGTGATTGAGTAAATGAATTTATTATGAAATCGAATTGATTTATTTGTTTATTGACATTGTGTGCTCAGCACTCACATATTTCACGTTCATTACATTCACATAAAGTGCCAGCGCGCAAATTGTGCAAATATATATTTTTATTAAATAGATAAGGCTTTTAACAAAAAGCTATTACATAAATATACAGGGTGTCGCAGAGGAGCTTCTGTTTAACTAATTGAGAGAGTTGGGATTGTAAAGACAAGTCCTTGATATAGGTCAGTTATTATTTTATTTTTATTTTTATTAAATTTTATATATATAAATTCATTCAACAATAGCAGAATTTATTTATATATAATATTTGTATTAATAAACAAATATCAATTCTTATACAAACTGATTGTACTTTATTTATTTTATTTTTTGGGCACATTTTTTATATTATAAATTCATATTATATTTTATTTTATTTTTATTTCATTTTATTTATATATATGTATATATTATTTTATTTTATTTATATATATATATATTATTTTATTTTATTTTATTTTTATATATTTTATTTTATATATTTCTTTTATATTTTATAAATTTAAATTTTTAATGTTAAAAAATACTATTTTTGATAGTAACTGAATTTATTTTAACTATTTAATTTTTTTGGTCATTATATTTTGTAAATTAATATTATTTTACCTATTTTATTTTATTTTTTTATATTCCATATGTTATAAATTAATTAATTCTAATAAAATCCGCCCAGTCTCATAAAAATACGAATTCTTAAGTGTATTTGGGCTTCGTTAAAGCTGCTCAGCAATTTTCAAGTTTTGGTTTTCTATATTATCGCAAAATCCATTAAAAAGTTTTGTCGCTGGCAACGCAGAAAAAAATATAAAAAAATAAACGAAAAACTTTGACAACTGCATTCGCAGACCTTGAGCTGCTTTTAATGAAATTTGCCCACTTTTTTCCTATTTTTTGTTGTATTTGTGTCGCTGCAGCGCGGCTTTGGCCCTTTGTTGCTATAATAAGCCTAAGGCGTCAATGGTAAACGCTGATATTGTTGCCGTGCAACATATGGCAACAAAAAGTCAGGCAGCCACAAAGCAAATACAATAAAAAAGAAGCAGGGGAAAAATCCATGCAACCAGTGCCCGGGGCAGATGGGGCACAAAAGTGTAGCTCGCTGCTGCTGGGAGCTGGGCGAAGTCAGTGCAGTTGGGCTTAGGTTTGGGTTCGCTCTGGCAACGCGAAAGTTGTCATATTTCGATGTTGGCTGCGTTTGCCTCTTGGCTACTAATATGGCAAAGGCGTGCATTATTTCAATGGGTGGGCGTGGCAGATGGCAGTTTTGGCTTTGACGTCTCAGCCAGAGCTATTTCGGTGTTGGCCGTTAAAAGAAATATGAAAAATAATGAGACACTGCAAGACGAGAATGTCCTTGACAAAAGTTGAGTTTGTTCTCTTCTTTTGCTCTTTTGCCTCATTTTATTTTCGCACACAATTTGACAGCAGGCGCGACGCAGCGCGTTGCAACGCGATGAAACGTTTCCGCTGCCATTACGTATACCACATGTTGCCACTGCCAGCGAGCAGCAGGCGACGCTAGCAACGTGTTGCAGCATGTAAGACGTTGTGTGTGTGTCTTTATGGCTTACGACCAGCTTGCAACCCTAACAAGGTCATACACCAAAAGTTTTTCGCTCTTTTTTGTGTGTTCTTTAATTTGGGCGAACAATTTGCCAAGTTTTTAATTTTGCAATTTTAATTTTTTTAATGCCGTCTTGCAACATTGTTGCGCATTGAACGATACCCTGTGAAATAATCAATATGACTCGAAAAGGTATATTTAATATATGTATATTCATTGTGTGTAGGTAATTTCCACTCAATATGACCTAATATTTAATAAATAACTGAAGAGTCTGTAGTCAACGTTTCCCACTTTATGATTGGCTCCTGCTGCTGCCGTAGTATTAGTGTGAAGCTGAGCGCTTCTCTTGAGTTGTCAAATTATTATCCGAGTTGGTTTGCGTCTCAGCTGCACGACCTCAGTTATGCTCACCCACTTTGGGAGAGAACGAGAGACTAAAACTGCAGTGGCTAAACGTAGAGTCGGCTGTTGCTGCGTAAGAGCGAGATGGCTATAGAGAGCATTCGAACTTCGAACAGGCTCGTTATGATTGGCACTGATCAAACTCTAGTATAAAGTGTCACTTTGAGAGAGAGAGAGAGAGAGAGAGAGAGAAACAAACATGGCTGCTGCTGAGCATAGGCTCGGATGTTATTGAGTGGGGGTGATGGATGATTGAACATTACTGGAGTACAAAGTGTCAGTTTGAGAGCGAGAAAAACAAACATAGCAAGCGTAGGTTCGGATGTTGCTGAGTGGGAGCAGGCATTCGAACAGGCTCGTTATGATTGGCACTGAAAGAAGAGAAGTTGAGTAGAAATTAGCTATGATTAACATAAAATGTTAGCATAACATGAGTTTGGGCAATTGTTAACTGTTACGAAAAATGAGTGAAGTAAAGAAAATAAAACGAACCAATGACAACGCTCAATAGGTATTTTCGGGTATGGTTTGTGAGCGTGAGAGTCGCTTCGATCAAGTGTAATGCAAGTGCAGTTAGATCGAACCGATGATAATGTTCGAGCAGAGAGGCAGAGCGGAAGGCAAAGCAGTATGTTAACTTAACAGTGACCTTTTAAGAGTGTAGCTTGCGTATGGAAGGAGAAGAGAAACTACAAAATTGTGACTCGCTGCGCTCTGAGCATAGTAAAATAAGAGAAAATAGAATAGAGTTTGTATGCTTATAGATAGAGACTCATACATACAAATATATGCCCGAACTACATTTAGAGCGCCTCTGTAATGTCGCCAGTTAACTAGGACTGTGTTCGGTGTTTATGTTATGAAAGCTTATGCCTGCAAATATAAATTTTAATAATAGTTGCTAAAGTTTCTAATAACTGCTATATATTATAATTATGAAAACAAACTTAACTGGCGAACACAAACATATGAAGCAAAAAACTAAACAAAATTGAAACTTTTTCTATAAAAAAAAAATACACATATAATCCATTCTCAATTTATTTTAATTAATTGGCAATGCAATAAAAAGTAAACTTTTCATAAATTTCTAATATTTATTATTGCATTTATGACACACGCTAAAAAATGCTTTGCTAAATGGCCAAAGCACTTGATTCTAATTTAATTTAATTTAAATATGGGCATTTCGCATAATTAGAGCTGCCAAGCAGTTGCCGGGGCTGCCTTGATATTTTATGCATATTTCATAATGCAATTTCCAGAGTAATAAATTTTTATACGCAGCACTATCATCATTATCAACAGGGTGCAGTGGCAGACCTGAGGCTTGGCCCGGACCTGGGCTGGCCAACTTTTGGCGCCCGCCTGCCTTTTGCATCTGCGCCTTGGCCTTCTTACCCCAGCATTTTACACGTTAATCTCAGATTTCCACATAAATCACTTTAAAGGCGACACACTTGCTGGGCAGCCAGGCAGGCAGGTAGGCAGTCCAGGTCGGGGCAGCAGCACGTTGCGCTGGTGGCCCATTGCAATTTCTTTGAGTGGCAATTCCATTTTTTACACTCTACGCTTTGGCGCTGCTTTCGCTCTCAACTATAGAAGATTTATATATATGTATGTATATATATATGTATTGCTCTACCTTTTTGGGTGTCGCTAAGTTGTGCTCGCAGGCAACCGTAAAATATTCCTGGAAATCGCTGGTCATGTTCCGTTGTCCAACTGTCCAGTTGCCCGAAACGTTTAGCTCGGGATGCAAGTCATTTTCAAGGAATTCCTTGCCAGGATCAAAGCGGCAAATTTTAAATACTCTTAATAATAAATGAAAACCAAGAAAGTTTTTATCTTAAAAATTCATGAGCTAAAATAATGAATAAGTATTCTGTGTTACGACACCCTCTAATTATGAGAAATGGGGTGTTATAGCAGCTAAAAATATGAAGATTGCTCAGAAAAGTATTTATCTATATAAATATAATAAAAATAACAATTTTATAATATATATAATAATTTTATTTAAAAATAATAATAATTTATTTTTTAATATAATTTGTTTTTATATTTTATTTAATATCCTAATTATAATAATATAATAGTTGAACTTATTTTATTATATTTAAATATTATTTAAATTTATGTTTTTAATAAATTTATTTCATCATTCAAATTTTTTCTTAATTATTTATTTTAAAATTAATGTCAATTTATTTGTTTTTAATTTTTTTAAAAATTTAATGAAATTATTTTTTTTTTTAATTAATTTAAAATATATATTTTACTAAATATATCTTTATTTAATAATTTTGTTAATAATTTATCTATTTTTATTTAATTAATTAGTTAATTAATTAATTTTGTTTTATTTCAATTGTTTATTATTTTTAGTGCGTTATTATTATTATTTTATTTATTTTATTAATATTGCTTTATTAAATTAATTTCATAACCCTGAATTAATGTCAAGCTGAACATATTTTGGCCTTTAGAAATTTCTTTGTAGAGCTCTGGCAGCATTGCTCATACGCACTGTGTGCTGCATTTTAATGTCTTGACTTGGTCTTTCGTTTGCAGCTTGGCCCAAAAAACGTCTTAGTGCGGTCTACTGTATTCATTATGAGCCATTATCACAAGCTGGCGACAAGAGCAGGCAGGCAGGCGGCCTGGCCGCAGAGTTGAACAGAGAAAGAGCTGCCTTCATGCGCTTTGCTCTTGTAACTAATGCGCCATATTTAATGGCAGAGCGCTTGTCCTGCTGCTGCTGCTGCTGCTCCTTGCACAAACAATGGCATTTGTAACTTTTTACAGCTGCTTTTGCAGCGTCTCCCCCCATGCACTGGCTGCGGGGGCCATTGTGTTTGGGTTTTTTGTCTGAGCTGTTTGTTTGTTTCTGTTCGTTTGTTTTTCAGGTTTGCCCGCCACTTGCCGAGCTGTGCGACAAAATTGTCTTTATTTCAAAGGCGCGCTTTTAAAAATGCAATTTTCATTGAAATTCATCGCAATTTCCTTGCGCTCGATTGTCTCCTGCTCCCCCTGCTGCTCCTCTCGACCACCCACCCACCCACTTATTTCTCATCAGTTAAAGCGCGTGAAACTTCGGCTTCAAGTTGCACTCAACTCGGAGCATTTAGTTGTCGAGCATCTCTTCCGCCTGATATAGGTTTTCTTTTTGTTTTATTTTTAATTAATTTTGGACTCGTCGCCGCTGCAGCTGACAAGCAGTCGGCGCGCAGAGCTCGCATTGCAATTAACAAAGTGCGAGGCGTACGCAATATGCCCAGCTCGACGAGCAATTTGCGTTGACAAAGCAAAATGCAATATACACTTAACACCCGCCAGGTGAGGCATACGATAAAAATTGAGAAACCTATCAGAGCGGATTGAGTGATGCTTCAGTTTGGCAGAGAACAAAGCGATGCATGAGATGAACTGAGAAGCTGTGAAATATTTTCTGATTGAATTTTATAAGATAAAAGTCTTAAATTTCATTTGCAGTAGTTTTATTATTTGTTTTTGGGCATTGGAAAATGCTCTGTTAAGCATTTAATGACTTTTATGTAGATAAAAATTTGATGTAGCCTGACCCAATAAGAGCGATAGTATTTCAATTAACTGTATCTTAGGCAGCGTTTTAAGTTATTGTTAAAATTTAGCTGTAGAAATATTCAGAGAGCTTTGCCATTTGAAAAATTATGCTAGGAATATACGCGTGAGTTGATCAAGGTGAGAAACTTAATAAAGCAATGATGCAGCCCGAAATTTGAGAACAGTTCTGTTCTCATTCAACTGTTCTCAGACTTTCACGAAGGGCGCTTATCAATTCGCTGCAATTTGACTCTGCTCAATTATGTTCTCGGGGACGGTTCAAGTGCTCAAAAGCTAAGGCTAAAGCTGAGCTGTAAGTTGTCATTTTCTAGGCTATAGCTCATAGAGTGAGCCAAGTCATTCTCAATTAGATTTTACTCTTAAACCCAGCAAAGCTTGATTAAGTTATTTAAATAATTTACATAATGGCACAGTTATAGCTTCAAAATAAATCTAAAAGAAAGCCAATAGCACCAACCATTTTTGACTTATACTAAATTCATTTCCTATGACTCTTACTGAGTCAGCTACCACTATTTTCTCTAAAGCGCATTTGTCAGTCGTCTAAGCCCCATTGCTACTATATTTTTTCCACCTCGAGCTCAATTTTTGTCATCTTTGATTTTTGGCTATATTTGTTTGTTTAATGCTGATTTTTCATGGCAAAAATCTAAGAGCTCAGCTGTCAAAGACCAAGGGCCTCGACCTTTTTTTGTCATAACGTCAGATTACCCATCGGGCAGCCAGTCACTGGATCCTGCCGTCAGTCAATGGGCTTTTACTTCGTTTCTTTCAAACAACAACCAATGTATATATATGTATATATATATATATCTAGGTAAGGAGCAGCGGCAAATTATCATACCTGGCGCTGGCTAGAGGCAGCTTTGACAGCTGGAAACCACTCAAATTATGTGCCCGCTGTGCGGCTGGCAACTGAACTGGACTCACAGCTCGGAGAGCTGCTGCTGCTGCTACTCCCTGTCATTCGTTATGTTAATTTTGTTGGCCTTGACAGCAGGCAAAGTAAAGCAATTGACGTGAAGAGACTGAGCGCCCAGCTCGTGCTGCTGGGCGTGTCTTTGAGTGTTTGAGCATGATGTGTGCTTTATATGTTTGTGGGCGGGCTTTTAAATTATGAAATACTATGCAGAGTGTTGGCAAATTAATTAGAACTTGGAATACGAGTGTGTGCGCTCGTGTGTGTGTCTGTTTGGCAACAGGTGAGTTGATTTGATGTGACTTCGGCCAAAGTAAGTGGAGAAAGTTATAAAAGTTACGTGTTGTGTGTGAACAACTTTCTGTCGGATTTGCAACACCATTGTGGCTTAAAGACAAATATTTTGATGAACCAAAGCTTAATGTCATAAAATGCAAAATTAATAAATAAATAATACGGTATGTGGGCGAGAGCAAAATTTAAATGTTTGGAGTCTATTGGGAATTTTGTGTGGATCAAAATAATATTTTTCCAAATTTATTTATGAATAATAAATAATATAAATAAATGTAAAATATTTAAATATTAATATTATATATATATAATAAAAATATTATGATACATATTTATTATATTATTTTTATTCTATTTATATTATTATTATATATATAAAATATATTTAGGATATGCATTCATAATATTATTATTATATATTACATTTTATATATCTCAATTATATTACTAATTATTTATAAATAATTTTCTAAATTTATTTTAAACTCAAAATTAATAATAATAATAAGTTTACTCTACTTTTAACAAGATTTATGTAAATACAGTCATTCCTTATCAGCAGCCAATATTCTACTCCTTATCAAATCTTCCTTGAGTTCAACTTACAAGCAAGAGTTTTCCACACTATAGCTAATCGGCTGCCTAGCCACAGCGAACTGCAGTGAATTTAATTTTAAGTAGTTTGCTTTAGCATAAGCCTTGGCGCCAGGGCGGCTAATGAAGTAGCCGCCACTGTGGGGCCGAAACGAATGTTCAGCGAACTTTGGCCACGGCAACAACAACAACAACAATGCGTGTAAATAGCAAAAGTTTAGCTCGCATGGTGTCCGACATGGACAGAGCTGAGCTAAACAATTCGTTCAACTTGGCGAAGCTAAAAATCATTTAATTAAAGTTCAGCACGGCGAGCAACAGCAACAGCAACAGCAACACCGTGCAACATGATGCACTGTTAGCGGCTGCTAATTGCTTAAACAAGTAGCTAACAAGTGTTGAGCTAAACAAGAAGGATCAGTGGCTGGCAGCTGAGGGGATGCACTGACCTGAGCACCATAGGCAGAGATGGCCTATATATACTATCCGTCAGTGAGGCGAGGCACTAGTCTCTGTGGGTGCATGGCTTTTGGCCAAAAATATCTCAAATATTATTCAAGTTAACCTAACGAATGCACGCAATTTTTGCAAATGATTCGTGCTTCAATGCAGCCGCCTGATATAATATTATTTTTGGCCAAAAAGCGCGAGAAAAGCCGAGGGAATAAGTAAATAGAAATATTTCACGCGGCATACTCTAACAGCGCGCTCTAGTCCATGGAGCTTAACAAAATATGTGGAACATGTGCGGATATTTGGCATGCAGGAGTGAAGCTTAAATTTATGTGCAGTAAAAACAGTTGGAAATTTGATGAAACTAATCTGCGATAGACTTTTATATGGTTTAGGCTAACTTGGAGCTTATCAAAGAGATGTCGACTACAGAGACAGCAGCTTAATGAAAATTAAATAAATTTGCTATAAATTACATTGGGTAAAATATTCAATGGAATGAAATTTTAGAATTTTGTATGTCTAAAAACATTTTACGGAAGGCATAAATAGATAAATAATATAATAAAAGATAAATAATAGATACATAAACTGGATATATTCAAATAATTAAATTTTATTTAAATAATTAAAAATAAAATATATATTATTATATTATAAACTTCGCATATTTTGAAGCATGATTGCTTATTAAATATTAATTAAATAAATTATAAATAAAATTTTAATGAATTAATTGATTAATATAATTATATAATTAATTAATAAATATACATTATTTGCATTAGTTAATTTATTAATTAAATTGTTGTTAATTATAATTAATTATTTTTTAAATTTAATTAATGAAAAATTAAATTTTCATACTATATTCGATTACAATTTAATTAGCTAGTGAACAAATATTAAAAGTGATTTAATATTATTTTCGAATCAAATTCAATTAAGCAGCTTAATTAAAGATTAATTTATATTATTAATTAATTATTTATTTATATTATTAATTAATTATTTATTTATATTATTATATAATTATCAATATATTCGACTTTAAGTTAATATTTATATATTTATTAAAAATAATTATTATAATTAATAATTTATTTATCAATTTTATTTTTATTTTTTTATTTATGTACCTTATTTACCTTATTTTTATAAGTAAAACTTTAAATTTGAACATTGAATAAGTCACTTAAATTATTACTCTTACTCTTACTCTTCTTCCATTCCGTGAAATGTGTTTCATTACTTAGACACTTTAGAACTTCTTCCAAGAGCATTCAATCTTCGGCATTCCCCTGTCGTCGTTTTATGCCTGTTGCCGTAGCCAATGTCTGTTGCTTACAAATGACTTTTGCCCACTGGATGGTTGGGTGGTTGGGTGCTTGGCTAGCCGGGCAGCTGGCAGCTCAGAGCGGACCGCCTATGCATTTGGCTATGTAATTTTTTAGCGTAAAAACAGAGGCAGCGTGCAATTTATGTTGTTTACTTAAGATTATTCATAAGCCGTGGCCAGGTCACAGGCTGTGCACCCTCCACCCGCTCCCCAGCAAGGACGAGGGCTGCTGATTGCTGCCATCCTTGGTACGTAGAGCTACCCTAGCCTTCCATCATGTTTGCTGTTGTCAATGCAATACGAATACGCTGCGCCTGCACTTTTCTAAATAAACTTTCTGCTGAATTCGCTTTAAAATGGCAGCACGAGCTGGAGCGAAGCTCAAATTGCTGACCAGTTGGACTGCTTTCAATCGTTGGCCAGTGGGCTAGAGTGGGCGTGGCCACATGCCTCACTACATGTAATTTTACGCGCAACTTAACTTGTTAACGGCTGCAGGGGGAAGGTAGGCGAGGGGCGAGGGGCGAGGGGGCGAACAACAACTGTGGCCCCATCCAGCTCTGTTCGAGCCACATGGCGTATGCTTAATATGCAGCTTGGCTGCTTTGATTTGGAATTAAAGCTTAAATCAGCAACAATCAGGGATTGCGCCATTGTGCACTTGGATTTGTTGTGCGGCAGCATGAGTTATTTGAGCCAACGTTAAGCATACGCCGCGTGGCCTGTTGTTTGCCTCAGACTATTAAGATGGATTTACCTCATTAGCATAATATTAAAGAGCAGGCGTGGAGCCATATTCAAATGATAAATAAATACTCACACTCTCGCACATTGCATGTGTAATGTGACTTTATTGATAGCCCGCAGCCGGAGCAATAACGTTGAGTAAAACGGCTCATTATGTGTCAGTGGCAAAGGCCACCTTAATGCGCCTTAATTGCATTGCATTTATATATTTATAATGAGCTAGTTAATGGCCAAAAGTAAATGCGTATGACTTAATATGCTAATTAACGCTAGATGTTTTACTGATAGTCAAAGCATGAAGCTGCAAGCCTGCGAGAGCTTAAGTTCTTGTGTTTAAATGATAAATGATAAATGGTATTTCGGTGTTATATATATTTAACTGCAATTTATGTGATATGATTTATTTTATTATTATTTTATTTTATTATAATTTTTTCTTAATATTATTTTATTTTATTATTATGTTATTTCATTATTATTTTATTTTATTATTATTTTATTTTATTATTATTTTATTTTATTATTATTTTATTTTATTATTACTTGATTTTATTATAATTTTTTTTAATATTATTTTATTTTATTATTATGTTATTTCATTATTATTTTATTTTATTATTATTTTATTTTATTATTACTTGATTTTATTATTATTTTATTTTATTATAATTTTTTTAATATTATTTTATTTTATTATTATTTAATTTTATTATTATTTTATTTTATTATTATTTTATTTAATTCTTATTTTATTTTATTATTATTTTATTTTATTATTATTTTTTTTATTATTATTTGATTTTATTCTCTATATTTGCTATATTTCGACAATAAATTAACAAAAATTTTAAAAATACTTAAACTTATTAAAATATTTAAAATATTCAGTATATTCATCGTAGGGTCTTCAGCGAGCATTGGCCGCCCGCTGTCTTTGGCTTCGAGCTGTGCTGCAGAGAAGGCTTCTTTCTGTATGCTCACTTGACTATTTAAATGTTTGCTGCTACTTGAAGAGCTGCCCGCATTTTCCCTCCCAACCGTTTAAGAGCGACAAGCTCATTGTTCAATTAATTGCTGTACAATGGTATTATACGTGCAAACTCTGGCCTCTCACTAATTTACATGCCCACTTCTGTCTCTCCCTCTCTCTCCCTCTCTCTCATTCCATTCTTTACTGACCTTTTTCTCGCCTTATTCGTTTCAGATACGACTATGGAACGCTGCTCCAGAATTCGACGTTTTGCTTGGTGCCGCGCGGCCGTCGCTTGGGCTCCTTCAGGTGAGGCCAAACGGCAGGAAAACAAAATGAAAAACAATTTTCATTTTACAGTTCATGCCCATTTCAGCTCTCTCCCTCGCACACACATGTATATATATATAAATTGTTTTTTTTTTTTTATTCATTTTTTCGTAGATTTCTCGAAGCGTTGCAAGCGGGCTGCATCCCGGTGCTATTGTCCAATGCCTGGGTATTGCCATTTGAATCGAAAATCGATTGGAAACAGGCCGCCATTTGGGCCGATGAACGGCTGCTGCTGCAGGTGAGTTGGCCAAAAGCGTTAAATATATATACAAATCTATACACGTATATATATAGAGAGATATTGGCACATAAGTTTTTTTGGTACGTTGTCATAAAATATGAAAACGCGAGTTGCCAGTTTTTGTTTGTTTCAATTTTTGTTTCTTTTCACTCCTTTCAAATGTGACTCGTTTCGTCTGGCTGCAAGTTTTTGTTATTTTGCCAGCTAACCAACATCCGTAATGGGAATCCTGTGCGCCGTCCTGTCCGCTGTCAGTGGAACATCGTCATTTATTGACGCTTTAATGTCCATTAAAGCTGCACAAGCAAAAAAAAAAAAAAATCCCCCGTTGCATAAGCATTTTTTGTGCTGCCAATATTGCCTCAGGCCAGTCGGCGGAGTTATGCCCAGGAATGCACGCTGCTAACAGCAGGGCTTATGAAAATGTAAACTGAAGGAATTTTATAGTCTAGATTGAGCAAGGGAAACTCTATGTATAATGGATGAAATATAGTTGGAAATATTTATTGCTGCTATAGTTCAATATTTTTAACTCTAAAAAATATTTAAAAATTATTAAAGAACATATTTCATTAATAGAAATATGAAAGCTTAATTTAAAATTATGTATATAGCTATGAACGATATATATTATATATATATATATATATATAAATTCTGAAAAGCCAATTTTTCGATCTCAAATTAAATAATAATATAATATTTTTAAAATGCTTTTTATACATTTAACTTATGTTTTAAATGAATCAATAATTATTTCAATATATTATAATAATAAAAAAAAATGTTGAAAATAATTATTAATTATTATAAAGCATAATAATAATATTTTATATGATTTATAGAAAGCTGATAACTTGCTTAGGTAGAGTAAATATAAAATATAAAAAAATATAATATTGTAATATATATAAAACATGTTTAATTAAAAAAATTCAAATATATAAAAAATTTGTAATTCCTAATATGGCTAAGCAACTTTTCACATTTCTAAAAAATCTTTTAAAAATAATATAAAGAAAATTCATTTTAAAAAAATGTTTAAATATATTTTAAAAGTTTTCAAATATTTTTTTTAATTTTAAATATTTAAAAAAAAAAATTGTAATATATATTTTTAAAGTTAAAAGTATATCAGAAGCAGTTTAACAACTTTACATCAGCAAATATATTTAAAATATTTTCCATACAGGCAACTTAAGCCTGACAGCTCGTAGAGATACATTTCGTACCTAGTTGGAGCTGAAAAATTCGTTTAAAAATATTGACAAGCAGCATAATTGGTCCTTTTGACAGTTCGATGCTGAGCATTGGTCACAAAAATTGCCTGCCATTTGCAAGCGATGCATGAAAAATGGCAACGTTTGTGCGCTGTTTGTGCGATTGGGTCCAGAGCTGAATGTCCTGTGCAGATGTTCACCTGGATTCAAAAACATAAAACACTTTTTGTGCCCGAGTTTGTCAGTCTGTCCAACGACTGGGTGGCAGTTGCCTGCCTGCCTGCCTGTGTGTCCTGCGCCTTGGCGTTTGTTTGCACGCAGTGTCCTTCTCTATGTCTCCAGCTGCTGCTGCTGCTGCTGCTGCTGCTGCTGCTGCTGCTGCTGCTGGCGGCGGCTTCTGCTCGTCTTCATTCGCGACAAAGTCTTGTCGCATTGTTTGCCAATTGCATTGTCTGCCTTTCAGGCACGTCCGCCCGGCGACTTCATCGCTGGCATGTTTGCTTTTGTAGTTTATTGGCAGGAAATGCAATTAATTAAGTTAACTTGAGCAGGAAAACTTGGCCGCCAGACGCAGCGCCAGCTGCGCACTCCTTAAATTGTTGCGATTTGCAGCATTTATTGAATTTCAACTGGGCTGGGAGTGTGAGCGTGCATAATTATGATGTATATGCTGCGGGCCAATTCCCCAACTAATTAGCAGCTCGGCTTGTTTTTGGCCTGTTTTGTAATTAATGCATTGTGCCCGGGATTTGCTGCTGCTGCAGGAGTCGTTAAGCTGATATTCCCACACACATGCATGTTGCAGCCCTTACTTACACTCTCCCCCTCTCTCTCTCTCTCTCTCTTTGCAGGTGCCCGATATTGTTCGCTCCATTTCAGCGGAACGCATCTTTGCCCTGCGACAACAGACGCAGGTCCTGTGGGAGCGCTACTTCGGCTCCATAGAGAAAATCGTCTTCACAACATTCGAGGTGAGTTCGCCAGGCTTGATTTTATTTGCATGTTGCTGCTGCATAAGCCGACACGCCCACCCACTTTAGCGACAAGCTACATTGCCCCAAAAAAAAAAAAAAGAACAGAAAAAACAAGAAAATTATCCCGAAACTCTTTAACAAGGACCAACGTGAATATGTTAGACTTGACGACGAAACTGTACTAGTTGCAATACCTAAGTAGGCAGTCGCCTAGCCCCTCCGCCCGCCCCAAGTGTGTCGCGACTATGGCGCAAGTTTTTACGGAATGTCAGCTGCAGCGTAGTTCTATAAATATGCAAAGTTCCGTACGTAATTGACAACACTTTAGCCCCCCTCAGGCATGTCGAAGAGCACACGTCTTTCGTCAACTCAGTTTGGCTCTGTTTGCTCATTTGCTATTTGCACTCATTTGGGAAGCCCTTAAGTTCCGACTCTAATGAGTGTGTGGAGGAATGAATGTTGTTTGTGCTTGGTTTGAACTATGAACTAACTCATTTAAAGATTATTAGAAATTTTGAATTTAAAAAATGAAAACATTATACCCTGATTTCCCATTGTCAATGGGCTCAGGGTATAAAAAGTGAAGGGAAAAGTAATGGAAAAGGCGAACGCAACGGATAAGAAGAAAGAGCGTGAGCTTTTGGCAAGAGTTTCCAACGAGAAGACGGGTATCTTCTCGTCTGTCAAGCATTTGCTTCAAACCTTAAACACAATATTTATAATTGAACTGCTCTGATTCAAGACTAAAATGACTTTACCTTTTATTATAAAGTGTATTAAGCCAGCTATGCAAAAGCTTAAATAAATGTAAGCTTTGTACACCTATCAAGCAGCTACATACCAAATTTGGTACAGCTAACACCTATAGTCTTCGAGCTATTCTTAAGATAATGCAGAGTTTTTATATGATATGAAACACAAAAAAAAATTATTTTTTATTTTTTTTTAATTTTTTTTATATATATATAAATAAAATTTAAAAAAATATATAAAATAATTATTATTAATTAAAATAATTATTTTATATTTTTTTAAAATTAATAATTAATAATTAATTTTATAATTATATAAATTTATATTATTTATAATTATATATATATATATATATATATATATATATATATATATATATATTTTTTTTTTTTTTTTTTTTTTTTTATATTTCTATATATATATAATATATGTATAATCTGTAGTCTTTGAAGTAGCTGAGATATACACGTAGTTAGCTAGTTCCAGCTGTACAGAAATATTTAAAAATTTCCTCTTTAGTCAATTCGTAGCTGCTGCAAAAAGAGTCAAGAACACGTCGCTGACTTGGCGAAATTCATGTTGAATTCGTGGGTGCCAAAAGAAGTAGATGAAGAAGAAGAAGAAGAAGAAGAAGAAGAAGAGGAAGTAGAAGAAGATGGAGTCAAAATGGAGCTTCGCTGCCTGTTTGCCTGTTTATCGCCGTGTGTGTATCTGCAGTCGGGGGCCGAAATGTAGCTGTTAGCTACTTTCAGCTGTTTCTGGCTATTGAATTTGAATGTGGCAACGGCGACGGCGACAAAAGAGGATTTTAGAGGGCTTTGCGTGGATAGAGCCGAGGCAACAGGAAACCTAAATAGACGATGACGGCGATGATCAGGTTGAGGATAGAAACGACGACGACAACGGAGACTGCTATAAATAATACATACGCATTTCACACACACAGACACACACACGCACACAGACATAGACAAAAGTTGTTTATACACAATGAAATGGCAAGCAGCAAACGCGACATGCGACGACGTTGATGATGAAGCCGAGAAGCAAGCCAAACTCAACCAAACCGCCGACACTGGAGACCACTTTTCAACACTCAAATTGACACACACACAGACACACACACACACACACACACACACACACACACAGCCATTTACATTCAATGCGAGCGTATGGAGCATTCAATTTTGTGTAATCATCGTGCAGAGGCAACACAGCAGCTGAAGCTGCCGAGCGACAGGAAGAGGCAGGGCGTGAGAGGGGTGGTACTATAGGTCGCGATGTGGCGAATCTTTTTGCGTTGACAGACACATTAACAGACGACGGCATGACAGGATGTTGCCATGAGGCTGCTGGCTGCTGGCTGGCAACGTTACCCAAAACTTCTGCAAACCGCAGCGAGAGAGATTGGATGTTGCAAGTGTATTGTGGCTGCAGTTGAGCTACTATTTTTTTCCCTCTCTCTCTCTCTCTCTCGCTCTGGCAATAATCAATTTACAGCTTACACGTGTGCGTATGTGCGCGCGTGTGTTAGCCAAATGAAAAGCAAATATTTGCCATGTAACGTGACCAGCCAGTGGCCGCAACAACAATAGGATAAGCCCCAAAAAGTGGCCCAAGCACGCAGCAGCTAGGAGCACACATTGTTAGCATGTCAGGACGGCCAACAGCTGTTGCTTCTTTGAGGCTTATGATACAGCTGCTAGCCAGCGAGCGGGCCATCGGGTCATCAGCTCCCTAATTGGCAGCTGGCGTCACGCACTCACAGGTGAGGCCTCAGCGCCCGAGCTCTGATTTATGGCCAACTCATTTTTACTCCATTATTTTCATTATCTGGGCCCTTTATCAACGATGCGTTAATTGGCGGCGGCCAAAGTGTTTTCATCATTGACATTTCAAATATGGCCAAAAGGGAACAAGTTATGAATGGCTTTGGGGCTTAAGCATTGATTAAGGAGGCTTTTATTTATTGAACTATTAGAGAGTGGAAATTTTATTATGAATGTGAGTAAGTGTTGCAAGGGCAGCAGGTGTGTGGACTGCGAGGTCAAGGCATAAGCATTTGCTTTTGCTGGAGGTAAGCCTAAGTTAAACCTCTCTTAAGCTTCTTTAAGCAGCTGAACTCAGCTTCTGCTCTTATGAAATTGTTTTTTAATATTTAAGAGCAGCTTTTTGCCATGCTCCACTTGTTATATATATCTTTATCGAAGTATACTTTGGGATTCATCATAGGTTTTTCCAGTTGTTCGCCAAAATCTGATATCCGCAGTTCTCTTCATATGTTAACATAGATATAAAAATACAGCAGCTTTATGTCTACAATCCCTCAACTATTGTAAACAATTCAGCCATAAAAATCTCCTTTCACATTGTCTGATTCTTAGCCTCTAACTCTTTAAAATATTTTTTTAAATACCCAAAAGTATATTTTATTATATGCGCTGATGCCTTCTGTATAGCTCTATCAAATTTTAGTTCAATGTTCAAAAGAACTTTTTCCAGTATGGAAAATATTTGTATCGATGTCTTCAGCGATATATCGATAAGTAGCTCTGACAACAATTAACGAGATGCAACTCAGAACCAGCTGTTTTATGGTGCTCTGCCTCCTCTTCCAGTGATGCTTTGATAAGGCAGACGCTGCTGCGCGATAGCTGATAAGATAATCTGTCTAAAGAAGAGTCATCCGCAATAATCGAGTCAATTAATTTGAATTTTATAAATTCATGTCTTCAGCCATAAAAATCTGCTTTCACATTGTCTGATTCTTAGCCTATAACTCTTTCAAATATTTTTTGAATACCTAAAAGTATATTTTATTATATGCGCTGATGCCTTCTGTATAGCTTTATTAAATTTTAGTTCAATAGAAATTTTTACCAGTTCTTTGATCTAATCTGAGCCGTTTCAAAAACGATTAAAAATAACTCCTGTCTTAGGAAGCAAAAGAAAAGAAGTAATTCTGAACATAAACTTCCTGGCTATATATACTTCTATATATATCTCTATTAAATTATATAAAAAACTCTTTTTCAGTTATTTAATGACACTCCTAATCGGCTTTACTTCGAAATCCCAGTTCACTTTCCTCACACTTATACAATTTCCTTGCACAAAATAAAAACTGGAAACTCAAATGAAAACTCATATGAAAAACCAATGTAAGCAGCAATGCCACGCACATTCCTCAGCTCTGGGAAACAATTTCATAAATTTTGATAAGTTTTTTACGCATATATTGCGCTTGAGGAATGCGCGCTGTGGCCATAATGTCGAGTGCAACTGCTGCAGCAGCGCCGGCTAATGCCACTCGCCTGGAAGCATGCAACACTTTTTGTTTGCGCTGCTGTGGCACCTTTTGGCCGCTGGTCGGCGCTCCCCTTGCACCTTTGATTTATGCGTCGCGATTAAAAAATGAATTGTGGCACTTTCGACAGGCAAAATGGTCACGCCCCGCCCATCATTTTGTTGTTGCATGCAGCTGGTGTGTGTGTGTGTGTGTGTGTGTGTGAAGCACGTGCGGCACGTAATGCTCAGCCCTTCTTTGCATACGCCAAAAATGCAGCCTGTGTCAGCTTATGGTCAGCTACCACAGCTTGCACAAGCACCCACCCACCCCCCCCCCCTGTCCCCTCCTTGCTCTCGTCCTTTGTGGCTGTAATATGAAAAAAGTTTTGCGCATATTTGTTGAAAAATAGTTGACGTGTGCTGCCTGTCCGCCTGTCTGTCGGCCCGTCTCTTGTCTGCCGGCTGCGGCTTGGCAAGCTGCCCGCGCGGGCATCACGTCCTTTCCGCCCGCTCCAAACGTCACCCAAACGAACATAAACTCAATTTATACATTGGGGCGGGCGGCTGTGCGCGCTAAAATTATAGTCATATGCCCGGCAATTTGTTTTATTAATAAAACGCATATCAAAGTGCAAAATCCACTCGGCAACTTTTGTGAGCAGCAGCAAGAGGCGGGCGGCCTTGAGGCTACGCACAGTGGGGCAACTGCCCGCAAAATGTGCCAAAAATCGAAATTTTAATGGAAGCAATTTAGCAAAGGCCTAGAGACTGCAAGATTTTTGGAAATAGCTGAAGCTAAAGGTTAAATAAGAGCAAGCTAAATTGAGTTGAAAAATAAAGAACAAATTTAAAAATATTGCATTTTACCTTTTGAATTGAAATAAAATTATAGCACACATATATTATTAATTTATTTTTAAAAAAATATATATATTATTAATATAATTAATTATTAATCAAAAAATATGTATATTATATATAAATAAATATTACTATATATAAATATATATAATATTAGAGTTGGAAAAGTCTTTCAAAGTAAAAGTTTACTAAAACAAAGCTAAAAAATTATTATTTATTTAAAACAATAAGTTACAAATTTTTATTCATATATATTCATTCATATAAATATATATATATATATATATAATAATTTTTGAGCTTTATTTTAGAAAAGTTTTACTTTGAAAGACATTTTCAACTTTCGTAAATTATAAATAAATTAAAATTATAACTGAGAAGATTTATTTATCATTATTCTGAGATTTATATAGAACTGTAAGGGAATCTGTGATTTTTCCAAATATATATCTGAATCTTTTAATTTTAATTTAAGCCTGGCCAATTATAGTTGAATTTTGTGCTATCAAAACATTTATTATGTGACCAAATGCAACTTGTGAACACTATAAAAAAAAAAACAATCAAACTGTGCCTAGCTTGCTTTTATAGCTTCAAGAATTTTCTTGCGAATGTCATTAAAATTTTGTCATATATTAATTTTACAACGAAAAATGTGCCTTGGGCCCACTGTGCGACGTGCAACTCGCAGTTCGTAGTTCGCAGTTCGCTTTAGACAGGCAAATCACGTCGACTGGCAGACAGTCGGGCGTCGTCTAATAACCTTTTAGTCTAATAGCTTAACCCAAAACAGACACACACAAACACATACACACACACACACACACTCTCACACTGTGACACAGGGGATTAGAGCTGAGTGTGACCGGCTTTGAATTTCACGCAAAATCCTTTACGCCTAAGACTCATTCATGCGGCAAATTGATTTAGGCATAAACAAGCCGCCGGCCCAGCAGCAAATATGACTGAGAGCCATATAATTCTTGCTGCCTGAATTTGATATTTGGCCGGGCGGGCGCCTCCAATCAGCTTCCGTTTGGCCCCAATATAAATTCTTGATATGCGGATGCCAACTCTTTTGCGTGGGCGTTGAACCGCAGCTGGCGGCACGATTTGAGCTTGGGATCAGTTTTTCACAGCTCGCCCCAGCCACGCCACTCTCACATTTGAGTCAACAAACAACTAGCAACAACAAGTGCAAACACAACAACAACAACAACAACAACAACAACAGCTGATGCTGCTGCTGGCTAAGCAAACACGAGCAGCGGCAACAATAAACAGCACGGAAAAAGGTGCCGCAAAGGGTTGCCTGCCGACTGCTTGGGGTCGCTTTGAGTGGATGCCCAACATCTGGACGAAAAACAAATTAAGCAGTTATTTGGGGTTTTTGGTAGACACACACACACACACACACACAGAGAGAGACATGTTTATGAGCTTACACACCCTTTTTGCCTTGTCATTTGGTTTCTGGAATTAAGGCGTCGTTCATTAAAGACTCAACTGATAATAGCCCATGAGTTGACGTATTTTATATGAGTTGTCTTCGAGTCATTAAAACAGCGCCATAATTAAGCCATTTGCGAGCATTTAGAATGCGTTTTTCTTTACTCTTTTGACTGAGCAAAGTGGGCGTGTCAAATGAAGGCGTAGAATGAGTATCAGCAGGCAGCTGAAGGGGCTTCATTGGGATAACAATTGGAAATACTTGAATAATTTCCATGACTCTGCTTAGCTATGCTATGCCAATCAGAGCTGCTGATTCGTGCTATATCTAAATTATAATATAGCTTATATATGTATAAATACAAATAAATTGAATTAAATAATAAATAATAAAAAAAAAATTAAATAATAAAAAAAAATCCATTGTGATATCAAATTTATATATATATATATATATATATATATATATATATATATATATATATATATATATATATATATATATATATATATAATATATAATAAATTATATATATATATATATATATATTATATTAAATAAATAATAAATTAAATATATATTTATATAAATTTCATATCACAATGGTTTTTTTTTTTTTCAATTTTAATTGAATTTTTTGGGAATATCTTAAAGTACTTCATTTTCTTTGAGTTCCGAAACTAGCAGACCTCTATCGAGGTCTTTAAAGTCTGGATATTCTAGCTAAGCTAAGGAGTTTATTTAATTAAGCTCTGCTCAGACATAACTCTCTCATAGCTCGTTCCTCTTCTCACTTCACTTAGGCCTCAGCTAGGAATATCTGAAAGCACTTGAGTTGCTTTGATTACTGCAACTCGAGCAGAGCTCTATCGAGGTCTTCAACTTAAGGAGTTAATTTAATTGGGCTCTGCTCTTGGACTTGGACCAGCAAAGTCTAGAGCCGTATCAACAGACACAGCTTTAAGTGCATTGTTTTTACAACTGAAATCGAGCTGGATTTAATTTGATTTTATAATTAACATACAGACTTATCGAATTAGGTTCGACAGCTGGGAAAAAGCCACTAGAAACTTGTGGAAATGCCTTCGAAATGGGCGTCCGTTTTGTGCGGCTGATCTGTAGATTTGCATAATTTTATTGTGTGTTGAAGTTTTGTTGCCGCAGCAGAAAGCTGAATACACAATGGCCTCGGGGCAGGCACAGGCACAAATGATATATATATATATATGTGTGTGTGTGTGAGCTGGCACCCACACATAGCCACAATGTTGCCCAGTTGTAGCCACCACAAAGAGGTCACTCAAAGTCCACTTACCAACTTAGTTAGCCAGACGCTCGCTCTTCATGCCCAAAATCTTTGCCTAAGCCTAAAAGTCGCTATTGAGTTGGAGTGTGTGTGTGTGTGTGTGTGAGTGTGTGTTGTTGTTGTTGTTGTAGAGTGTGTGGATGTGACCGATAAGCGTGTGGTGTGCACTTAAGTTGCACAGTCACCAGGCCAGTGGGACGCAGACGAATGCCAAAGTTCGAAACTGGCCAGAAAACCACAATAAGCCAAAGATTACGTCCCACTTCAAACATCGCCAGATACGAGCTGTTGTTGTTGCCGTTTCCTCTGCTCTTGTTGGTATTGTGTTTATGGGCAACGCCCAGCGCCAGGGTCCAGCTGCGGGTTAAGTTAGTTTGCACAAAAATATGTTGCATACTTCTAGGCAGCTGTCGAAAAGTTCATGCTGAGAGAGAGTTTTATAAACATATACATATACATATATATAATATATATATATGTATATATATGTATGTGTGTGTTTCGCCTTTTTCGACTCTCACACACACACACACGCTGAACTTTTGTATGTCACCGAGATTTGCATTTCAAAGCATCGTGGGCGTGCTGTCACGCCCAGCTGCAAGCGAAATATGTATAAGTATGTGTAGAGCAGGTGTATGAGCTTGTACAGCACCCACCTGCCTCTGCACAGAGCCAACAACTTATTACTGTGACTAATCCTATTATGCGCATGCAAACGTGCGACAAGCCAGAACTTTTACTGCAGCGACTACTTTGAAGTTGAGGAACGCCTCAGTGACTGTCACTATCCACCTACTTTTCTCAGCTTACTCAATCTCACACCCTCTCTCTCTCTCTCTCTCACACTCTATCTCTCTCTATCTGTTTGTCCACCTGCCTGTCCATTCATTCTATTGAATCGTGCGCTCACTCAAGCGTCGCTAAGTTGTCTTAGCAGTCGCCGCGGCTACACTGCAAAAAATGAAAAGTAAATATAGCTAGGTGTGAGACGCACGCCTAGCTAAGCGCAGGGTTTGTGCTGAAACTAATAATGTTAATGCCCTTTATATATTTATATATATATATTCCGTTATCACCTTAATGTATTGGCGCCGCAAACGCAGCCAGATTATAATCACATAAATTTCTTTGAACTAAAAAAAAAACGCACAATAAATAAATTAAATTCATTCGATAAATGAACACAAAAAGCAGCAAACTGTAATTTATGTCTGAAATTAATAGAAATTTAATTTAGCCAGCAATATTATTAGCTCAGAGAGAGAGAGGGAGAATATTTTATTAAAAAATTATATTTAGCCTGTTTTTTTTTTTTTTTTTTTTGCAAATTCTATTGATGATTGCTTTGTGTTTGCCTAACAACAAAATTAAACGAAAATAGATAAACATTAATTTTATTTTTAATTAGCAGACTAAAAGACTTAAATGTGAAAATTATATATATATATAAATTATATATATATATATAAATTATATTTATTTTCATTTTAATACACAAAGTGGAAATTTTAAAATGAAATCAGCTTGAAAATGTGCAAAAATAAACAAATATATATATTTAAAAATAAGAAAATTAATTTGAGATTTTATATATATTTGAAAAATTCAAAAAAGTTGTTTTATATATTTCAAGTTTTCAAATAAATTTATACATAATAAAATTAAAATTCACATATTTCAAAAAATTAAAAAAATGTTTGAAATTCACATATTTGAAAAGTGTCAAAATAAGTTTTTTGTATATATATTTTATATATAAATATATATAAATATCAGAAATAAATTTCAAATTCATGTATGTGTATTAAAAAATATTTTAGTTTAATTTTAAATTATGTAAACACAAAATTTAGTAATTTATTTTTACTATTTTCAAAATTATATATATAAAATTTTTTTTAAATATTTAAAATATATAAAAAATAATTTTTAGCAAGTATCTGAATTAGTTAGAAATGAGTTTTTTTAAAGAAAGAATATTGGAATATGGAATATAGAATATTTTCCATCATTTATAACATATAGAATAGAATATATAATATATAGTATAGACAAAAGAATATAGAATGTAAATGATAGAAATGTGTGCATAGAACAAAATAATCTTATTGAGCAATATTTTGTAATAGAACTCTTCGACTTTAGTACGACAACATATGGCAATTGCATATGGCTTACGCTCTGAGCCTTACCCTTATTGGGCCAACACTCCAGAGTACGGCCAACTATCCATTAATGGTTTATCAACAGCAAATTCCATTGGCTTAAGCCGCTTGACCCAATTCCTTGTGGATGCTTTTCGCACGGTGCACGTGGCAGCAGTGTCTGCTGTCGCCTTGGCAGGACTCTTGCTGCTCCTGCCGCTCTGCCTCCCCCTTGCTAGCTGCTTGTAGTAGTTAATTTCACCTGCTTACTGTCCATTTTGCTCGAGTGGGGTAAATGCCGCGAAAAAGAAGACGAAGCAGCAGCAGCAGCAGCAGCAGCAGCAGCAAAAGAAGTTTCAGCAAATCTTGGCAAGCGCGCGCTAAGCTGATTTTCTGGGGCGCTGGCTAAGTTTGCTCGCCAAAGTTGGCCAAATGCTGGCTGAGCCATTAATTGAATTCGGGCCATGTCCGCGCGAATTTACTACCAACTGTCAGCCACATATACATTCTGAGTGTGTTTGTTGTTCTACTTTATTTTTAACGCTTGTAATTTGTTTATTTTCATCAAATGCATTTTTGCCTTTTATAAATTACAAAAAAGTTTCTTAAGCATATTGAACATGTATAAAGGCAGCCAATAATATGGTTGTTGTTGTTGTTGTTGTACATTAAATAAGTTGCATTTGTTTTTTTTTTAAGTTTGATATGCATCAAAAGCCGTTTTGATGTGTGAATGTTGCACGTGTCGCAGTTCTCTCCTCCAGCTGCTCGCTCCTAAACTACTTCCTTTAAGTCTCTATGAGTGGGTGAGTGTATGTGTGTGTGTGTGAGTGTTGGTGTGTGTGTGTGTGAGTTGATCCTTGTTAGAAGAGCAGCGAGAAGAGGCTTCTTACGCCAGTGGAGCCAGCTCCGGCACCGAGGCTAAAGCCGGTGCTGGGCGTGCCGCTGCTCCGGTGCCGCGAGGCATGGCTGGAAGTGTTAGCACGGACACGATCGTAGCTGGCAACATCCTGCAAGGGAGGGGTAAAGACAATATAGATTAATCACATTGGCGGCATTATCGGTCAAGTATTGCGTACTGGTCGAGCACGAACTCGAGATGTTTGCAGTGGCGGCAGATATCGCAAGTGCCGCACGTGTTGTATAGCGACAAGACTCTCACCTCTTTGTCGGCATTGGTAAGGACCGAGCGCATCGAGTTGGCCACCGGCCACTTCTTCTTCATGACCAGGTTGTTGGGCGGATCGTGAGCAGCGCCGGAGTCCAGCGACCAAATGGTCACACTGGCGCCACCCATCACCTTCGAGCCGCGCGAGAACTTAAACGCGAGCTCCTCGTCGCCCGCAATGCGGGTCAGCTGCCAGCCCGTCAGGCCGATCTCCTCGGTGCCCTTGTTGTGCAGCTTGATGAAGCGTCCCTCGGTGTCGGCCTCGATGATCTCCAGGTCGCCCTTGGCGGCAGCGTTCACCGAGTACTCGGACAGGGTGCGATCCTCGCTCTCGTCGATGACGGTGCGGCGGCGCTTCACGGCGCTCGAGCCGGAAATGCCAGGCGTTGCGGAACGGCGTCCGCTGGGCGTAATGCGACCCGAGCGCGAGCCACCACTGGCAGTCAGCTGGGTGCCATTGCTGGAGATGCCCGAATCAGTGCCGGGGCGACCGGGCGAGGTGATGTTGAGGCGACGCTCCTCGCCGCACAGCAGCTTGTCGTAGGCGGCCAACTCCAGATCCAGGGACACCTTGATGTCCATCAAGTCCTGGTACTCCTGCAGCTGTTGAGCCATCTCGTCGCGCATGCGCTGCAGATCCGCCTCCAGCGAGGCAATGTACTGGTTATGACGCTGACGCTCCGAGTCCAGCAGATTCTCCAGCTCGCGAATGCGTGCCTATAGATCAGGGAAGAGATTCCGTTAGTTAGTAATCCTCAATGACAAACCATTCCCAATTGCTTACATTGAGACCCGCATTGGTGTTCTCCAGCTCCTGCATCTTGTTGTGCAGTCCATCGATCTTTGTGCGCATGAGACGCACCTCCTCGGTGGCGTGCAGGGAGCCCTGGGCGGCGCGATTGGCGGCGGCCTTCAGATTCTGGATCTCGCTGTCGTAGAGCAGCTCGATCTCCTCCCGATTGGCGCGCATCTGGCCCTCGTACTGGTCGCGCAGCTCCTGCAGGGACTGCTGCAGCTTGGCCTCGTACTGGCGCGAGAGGCGTCCGTCGATTTCGCTGATCTCGATCTGGCGACGCGAACGCGTCTCGGTCAGCTCCTGCGAGTGCACCTGATCCTTGAAGGCCAGCTCCTCGCGCAGACTCTGGTTCTGGTTCTCCAGGTCGACGCGCGCCAATGTCTCCGCCTCGAGCTGCTTGCGCAGATCCTCCAGCTGGCGGCGCAGACGTTCGTTCTCCGCCAACAGTTCCTTGGCCTGATCATCGGCCTTCTTGCGGTCGGCCAGAGCCTGATTGTATTTGCCATTGACTTCCGTGTAGCGAGATTCATAGAGACGCGCATTGTTCTCCGCGACGGTGGCCTCCTTCGACTTCTTATCGAGTCTGCGAATGGAATGTTGTAAGGGATTAGCAATATGGCCCAACTGCTTATCACTAGACTACTGATGACGTCATATGACGATCATGCTCTGTCTAACTTGGGATTGCTCATGCATAGCGAGGCTGTACTCTTGATCTCTCTCTCTCTCTTTCTGTCTCTCTCTCTCTCTCTCTCTATATATATATCATTTATTATTCATCGCTTCAGTTTCTTTTCGGTTGCTGCCTTGAAATCTTCGGCTGCCATTAGCATAAAGTAGCCAAGCTATTTTCTGCCCAGCCAGCTCTAGCTATCTCCCTCTCCCGCTCTCTCTCTCTCTCACATAATTTATGCGCTACTTCAAACGTTTTATTTTCCATGTGGCTAAAAACAAACTTGTTTATTTGCCTAACAAAAATTCCGCAATCTTTTCGAAACAAAAATGTATTAAAAAAGTGTCGTCAACGTCGACTCTCGTGGTCTGCACGTTTTTCTCTCTATATATTCTCAGTTTGCTAAATTTGGCGCCCATAAAAAACGGTATTTCGCTGTACTTACTCATAGCCGAACAGAATTTAATAATTATTGAGCTCGTTGACCTTGTCTAAGACCTTGTCTTTAGTTTACATGTCCCAGTTTACATGTTTCCTCTTACAACATTTAATTAGCTACTTTTTTATGAGTGTTTTCCATTTTTATGTATTTTCATTACTCAAAGCACAAAATAAACAATTTTCGTGTAGCTAATCAAGAACGTCGCACAGAAATAGACAAAATCCCAAGGTTCTTCTTGCCGTACTGCGGCATGCGTGACTCTTCCCACTCGCCGCGCCGCCCCGCCCCTTTGGACATTCCATGACAGGCGAAAATAAATTAAAATGCTACCAAGCGACCCAATTTATTAAAGTGGATTCTATATTTTTATATTTTGTTGTGAATTCAGTGGGTTAATTGTTCAAAGAAATTGAGGGCCTGGCCTAGTGGCAAAGGAACTAAGCAAATTCTGATAAAAGTAGTTGGGAAACTGAAAAATCATTTTCTCGCATTGCAATGTAATCTAAACAAAATTAAAAATAAAAACTGTTCTCAGCTGAACTGTTCCTATTCCTTGAGCAACTGTTCCCAGTTGTAACCTGTAAACTCTATTGTCATTTTTATACCCACTCGTATGCAATCATAATTAAAAAAACTGTACCCAGTTACACAAAAACTGTTCCCAGCCATCAGCGCCTAGCTTAGAAATCATTTTCAACCGCCCACTCGCATTGCAACATAATCAAAACATAAAATAACTGCTTCAGACAGCATTTTTAACCATATCCAAAGTAAACTCATAGCAATGCCCAGCCATAGGGCCTAAATGCTGTTCGAGCCCGTGGCTAAAGCGCGCACTTTTCGTGTGTCCAAATAGTTCCCATACTTTGCTTAATACCCTGAATAACCCAAAAATAAATATTGCCTTTGATGATAAGAGCAAACAAACAATCGGAATTTGTTGACATCATTGGGGAAGTGGAAGTGGAAGAGGTGGGCCTCAAATATCTATTGAACCTCCCAAAACTCCAAAACTGGTATTACATGTTGAGCTGCGGCGTTACAATCAAATATACGGAATGACATCATATACATATGTATATGTTTATACACATACATATAATATAACATAATAATATTCGCTTTTGTTTTCATCGCAACCTTGGCAGGGCTTAGGCTTATTGCGTATACGCAATAAGCGAGGCATTAAACTCTGGAAGTTTAGTGACATTTGCTTTGGCTATTAGCGACAGGCGGCCAAAGATAAATTCAAATCTTGAAATGTAAAAAAAATGTGATTCCAAGTTTTCGAAAACACAGTCGTCGTTGCTTTAGTTGTCATTTCGTTTTCGCTTTGGAAGGTGCTCGAAACCCAAATGCAAAAAATAAACAAAAGCACGCAAAGAAAGAGAGCGTCTGCTGTCAGTTTGTGTGTGTGTGTGTGTGAGAGAGAGTGACGCTACCATGTGCGACGCCGACTGCTGCATGACATCAGCACACAAACTTACATTGCTCTCTCGCACACTCGTACCCACTAGCTAACTCGCTCACTCTCCGTAACTCTCTCTCTCATAGCTATGACATCACTGTTCGCTTTGAGTTTGTTTTTGTGTCTGTTTTCGTTGTTACCTTTGCTTCAAATCATCATTTTCCTCCCACAAACGCTTTATATCGATCTCCAGCTTGGCCTTCTCCTTGGCCGTTTCATCGAGCAGCTTACGTGCTGCGGCCAGCTCCTTTTCGTACACCGATTTCAGGTTAGAAGTTTCGCGATTAACGGTATCCTGTGCCAGCTGCAGCTCCTGTGTGAGGCGTCCGTTCTCGTTCTCCAGGTGACGCATGCGATCAATGTAGCAGGCGAGACGGTCGTTCAGATGCTGCAGTTCCTCCTTCTCCTGCATGCGTGTGGTGCGTGTGGGACTGGTGGGGCTGGTGGCGCCACCCAAGCGAATCGACGAGGTGGAAACTCCGCCGACTGGCGTCGACGTGGAAGCGCGTGAGACGCGTGTGTTAACTGTAACGCGGCGTGCGGCCATTTTTGCTTAGTTTTTATTAAATTGATTTATCAAGAAACTGAATTGAGGAACGTTTTAGGTACGATAAGTATTTTCCAATTTACAACTACGATTAGTTAGAGTTTGTTGTATTTCCTTGCTTGCTTGCTGCCTGAGCACGTCCGATTACTTTCAGAGTTGAAAAATTACTGTAAGTGGCGGCGTGTTAGGCGCTCGCACGAAACCGCCGTACGTCATCATCATCGACGAAATTAGTAGTCGCGTTCGTCGTCTCAGTCGGCCATAAAAAGAAGAAAACGAAAAGCAACAGCAATAACAATGAGAACCAGCGCCACGCTCTCGCTCTCTCCCTCTCACGCTCACGCTCACACTTGCAGCAAGCAGTTATTTCGCTCACATGTCCAAATGGCGACAGCGCTGCCAGCGTTTGTTGTTGCTGCTTTCTTTTCGTTGTTGCACCCGAACGCCGTTGTTGTTGGAGAGCGCGAACTAGAAATAGAAAACAGAACGCAAATCCAAAGCATTCAATGCCAAGCCGAATAACTCGTTCAACGAGCATATGTTTGTGTATGTGTGATTACATATGGAATTCGAAAGTTTTCTTCGTGGAGTTTGGGTTAATGTACGGACTCGTCGAGGTGTTAAAGAAACTATGTACATAAATGCAAATGCATATAAACTAGGGCAAACCGATAGAGTATACAATTACAAGACATTAGACTGGTGCTGTACTGCCCGCACCCATAACCAACCGAAGCGGTTACTCAATTAGCTCCCCCCCAGTTATAATGGAGCCGAAGTCTGATAATTTCCCACCCGTTGGACCGAAACTGCTTAGCACAATGTCAACTTGTCATAAATGAAATATTTATTGATATGCTGGGCGCCTGGTGATGTTTTTGTTGTTGGTTAGGGTTCGAGCTCACCAGCAATAACAATAAATAACACCAAAAACAACAATAACAGTTATTGCATGCTTTGAGGAATAACTTTCTGTATTTCCATATGCCTCTCTCGCTCTCTCTCCCTCTCTCTTTTTGCCTTCCTATGTCTCTATTTTCGTCGTATCTGTTGTTTTTAGCGGCCGCAAAAATTTTATAGCCGGCAAACGTTTTTGCACACTATCTACATGCATACAGATACACCTGCATCCATGTGTGTGTGTTTTCTCATGCAGAAATGAGCATGCCGCCTCTCTCATGCTCTTGGCATTCACAAATCGGCATTGCCTTTGTGTGGCAGTTTCTCTCTCCTTATTGTTGTTGTTTTGCTGCAAACCGTTTGAGCCAGCTGTTGGCTCGAGTGCAACAGAAGGGCTTATCATGTCAGTGCATGCCTTGTGTGACGTCATCAATTTAAAGCTAAAGCAAAAGCAAAAGTAACAACTGACCTCCAATACGTATTTACATACATATATAAAAATGACGCGAACGTCGACATCGCGGGACACGCCGCGCCATTTGTCTCGCTCGCACTTGTGCTAGCTGATGTGACGTCATCAAATTATTTTTAATTATTGCGTCGTCGTTGTCTCTGCCCCGAGAACGTCAGAAATATTAACATATTTTATGTTTTCTGTCTTGCCAAATTATAATTCAGTCCGAGTGTGCTTAATGCGGGTACAGTTCGGCTAATTAAGTTTAATTAACGCTAAGCGAAACCGGTGTTAAATTATTGTTGGAATATACTTTTTTTTTCCTCTTATTCTTCTTCCGCCGCCTCACTTAAAGCGCTCTTGTTTATTTTGCTTTGCGCTTATCATTTGTTGCCAGGTTTTGAGCTCGCGCTTTTGTTGTTGTTGTTTCGTTCCCCGTCTAAGCATTTTGTGATTTGTTTTTTTTTTTTTTTTTTTTTTATGAGGAGCGACGTCTACTTGTCGCTTGGCTTGATTAATTGTGCAAATTGAGGCCATGCATTGATAAGAATTGATTATTACATTATAAATATAACGGAAATAGCTGTGATTGGATCGTATCATAATTGGATATCTATTGAATCTATTTTTATATAAATTTTATTGAACGCGTAAATTTAAAACAATTTTAAGCTCAATTTGCATATGGAATGCCTGCGCGAGGCTTAGGAACAGAGAAACCCGTTTGGTTTAGACTTTTATTAGTTTTATTTCTTAATACAATTATGATATGATATGTGTATGTATGTATACATATACATATATATTTATGATATATTATTTATAGAAGATTATAAGTGTTGGGAGTACTCTAATTGAATTTAATTTAATAATAGGCATAAGCTTTAAGTAACATATATGTATTTTGTTAACGAAAAAAAAGAAGTTTTTTTAAACTGAGATATGTTTTTTTTTTTAATTTATTTATTTATTGGTATTATTATATTATATTTTTATTTTATTAGTATCATGTTTTTTTATATGATTTTACATTATTATAAATATTTTGATATTATTATTATTATTATTATTATTATTATTATTTTTACATTATTCTATTAATTTTTTAATATTATATTATTTGTTTACTATTATTATTATTATATATTATATTAATAATTTTTAAAAATTATATTTTTTTATTTTTGGCATTAATTTTATTATTAATTTATTTTTTATTATTATTATATTTTATTAATATTATATTATAGAGTAGTGTTCTGATCCGCTCAAGCTATAATATGTGTGTATGTATGTCTGCCTTTTTATCGATCTGTCGATCTGTCTCTCTATCCGTCTGTCTGGCGGTCTGTGTACTCTCTAACATCGTCAAGCAAGAGATCTCTTAAGGCACACTTGCATCTACATATGCATTGCTTGCATTATTTCCCTTTATTAAGAGCAACTAACGCTGGCCTACCTGCCCTTCCAGCACTCACTACGCTCAACGGCTCGGTCATGAGCTAGTCAGCCCCCGCTCAAGAGAAGGGCTCGACTAGTTTGAGTTCGATGTTGGGTATGGGCAGCTGGCCCTATATAAAGGGCAGCCCATTGCAGTATTTCTTCAGTTGCATTCCCGATTTACTGGTGATCAGTCGTTTAGTGTAGGGCAGTGCCAGGCTCCTCTTCTGTTTTTCTGGATTTTGGTAAATATTTAAATAGTTAATAATATTAAGTATTTAAAGCAGAATTGTACTAGGTTTTTGTTTATAATTTTAAGAAATTGTTGTAAATAATAGTTAAGGAGAGCTAAGAAAATTGTTGCTCTTAAGTGATTGTTACGTTAACGACTGTTACGTTACACATATAATTGTTACGTTAATAGTTGTTATGTTAATACGTTACGTTTATAATTTTAGAGTTAATTTTGTTACGTTAATAATTATTACGCTGACAATTGTAGCGTTAATAATTGTGACGCTTCTAATTGTTACGCTACTAATTGTTACGCTACTAATTGTTACGTTTTTAATGTTACGTTAATAATTATTACGTTAATAATTGTTACGTTAATAATTGTTACGTTAATAATTGTTACGTTAATAATTGTTACGTTAATAATTGTTACGTTAATAATTGTTACGTTAATAATTATTACGTTAATAATTGTTACGTTAATAATTGTTACGTTACGTTGTACATAATTGTAACGTTGTTCTGTTAGGGTTTCTCTTACGCATAACTATCATAATCCCCATTATATTCCCAAATTCCCTTAAACATAATTTCCAATTATTTTTATGGGGTATCTCTTAGTCGGCTACTCCCCTCTGTAGCACTCTTGTTTCACTAATATTTAGTATAATGAAATCATATTCCGGTACAGTTAGTTTTCCAAATATTTATGCATAAATTTGAATGAATTTTCCTCCGCTTGTTCGGCTGATGATTTATGTCAACTGACATTTGTATCAACAGTCAATAAAAAGGCGAAAGAAAATGTCTTCGTGCTCTGCCATTCCGTCATTCTCGCAGGCTGTCCGTTTGCCAAGCTCACAGTTTGTCAGTTTGTCAGTTTGTATCTCTGCAAAACTTGTTTGCCGTCTTTAAACGAATTTGTCAAAGCAGCTTCCATAACTTCGGAGGCTCTCCTTGTTGTTGTTGATGTTGTTCTCTTTGTTGTTGTTGTTAAAGTCAAACAACAGCCAAGTTTGCCGGTCGCGACTTTCGGCCAACAATAATGACATCATCGCAAGCTTAAACTTTTGCGAATTCATGGCAAATGACGTTGACTTCAGTTCGTAAGCCACTGCGCAGTGAGTGGCAGCAGAAAAGCGTTAGATAAAAATGTTTGCCAACTGCAAAATTGACCAAAAAATATTGAAAATATGGAAAGCAAACCAAGTTGAAATTGCAAATTGAGAAATATCGATATGGGCCTTGCAGCAGCCATTTACACGTCGTTATGCACATAGATAACGCAGCGGGCGCAACTCACTTAATTAACATTGCGTTCAAATCAATAAATATTTATACGAATCTTCTAAGCTCGAAGCGAAATGAAAAACGCGCGGAAATTGACGAGAAACAGTTGGGAAAATACCCTAACTTTTATGTGGAATATAGCTGGAATATATAAATGTTCCATGTTGCATAAATGATTTTAGTTAATGATATATCATTTATAGGATACATATATATATCGCCATTCGCGCTCCTTTTGTTACTGCTTCTATTATATATATCAAGAGCTGATATATGTATATATATATATAGATGCAAAGGACCTTACAATTCCAGGAAGCTTAAGATTAGCTATGTATCTTTTACTTTTTACCCTGAACAAGTATTTTGCAGTCAGGAAAAGTCTGTGGCAAGGCTTTTACTTTTGATAAAAACTAAATTTTATATTCCATTTATTCTAATTTTTTATTGGTTATACATATTATAAAAATTCTACTATATACCTAACCTAATAAACCCCTTTCACTCTCGGTTAGGGTATGAAATGCAAAGCGCAGACATTAAAAAAATGGAATTGTGTTCAAATTGCGTTTGGCATTTGGTTTGTAATATTTTATCGTTTTATTTTTTCTCTCAATTTTTATTTTGTGTTTAAATGTTTTTGGCACATACCAAAAACAGCGCTGAAAATAATAAACAACTACTGAAATCGCTCAAGTATTAGTTGCCCAACTTTAAATACCCTGTACGCAGTTTATTGTTTCGATAATTATATATTTGCATATATATATATATTGATTGCTATTGAGTAAAAGTTATTTAAAATAAATATATAATATATTTTATATTATATGGATATTAAAAAAAAAAAAAACAAATATATATATATATATATATATATATATATATATATATATATATATATATATATATATATTTATATATTATAAATTAATATATTTTAAATTTAAATTGTGGTTGCTTGGCCAGTAAATACTCTAACTGTACTGCTGAATTACATTTGAATATTTGAAAATATAGAAAGAAAAGATTTCTTGTAATTCTGAATACTAGTTCCAAACTTCTTCTGATTTACTTAGTTGTACGAATTTAGTCTTGTGGCATATTTTGGACTACAGTATGTTTATGTTAGCTGTTCTTATATAGAACATATAGCAGTGTATGCCCTGCTGTCATATATGCCTCATCAGCATAGCGCCAACCTCACGTTCTCCATTAATATTGCACATTTTCCATTTTCATGCGAGCTAGATTCATGCAATTTTTCTCCTGTTGAATTCTGTTTAATTTTTCCTAAAAGAAAAATCAATTTCCCATTGTGGCACCACAGCAAATTTTATTTAATTTTTTTTTAAATTGCTTGTTGTTATAAAAGCAGATTGTATATTAAAAACGTATAATTTTTTTTTTTAATTAGAAAAAAGGGTAAAAATATTGCAATTGCAATTGATCTTTTAAATTAAATATAAATCTGTATATTTTTATATATTTTATTCTTTATGGTATATTATAAATATATTATTATATTTATTTTTCATAAAGTTATATATTTAATTGCTTAAAAAATTTGTTGCGGCTCGTCAAACCTTGTCTAAATTCTATGCAGGGTATAACAATCGCAATTGCAAATCATTTGATACGTGTTAATATTGCATGTTGGATTGCTGCAAAGCCAATGCACACTCATATGCAATATAGCTACATACATTTCCATTTAAAATATTTACTATTTATATTTATTCAGTGCAGTATTTATTTTATAATTAAAATTATGTATACAACGCAGCTGCCCTCCCTACCTCCCGCTCTTTCTCTCTCTCTCTGCGCGCTGCTGTTTGGCTTTTGTATGTAAATTTGTGCAAAGGGCAGCTTATTACGCATACGCCATGTTGTGTTGGCATTAAGTTTGCCTTGGATTTTGTTAATTTCGGAAGCAAAACAGCTGCAAGTTGTTTGGTGTTTTGTTTTAGCAACTGCAGCAGCAACTTCCACTGCAACTGCAACTGCAACTGCATCGCCAGCTGGCTAAAGTTGACAGCATTTACATTTCTTGCTCTACTTTTTCGTTCCTCAAGCCACTCAGCATAAGTTAATTTAGTGTTTGTCTTCAGCTCAGATTTTGTTGTTGTTGTTGCCGATGTGTGTGTGGGTGGCATCTGAGTCGAGCAAGTTTTTGGTGTCGTTGACTGCGAGTGCAACTCCGACTGCAACTGCAGCTGGAAATTGTATGTTTGCATTTTACATTTTACATTTTGGCATTTTATGTATGCAGCTGTCGACGCTTTGAACTTTGCGCCCCAGAAACTATGCTGCAAAGCATCAGTAAATACGCTTTCTTTGCTCTGTCTCCCTCTCTCCCTCTCTCTCTCTCTGTCTCTGCTTGTTTATGCGAATTCAAATGCGAACGTGAATGCGATTTGCGTTTATGCGTGCCACTTAAAGCGCGATAACAGCGCCAAAAACGCAGCCAGCGCTATGGACAAGGGTTAAATGTTAGCGAATTACGGAAGGAGGGGGAAGGGGCGAGAGGCAGAGAGTAGAACATAAATAATGCAAAATGTGCTCAAACATTGCAGGAGCAAGATATTAAAGCAATGATATTTCCTAACATTTTTATGGCACTCTTCCCAAGTTTTTCAACTTTTTTTTTATTGAATTTTTAACAGAGCTTTTCTTTATTAATTTTTATTGTCCATATCTTTACTTGCTCTTCTGTTCTATGAATCTGTTTCTATACTCATTGATACTCAGCAATCATTCAATCACGCGGTGACTCAGGCTCTGCTTTTTGTATACATAAATCTGATTGTTTATTGTAAGCAAGGCTGAAATAATTAGCTAGAAGTTTACATAGTTTGCTTAACATTTGAGTGCTTTTAACATTTTTAACAGTTTGACTATCTCTCACTTTTCATAACTTAACAGACTTTGGTTTTAAGACATTTTTATGCCTTGAACCCATTGAAAATGGGAAATCTGGGTATAATGGTTAAAGATTAAACTAGGAAAAATTAAAATACAAATTTGCTTTTAAAGCAAATTCTTCTTTATTCAGCTCAGCCAATTATTATTTTGTTTTGTAATAATTGCAGGTCTTCTTTCCATAGAAAACTGTTTGTATATGTACATATATGTGGGTATTTGTATATCAGTATAACAGTATAACAGTATATCAGTATATCAGTATAACAGTATAACAGTAATCAGTATATCAGTATATCAGTATATCAGTATATCAGTATAACAGTATATCAGTATATCAGTATATCAGTATATCAGTATATCAGTATATCAGTATATCAGTATATCAGTATGTCAGTATAACAGTATGTCAGTAAAGCAAAGTATATCAGTATAACAGTATATCAGTAAAGCAAAGACGTATTTCTCTTGAATTCAATAGAATATCTAAGTACTTGGTGGAGTTCTCTATGCTGTTAAAGCACGATACTTGTTTGACTAACTGAAGCAAAAAAATATATGGCTGAGAAAATATACAAATTAATGAAAATATTTACAAAAATATACACATATCCAATTTATAATTCCTGAGTAAAGTCCGTTTCGTAATTATTACAAAATGTATTTATATAAAATATATACAAAAATTAAATAAAGAGTTTTGTAAGGCCTTTATATTTTATTTAAATTTTTAGTGCATATGCAGCACAGAATGCATAAACTTACAGCATTTTCCATTGAGGTAAAAACTTGAAATGCAAATTTAACTTAATTTACTTTAATCAGCTTCAGTTAGCTGCAATGCATAAACAGCAAAAATGTTGCAATTTGGCAAGAGAACTTTATGGGGCCAAAGACTGCTCAGCTGCGTATGTGTATGTGTGTGTTTATGTGTATAAGTCTACAATTAATTTGAGTAAATTTCCTTTTAGTTTTTGCATGCAGAGTTTGTACATTTCTATAGCCTGCTTTTAGGCTGGCGCAAATGAAATTTCCTCGGCTAAAAGGATGAGCCAGCCTTATAGCAACAGCTAGCGTAAGGCATATACGTGACTGTGTGTGTGTGTGTATTTACATAAGCTGCTGCCACGCCCATGCCAACGGCCCAACATGCCCAAAATGCATTCACCTGTTTTATTTGCACACATTATGCGCTCTATTGAGTTCTGGCGCCCAGCTCCAGCAGCGCCGCCCACGCAATGCCGCAGAGACGGCAGCCACACGGGCTTAATCAGACGGCCGCACGGGGGGCGGGGCGGCGCCGGGCCGGGTGCCTGTTGGCCAAACTGTCGCTCAGTTGCTTAAGTAGTTGCAGCATAAATAAAGTTCTGAAAAAATTGAAGTCGACGCGCTGAGCGCACTCGAGCAAACGTTTCCCCAGGAGTTGCAGGAGCTGGAGCATGTGTTGGCTGCCAACTCCTTCGTTTTGTGTAATGATGGAAAATTCGTTGAGTCTCGAGCAAAAGTTAGCGAGCTTAAAGCCAATTAAAGCACTTTGTTAGCCAATTAAAAAGGCACGCCAACATTTGCTGTTTGAGCTCTCTGACCCAGCCCGACCCCAGCCCAGCGGACCCGGGCCTAAGCCTGCGCATATATGCACAGTGCATAATTGAATCATAGACAAAACGAGTCGAGTCGAGTCGTCGAGTTGAGTTGAGTCGAGTCGCGTTATGCAGCTGCTCCTGCTTGCTCGCTCTTTGTTACCTGTTTGCCTGCTCTCCGTCGCTCTCAATTATGCTGCAACGTCAACAACGGCCAGATTGACTTAATTATGTCAGCCAAACACACACACCCACACACACCCCTCACACACCCACTCGAGTTGAAAAAGTAAACAAACACGCGCCTCGCAGACTTTTAGGCGACCAACTCTGCCGCGCTGCCGCTGATTATGCCAAGCAACGAGATAAATTTTAAACAAAACACACAGAATAAATGTGAAAGAGAAGAAAAGAAGAAAAACCAAGAAGTAGAAGAAGAAGATGAGTAGTAGAAGAGCAGGAATAGTGCAGAAATTATAATTACTAAATAAAACAGGCACTTGAGACGCGCGTAGAGAGGCGACTGCAACTTGCATGGGAGCTGTTGGCACATGCGAGAAGCTGGCTGACAACGTGGCCTAATGAGCAGACGACAAGAGCTGAAGTTGTATAGCTGGCGAGGACACACGCTTATCGCTTGAAGAGCCAAATTCTAATTATAATCATTTTTCCATTTTCCATTTCAACAATTGCCGCGAGCTGAGGCAGGAGATTTTCCTGTTGGAGCAACAAATTGCACACGAAATTCATTTAGCATATGATGTTGATGATGTTAATATTGACACTTGCTATTAAAAGATGATAAAATATTTTAACAAAGAGTTGTCTATAGCTAGGGCTACAATTTTTAGCAATTTTCTATATATATACTTCACTTTCAACTGCAAGTTTTAAGGACACTATACTTGGATTTAGCCATAAAATTCTATTAAAACGCAAAATATGAAATTTATAATATATTTAAATTTTTTAATATTGTTTTATTATTTATATTTATTTTTTATATATTTGTTTCATTTTATTTTTTTTATTATTTATATTTATTTTTTATATATTTGTTTTATTTTATTTTTTATTATTTATATTTATTTTTTATATATTTGTTTTATTTTATTTTTTTATTATTTATATTTATTTTTATATGGATATTTGTTTTATTTTATTTTTATTTATTTTATTTGTATTTAATTATTTCTATTTTTTATTTATATATAGTTATATATTTTGTTATTATTTTTATTTGAATTATATAACCTGTATCTAGAGCAGCGCAGCTGTTATTTAGATTGCATTCCAAATCCTCGACATTTAAGCGCAAGCTTTCTTCTTCCGCTCAAATATGTTTTATCCGCATTTTCCTGCCCCGCACGGACACACAGACGGAGAGCGAGGGAGAGAATAGCGCGTGCCAGAATATTGTGATTTTCCGCAACTGCAAACTGCACTTCCTTTTACCTTTACCTGCTGGCTTCAGCAGGTGCAGCTCGTCAGGGCGCGCACGTCGCGCTCGTAACTCGCTGTTGGTCCAAGTCGGGACTCGCAATTATAATGGCACATGGCCAACCTAGCTAAATAGTGAGCTGGGGCAGTCCCACACTACCCCTCTCCCTCCCTCTTTCTCTGGGAGTCGTACAACTAATTTTGCATGGCATACTTTTAGGCGTTATATACATAATTTTCACTTTGAGCGACAAATTAATGGGCGTTAATGCTGCCAGAGCACACACAGGCTCAGCCAATAGCTGGCTGCTTTGTCTGACACTTGTGTGGCGTTAAGGGGGGCTAGCTGGGCTTCCTGTGCTGTGCGCAACGGAAGCTGCGGCCAGCGGCTCCGCTGGGAGGCCGCCTGGCAGCTGCGTCAAGCGGAAAATTAGGCAACAGCTTGGGCGGCCTTTGAATTAATGCACACAAAATCCCAGCGAAGGGCTGACTGACTGGCATTACGACTGACACGACGACTGACAGTCTGACTGACAGCTTAAGCGGCTGGCGTCGAGTGCCATTGAAAACGCAATTTGGATGCCAATTGATGTGCAGAACCGTTCATTAAGCAATCAATTGGCAATCGGCAATCGGCTTGCCACTTGAGTTCGTTTTTGGCCATTAAACAACCGTTTGAATTTGCCGCTTTATTTTCTTGTGTTCTTTGCAGATCATTCGCGAACGACTTCCCGATTATCCGGTGCGCAGCAGCCTCGTCTGGAACTCGGCGCCCGGCGCCCTCCTCACGCTGCCCACATTCGCCGATAGTTCGAGGTAAGTCGCTCAGGCTGAGGTGGCCCGGCCAGTGTGCCTAATTAAATTTACATTCCCCAACCATTTTGGGGGCTGGGGATGGGGATGGGCGCATTGAAGTGTTTCGCCATTAACCTAATTGCCTTTCCCGTCTCAGATTTATGCCCTTTCTGCTCAATGCGATGGGCGTGGAGCCGCGTCACAACTACACGGCCGTTATCTATGTGCAAATTGGCGCCGCCCTCGGCCCCAATGCGGCGCTCTACAAACTAGTCAGGACCATTACGAAGAGCCAATTTGTGGATAGAGTAAGTATCAACATGGTAACACGCAACATAATGGAAGACGTCAAGACTGAGTTCAAGTGGAATGCATAGAGATGAGCGAGCCGTAAAGTGGTTCATCGCATCAGCTTGATCTCTATTGTAAATTAGTTCCTTTGCTGAGAACTAGTTCGACTCAATGAGTCCCCTGCACTTATCGATATACAAATTTAAATTGAATCGAACGAACTAGCGGTTAACATAACAGATCTAGTTTATGAACTCTGTTAAGTTAAAATAAATTTATCGCTGTTAATGCGCTGTTATTTAGAGTTCAATTGTATTTTTATTTGCTAAATTATATATGTATATATTAATTAACTCTTGTTAACCACTTCATTAACTTTCTCACCTGCAGATACTTATTCTGTGGGCTGCGGATCGGCCGCTGCCACTTAAGAAACGTTGGCCGCCCACCTATCACATACCTCTGCATGTCATTGCCCTGGGGGGCAGTAGTCGAGGCGCGGCAGCGTCGCCAACTGGACAAACAGGCCCGGAGGCACGGCCGAGCATATCGCAGCGATTCCTGCCCTACGAGGAAATACAGACGGATGCTGTGCTCTCGCTCGACGAGGATGCAATACTCAACACAGACGAACTGGACTTTGCCTACACGGTCTGGCGTGACTTTCCGGAGCGCATTGTAGGCTATCCGGCTCGAGCACATTTCTGGGATGACTCCAAGGTGAGCCGCGACCCCGATTCGCTTTCGAGTATAGAGTAATCAAAATGTTTTCTTTGCTGTGCAGAATGCCTGGGGCTACACGTCCAAGTGGACGAACTACTATTCGATTGTACTGACGGGTGCGGCGTTTTATCATCGCTACTACAACTACTTGTACACCAATTGGCTGTCGTTGCTGTTATTAAAGACTGTACAGCAGTCCTCCAACTGCGAGGATATCCTAATGAACCTGCTGGTCTCGCACGTGACCAGAAAACCGCCGATCAAAGTGACGCAGCGCAAGGGTTACAAGGATCATGAGACGGCTCGCTCGCCCTGGAATGATCCCGATCATTTCATACAGCGGCAAAGCTGCCTCAACACATTCGCAGCGGTGTTTGGGTGAGTAGTTGGCCAGGAATTTCTTTTAGAAGTGGCGAACCATCGATGGGTAGCGATAGGGGCAGCAATAGTTATTAATAGTATCAGAAATGGTTAACGATAGTGTCATCAATAGTTAACGATAGTGTCATTAATAGTTAACGAGAGTATCATAACGATAGTGCCATCGTCAGCTAGCTACAAGCTTCAGGTAGAGAACTATCGATAGTCTACGCCATCGATAGGAAAAGTCCCGCACACCCATTAGATATAATATTTATATTAATTAGCTTAATTATATAAATTCTCTGTTTTCTTATTCTCTCTATATTCACAGTTACATGCCGCTAATACGTTCCAACTTGCGCATGGATCCAATGCTATATCGTGATCCAGTCTCCAATTTGCGTAAAAAGTATCGCCAGATCGAGTTGGTTGGCAGCTAGCGATACATGCAAATAGGCAATAGCTACAAGCGTTAAGTACTGAGATTCCCTATCCGCACATATGCACACAGCCACACAAACACACACAACAACACACAACAACACACACATACAGACTTCATAAACTGCTGTTTATTGACGCTGCGAAGCGCCGCAAAACTATGTTAATTATTATTAGTAGCAAAAATTAGTTAGGATTTATGAAGCGTATATTATGTATATGTGTAACTAAATAGCATTCAACGTTGCAATTATATATATATATATTTATAATGCATATTGTATACACTCACACACACACACACACACACAGCAGATCTGTATATGTACATAAATAGATGAACTCTGATTAGGCCTAGTTAAGTTGTGCTAGCGAGCGTCGAGCGGAATGCCATTTTTTGCTAATTTCAAATTAGCGCTGCAAATTTTCGATATACATATATACGATATACATATATATATAATAATAACATATATATACATACCTTATATGTGCATAAGTAGCTGATTTTGTACGCGTTTGATTTTTTGTATGTGTAAATGTTTTGTATATGTATGAGTGTCTGCCGTATAGGAACTGTAATTGTTATATAACTCTGCATATGATATGATACTGAATCGATATGATATATAAGTCTATATGTGTATAGCTAGTTAGTGTTATTATTATTATTATTACTATTATCGATGTGTGTGTCTGTAGCCATTCTTACGTTTAACTAATCGATGGCAGATAACTAGGCTTAAGCTTGCAAAGATATTCCTTATCTATAATCTATATCTTATATCAAAATGAAATTTGTAAACTGTGGCCATTATATTTTGCAATAACCAGACAAAGCTACAAGTGAACTACGAACTCAACAGCCATCGTACAATGTGCACAAACGAGAAAGAGAGAGAGAGAGAGAGGGGAAGAGAGGGGAGAGGAGAAGAGTCATTGTTTTCGGCATGCCGACTATTGAATAACCTTGCAGATCTCCATATTGTATGCAATAACTCCAGTCAAGTGCGGCCTGCAAGGATATCGACTCGAGAATATATAGTAAATGTCTTCAGTTCATTCGTATAATTGTGTATTCCTGATTATTTCTTAGACTATTTATTGTATGTGTGCAATTTCCATTTTACATTTCAAGAATGTGTTTTTACAGCAACGAGTGTAAGCGGCTTTAGCTTTAGCTTCTACGACAGCCATTTAATATACATGTGTAAAGTCTAGCAATCGATTATGAATATATATATATGTTATATATATACGCTCGCATATCAAGTGCATACATATGACAGATTTCTTACTTTTTTACATTTAATTTTAATTTACAATAGATGTGTTCAAACTGAAAATAAAATAAAAACAAATTATATGACATACATGAATAAACATATTTTTACAAAAATATACACGAAAAATATTACAAAAAAAAAAAAAAAAAATACTTCAACAAATTCTGTTTAATTTATATAACATTTTCATTTGGTTTAAGTTTGGGTTTATTTGATTTCTGTTTGGTAACCAAGTGCATAGGGCAATAAGAGTAGAAAACACAGACGCAACTACATACGTAAAATGTAGCAACAACATCAACAAGAGATGAGAGAAATATTAATAAAATGTAGCAATAATGTTTAGAGCCTGAACATATCAAATGGGTTTGGCAACGACGAAGTCAGCATTGTGACTGCGCAGCGAAGGAGCTGTGGAACGTTGCCTCAACTCTGGACTGCCATGCCAATTGTTTAGCATTTATCATTCGTAATGCTTATCTGCAATACAATATATATATATATATATATATATATATATATATATATAGATGAGTGTGCAATATATAGAAATACGCACACGTATGCAATATGCTAAACTTGTATGTAAATTCCGCATGTCTGACTGGGGCGACTCGCATGCAATGAATGCGCCCTATCAGACATCAGCATGCACATAAATCAAATATTTCAAATATTTTCTGCGTTTACGACTAAATAATAATCAAAAATTCCCGTCAGACAACACACACACACACAGACACCCACACACACTTGCATGCAAAGATTCAGAGGAATATATATAAACTGGAACAAGAATACATAGAGAATAACATAAATTTCTATTCCACTTTTGTACAGTGCGTTTACTTTTTGTATCTGTGTGTAAAACTATTTGTATTATACTCGTATTTTGTGCATTTGTATTTGACACAAACAAGCAACAGACTATGTCACTTTTTATACATATTTAACTAATAATGTTTAAAAACAAACAAAGCAAACAAATTGACCAACAGCAAACCAACTCTACAATCCAACATGTACACAACATCCACACGAGAATTATATTGAACAGCCAAAAACCAAAAAAAGAAAAAAAAAGTAAAAATAAATAATACTAATAAAAGATTATTACATACGCAGCTACTAACGAAACTTAATCAACAATATTGAATATGAGGCAAACCTAAATTAAATGCGAAATTTAAATGTTGTGATAAAATCTATATAGTAAACTAGCAAGAGCCACAGCATCGAGCATACGCCCCGCATATTCGTGAAGTGTGCATATTTTCAGTTATTTCTTTTGGTCGCTTTTCACATTTCAAAGATAATTGAGCATAATCAATTATTTTGCCACATTTAACAGATGAGGGCCACGCTGCGGCACGCCAGGCCACGCCCCCGCAACGCGACTGCAAAATGCATTTAAATTTTTATATATATTTTACTCTCCATTCTTTTTTGTCGTACTCTGCGTTTTCAGATTTAAATTGAATCAGCGCCTCGTTTAAGGCAAAGAAAAAACATTTCATAAAAAAATATTTTTTTTTTTCAAATATAAATATTTGTACATTAATGAACACGTGAATAGGTTCACTTGGCAAGCAAGTTGATGGTAAATAGTTAAATAAATAATTTCCACAGCTAAAAGTTAATTGAGAATCCAAATTATTTACGCAAAACAAACAAAAATATTGTGGATGGTATTTTTAAATATTTTTATTTATTAATTAATTTATTTATTTAACCTCCGAATTTGTTTTGTGTAAAAAATATGAATTTTTTTATAGATATTTTTTGTTGATTATTTTTATTATTTCAGGCAGATATTTAAAAAATAAATAAATATTTTTTATTATTTTATTTGAATAAATATTTTTTAAAATTTAATTAGGGCAAATATTTTTATTAATTAATTTATGCTTTAAAAATATTAAATATTTTTATATACATATTTATTTAGATATGAAAATATATCAGAATTCTATTTTCCAGTTTTATATAAAGTTAGAGTTTTTCCACTAACTCAAGTGTGAGCGAGATGGAGAAAGTGGGTGTGGTAGAGGTAGGGAGAGAGAGAGAGATAGGCTTAACAGCAGACAATAACTTGAGCAGGCGAACGAGCCTTGCCAACGTGTTCAGACAAAGCGAAATGCTAATATATTGTTTAATTATATTTAAAAATATAAACTTGATCTCCACTTGAACCTATTCGCTTGGCCTGTGATTGTGCTGTTTCAATTAGGTTTTGTCCACACAACATGTTTGTGTCACTTGTAAAAATTGATTTAATTACAATTTTATTCATTTGCGCTCCCATTTTTTCTTTTTTTCAATTTCATATTGACATAAACGCATCCGCAATTTGAGGTGTCGAAGCTCAATTGGAAGTATGCGAGTTTTATTTTATTTCAATTTTAATTAATGCAACTTTTGTACATACACACACACACCCACACACACTTGAAGTACTTGTAATAAATGTTCAGCTGCTAAAAGAAAGACGAAAATAATATTTAAAGTGAGTGTGCTTATTGCATAGTTAAAAGTTGTTAAAGCTTAAGGCAAAAAACAGAGAAACCCAGTGGGAGCTCATACTAGAGAAACATAATATAAAAGCAAAAGAAAAAAAATCACAGATGGAACATAAACAAAATGTAAATTACATAAACGAAAACTTCAATCTAGTAAGCATAACATATAAATATAACATGGTAATTAATATTACATTATTGAACAGCAGCTCGCGCCGAAACAGCAAACGAAAAAACCACAAAACAAAAAATAAATAAACAAAAATGTGATTTTTGAATAAAAATTAAATCAAATGAGACTTTCAATGTATTTTATTCCCGTACTAGTTGCCACAAGCAACAACAACCAGACGACACACTCAACACCTTAGAAAAAGTTTGCGGAAGAAATTAGCAAAGTTTGGAGCAAAGAGCATGTTCCTCCCCTCTGACATAGTTTTTCAAGCAGTTGCCAGACATACCCAATGTAAGTACACATACATGCACATAAATAAACAGCTGAAACTTTTTACCCAACAATTTCTGCACCTGCAAATTAATAAATTGCATTGCTGCGGCTGTCGCTGCCGCTCTCGCTGCCGCCGTTGCTGCTGCTGCTGCTGCTGCTGCGTCGCGACGCCTCTGCAAAATGGCGGCGCCTAAAAGCATGCAATAAAATTTCGTGGTTTCCGCATAGCTTTGCCGAGCTGGAGCGAGGACTGGCATGGAATGAACTTCATTAATAACATTAAATGTTGCTTGCATTGAGCGCATGTCATAGACTCGCGACATTTATGCCAGTGCAGCTAATTGCACACGGCAGCAAAATACGAATAAATTTTGCAGGTAATAATTAGACCTTTGAGATGGCTAATGTGAAACTGAAACGAGAGTGGCTCTAACACGTGATGATATCTTGGTGAGATATATATATATATATATTATAATTTAAAAGGTCTCTAGAGCAAAGCAGTTGTAGTTTCAGCTATATATCAATATTTTCTAGAGCTTGCAACCTCTCCGTCTGGCGTCTCTCTGAGCTGGTATGCATCGGAGCTGACGTTCAGAGCGAAATTAATGTATAGATAAGTATTTATTTTAATTTATTTCAATATTTAATACAATCTTAATTTAATATTTACTTTGAGTTTTTTTTAAATTTTGTTATTTAACCATATTAAATATTTAATTTATAATTTAATATTTAATAACAATATTTATATTATTTTTTATATATTTGATGCATTTTTATTTATTTAGTTTTTTTTTTTTTACTTTTCTTATTCAAATATATTAAATATTAAATTGATTAATTTTTAAAAATATTGATTTTATTTTATTTTTAATTATAAAGTATTTATAACTAAATATTGTATTTACATATATATTATTTTTTTATTTTATCATTTATATAGATTTAATATTTCATTTTTATTATTTTTTTGTTGCTTATATTATTTTAATTTTTCTATAGTGTATAACGGACTTTTATTTCTTAAAAAATTTTTTTCTATATAAATTCATTCATTAAAAATATAATATTTAATTTTATTTATTTATTTATTGATTATAATTTAACATGCAAAGGGTTAGTTAATAAAGAAAATTCATGGTAAGCAAGGTGAATTCCTACTTCATTTGCGGATAGTAGGCAAAGTTGCTGATGCCGCACAGATTGTGCTTGTTGCGCGCCAGCCGCAAGTAGCCCCGCTCGCCCCATTCGGGGCCCAGCGATGTCTTGACGATCCAGTAGGCTCCAAAGTGATGGCAATGGCCGTAGCCCACGATGAGCACAGCATAGTCGGGGCTCTGTCCGCAGCGGGGATTGTGGAAGACGCCGCTCTTGTAGTGGGTAATCGCTGCATGGGAAATGACGGCGGCAACCGGACCCTTGGACACGCTGCGGGCGAGCTGATCTTCATTTCCGGGCTGTATTTGGAAAACCTTCTGGATTCGCGCACCAACGAACTTCCGCTTGTATTGGCACTTGCCAGTAAGGCCGCGGTAAGGGTACGACGCCTCCAAGTCAATGCCTCCCTTCTTCTTAATGCAGACCAGAGCTCGAGCTAGCCGATTCCTGTGCGCGGGGCAGCAGTCGACGAGATTCTGCTTGGAGAGCACATGCAGCTGGCCAGACTTGATGAACTGATGACTCTCCGTCACGCCAGCTGCCGCAAAGGCCCAGGAGTTGTTGAAGTGCCCCTGATAGCCGACGGGCGTCACAGCGCCCATTTGTGTCCAGTTGACTTTGTATGACAGCTCCAGATCAAAGTCCACCTCGTCGCCCCATTCGTCCAACATCTCCACTTCCACATCGTCAGCAAAGCCCGTTCCAGCACTGGCGCCAAGCGCATTGCTGATCTCCTCTGGCAACATGTCCGAGAACTGATTCAGGCCCATCTCGTAGCTCTCGACGCCTGCGGCCCAGCGCTCATTGTGCTCATCGATTCTCCGCTTATTGTCCTGAAAGATCAGCTTGCGCAGCGACTCTTCCGACGCATCGTTATAGCTCTTAGCGAACTCGCTCTTATAGGAGCTCCACTCCGCCTCCAGTTGATCGGCGGCGGTGGTTGCTCGGCCCAGCGTGCAGCCAGCAATGCCCAGCAGGCAGCCAAACAGCAATAAAAATCTCATTTTGCACTCTCTGAAGCTCAGCTGCGACTCATGTTTGCCTGGCGCAACTCAAGCCTTTTATACCCAGGCTGGACCACATGATTGCAGTTGACTCAGGCATAGGAGCTCTAATTATATCCGTGCCGTATGCGGGCTGCTGGCTCATGCATGTAAAATTATTACAATAAATCCAGTTTTATTTACTTATTTATTTATTATATTTATTTATTATATTTAAGTGCAAATTATTCACACTTTCTGTGGGCTGTTGACTAGTATTTATATCTGATTGCAGGTGGAGATTGGAGGTGCCCAAAATAAATTAATAATATTTTTTCTATCACTTTGACTACAGCTTAACTTTGCAGACATCTTTTATAGTTTCTAGTTTCCGTAGGTTTGATATGTAGTATAGTATATAAAGTTCTATTAGCTTGGCTTATGAATCAGATCAAACAGCCCTTAAATATATTACAAAGTGAATATTTTCAGCTGAGCCAACCTCTGGCTGACCATATAATATAATATATAGTATATTATTATATATAATATAATATACATTCCAGCAACTTCTAGCAACCTTTCAGGTATTTCCTAAATATTAAAAAAATATAGTTTTTTGTAATATTAAATTTTTATTAATTATTCATTTATATTCCTAACTAACAAAAATATCAAAATATATTCTGTCAAAATTTCCAAAAATTTCAAATTCATTAATTTCAGAGCAGATTACACGTTACTTCCCATTAGCTATTCATTTGCTAACAATGGGAAAGTACGCCCGGTTGGCAATGCCGCAGAGATTGTGCTGGTTGCGCGCCAGCCGTAGGTAGCCCTTCTCGCCCCAAGAGGTGCCCAGTGAGGTCTTCAGTATCCAATAGTCTCCGTTGTTGTGGTCATATCCGTAGCCCACAACGAGCACGGCGTAGTCTGGCGTCTGCTTGCACTTAAAGTTGTGGTAGATACCACCTCTGTAGAAACGTAACGCCTCCCGAGATATGACGGCCGCAACCGGACCCTTGGCCACATTGTGAGCCAGCGAGTTCTCGTCGCCTGGGCGGCTCTGGTAGACCTTGTATACAGTGGCGCCCACATGATGTTTGTTATAATGACAGCTTCTGGACCTGCCCTGGTAGTGATACGATGCCTCCGTATCGATGCCGCCCTGTTTCTTGATGCACATCAACGCATTTAATGTTCGCTTGTGCCTGCTGCGACAGCAGTCGACCAGATTCTGCTTCGATAGAGCCACCAACTTGCCGGAGGCCAAAAACTTGCGACTCTCAACGGCGCCGGCGGCGGCGAAAGCCCACGAGTTGTTGAAGTGTCCCTGATGCTGCACTGGAGTAACTGCACCCAGTCTGCGCCAGTCAATGTGGGTGTGAATAGACTCCTGCTCCGTCTGCAGCTCTGCCTGCTCTATGGCATCCATAACGTAGCTGAGTCCATCGCCACTGAGTACTCCATCAAAGCTCTCACTGAACTCCTCTGCGAGATTATCGGTGAACTGATTGACGCCCATGACGTAGGTTTCCTTGCCTTCCTCGAAGCGCGCATTGTGTTGCTCAATCATTTGCTTGTTATCCTCAAATACCTGCCTATGAAGCCTGTCCTGTTCCTCGTCCTCATACGTCTTGTTGTACTCCGTCTTATAGGCCTGCCACTCGGCCGCCTTCACCTCGGCCAACGTTAACGTGGCCTCAATGCAGCCCACTAGCCCAAGGATCGCCAGCACAATGATCGTTGACCTCATGGTGCCAAGCTCCGACTGTACCCGACTTTCCACGCAGCTCGATTTATATAGATATGAAGCTAGTCTATTATTAGTATAAGCTATGATTCAGTTTCGATCAAGTCGTTATATATATAACTGAAACCACATATACTTCGCCTATCAACTATTTTACTATTTGCCTGGCCACCGCAAATGGCTTCCAAATATACTTTATGGGATCATTGATATATATATTTGTATTATTGGACCTGGACTTTAATATTATATATATTAAAGTTATCTTTAATGTTCTAAGCCTAAAGAAGATATCATATACCAGTAGCAAGTCCATATCCATGACTACTCTGCCTGCGCTATGGCCTGTCACACTCACAGTGGCGCCCTCTGTCGTTTGGTAGCTGCATGCAGCTGACATTGCCAAGGACGCACAGCAGCAGCAGCAGGCGCTGCAGCTGCTTAATTTTTGTTAGCTTATTCCTGTGGCTAGCAGAGTAGGCCAACAAAATGTTTGAAGAACTGATTCATACAGCCATTTGGCTATGCCCCGTCTGCCCCGCTGCAGCTGCTAAGCCAACTGGAATGCTGCTGGCGCTAAAGTGGGCTATGCGAGTCGCTTATGCTTTCAGTTCCTTTTCAGCGCAAAATTTGTTAGCATTAATTATAAAGAGCACGTGTAAAACATGCACACAGCCACGCCGCTAACATATCGCATGTATGTATGTGAGTGTGCTTGTGTGTGTGGTTAAGTGCAAGCCGTGTTGGGTTTAGCTGCATAAACAAAATGTCTGCCATATTTGGGCTTAAAGCAACAACAGCATAGCAGCAACAACAGCCACTTAAACTTTAGCCCATTGTTTTGTTAAACAGTTTCGCAGTTCACAAATTTGCTAGCACTGCTGTTGCTCCAGCTAATTACATAATTATATTATGCTGCATTGTTGCTGTTGCTCTCAAATAATTCCTGTTGTTATTATAGCAGTTGCAGCTGCAACTGAAATTGGCATTAGAGCAGGGGCTCTGACCAGCATACGCTAAACAGGTAATTAAAGTTTGCTGACTCTATTTTTGAAATATTTAAGTGAATAATACTTTAATGACATTGAATATATTTATTTCATTTATTTCAGTATTTATAGTATTTATAATATTAACTGTGCATAGTAAATTTAAAAATAAAGAAAATTTTTTAATTTTTTTTATATTATTATTATTATTATTATTTTATTATTTTTATTATTATTATTATTATTATTATTATTATTATTATTATTATTATTATTATTATTATTTTTTTTAAATTAAAAAAATTATTTTTTTAAATTTGAATATATAAATATATTATATAAAATATAAGTAAACCCAAAGGACAAAGCCCAGGCTATACATAGAAATTTGTAAAGTATGTATATTATAAATATTTATATATTATATATATATTTATATTCATAGCCAGGACATTTTCCGGCCTGTCACATTGCATTTGAAAAGTTTCATGAACAGCAGCCACAACTGTAAATTGTTTCGAAGTGTTGACAAATTGTTGGCAAAGCCGAACATAAGAATATGCCTGTATCTGTGTGCGTGTGTGTGTGCCTGTGTATGTGTGTAACATCCAAAGCTGCACAAAATATTTTCACTTTGCTGCACGTCAAGTATGCAAAGCATAAGGGCAAGAGCAGGCAAAATAAATAACTCTAAGCACAACAAGCTGGATGCCAGGCATTGTTGAAAAATATAAATCAAAATTGAATTACGAGAGAGGGCCAGAGAGAGGGAGAGGGAGGGAGGGAAGTAGTCAGAGTCACTGTCAGGCAGCCCCTTTCGGCCTGGCCAACCAATGCCTAATAACAGTCTGCAATTGGCCCTTATTGAACTGCAACTCGATTGAGAATTTGGCCATATGTAAACAGCCTCTCCGCCTTTGTCAAATATCATATACATTTTCATTAGCCAAAAACTTTGTGCTGAATAAATAATTTCGACTCAAGTTGTTGTTGCCAAAAAAAAAAAAAAAAAATAATAGCTCAATTCTTGTTCTATTTGCATTGGCGCATTCTCTGTCCAGCTTGAAGTGCTTTTGGCCAAGTTTGTGTGAAACGTTTTTATGACGAATTGTTATTAAAAATGTTTTTGTAGCCAAGGCCGAAATGTCACCAGCTTTTGCTGACAATCAAAATGGACAATTTGGCGAGCTTTATTTGATTTTGGCCAATACGAAATATTTTGGCAAACTATTTGAATTAAAGATTAATTCTTGACTGAGTGTGCAAATGGTATTGACTGGCTGGCACATGGCCTTTGTTTATGGGTCAACAAAGGCCTTAATAAAGCTTTTACCTAGGGTTTTTTGGATTTATAGTCATAGAGCCACAATTTGTTTGCATAGCGAGATTGACCCATTAACCAAACTGGGGCATCAATGCAATTTACAATTATCGAAAGCGGCCGCCCACGTCTAACAGGCGTATATCTAATAAGAGAGAGGGAGAGGGAGAGTGAGAGCGAGAGCGAGAGAGTTGCACACTTGATAGCCAGCGGGGGCAGAGTTCAGCCATTTGGCAATTTAAATGTGTATTATATAGCTTCATAACTCGCAGCCTCGGTACTTGCTGTCGTGTTTTCGCGCCGCGTCTGGAAATTACTCTCGAAAACTAATTAAATGCAGAGCTGTGCGTGAGCCAGTGGCAGCAGGCCCAAGTTGCTATGACAACATAGATGTTAATTATGACCCAGCGCCGACGATCTCCAACTCCGACGCTGACCGGAACTGCGCTTCGCCTGGCAGCGCCGAAAAAACCAACCACCAGAGTGAGAGAGCAGCAGCTGCTGTTCACATTGGTCCGGAATTAAACCAGCATTATGGTACATTATCTGCTGCAAGCCCAAAGCTCCGATAGCTCCATTCAGCAACAAACATAGACGCAAAGTTCTCTCCGTCTCTCGCTCTGTCGCAGTCCGTGAAGCGTACGAATATTTACAATCTGCACGGCAGCAGCAGTGGCTGTGGCTGCGGCAGTGGCAGGGACAGCAGCAGCAAAATTAAAACTCAATAAAAAATTTGAAATTTATCAAAAACAAAATAATATAAAAAAGGCGGCGAGGGCGGCCGCAAGAGTTGGCCAGCGTGATAACAGACGATTGGACGGTGACGGAATATACGAAGTATAAATTGGTAAATATACAAAAGATTATGCTTGCTCTGACGATATCATCATCCATCGAGCTATAGTATAGGCCAGCTCATAACAGTATTATCCGGCTTTGCCTGGTTCACATATCTAGCTAACATCCAAATTTATTCTCTAATGAACTCGCAGATAGTTTTAATTTTTATAGCTGATGGATTATAATAGCTGTGATAAGCAAAGATATATACTTTATATACTATTTGACTAACTAGAATACCAAACTTTTGAAGTAACCCTCTTACAAAACATGCTCCAATGAGAGCGTTTAACAATTGATGTTGTTTTGGGTTCAAAGTTATGGGCTTCATTCAGTTCGAGTCTGCATGGGAGTTGCCCTGACTAAGGCCCACAACAGCATAAACATATATGCCACATACACATACATACATTTATATATATATTATCTATATATGTAGTTGGACAACAATCAACCCTGTAAGGCAACCTGTTGTTCGGTGTTTTGGTGTCGCTGGCTGTGTAGATCTCATGAATGCATGAATGATTCCCGAACAGCAGAGCACAACCGCATTAACAATAATGACACCAGAAAACAATTGAAATAATTCTAGCATAAACTTTCAGCCAACAACGGGCACAATACTTTTATTTTTTAGTTCTCGTTACAGCGTCAAGGAGTCTGTGTGGAAAATTGCAGCGGACAAAAGGAAAATAAAGTCCAAAAATAAATGCTACCTAATATGCGTTAGCAACTGAGCGAGACTTACCAAAGATGCAACTATTTCGACTTTTCAGCTGGCTGTTGACTTGCCTCGCCTTTCGGGGCTGCTGGGCCCAACAGACGCACATAAAACTGGAGCAGGGCGATCTTATTGGTGTAAGTATCAAATGAATATTTGTATACATATCCAACTGAACAGTTACTTTGCTTGCAGCTCAAGGTTTTTCCGGACGGCGCACGCAGCGCTGTCTATGCCTTTCTGGGAATACCTTACGCACAGGCGCCTTTGGGATCGCTACGATTTGCGGTAAGTTCAATACTGTCTGCTAACAGTGCTCTAAAATGTTACTTAACATATCCTGTAAAATAATTTTTAGCAGACTTTACACTCGAGCAATCGATAACACATATCAATAAGAACAATCGATTAACTTTCAAATCTTTGTCTTTCCTTAGACTGCCAAGCCGCACAATGGCTGGAACCGCACGCTGCAGGCCACGGCGATGCAGCCCACTTGCCCGCAGTTGTCAAATACTATTTATGACGAGAGCCCCGATGGCAGCATATCACGTGCTGCTAGCAACAGCGAAGACTGTCTCTATCTGAACATCTGGACACCTGAATCTGGCTTGCGTTATGGAAAATTGCCTATGCTGGTCATTGTTACCGGTGAGGACTTCGCCTATGACTGGAACCGCAATCGTATCAATGGCCTGGACTTCGCCGCTGCCGAGGGCATCGTTGTGGTCAGCGTGCAGTATCGCAACAATATTTACGGCTGGCTGGGATTGGGCCAGGATCACCGCCAGCTGTCGGGCAACTATGGATTGAGTGATATTCAAATGGCGCTGCGTTGGCTGCAACGCAATGCGCCCAGTTTTGGAGCCAATGCCGATCAAATGACGCTGCTCGGCCATGGTAGCGGTGCCACATTGGCACTAGCCATCGCCCTGCAGCCACCTGCACCTCCTGATGGGTCTACGCTGTTTAAACAACTGATATTGATGTCCCCCGGGCCCGTGCTGTACACCTTGAGTGCTGGCCACCACGAGCGCACAGTGGCCACAGGTCGCGCTCTCGTCCATAAACTGGGCTGTCAGTTTGAAGAGGCTCAGCATCGCCAGCTGCTGAGCTGCCTGCGCCGCAAAAGCTCCGAGGATTTACTGCGTGCCTATGAGAGCGTCTATAATCATGGCAATGCCAGCATGCAGCTGGGCGTGCAGCTACCCCAATCCGATGCACTGGAACAGCGTTTGGCTAATGCGTCTCTGCCACCCATGCTGCTGGGCATTGGCTCCAATGAGGGCGCCTTCATGCAGGATTACTGGCTGGACGTGGCGCGCGATGGACAACAGGCCCTGCACGCCTATATCAATGGAACGCTGCTGCCAAATGTGCTACGCTCGATGAATCTGCAGCTGGAGGCGAGTGCGAGCGACGCTCAATTGGCAGCCATTCGCTGGCGTTACTTCAACGATGACGCCTCGGTCAGCCAGCTGCTGTGGGGCATGCAGCGCCTGCTCTCCGAATCGCTATACGAGACGCCCTTCCTGCGCTTGCTGCAGCTACTCAGTAACAGCAGCAGCGCCAGCTATGCCTATGTCTTTGACCAGTCGCATGCCCATGCGATGGACATGCGTGGCAGACAGAATCTGTTTGGGGGCGCCTCGCATAGCGCCGACCTGCCACTTCTGCTCGGTCCTAGTTTATTCCAACAGATTGCGCGTCGCCGTTTCAGTGCCGAGGAGGAGCAGCTGTGCCGCAAGCTGCGCGGTTCCTTTGCCAACTTTGTGAAGGGCGGTAATCCCACACCCGGACGCATCTACGATGCCTGGCAGTCATACACACAGCAACGTCCGTTCATCTACGCCCTGGGCGAGCTGACCAAGAGCTTAGAGCTGCCAACAAGCGAGGATGAGGCGGCCATTGAAGATCTGCTGAATGGCAAGCAGCAAATTGGGATTGAGACAGATCGCAGTTTGTCCAGGACGAATCGACATGACAACTATCGACAGGGCAATAGTAATTCCTATGTGACCAACAACCAGCTGGACTCCGGTTATGGCAATCACTTGCGACGCGTTTATGGCTTTTGGCAGGTGCTCTTGCCTTCAACTCAGGATGCAGAGCTCCGCGCTGGCAGCGGCGGCGTCTTGACGCAGCGTGTAAGACTCTTGGAAGCCAGTGCGGATGCGGCACGTTATCGTCAAGGTTTTTATGCCATGCTGGGATTAGTGTGCCTGCTGCTTGGTTGCCTGGGCTTGTGTGTCTATTTGTTGCGGCGCGAGCTGCCTCACAGCAGACGCATCTCGTCAGAGGAGCCTTCTTATGGCTTATGACAAAAGTGGTTTCGTTGGACGACCATCTTTGGACGCAACGCCAGGTTTGGGGCCGACACGAGCGTGGGCAATGTCGAGTCTTGGCGCAAAGGTGGTCGAACAGCGAAACGTGAGCGAGAACGAGAACGAGAAGGAGAACCAGCACCCAGTAACCGGATGCGACGTCCAAGGCAGCTGCAGCCGTATGATGAGCCATCAACGGGCAACAAGGCTACAAACGCTGTCAGAGCTACCGGAACTGGAAGAGGAGCTGGAGCAAGAGATGGCTGCGGCGATGGAGCAACAGCTAACGGAGATGAGGCAACTATTGCGGAACTCATGGACACTGTCCGCAACAAATACGAGCAAAATGTGGCTATTAAGAACTGGCAATACCAGTTGACTTGTGATAAGTTTTAAGCATTACCAAAGAATCTATTTGAAGTGAAACATATTGTATGTTTAAGTATTTACCTATTTACCCTATTATTTCATTGAATAAATATAAAAATTGCTTTATTTCAAATTTGAATTAGCGCGCAATAGTTGTGCATAACAGCCCTGTTTGCTGATATTGTTTTGGTTTTAATTTGATTAGTATCGATATATCGAAAGAATTATATTATCGATACGTTCTAACGACCATACTCCCTTCGATACTTTCGGTGTTGTCTTCAAATACACGTGCTGCACGCTGCTGATTAAATTGGTTTATTTTCTATAAAATTATAACAATATCGCTTTAAAATGGGTTCAAGAAGACCGCCAGACGTGCACATGTTCCCCTCAGACCTGGAGTTTGCTGTATTCACACCCGAGGAGATACGGAAACTGAGTGTGGTGAAGATTATAACTGGCCTCACATTCGACGCATTGGGACACCCAATACCCGGTGGCCTATACGACATACGGTTGGGCTCCTATGGCCGCTGCATGGATCCTTGCGGCACATGCCTGAAAATGCAAGATTGTCCCGGTCACATGGGTCACATTGAGCTGGGCTCACTGGTCTACAATCCATTCTTCATCAAACTGGTGCAGCGTTTATTGTGCATATTCTGTCTGCACTGTCACAAGCTGCAAATGAAAGGTGAGCCTCAAAACAGTAAGGAAATGAGTTTACTAATTCTATTTTCGAAGATCATGAAAGCGAGATTATCATGCTTCAGTTGCGGCTGATTGATGCCGGCTATATTATTGAGGCACAAGAACTGGAGCTGTTCAAATCAGAAATTGTGTGCCAGAACACGGATCAGCTGGTGAAACTGGACAACGGCGATGCCGTTCATCCGCGCATTGCAGCTGTCAGCGAGCTGCTGGGCAAAAATGAGAGCAATGCCAGCAATTCTACCAAAACCAGCTGCTCCCTGCGCACAGCAATTACGCATGCTGCACTGCAGCGTGGCTCCAGCAAGAAGTGCAGGCACTGTAACAAGTCCATGCGCTTCGTGCGCTATTTGCATCGCCGGCTTGTCTACTATGTAACCATTGCCGATCTAAAGGAACGGTGAGCTTGTGGCTGTAATTACCAATTCAAAAAGTTTCTCAATTAATTTCTTTTCGTATTAAAGGATTGGCGATGTGCCCGAAACCAGTGGCCAGAATAAGGTCATATTTGCGGACGAATGCCGTCGCTATCTACGAAAGATCTATGAGAATTATCCGCAGTTGCTTAAGCTGCTCGTGCCTGTACTCAACATGAACAGCAGCGAGTCAAGCCCTAGCGACGACTTCTCGCCCGTTGATATATTTTTCATGGATACGATACCGGTAACACCGCCGCGTGCGCGTCCCATGAATGTTATTAACGACATGATGAAGGGGAATCCGCAGACGGATATCTATGTAAACATAATTGAGAACAATCACGTGCTCAATGTGATACTCAAGTTCATGAAGGGACAGCAAGACAAGCTGAGCGAGCAAGCCAGAGCAGCCTATCAAAACATGCGTGGCGCCAACGGCCACGAGAAGCTCTACAATGCCTGGCTGTCATTGCAGAGTTCAGTGGATGTGTTGCTCGACGTAAACATGTCGCGAGACATCAAGTCCGCCGAGGGCCTTAAGCAAGTGCTAGAGAAGAAGGAGGGCCTCATCCGCAAGCACATGATGGGTAAACGTGTTAACTACGCCGCACGTACCGTCATCACGCCAGATCCCAATATCGATGTAGATGAAATCGGTATTCCAGACATATTTGCGCGTAAGCTCTCCTACCCTGTGCCGGTCACCGAATGGAATGTCATTGAGTTGCGCAAAATGGTGATGAATGGACCAGACGTACATCCAGGCGCTAACTACATACAAGACAGCAAAGGCTTGACCACCTACATACCCGCCGACAATGCGGCCAAACGCGCCAGCATGGCTAAGCTGTTGCTGTCCAATCCAAAGGATGGCGTCAAGATTGTCCATCGCCATGTCCTAAATGGTGATGTGCTGCTGCTCAATCGCCAGCCGTCGCTACACAAGCCCTCTATAATGGCACACAAGGCCCGCATCTTGCATGGCGAAAAGACTTTCCGTCTTCACTACTCCAATTGCAAGGCTTACAATGCTGATTTCGATGGTGACGAGATGAATGCTCACTATCCACAAAGCGAAGTGGCACGTGCTGAAGCCTACAATCTAGTGAACGTGGCCAGCAACTATCTGGTGCCCAAGGACGGCACTCCGCTGGGAGGCCTTATTCAGGATCAGGTCATTTCGGGCGTCAAGCTGTCCATACGCGGTCGTTTTTTCAACCGTGAAGATTACCAGCAGTTGGTCTTCCAGGGCCTGTCGCATCTGAAAGGCAATGTGAAGTTACTGCCACCGGCTATATTAAAGCCAACAATATTGTGGTCTGGCAAGCAAGTGCTTTCGACCATTATTATTAATCTGATACCGGAGGGATATGAGCGCATCAACTTGGATTCCTTTGCCAAGATCGGGGGCAAGGTAAGTAATGACATGATGTTTATGACCTATTTACTTAACCCACTTACTTCTTGCAGAACTGGAATGTGGCCAGGCCGCGGACACCGTTGTGTGGCTCAACTCCCCTGGAGCAAGAGTTGAGTGAGAGTCAGGTGCAAATACGTAAGGGTGAGCTGCTTGTGGGCGTTCTGGACAAGCAGCAGTATGGTGCGACTACCTTTGGTCTGATCCACTGCATGTATGAGCTGTATGGCGGTGATGTGTCCACACGCCTGCTTACCGCCTTCACAAAGGTGTTCACCTTCTTCCTGCAGCTTGAGGGCTTTACGTTGGGCGTCAAAGATATTTTAGTCACCGAAGCGGCTGACCGCAAGCGTCGCAAGATTATCCGCGAGTGCCGCGATATAGGCAACAGTGCCGTTGCTGCTGCTCTGGAGTTGGACGCTGTGCCGCCACACGATGAGCTGGCCGAACAAATGGAGGCTGCCTACGTTAAGGATACTAAATTTCGAGTTCTGCTCGATCGCAAATACAAATCGATGTTGGATGGCTACACTAATGACATTAACAAGTGAGTTGGATCTTAGCATATAATATGTAAAGGCGGAAATTATAATATTTTATTTCTCTTTAGAACTTGTCTGCCTGGTGGTCTCATCAGCAAGTTTCCGTCAAACAATCTGCAGTTGATGGTGCTATCTGGCGCCAAAGGCTCCATGGTTAACACCATGCAAATCTCATGCCTGCTAGGCCAAATTGAGCTGGAAGGTAAACGACCGCCGTTAATGATATCTGGCAAATCTCTGCCCAGTTTTACTTCATTTGAGACATCGCCTAAGTCGGGCGGCTTTATTGATGGACGCTTCATGACGGGCATACAGCCACAGGACTTTTTCTTCCATTGCATGGCCGGTCGTGAAGTAAGTTTATAATATTATTATAAAAGATTTTGATTAACAACTGATTCTTCTTAATCAACAGGGTCTCATCGATACAGCTGTAAAAACATCCCGTTCCGGTTATTTGCAGCGCTGTTTAATCAAGCACTTGGAAGGATTGAGCGTGCATTATGATCTCACTGTGCGCGATAGTGACAATAGTGTGGTGCAATTTTTGTACGGCGAGGATGGCTTGGATATACTCAAGTCCAAGTTCTTTAACGGAAAATTCTGCTCTGATTTTCTTGCGCAAAATGCGAAAGCCGTTCTACGGCCCAGCCAACTGCAGCTGATGAAGGATGAAGAGTGCCTCGCCAAAGTGCAGCGTCATGAGAAACATATACGAAGCTGGCAGAAGAAGCAGCCACCTAAATTGCATGCGGCATTTACCCACTTTTCGAAAGAGCTCCGCGACGAAGTGGAAGTTGAGCGACCCAATGAGATAAATACCAAGACGGGACGCAGACGGTTTGATGAGGGCTTGCTCAAGCTGTGGAAGAAGGCGGATGCCGAAGACAAAGCACTGTACCGCAAGAAGTATGCACGCTGCCCGGACCCGACAGTGGCCGTATACAAGCAGGACAACTACTATGGATCAGTTTCGGAGCGCACACGTCAACTAATCGACGACTATGCGATTAAGCATCCGTCCCAGAAACACATCATATCTGACATTATGCACATGAAGAGCATAAAGGCGCTGGCGTCGCCTGGCGAGCCGGTGGGTCTCATTGCAGCTCAGTCGATTGGCGAGCCGTCCACCCAGATGACATTGAATACGTTCCATTTTGCTGGTCGTGGTGAAATGAACGTGACTCTAGGTATACCGCGCCTACGCGAAATTCTTATGTTGGCCTCCTCAAACATTAAGACGCCTTCAATGGATATACCCATTAAACCTGGACAGCAACATAATGCAGAGAAGCTACGCATATCCCTAAACTGCGTGACCCTGGCCAGTCTGCTGGAATGTAAGTTATATTTATACAAGTAAGAAATTGTGATCTAATATGTTTTGCCCTATAGCTGTGCACATCAACACAAGCTTGACGTTGGAGCCAGAGCGAGCATATGTCTATGACTTGCACTTTAAATTCCTACCACGCGAAATGTACAAGGAGGATTTCAGTGTGCGGCCTAAGCGTATTATTAAATACATGCATCAGACATACGTCAAGCAGCTTATTCGCGCTATTCTAAAAGTGTCCAATGCCAAGAAGACATCGAAAATGTAAGCACATATTCAATAATCATCATGCTCGACACTAATCTTAAAAATTCTGCAGCGTCGTGGTAGATGAGAAAAAGGAGGGCGGCAATAAGCAGGATGAAGACAATGATCACGAGTTGGACGTTGCTGATGATGTTGGTGCACAAAGAGTAGCAGACAATGAGGATGACTCCTCAGATGATGGCGTGAGTAAAATATTTTGAAGTAAATGTAAAACACACCTAAATGAAATCTGCTTCAGGGTGACGATGATGCGACTGGCATTAAGCTCAAGCAACGCAAGACCGACGAAAAGGACTATGACGATCCCGATGATGCTGAGGAACTTATTGACGCTAATGGTAAGTGGTACTTATTCATTTGAAAGTATATTAAGTCATATAACTTAATTGTGTAGATGATGAAGAAGAAGCCGAAGAAGAGGACGGCGAAGGAAATGATGCGGCAAACGAAGAAAATGGCGAAGTGGATGACAAATCGGTGGAAAAGCTACTCAGCAACCAGATGGTACAGGATTACACCTACGACAAAGAGCAGCATCTTTGGTGCAGAGTGAAACTGAACCTCAGCGTACGCTACCAGAAGCCAGATCTGACTTCTATCATACGGGAATTGGCCGCAAAGAGCATTGTGCATCAGGTGCCGCATATAAAGCGCGCTATTATCTACAAGGGCAACGATGATGAGCAACTGCTGAAGACGGACGGTATTAACATTGGTGAAATGTTCCAACACAACAAAATCTTGGATCTGAATCGCTTGTATTCCAACGATATTCATGCTATAGCCCGGACATATGGTATCGAAGCTGCGAGCCAGGTCATTGTCAAGGAAGTTAGCAATGTGTTCAAGGTTTATGGAATTACCGTGGATCGCAGGCATTTGTCACTGATTGCCGACTACATGACCTTTGACGGCACTTTCCAGCCGCTCTCACGCAAGGGCATGGAACACTCTTCTTCGCCGCTGCAGCAGATGTCCTTTGAATCAAGCTTGCAGTTTCTGCGCAACGCAGCTGGTTTTGGTCGACCAGACGAGCTGAATTCACCATCAAGTCGTCTAATGGTGGGCCTACCTGTACGAAATGGCACCGGTGCTTTTGAATTGTTAACGAGAATATGCTAAAAAATAATTACAATTTGTTTTTAATAAATAATGGCTCAAGTTTCAAGCCGATAATCAATACTTTAAACTTAAAGATATTTTTAATCGATAGATCTGTCAACAGCTGATGGGATTTGCTCAATTTTGTCATCTCTAACTGTCAGCTGGCTAAACAAAAAATTGGTGTTTTACAGATTTATACGAAAATAAAAATAAAAGTTCAATATGTTGAGTTCAATGGTAAAAGAGCATCATTCCAAGCAATCAAAGCGTAAGCAAGAGCAAGAAGTACGTCGGAAAGAAGCAATTGAAGCTTCCAACGAACTGACACAGTCGCTAGTTGACCACCTGAATGTTGGGTAAGTGAACTTTGCAAAACTTTGTTTGTTATACTCATTTTTTATTTATTTCAAAAGAGTGGCGCAAGCATATTTAAATCAAAAGCGTTTAGATGTAGAAGCCAAACAGTTGCATGTGGGCGCCACCAACTTTGCCAAACAGACACATCAGTGGCTGCAATTAATTGACAACTTCAGCAGCGCTCTGAAGGAACTCGGAGATGTGGAAAACTGGGCCCGAAGCATCGAGGGAGATATGCAAGTAATACAGCAGACTTTGGAGCTGGCCTACAAGACGTCTCGTGCAACACAAGCTACAACAGGCGCAGCAACGACGTCAGCGACAACATCTGCAGCAGCAGCAGCTAATCCATGAGTTATTCTTCTTCGCTAATAAATCTTAAGGCATACATGAACTGATTTAGACAGTTATTTTTACAATTTAATTTATTGTACAATTACCATAGAAATATTTGGTATTTACAGTAATTGTGTTTGTCAACAAATGCATTTAAATACATATTGCGCGTTCTGCACATTTAACAAGTTATTTGGTTTATACTAAAACGTACAACTTGGTTAGTTTGATTAGTTTATTGTTATTCATTTACGCAGTTGCTTTAAAATACATATCACAATGTGTTGTACGCGCATTAAGTTACGAGGATGAATCGCGCATAATGTACACGGGTGCTTTCTTCACGATGACAACGAGGATGCAATGATATTGGCAAACTATCAACTAGTTATGGTTAGGCGGGATGAAAAATGATAGAATATTGAACGATTAATGGGGATAATTGTAGGGAATTAAAAACAAAACAATTCAGTCTATATCCTCATTCTAAGCCTTTGCATTTGCTGTGATCGTTGGCACAAGCACAAAATCAGCGACACATTAGTAACGCGATGGGATGCGAGAAGCTGCGAAAAAAAAGTGTAATTAACTTTTATAAATTATAAAGTTGTTCGCTGACTTACGCTTGCGTGGGGTGTGTGAACGGGAATAGCTGCGAGAGCGACTACGGCTACGGTCGTAGCGATGACGGCTGCGATATTTACGGCGATTTGATGGCGACATTGACGTCGACTCTTCGCGATGACGGCGCCGCGAACGATAATTGTCTCGATTGCTATAGTCACGGTCACGAGAACGTCTGCCCAGTGGACTGCAACATATTCAAGCTTAAGTGATGTCAATTTATACGGAAAACAATTGTACAAACCGTGATGGGCGCCCCATGTACACACCAGGAGTGGGCGTGTGCGCGCGTTGTGTTATCGAATAGTCGACGCGTATGCGGCGGCCATCCACATCCATTCCTGTGCAGGCATCCTTGGCCACACGTGCATCACCGAGATTCTCAAAGTAGATGAAGCAAAAGCCACGAGAACGATGTGTCTGCAATCAGAGCTAAATAATTAGCTTCTCAATGCTGATATGGTAAACTATTATAATAATCATTTTTTAATTAAATTATATTATATGATAAGATATAATAATAAGTTAAGGTTTTCTAGTCAATCTTTAAATCTTAATCTTTAGTTTTCTTATATATTCCAAACAGGAAGAGTCAGATATTGATCTCTAAGTGAAAGGATGTTGCAGCAAGCCTTTAGTGAATTACTAGTAACTCTCATAGCAAACACTCAATATTGTTGCGTATGATGTAGCCAAGATAGCCTGCCGACAACCCGGAAAATACTAAGCTCCAAGCTGCCGACAGACAAATTTTGGCATTTGTTTTACAAAGCAATTGATATAACTATTTAACATACTTGAGCATCGATGACCATTTGGATGCGTTGAATGGGTCCAAATTTGTTAAACAATTCGCGTACTTTCTGCTCAGTGGTATTCGTATTTAGGCCGAATACTCCAATACAGCGGCTAGCCTGTGGATGATCCTGCGACAGGATGTTGTTATGACTGCTTTGCTATCGAGCAGGATTGTTAAATTGGCGATACTTACGCGTGCCTGACGCATGCGTTGATGATCGCGCGATGTCCGGCCTGAATAGTGATGCACCGAGGAATTTGACCGGGAGCGCGAACGTCGACGATGTTGAGTATTCGATTTTGAATTGTAGTTGTGATGACGGCTACCATAGACCTCACCGTCCGACCTTGAATGGGAATAGGTTAGATTTTCAGTTGGTTTTGCTGGCTGTGCATCTTGATTGTAAAAATGTGTAATTCGGATTTTTGACACTTGAGTATTGGAATTGAGCTGCTATAAGATTAGTGTACGCGATTCGCCACATTGAAATTCAGAAAAAAACTTGCTTGCTCTTCAATTAGCACTGTGCACATGCTGCAGTGAATGTAAACAGTTTCTTTCAAATTTTTCTTACATTTTTCAGATTCTTCCTTTTTTTCTTCTTTTTGGCAAAAATTAAGAACAGAGAACCTTCTCGCTTGAAAAGCTAATCCAAATGAAATATTCTGTCAGTTTTATAGGTAGCCAAAATATTTCGCCTGCTCAGATGGCGCCTGTCAATCTCTACTCGATACTCAAATTTCACATTCGATACTCACCGACGCTGGCGGGAACGAGAACTGTCCGAGGACACCGACAACGAAGAGGCTGAATCGGCAGAACTGGAATAAATATGTAATCTTTGAGTGTTCGCACCTATTGTGTATACTTGTGTATACCTGTGGCTACATTTGTGTTGGTCAATGCGATGCAAATGTAAATATTCCTTTTCCCTCGCGTCAACGAGCCCTGTGGACTAACAATATAGCGCAGATTAGGATCACTTTCAATCAGATCCGGGAAATGTAGTATTTGGCGTCCTTACTTACCATGTTACAAGACTTAAAAGGAAGAATAGCACTCAATTGGTTTAGCTCTATTAGAGTTTATCCGCTTTAAATTTAATGTCGGATTGCAAGGCACGCACAAAGTTACAGGGCTGCCATGTTTTTGTTATCGATATAAAATAGTGGTTTCGCGATGCATAGTATTCTTTCTTGAATTATATGACCACAAAATATGGCAAAAGCTTTCCATATTCAAAATATTATTTTAATGCAAAAATATAAAATTTCGGAAAATTTGTTACTTTTATTATATATATGTACATTATAAATATGAATCACAGAGTTTGTAAATATTAACTTACTATACACATAATATTTAGTAGTATTTACTGAACGCGTCATGTTTCATACAAATGTAGTTATAAAGCATTTTCCGCTCATCATTATACAGCTCAGTTATCATTTTAACCATACGATCGTCGTTGAAAGGACTTTTTCGCGGAGCCTCCAAAATATTACCTTTCACGTACCATTTCTTATCGTGGAAATGTCGTTTTACTCTGTCACGCAATCCCACGCCACTGAATGTTGGCTTCCGGAATATTTCACACATATTCTTTTTGCCGTATTTATGGAAAATGCGAGTGAGGGTTTCGTCGACCTCTGGTTGCTTAGCGTAATATATGTACCACAATTTGCGCTCCGGTGATCGTAGGTCAGTTAGATTTAGGACTCCAAAATACTCAATAGTTGAGGGATCACATTTGGACGTCTCTTCAGTGGGCTTGACGTAGAATATGCGATGCAAGTATTTCTCAAATTCATCATCGAAATTAGTAACTAATAAAAATAAATCATAAGTATTTACTAAGTTAGTTTGATGGTTTTGTATTTACCTTTTGACGCCATTGTTTACGTAGGTGGGAAAACTAATCTGTTTCTTGTTCGACGCTTAAATTGGTTGTAGTTCTTGGACGTGCAGCTTGCTTATGCTTAAATACCCAATGTCGTCATTTCAATTTGTATGAAATATCGGGAAAGCTTCGGCTTTGGTAAACATTTCACAATTTTGTTGGCCAAAAGCTGCCATTGAGCAAGTATCGATACTCTGTGTTTAAGCGATGCCAGACTGCGTTGGAAACTTTGTTTATTTTGAATTTAATAGCAGAATGCATTTTCTTAAGTTTTAAGCAAAATTGGAATGAAACAATATTTACTATACTAAAAACTTGTTAAGAAAAATTTGATTAGATTGTTATAGCCAGTTTATAACATTATCAATGTCAAACCTAAAATTTTTCCGTCTTGATATTGGGTGCTCTTAAGGCTTTTACTTTTATTGCTATACTTTATCAATCAATGACAAACTTGTTACTTTTTTTTTGTACATACAAATGTATATGAATCACAGATTGTATATGTATATAAAAATACCAAATGAGAATCCCATTAGTAGAAGTTCCTATCCTTCATTTCTTGGTTTCTTATACACAAGAAGTTATAAAGCATTCTGCGTTCTTCCTGGTGCAGCTCTGTTATTATTTTGATCATTTGATCATTGTTGTAGGAGCTTTTTGCCGGCGCCTCTAGCAAATTCCCTTTGACGTGCCACTTTTTATCTTGAAAGTACGATTTTACTCTGGCGCGCAACGCAACCCCACTATATGTATGTTTCCGAAATAGTTCAACCATATTCTTTTTGCCGTATTTGTGGAAAATGCGGTTTAGGGTTTCATCGACCTCTGGCTGCTTTGCATAGTAGATGTACCAAAGCTTGCGTTCTGGTGAACGCTGGTCATTTAAGCTCAGAACTCCAAAATACTCAACAATTGATTCATCACATTTGGAAGTCACATCACATGGCTTTGTGTAGAACATGCAATGCAAGTGTTTCTCTACTTCTTCCTCAAAATCTGTATCTGAAAAGTGAATCATTTTAATTGAGTCTGTTTTTGTGGGTTTGTAAACTTAAATTACAATTTGACGCCATTATTTGCGCGCGTTGCAATAAATTATGTTATTCGTTCGATAGGTCTATTGATAGTAGTTATTTAACATTCAGCTATGTTGTGCTGAATGTTGTCATTGCAATTCATGTGAAATACATACATACATATTTGGAGAGCTTCGACTTTGGTAAACATTTCATAATTTTGTTGGCCAAAGCTGTCTAGAATATGTATCGATACTCAACTCATTTAAGTGGTGCCAGACTGCGTTAGAAACGTTTATTTATTTTGTAATATTTGTAAACAAAACGAGAATTATTATTAAATACATTAACAATCGATCAATAAAAGGAGAAATATTTATATATTTTACTTTAATTGTTTATATATAAATCACAGATTTTGTAAATATATAGAAATACCAAATAGGAATCCCATTAATAAAAGTAATTCCTGACTCCATTATGCTTCATACACAAGAAGCTATAGAGCATTTTTCGTTCTTCGTGGTGCAGTTCGGTTATTATTTTGATCATTTGATCATTGTTGAATGAGCTTTTAGCTGGAGCTTCCAGTAAATTGCCTTTCACATGCCACTTCTTATCTTCGAAATACGCTTTTACTCTGGCGCGCAATGCAACTCCGCTAAATGTATGCTTCCGAAATAATTCACACATGTTCTTCTTGCCATATTTATGGAAAATACGATTTAGGGTTTCATCGACCTCTGGCTGCTTGGCATAATAGATATACCACAATTTGCGGTCCGATGATCGGACGTCAGTTAGATGTAGAACTCCAAAATACTCTAGAACTGACGGATCACATTTCGATGTATCTCCACTTGGCTTAAGGCAGAACTTTTTATGCCAGTATTCCTCAAATTCTTCATCGAATTTCATACTAACTAAAACAAATAACACAAAATAAGCAAGTTGCAATAGATGGTTGTATTTATTTTGTTACCTTCAGACGCCATTATTTTTGAGATTGAAAAACCCTTGCTTCTATTCCGATTCGTAACTGATAGTTATTTGAAGTAAATAAGTTAAGCATGTAAACAATTTATATAAAGCATGCAGAAAGCTTAGACATTAATATTTATTTCACAATTACGCTAACTCGAAAGCTACTTAGCTTAAGCGATGCTAGACTTCGATGGTATCGATACCCAAAACAGGCGCTGCCAGACTCAATTAGATTGGCAACTCGTAGGCAAACAGCTGTTTCTACTGCTGCTGGTCAATTTGTTATTTAACCAGCATATTTTAATACAAGAAATGCAGAATTGTACTAAACTTTTGTCGCTTTCAGTACAGTTGAATGTACGAGCTATTAGCACAACTGCGCCAGTGGCTGGCAAGCGAAACTTCCGTAAACTCAATGTTTACAGCAAGCGTGGAACACGTGTGGTAAAGGAAGCCCAACGGACCATGGCCAATCCACCGGTGGCCATACAGAAACGAGGAGTTCGAGATACAGGCATTACAATAAATGGTCAATATGTGGAAATACCTGAGAAAATACCCGAAATTATCGTGCCAGACCTAACCGGCTGTAAGCTGAAACCATACGTATCGTACAAAGCACCCGAAGTAGTTCAATCTGAGTTCACCAGCTTGGATCTGTTCAACGCTGTCTATTCGGAAAAGATTTTACTCGACTACAAAACTGGCAAGCTAGCGGCCGATGGCAGTGCCAAGGAACCGTCTGAAAACGAACAGCTAACACCAGAGGTAGCTCTGCTGCGAGCGCGTAAAACTGGCAGTGATATTTTTTAAGACATTTATAAGCTTCTATTGTTTATTATTTGTTAAATTAACGTAAGCTCTTATTGCTCTATATACCTCTGACGATAATTGTATAGTTTGCGGAGCCATTTCTCTGCCTTCAGTTCCGTATCGCCCAAAAACTGCAAAACAAATTCGTTACGTTTAAGGATGCAAATGAAAGTAAAATAAAACTCACGTTTGGATGAAATATGTCATCTTCTTTTGCTGGCACAACTTCGCTGGGCTTGGGTACGATAATAGTTTCCTTATTCAGGTCAATAATTACTTTGTCCTTCTCGGGTGCCTCTCGGTCTTTTGTGCTGAAGAATGCCGTTGGTTTGAATGTGTCCTCGTCAATAGTGTCCAGCGCCTTTTGCACTTTGGCATCCAATAAATCAATGGCTTTGACAGCGGACGTGGAGGCGGTGGCTGGTCGCGTAGAACTTTCTGAGCTGAGGGCTCGGGTTGTGCGTTGAGATACGGATCTGGATTTTGATTTCCGCGAATCATTGTCTCTGCTCTTGCTCTGTCTGCTCCGTGAGCTGCTGCGGGAACTGTGCGGAGTTGTGCTACGTGATGAGCTGCGGCTGCTACTGCGACTGCGTCTATAATACTTCTTAGATTTCTTCGACTTTTTCTTCTTTGATTTTGATCTGTTCCTATGGCTGCGAGAAGGTGATTTAGATTTGGAGCGGTATCGTTCTCTATCCCTTTCGCGGTTCCTGTCCCTGTCCCTGTCCCTTTCTCTTTCCCGCTCTCGATCTCGATCTCGATCGCGGTCCCGGTCCCGATCTCGATCACGATCTCTTTCCCGCTCTCGGTCTCTTTCGCGTCGTTCACGCATTTTTATTTACTTTTGGATGCGGCTTGTCTTGATAAAAATTCTATTATGAACTGTTAATTAACAGCGACGTATCTGTAAATCGAACGTTAACAGTAACAGAATTAAATCGATACAATTGTAAATGCTATATACAAATATTAATTTAAATATTAATTTAATAAGGCAATATGCTTAAAAATTACACTAATGAGATTGATACACAAGATAGCGTTTATTTTACAACTAACAAAGATAACGAGAATAACAGCTAAATATTACTTGGAGGAGTAGCTTTGCTTAAGATGCAGACAAAATGTACCATTCACAATAGAGGGATTTTTATATACGTAATTGAAAGGGAAATTTGCAGATGCTTGTTGGCGGGAAGTTGTAAAATTTAAATAAATATAATTTTAAATCAATAACCAAAATCTTGACGCACAGAATTTTATCAACAATGACATACGATTTCTATTTATATAACAATCAAGCTGAATAAGTTTTTCTACCAAGCTGATGGCAATAAATCAGGAAGCCTTACTTGTCTTGGTTATCTAATACTATATTATAATAATATACGATTGAAGCTTTAGTATTGTATATTGGCTGATTAAGCTGACCAGGAGGTATATAAGTGATAGTTGAACCACACCTGCTCACAATATAATTGCAGCGGTCAATAATAACAGTAAATTGTGTTCAAAATGTGGCTGCTACGACTTTTGGCTGGTCAGCTCTTTGTAGCTTTAATTGTTACAGCTTTACCCTCCAACGCGGGCCGCAGTAGCTCAACAACAACGGTAAATTAAAGAAATTAAGATATACTCCTAGATAAGCCTCAACATACATACTATCTATCAGGTGTCTATTGTGAAACAACATGGCTATCCAATTGAGGAGCATCAAGTGCAGACATCAGATGGATATTTGCTAACAATGCATCGCATACCCTACTCCAAGCACACTGGCGATGATGGCCATCGTCCAGTTATGTTTCTAATGCACGGTTTGCTCTGCTCGTCATCTGACTGGGTTCTGAGTGGTCCCACCAATGGCTTGGCCTTCATTCTGTCTGATGCCGGCTACGATGTCTGGATGGGCAATGCTCGCGGCAACACCTACTCGAGGAAACACGCCGACAAATCTCCACTGTTCCAGCCTTTCTGGAACTTCGAATGGCATGACATTGGCATCTATGACTTGCCAGCCATGATGGACTACGTCCTATATCATACGGGCGAGGAGCAGTTGCAGTATGTCGGCCACTCGCAAGGCACAACTTCGTTCTTTGTGCTGAATTCGATGATCAAGAGATTCAGGAGTCGCATTCGCTCGGCACATTTGCTGGCACCAGTTGCCTGGATGGGTCACATGGAGAGTCCACTGGCCAAGATAGCCGGACCACTGCTTGGACAGCCGAATGCTTTCGTCGAGCTGTTCGGTAGCGCAGAGTTCATGCCCAACTCCAAGGCAATGGAGCTGATGGGCTCACTACTATGCAAAGATGGCGCCATCTCCCAAGTGATCTGCTCCAACGTTCTCTTCCTGATGGGCGGCTGGAACTCGCCGTATTTGAATGAGTCCATGATTCCAGAAATTATGGCCACAACACCGGCTGGCTGCTCAATCAATCAAATATTCCACTATCTGCAGGAATACAACTCCGGTTACTTCCGCCAGTTCGACTACGGCGCAACTCGAAACAAGAAAGATTACGGCAGCAAGACACCGCCAGACTACGATGTCGCGGGCATTGATGTACCCATTTATCTGTACTACAGCGACAATGACTACTTCGCCAGTCTCATAGATGTGGATAAGCTACGCATGACGCTGGATGAAAAGTCGCTGAAGCGTGCGTATCGTTTGCCCGAGGTGAAGTGGAACCACTTGGACTTCCTTTGGGGCCTGAATATCAAGGAAATACTTTACGACAGAGTTCTAAATGATATTCAAAATGCTTAAATAAAGACCTTCTTGAAACGAAAAGCGTAATTTTTGTTTTATTATTGTATTATCCCTGAAATATCTGTATCTTTCACAAAGGAAACGAATCTTATTTTTTAATAAATATTCCTCAAATAACTGGAATTGACACTTACTACCTTATAGCAAGTCTCATCATATTTATCTAGTGTGCATCATTGTACAGAGCTATATTTTAATATTCATATTTGAAATTAATTTAATAAGTCAATTTTTCTATAAATCTGAATTTTGGAAATATCACGCGATGTTTACATAATTGTGTATGATATATTTTACTAGTAGATCTTTATCATCATTTTATAACTTTCCATTAAAAATATTTACAGCTATATTTTATTTCCCATTGATTGTAAATATATGGTAGGTCTTAAATGATAAGAATATAAGGCTAAGGCCATGAATGACATACCAGGGGGTCAAGTTATCTGATTTTATGCCAAAACAAAAAATTTCGGAAATTTCAAGTGAAAAAGGAACTAATCTAATCTATTTTATGACTAAGAAGAATATATTCAATATACAATAAATGTATGTATGTACATACATATGTATAATTAGTTTCTTCTTTGGGTACGAACAACACTAATATACAGAAAGATAATATAAATATATAATTATCAACTTTAAATTTCAATTAAAATTGCTCTTCGGGCACGAGCAACACTAATATACAGAAAGAAAATATAAATATATATTTATCAACTTTTAATTTCAATTAAATTATTGCTGATAACGATGTTATTATTTTCACATATTTCAAATAATGTTATTCAATTCGCGTAATATCGTCAATCTATTCTGTTCAATGCAGCCCTGTAATTCTTATTTGTTTGTTTTTTTTTTTTCGATATATCGACCAAATCTGGTCACACTAAACGCGCAGGTACATCCACGGTACAGCCTCGGCGAAAAAGTGTATTGTCCAATTAATTTCGAGCATTATTTTGACTAAATAACGTTGTAAAACTTTGCCCAGTGCGTTGGGAAAGATGACGCGCATAACTAGAAGTGATATATCACTCGACATGGAGTGCTGGGTTGAGGAGCTATCGCCAGCCCAGCTAGCCTATTACGAGAAAATCACAAATGAGCACAACGCAGTGAAAAACGCGCTCAAATCTGCCGTCAGCGCCAATGAAGGCAAGGAGCTGTTCAATGGTCAAGTGTTTCAGGCATACTCCTTCAAAGGTAAGGTGCTGCAGGAGCTGAAGGAGGCAACGTTGCCAAAGAAGCCGCCAAAGCCAGAAATACCTCCCCCCACTCCCGCTACTGCTGCTGCTGGTGGAGGAGGTGGTAGCGCAGGGCGGGGACGGGGTCGACCACGCCTGTCCTCGAACATTGCCTACTTGGAGTCATCGGACGAGGGCGACGACGATGTGCCACTGGCCAAGCGTTTAGCCCTATCTGCCGGCAAAAAGGCTGTTGCTGCTGCCGTGCCGGCAGCGACGACGTCAAAATCGGGAAAAAAGTCTGCTGCCGGTGCTTCTGCATCTCCCACTGGCAAGTCTTCGCCACAGCCCAAAGGTGGCAAAGGATCCAACTTGGGATCTAGTGGCAAGCTGTTGGCTTCTGGCGAAGCTCCGCCCAAAAACTTCCGGCCTGCAGAGGTCAATTCAGTGGGTGGCCTGGTGGTGGGTAGCAACGATGACAATTCGAGCAAGGATGGTAAGGACTCAAAGGATGGCAAAGATACGAAAATGCAGGGAAAAACATATCCATCGCTGGTGGTGCTGGCCAAGCCGTTCCTCAAGGTTAAAGATATGGCAGCGACGCGCAGCAAACTGGACTCCAAGGTCAAATTGGTGCTAATGTTGACGCCCAATAAGTTCTGCGAGTGGTTGCTACAGGAAGGATTGCTGCGTGCACAGCAGCACTGCATTAATCATCGAAATAATGAACTGAAGCTGGGTAAGTTAGCGACGTTCCTGATCATAGTCAAGCATCTAGAATAATACCACAATAAATTGAATAAGTGCTATTAAAGAACATCTAACTTACACTCATTGTATTTGTCTTAGGTGTTTATTCGGACATCAGCAAGTTCCCGTATACCGGCGGCTATGTGTGGATCAGCGAATGCTGTCCGTATCGGTTCGTATCGGTGTTCAACAACTCCATATTTGAAGGAGCTCAGCATCCGCCAACGTTTCTGCTTAAGCTAATATATCATTGGGCATGCCAGACCAGCATCCAGAACGTTGTGCAGTGGGTTAAGGTGGATAGCGTCTACATCAAAGGCATTTACACGTGGCTGCGTGCAATCTGCACCCTAGCGGTGCATCAAAAATGTAAAAAGCTGGGTGGTCCCGGCAAGTTTGTGGAGGTACGTTTGAGCAGTTCACCTAAAGAAAAGTTTATATTAACTTATATTTGTTTGTATTTGCAGGTGGGTGTCATCTCGCTGGGCACCACGTCGCAAGATGGCGCACAACGTCAAGTGAAGGTGGAGGTCCTTGGCGTATACGACTATGCAGACAAATCCATACGGCTGCGTGCCGTAGAACCAATCACGGACGGTGATCGCAACTATAAAAAACGCTTTCAGGTTGTACAAAATACACTTGCTACCCAATTGGAATAACTTTTCTAATAATATATAACTCATTTCCAATGTCAGGCAATTTTAGAGCCGCTTTCCCGATGGGTGCACAAAGACAGCACAATTTGCATAGATTTGACTGTAGATAAAATAACGCTCTTTAGCATGGGATTCAAGAACATTGTTCAGGCAGCAGCCACGGACAATGCTGCGAAGCACAATAATTCAGCGGTCATGGAATACTTGCGTCGCATTGTGCCACGCATGTTCCAGAATACGCTTTCGCTGCTTTCGCGCCAGATGATACAACAGTTCCTCGACGAGCTGGTCTGGCGCGAGTCCTTTGGAACTTATGCACTGCAAGCGTTCAACAATATTATCATACACATTGCTGAGCAGACGCGCGTTACCACCAATGAAACCATTACTCAGCGCCTGTATCAGGTGGGTATCAATAAAGGCCACACAATGAAGCATGCAATTATACTCATGTAATTCTGACTTACAGGTTGCAACGAACCCGTTTAAAGACTGGAGCGTACTGCCTCCCAATTACAAGGAGACACCGGCCAATGCCACGCCCAAACGCCTCAAGAAACGTTAGTAAATCATCGCTAGTTAGTATGTAGGCCGTGATTAGTGTTAATAGTTTAATTTAGTCACAGGGCAGCACGAGCTGCGTTAAATGCCAAACCTGAATTATATTGTAATGCCTATGCGTTTTGTCACTCCAAAACGAATGTAATATTCAATGTCCACACCACAACTTGCACTTCACATATTTAAATGTCTTAATTTTTTTAAATCCATTAACATTGAATGTTCATGACGTATCCTGTTTTAATTGAATTCTTTTTACGGTATATGTAAATTATATTATATTCGTGATATTTTTAAATGAGTCAGCATTTAAAAACTGATTTACATATAATTTTACTCTTGGCATTCTTAAAATGTGTTAACTTGTTCTAAAAAGCAGCAATCGAAATAAAAACAATAACCAAAACCGAAAATGTATACAAACCAATGTGAAACTGGTACTTTTTATTTGCATTCATTATGATTTTGGAGTGATATAACGCATACAAAGGCATTAACTTGATATTAACATCCGACTATGATGGCGGATCAACTAAAACATATCCCAGCCACAAATCATAAGAGAGATGACGCAAAACTATCTTTCAATATCCTTAACTAAGAGCGGTGCGAAAACAAGACTTCGTTAATTGATATCTCTCTCGTTTGTAGCTATCAGTGACTCAGACTATGTGAATGCAAGCAAGGAATATTCAAGTAAAGTGAAGAAAGAGAAGGAGCGTGAAAAGGAGAAGGACATTTTGCCAGCGGGAAGCAAGCGTCGCGGCACCGTCAGCACGCCCCCGCCTGTTGCAGTTAATAAGCCCGGTAACAAGGCAGCTGGCGGGAAGGTGGCCTTAAAATCAGGACCTGCAAAAACGAGTGCGCCAGCAGTGGCGCCGGCCAAGGTGCCAGCCAAAAAGCCTAAAGAGACAAAGGAAGAGAAGGAGAAGGTACCTGTGGTCATCAAGAAGGAGGAAGACGAGCTCAAGGGCCTCGAGGAACTGTATTATGGCATCAGCGATGGCACCGAGGAGTTTTATGAACACTTCCCCTATAGCTCGCCGCGAGCCAATCCAGCAGAGCTCACCAGAACCGTAGAGTGTCCAATTTGCTTGAACGGCGAAACCTATGACTCCAATGAGAAGCTGCAGACTCATCTCGTTTCGCACATCTCGCCCGAGGGCAAACAGCATCAGTTCCAGTGTTTATTTTGCCTGGAGAAACACGCAACTGAATCTGTGCTGGCCAAGCACAACCAGATCATGCATCCTACCGAAACCAAGACAGATGGCTCGCCGTCCTATCACTGCTTGATTTGCCAACAGCGCCACAACTCCCTGCATTTGCTCACCGCTCATCTTCAGAAGGTGCACAGCACTCTGGAATTGCCGTACTGGTGCCAGTCCTGTGGCTATCGCTCCTCCTCGCATCGCGATCTGGTGCGGCACTTCTACGACGATCACAAGAATCAAAACTTTTTGCAGTGCCCCTACTGTCTCGACGTGAGTAAAATCTGGACATTCATCTGTTCATTAAACTAATTCAATATTCTGCAGATCTTTTACTTCACTCATAAGGGCAAGGTCAATCAACTGCGTGTTGAGCATTATTTCATGCATTTGGATGAGCATGTGAACAAGCGTGATTCCTCATTGCGCTGTCAGAAGTGCTCGCTCAGCTTCTTGGAGAAGGGCGACTTGAAGCAGCACGCCGTACTGCATCATGTCAGCATGACCAAAACGAATAAACCCGTTCGACTGCTGTTGAACAATTCTCTATTGATTCCGCCGCCCAAGGTGCGCACGCATCATCGTGAGCAGCCGCCATTCTCGACATACAAACGTCCAGTTTTCTTTGCTTTCCTTGAGGGAAAGACGTGCGCCGAGTGCAATACAGATATCGCCAGTGAGGAGACGCACTACACGTATGTACCAGTAATCTCTGACTATAAGTTATTTGGTATTTAACTGATTTTCTCTATGGTCAACAGCGGCTGGCTGCACTGCGTCAAGTGCAATTATCAGACATGCTGCGAGCGCGCTCAGTTCCGCCATGGCGTAGATTGTAATGGTAATTTCGTGGATGCCATGGAGGTGAATATGCCGCAGGAGATGCATTGCATCTGTGGCTTTGCCACTGGCAATGGCAATAAAATGGCACAGCATTTGGCTAGCTGCGGTCTGAGCACCTGTTACCCCAGCCTGGAAGCGGCCAACGAGAATGCCGTCAAGCGTAATATGCTGGATATGTTGGGTCTGGTGCGTCGTGACGGCGAAACATCAGGCGAGGGCGGTGATGGTGCGGATGACACCATGGATGACAACAACGATATGCTGCCAACACCCGAAGATGACCCACAACAGCAGCAGCAACAGTTGGGACAGCAGCAGCAGCAAGAGCAACCGCATCTGGAGCAGCAGCAGCAGGCAGACGACCAGCAGGAACACTTGCAACATCATCAGGAGCCAGCGCAAGTGGCTATGCAAACGGATGAACAGCAAGGCGAATATATTGAGCCTCAGCCTGTGCCTCAACCAATCTCCCAACTGGCCGAACAGCAGCAACAGGAGCAACAGCAGCAGCAGCAGCAGCAACAACAGCAGCACTCGACGCCAATACAATTTGGCGAAATGGAGGCAGCGCCTGTCATGCTAGATCCGCAAGTTCAAGCTGCTGCCGACTACGCTCAGGTGTCTGTGGTGCAGCAGCAACAACAGCAGCAGCAACACCACCAACAGCAGCCATATGGCATGACTGGCTACGGCCAGGGTGCGCTCTCAACAGATATTGACATGCCGCTCATTGGGGAACTGGCTGAACCCAACGCACCGCCAACTCCCCAGTTTCTCGGTGAGGTCCACACTCCCATGTTCGATGCGGTGGCCGCAGCCGAGCAGCAGCACTACCATGCCCAGCAGCAACAGCAGCAGCATCTCCATCATCATCATCACCACCCCCAATGATACAAAGCGATGGGCAAGCATAAACCACGCGATTACACTCTGCCTTGGCAGAATTACTAGAAATAACTTCACCGATTTACAAAACATGTATATTGTCGAGTATAAATTTGTATTAAATTACATACAATTACAATTTTGTAGATGAGCATCAAAATATTGCACAGTAAAAATATTGATCGATAATTATAAACTTTAAAAACATAAAACTGTAATTGTCCACAGGCAACTCACACAGAAAAAAAACATAAAATAAAAAATATGGTAACCACAATATTTCTATTAATGCGAACAATTGTTAAGTCGGTATATACAGGACATTTACAGAGAGAACTTGATACATTATGAAATTACTTTTAACAAATTGATTTTGCCTTACGTTCTTGATTTGTTTATTGTTAAAAAATCTGATTTTTTGATGGACCTGCTCTCTGACTGAGCCAACTGATCTCTTCTAAATACTTATGTTGGTGAGATTGACTTTTACATGTCTGGAACTGTGCGATTATTGAGGTTGACTTTGTGATCTTGCTCCTTGGTCATTTATTCTGCTGTCGTTGTTTAGATTTCAGCAGCGCAGACAGCACTAGCGCCGTGTCCAGCTCCTGTTGTGTCCCTGGTTCGTTGTCTAGCGAAATCTCAGCAGCACGTTCATGGAAACGCGCCAAAACGCGCGGCCGATAGTCTGCAAAAGAAGTCAATGTTAAATAGAGTTCGACACAGGCATTTCTAATTTAGCTCCATCACTTACCCACACTGCCTGCCAGAGGATTGCCAGTGAGGGATAGCGTCTCCAGGAGCGGCAGATTGGCAACATTATCCACCTCGTCCAGTTCTTCAATAAGATTGCAACTCAGGTCCAGATTGACCAAGGAGAGCAACTTGCGCAGTCCGCTTATCGACTTGATTTTGTTCTGTGCCAGCTTTAGGGTGACAAGATTACCCATGGAGAGGTGCCAGTCGACGCAGTCAGCTATTAAATTGCCCGACAGCGAAAGCAGCTGTAGGTGTGGCAGCTCTGCCAGATTCTGTATGGCGCGAATACGATTCTGTTCCAGAATGAGACGACGTAGTTTGGGTGCTGTTCGTACACTGCCGTCGATTTGGGTGAGCAGGTTGCCTGTCAAGTCCAGCTCGCTTAGCTCATTCCACGCATCTGTGCTGAGCAACACATCCTCGCTATTGGGTGCTATTGGGTCCGGCAGAAGACTGGGAACATCGCAGTTCTTGTGCAAATTGTCGCAAAGGAGCACTTGATTAATGTGGGTAATTGTGGTATTGTGCACACAGATTGTTTGCAAAGTCGGTTTCAGCAGCTCTATGTCCACGATATTCTCCGTGGAGAGAGCAGAGAATTTGAGTGTTTTGAGATTGCGGAATGCATTCAAGTTGAAGCTCAAGCGATTCGGAATGATATTGCTGCGCCCAATGGGCACATCCACCGTATTGTAGTCCTGAACAAAGCTGGCATTATCCTTAACGGGCGTCACGACCAGTGCCTCCAGCTGCGTGCTGAAGTCCAGCACGTGCGAGAAGTCAAACTTGCCGCCTTGCTCATTGCTAGGCGGGCAGGGCAGAGCGAGACGTTCACTGATGGCATATATCTGGAAAGGCAAGAAAGGAATTTGTTGTTATTAACAAAAAGATATAGCCAAACTTTACTTTTAAGGGATTTAGGGACATTCTCAGGTTTCAGGTATAGTTCACACTCCTCATTCTTTAGGTAGACCAATAGCAGTCTATAGAGCAATAATACTCCCATAAGTCTACGTTGCTTCTTTGTGAATTTGGTGCGGGCCACACCGAAGTAGACACCCACGCGTCTATTGGTCAAATGGGTAAAGCCCAGGGCATCAATCATTGCTGCCTCGCGCGTGTGTGCATCGTTGGATGAGATGTCATTAAAGCCACGCAGCAGCACAACACCACGTTTCTTCTGCCACAGATGAACAATAAGAGCCAGCTTCGGATCCTTAGCCAGTACGTATGGATTGGCAGATCGCAATAGCTTATGGGCGTGACGCAGGTGAACGTATGGGCGCGTAGCCTTGCCCTTTCCCACATAGAAAATGGAGCGAAGAAACGTGAGCCACACGTCGACCTGGTGCATGCACTTGGCTCGACTCCTCAGTCCATCGCTTATGCGTGAATCAACTAGCAAATAATTGAAAAAGATGCGTTTGCTTTGATCATGGCGCATATGCCACCTACTATGCCGTTTGACAAGGTTGGAATGCTTTTCGATGCTGGCAAAGCCACTCTCCGACTGAAGAGTTTGCTGCAGCTCATCAGAGAAACTAGTCAAGGGTGTGTGCATGACGCCTAAAGAGTACTTGATGCCGCGATTTTGAAGAAATTGGTGGACGAGGGGACGGCCTCTGACGATGGTCAGTACGGCCACTAATAATTTATACATCCTTGGTAAATAAGTGTTTAAGTAAAATTATAAAAGAAATAAAATAAAAGGAAATATATGAATTTACAACGTAAATTCGTAAACTAAATATGTGAAATGCTGACATTTGTTGCTTGAACCTACCTCCAGGGCTGAGAAGCTGTACTCCTTTTTGGCACTCAGCAGTGCGTCGCCACTTTCGTGGAACAGCTTGGCAAGATCCTGCAGCAGATAGATAATGTCGTACTTGTTGAAGTCCAAGAACTCGGCCAACAGACGAGGCAGCTCATTGCGAAAATATATGAGCAGCTCTTGCAAATAGGTTTCCAGCTGTTCGCGTCGCTGTTCCAGAAATGCAGGTTGCTTATTGCCCACAAGCTAGAATATATTTAAATAGATCTAAAAGCTGTGTTTGATTCACTTCCAGTGGGCGTACCTTCTTTGGTGGCAACAATTTTTTGCTGATCGATATATCCTCGACAAGCTTGTCGTGCAGCTGGGAAAAATCACGATATCGTCGTTCTACAAACCAATCCACATTTCCCACACGCACCTGTAGTTATAATTGATTAGTAGTCTTAGTAGGCATTTGAATAATCATAATAAATACCTTGATGTCATAATACGTGATCCCAGCTGAACTTTCGACGGAATATTTCGGTATTGTCACCGTTGTGTCTTCATATTGACGGTAATAACACGACATTGTTACGTTTGTGTTCTTGCACTTGACAAAGTATTTAACATTTAGCGCTTAAAAGTTAACATAATTGTGACAATTAATTAAAGTCTAAAACGAACAACTGTTAATTCTTAATCTACTGTAGTTGTTTTTGCACAGCTGATTCGTGCTGTGATTAGAGACGGACAAATGCTACAGTTCGATAGCAATCGTTTAACATAAATATATTAGAAAAAAAAGAAAAGAACTATGATGATTTACATGGAGTAGTTAAAACTTTCCCTTGACATTTTTTTATCTAATTTTATTTTAAAGAGTTTTTTTTTCTGTTTGTTTTTGTATTCACGCCGCTGTTATATACAAATTATTTAAGCTTATCGATATATTGTAATAGAACGTACAACATTTAACAGTCTGGCAACGCCTATCTGGACATATCGGCGTTTTTGTTTATATTGTTTGTTGGCAATTTCTATTTAACGAGTGCTGACGAGCAGGACTTAGGCGATCTTCGACTAAGAATGTCACTGCCCTTGCACTTAATCGTAGCAATATTAATAAGCGAAGCATAAAAACAAGTGACTCAGCCCAAAATGGTTTTTCTGGTCGACTGTATTATCGTGTTCGTGTCGCAGGTAAGCGACTAATCTCTTCTCCAAGTAACTAGTATTAAAAATATGATTTATTTTGCTTTTCAGATGCTGTTTTTTGCCGGCGGCTGGCTGTTCTTCAATAAGCAACTCTTCAAACACTATGAGATCCGACACATATCTGTACAGTTGATATTCTCATCAACATTCGCCCTGTCCATAACAATGTTTGAGCTAATCATATTTGAAATTATTGACGTATTGGAATCAAGTTCCCGTTATTTCCATTGGCGTCTGGGTCTGACCCTTTTGTTGGTTATGGTTACCGCCGTGATACCTGTTTACATTTGTTATTCTGTGATACACAGCATTTCCTTCTGTAAGCCAATTATTTATATATTTTACGACGTACTACAACTAACTCAATTTCTTGCCTTAGTCTCCGATAGATGGGTCCGCATTTTGACCACTCTTTGCTGGTTTGTCTTCCTTTACGGACTTTGGCGCATCGGCGAACCATTCCCGCTGCTCAGCGCCTCTCACGGCATCTTCACAATCGAACAGGGAGTGTCGCGCATTAGTGTTATTGGTGTCACTGTCATGGCCATACTCTCCGGCTTTGGTGCTGTCAACTATCCATACACCAGCATGACCTATTTTATCAAGTAGGCATCAGCGAACCCACACACACACAACTGCTGTCTTATCAGATTTGCCACTAATGTATTTGCTTTAATTGCAGGCCCGTTTCGCGCAATGACATCATATGCTTTGAGCGCCGTTTGGCACTGACTGTCGACATGCTGGTGGCCAAGAAGAGGCGCATTGCAATGGCCGTCTATAATCATAATAAACAGCATCCCACGAAGCCGAGAATTTGGGACATGCTCACCTCAGCTGTGCAACGCACAAATACCTCTGGAGAGGGTAAACCAAATAATTAACTCATTCATTAAAATTTTAATTTAATTATGAATTTATTTTTGCAGACATCAATCAGCTAAAGCTCGAAGTTTACGGCCTGGAAGAGTTGCAACGATCCGTTTTCCTCGAGCTAAATTCACTCAAGAACATGGAGGAGCGCCAACGTTGGTCGAAAACATTGCAGGGAAAATACTTTAATGTTTTGGGTCATTTCTTTAGTGTCTACTGTGTCTATAAGATATTTATGGTTTGTCATGTGTTCCAAGATAATTGTTTTTCTTTCTAAACTCTGATTTTTTTTACAGTGCTGCATTAACATAATATTCGACCGCGTGGGCCGTAAGGATCCGGTGACACGTGGCTTGGAAATAGCCGTGCACTGGTGTGGCTTTGACATAGATTTGGCTTTCTGGAACCAACATGTTTCCTTCTTTCTGGTTGGCTGCATTGTGGTTACATCCATACGCGGCTTGCTGCTTACGCTGACAAAGGTATTTAATTTGCTGAGCTAATCATATATTTTTTGATATTAACTATATTGTTTCCTTGCAGTTCTTCTATCGTATTTCGTCCAGCAAGTCTAGCAACATTATTGTATTGATTTTGGGTCAAATCATGGGCATGTACTTCTGCTCGTCCGTTCTGCTGATGCGCATGAACATGCCGGCCGAGTATCGTGTGATTATCACAGAAGTCCTTGGCAATCTGCACTTCAACTTCTATCACCGTTGGTTCGATGTCATATTTCTGGTCAGCGCCCTCACTACCATTATTGTATTGTATTTGTCGCGCAAACCTGTTCGCGTGGACGATACAGATTTGCACTAAACCAAAAGAGAGTAAAGATCATGACATGTTATGATAAGCTAGGCACAAGTCGTATAAAATCAATTTAACATATTTAATGCAAGCTTTAAGTTATACAGATATATATAGCTATATATATATATATATATATATATATATATATATATATATATGAATCAATGTATGCATACGTACATATGTATTTCTGCCTTAGTATCTTAAGTAATACATAGCACAAACTTTATTTACAGCAGCGAACTATTTAAAGTATCTAATATAATTTGCTTGTATTTAAGGTTATATTCCAAGATATAAAAGCTGTCAAAAAGCGTACCCAGTATTTGTATGCATGAACTTAAATCAGGCTGCGTAAGCTTGTACTTAAACGCTTTTAAAAGCTTTGCGTTGTCATGTAACAAATGTCCTTTTTGTACTCAAGGTTGGCTCACATTTGAGTTTCTTTTCCCCTCCTGTCCGTAGCTGTCTCATACGTTTCACTCCCACTGTTGCATGTTAATAACATGAGTCTGTTAACGTTAACAGTTAACTGCTTAGAATTGTTGGGTAATCTTGTGGTTCTGTAAGAATAAGGATAAGTTGTAGCTAGTGCAGTTATAGGAACTGGCACGACTCAAGGAAGTCAGCAAGAGGGGAACTTAGAATATATAATTACAAGAAATAATTCCGAATAAAAATGTTGTTTAGATTTCTATACAATTATTTGCTTAGAATATTCTTTAAATTTTCGCCTACATAGTCGTAGTCACTTAAGGCCCTGGCTAGGATCCGCTTAAAGCTGTTGGGAATTTTATAAATTCCACAAGCAGACAACAGTTGCTGAAAGGGTAATGAAAATATAACGCTGCGTGCCAATTCGGCAGCCGAGTCGGCCTTTAGATAAAATACCATTAAATCTGCAGCAGCAGCAGCAAAAAGCGTTCAAGAGTCTGAATGAATAAATCATGAAACAAAAATGATTGAAGGGTGCGGCCCAAACAGCCACCGCTAAAAACTGCAGTGCCCTTAAAAACTGGCGAACAAAAGCGCAGTCCACTGACGACGACTAAACCGATTTAATCAGCTGTAAATTCGATTAGCTGTTAACAATGCATGAGGCGACTAACGGGCCATTGAATGACCGGTTGGATGGATGGCTGAAAGAAACTGGACAGAGATGTGTACACAACAGGCGTAAATGGAGTCATCTTAAGTTATGTAGTCAACATCAACATGTGCGTAAGGTATCCAAGCTATTCGCATTAGTTGCACTTTCAGCTGGGATTAGCTTTGCGGTCGTCCGACAGTTCCAGTTGGCTGCACGCTGCCATCTCTAATTGTGGGTGGCTCGAGCTACGCTACGCTTTTGGCTGGTATCGCTCGCTCGCTCGCTTGCTGTTGGTTTACCTTATCGATTTCATCGATTAGTGATTGATAATGTGTTTGGCCTGCTTGCTGTTGCTGTTGTTGCTGATGGCGCTAACCTCATTGCCTGCTATGCAAATTTCCTGCTGATTTGAATTTCATTTACGTTACGTATACGCACCATATGCTCAGCCATAATTAATGCGCTGTACACCAGCCGGCTAATTAGCATAAACTAAATTAATTTCCTTATTTGAGACCTGGGGCTTTTGTCGCTCGGCTGATTGACAATACCTGGCGCTAGCTGGCGCAAGCCGCAAATCGTTGTCAATTGCTAAGTGCCTCCTTCTTCCATAAACTTGCCTTGACACTCACTCAGCTGGCTGGCTGGCTGTCGTGCGTATTTAGCATATTTGCTGCGACCTTTTCCATTGTGCATTCACATGTGCCTCCGCTGCCTCGCACCTGACTCTAGGCGATGCCAGCACCAATGGCAACCGCAACAACAACTGCAAATTTAGCTCCTCTAGCAATTGATGTTATTGTCAGTGCCGCCTCGCTGCGGGATATGGCAACACGGCATTAGCATAAGAGAAGCCCGCTCCGATTGCTGAGGAATTTCCGACAGCCTTTGTGCCAATTATGCAAAGAAATGCGAGCGTTTTCCCTGTGACAGATGAAATGGCAAGAGAGATACAATTTAAGCCGGGGCAGCCAGTGGGCGAGGCTTACATGTGCCTAGATTAAGTTTGAAGTTGGGCTGTAATGCTTGCATATATATGGAGACGATATTTGTAATCCTTTTGAAGTGGGATTAATAATAAAGAAAAAATAAATAAAGTAAAACAAAATGAAAATAAAAGAAAATAAATAAAAAATAAAAATATATATATAATATAATAAATCAATAAATGGAATAAAAAAAATATATATATATATACAAATAAATAAATAAATAATAAATAAATAATAAATAAATATTAAATAATCAATAAATAATAAATAAATAATAAATAAATAATCAATAAATAATAAATAAATAATAAATAAATAATAAATAAATAATAAATAAATAATAAATAAATAAACAATAAATGAATTAAGAAAATAAATTAGGAAAACAAAATTAACAAAAAAAAAAAAATAAAAAATAAATAAATAAATAAATAAATTAAGAAAAAAATTAAGAAATAAATAATTGAATAAATATATAATAAGGGTAGTTTCCTATCACTATGTATATCTCTGGCATGCATGTAGAGGCCTCTCTTCCTCTATACTAAATATATAAAATATATAAATATATAATATATATATAGTTAGTACTCCTATATTTCTATAGGCATATAAAGTATATAGGAAACATTTCTTTATTTATATAGACCCGAATCAGTTAATTAGCAAAATTAGAAAGGCTTCTATTTTTTTGCAGTCTTAAATATAGAATTACTAATGCAGCCCGCTTGGCGTTCCAGAATTAACTATTTCTGCCCTAGGGCGCTAATGAACAGCGTTTGGTATCCATTAACCTTTAGCTGGGCACTTTGGCCTCATTATAGTAAACCTCATCGATTGCTACGTACTGACCGTTCACTAATTAAGTTCTCTTCTCTTTTGCTCCCCTGTGGCAACGGCAGGTGCGCCAGGTGCGCATGTCTCATTAGCGTCCTCTGCACATAATTAACGCCGCAGTCTTCCAATAAGTAGCAAATGCAACCATCTAAGCAATCAAAGCGTTTGCAATTATGACACCGATGAAAGAAATAAATACCACATAGCCATGGGAACAGCAGAGAGATAAGTCCAGTACACAGGGGAAATGGCGAGGCCCAACAGCACGCTTCATTAGACGAGGTGCCTATGTAGATAGTGATGAACTGAGGGAAAATAAGAATACAAAAAGGAGAATAAAATTAAGTTAAAATCGGGTAAATATAAAGTGAACTCAATTGACATGGGCCGAGCCTCGCCACACATACGATGCCCTCTCTGCCCCGCTCGCCGTTTTTTCATTGCAGATTGCCAATCAAATTATTTGAAATATAAATTATTTAAGAGTGCTGCAACAATTCGAGCCAAAGTCTGGTGAGGGCGAGCGAGTGTCGAGTCCGTACAGGGTGTTTCGCTGTCTGAACGACCACTCAGCCTGATTGTGGCTGGCCTGAGCACCCTGTGTGATTGCACCTTTTTTGTAGCTTTCACTTAAATATATGAGCAGCCATCTACAATGTTACGTATATGCGCGCAGAGATCTACGTTGATTCCCAGCTGGGCTCAGCGCAACCAAATCATGGCTGTTAATAATGCCGATGATGAGCCTGCGCCTGCTACAGCTGCCTCTGTCCACTCTATTGATGAGAACTCAATAATTCAATACAGCTGCTAGGGCAGTCATTAAAGGCAGTGAGTGGGCATGCGAGACATGCGAGTAACTACATACGGCCGGACTTACGGACTGACTGACGGACGGAAAGGTCGCTTATAATAACGTTATGCATGCTTTTAGGCGCACAAGGACAAGGCCCCATAACGAGGTACAGCTTGAAGCTGGCCGCTTGTCGTCTGCTCTGCTATTAAATTTATCGCCGCACAGCATCAGGCCACGCCCACGCCCACGCCCACAAGAGCGCAACTGCAGTTGTTTAATATGCATGGCGTGGCAGCCACAGTGAGCCAAGTTGGCTTTTAAACTGTGCCAAGATTCTTGCCGCTATTTTGCGCCTCAATGATTCTTGCCGTTCAAAACTTGGCTAAGTTTAATACATCTCAATCTAGCTGAATGAAAGAGTGTGTGCGAGCGAGAGAGAGAGAGTGAGCGAGAGAGCACTCTTATAAAATTGCCATAAATGTTGATAAGACATGTTTGTCAGTCGCCTTGCCGGCAGCTGCTTACCTGCTCACCTGTTCACCTGCTCAACTGATTGAGTGGGTAAATGTGAAAAGTCTGCCAATTTGTTTGGCCCGATGATAAATGCATGCCCTGGCATTATACAGATTGTTTTCTTAGCAGTAGTTTAGTGTGCGGCTATCTCGGATTTACTCAACAATTTGTAAGCCTATTACAGGCAGCGCGACGCAGCAAAGAGTATTTACTGTGGTAATAACAAATGCAAGAGCTTTAGTCCTGCCAACAGCTAGCTGTCTAAGCCCATTTCTATCACATTCTGACAGCCATTTGCGCCATGATTGCACTGGTCAACGGCCATTTGTTGGCAAGAGTCAGGCCAGTGTCGCAGCTGCCGCTGTCATTGATGGCATCTCAATCAAGGCTGTCATATGCAGTGACATGGCCCCTCAACGCCACGCAGCGGACACGCTGATGAAGCTCCACAATTTCCGCTATATTCTTTCAACTCTGCTCTGCAGCCAGGCAACTCTTCTCCTTTGGCTTTGTCTTTCATGCTGATTGCGCGGCGCCGCCGTCGACAGCTCTGAGCACGCAAATTATGTAAATGTAATTGGCAATCGGCAATTGGCCTCCTCGTAGTCTAACCGTTATTCATGACCATTTGGCGGTGCTCAAGTGACCAATTTATGATTATTTGCCTTTAAGGTTGGCCATGGCATGAATTTATGAAACTATTTCTAATGCAAACAGCCAATCAAGCGAGAATATGTACCAAGAGCTCTCTCTCTCTTCTCTTATAGAATATTTTGTATAATTCTATGTTTTTATTATGTGGCATTAGTATGTGTTTTGGGATCGCTAATGTAGCTGTTGCTTGTAATAATCAGATATATAATATATTTAAATATGGAAGCATATTTACTTCAGCCTGTCGTCAGATGAGCGCAGCCTTCACGTTCTCTTTTAATGTTGCATATTTTCTATATTATTCACGGTACAGTTCTAACATTTTTTTCTCTCTTGAACTTTAATTTATTCTTCTTAAAATAAAATTTAATTTAACTTTGTATCATTTTTATAAATATTTTTAACAAAATTTGGCATAAAAGCTTTCCCAAAAAGTTTGCTGAAAATTGTTCATCAAACTAAAAAAAAATATATCTAGCTTAATTTAGTCAGAAAAATTACCAAATTTTTTGTGTAGACCACAAAATTAGTTTTCTTTAAGAAAAAAATATACTATAGAAAGATATGTAGTTTTATCTTTGGTAGAAAAATCAAAGAGTGAAGCTTGCTGCGCTCAAAATAGCTATAAAAGCTGAAGTAGTAAAAATATTATTTGATTTATTAATATAATAAATATTTATTTTTGGTATACAACTTTCTTAAATTATAATAGTTAATGCACTAATGTTTCCTACACTATTAAACCCATTAAAATATAGCCGCCAGACACAAGGGGCTGACAGACAATGCTCTAAAATCTGTGTGTAGTAATCGCTGCTGCAGTTGACTTCACTTTCAACAAATGAACGTTCTGAAAAACCGCTGCTGTCTCTCACATGTCCGGCGCAGTTGGAGCAGCCAGAACGGAAAACCTTTGTCCGCGCGGCGTATACGTAATATGCGGCTGACCAAAATTTGTTGAAAAAAAAACTAACACAGCCTTAAATGGAAAACGGCTTTAATTTACACACAACATTGACCCAGAAATGGTATTTAAAACTAGTTAAGAAAGAACATATTGTAATGCTCGCCCAGATTGTGCGGATTGCGCAGCTCGTCGCCGGGCTCGTCGTAGAACAGCTTGAGTATGACAACGCCGCGTATGCAGCGCACAATTGCATTGGCCATGATCAGCAGCTTGAAGAAGATGGCCATGCCTATCTTGCTGATATTTTCTGGCTCTATTTCGGCTGCATTGGCCGTCATGCGCATCAGGTCCTGGCCCAGGCAATACATGCTGGTCAGCCAGCACATGAAGAAGACCAGCAGGTAGGGCCCAAAGTAGAGGAGCATGCGCTTATTCATCGGCACCCGGTCGCCCTGTATATTGTCACTCGGATGGCAGAAGTTGCAGCGCGAGCACTGAAAGATGCGCCACAGCACCAAGATAATCACGAAGGCCAAGTAGCTCTGCGTCTGCATGTCGAACGTGAGGAGCGAGGAGTAGGTGACCCAAAACTTAAGGTACTGCACCCAGAAGAACCACTTGGTCTGCTCGCTGACCACCGGCACCACAGCCGCCGCGTGCACCATCATCCACAGATACATAACGGCCAATAAGCAGCGCAGCAAGCACATCAGAGTTCGTGTGTGTTTCCGGCATCCTTGCACCTCTGGCATCCTGAAGACGTAATGCCAGCTTAAATATCGAGTATTCAATTTAAAGGAATTTTTAGAATATTTTGTTTTTTTTTTTGCGCAAAATGCCAGTAAAGCTAGACAGAAGTAGAAGGCCTGCTACTTGATTAAAATAATAATAATATAGAGTTCAATGCTGGCGCTAGTCAAATATGGCCTACTTGTTTAAAATGATATAGATTTCAATCCCAGTGCAGTCAGGTAACTTGTTTCTTTTGCTTATATTTAAATTATATTTTATATTATATTATATTAAAGATAAAATGTCAATAGCATAGAAGAGTGCAGAGCTGACCTTTGCTGGCAGCTGAAGGGCAAAGTTGAGCCGAAGCTGTCGCATTAAGTCAACTGTTAAGGTCAGTTATAAAAATATATATATAGCTAATAAATAGCCAAATCAGAAACATTAGCTAAATCCATTTCCTATTGCCGATTTCTTGATATAAGAAGTATTTATTATAAAACCATTTGCTTGATAGACCGCAGAGGGCTTAATATGAAATATTTATACACATATAATACATATAATTATATGTAGTTGTATCAATCAATCGCATGTGTTACTTGAGGGGCAAGAGTTAAATGTCAAAGATTAATCAGAGGTCAAGCGGTAAATTAGTATTTGTATTATGGTCGTGCATAGTTGTATGCCCTTTAAATAGATTTTCATATTCAAATATATTTTTATTTGTTTATAAATTATATATGTAAAATAAAAAATATAATAAATATATATAAATTGTATATTTGTATGAGAAAAGTTTATATATATTTATTATATATTTTTTTTACATAATTTATAAAAAATACATAAAAATTAACAAAAATTATATGTTTATATTAATGTATAATAATTTATACATTTATATAATAATATAATTTTTGTTTTTTTTTTTTTGAACATATAAACTCAATTTTTATGTTCTTAAAATATTAATATTTATGATTTTAATAACAATAGTAAAAACTTTTGTTTTACCATAAATAAATATAAAAAATTTTTTTTTGATGATTTCTTTGAATTAAATAAAATTTAAATAAATAAAAAAATAGTAAATAATTTGAATTGATAGAAGAATTGAACTGATAATTCAGTAAAGAAATTAATTTCATTATATAAATATTATTAAAGTCAACTAATATGCATAAATAAATAAATATATTTATATATATACAAATATTACGTATACGCGGAGTATAACTATAATTTATTTTGAGTAAATTTGAATACATATTATTATTGACTAGATATATGCTATATGCATGCTTTATACATTTTTCTTTTGTTCATGTCTAGATATCTATTTATATATATATATATATTTTTATATAATATTTTGCTCATAATAATATTGCGTATACGCACGGTACACATTTATTTTTCATTATAAACCCCATTTGAAATGCGCTCGTTTTGTATTTTAGTGTGAAAACATTTGTTGCGACATGCTTGATGAGCTGTTCAAATTAATTGCTGTCCAAATCAGTTTTTCATGCTACAATGGTTGTTCACGTACTACGCAAGCCGCGCAAGGTGCGCAGTATGGAAAAGCTGGAAGCAAGACAAACGGAGATGGAATGTGGCGAAGCCTTGACCAATCGATAGGTGTATTTTGCATTGTGGCAGAGCCATGGCTGTGTCGGTGAGGCTAACTCAAAATGAAAGTTCATCAGTTGGCGTTGGTCCTGCTTCTACTGAGTACGGCCAGCCAGGGCAGGTGCCCCAATGGCAAGCAGTGGAACAGTATGGCCCAGAAATGTATTAAGTTTTATTTGGGCACATAATCACGCAGCGGTCGCATTCCGGCACCCAGATGACGATAATAAAAAGTAATAAACACAAAAAACGCATTTATAAAACTGTATGACAAAGGTGCGAGTGGACTATTAGCAGAATGACAACTAATTTCTGGGTTAATCCACACAACAAAGCAACGGAGCACAACTCTCATTTATAACATTTAAAGACAACAAAAAACAAACATAAACAGAGTGAGCGAAGGGCCACAAAATGGAATGAACAACATGAAAAATTAAATGCCATTTTGTGAAGCCAGCTGAATGCCAACGAGTTTTCTTTTCATATAATTTACCAAAGGATGTCCTTGTCGGGCGAGCTTACGGTATAAATGTTGCCAACTTGTCAGCACAGCGCACTCAATGGCCTTGTCCTAACGGTTAATCCTTTGTCAGCGACAATAAAGTGTTCAATATGCCGTCGACTTGCCGCTCGACTCCCCACAAATACAAATGCTGCCCGCATTTGTGGCTTCATCAAAAGTAGTCTAGAGCACAAAATAATAAAGGAGAATTTTTCGAGAATTTTTTGGGCTCGATTCGTATAGTTTTTTTCGCTCAGTATAAATTATAGGCAGCCAACAAAAAGGTTTTTTATTTTTTATTCTGTGGAAAATTCATATAATATAAAACTTATATATATATATGTTTGGCTATCAGCCAAGCTCTCTTTCTCTCTCTCTCCCTCTCTCTTGCTTTAAAAATAAATATTAATCAACAACAAAGTGATGCGTCCTGTTGCTGTCAAACATGCAGCAATAAAGGCGTACAACATCACGTATACGCAATCAATTGTTAATGGCCGCCGCATACATTTGGCGCAACAATTTCAGTTCATGCATATTAGTTTTATTATTATTATTATTATTATTATCTGAATATTTGCGCCATGGGCAACTGAAATCATAAATCTCGCAACGCTAATTACGCTCAGGTGCAAATATTCAGCCCATTGACCCGGGGCTGATAAAACTCATCTAACAGTTGGCTTCAAAATTAATAAATGTAGGCGTTGGCTGGTGGTTGGTGGTTGGTGGTCGGTGGTTGCTGGTTGCCGGCTCGTGGGCGTAGCATGACTTGGCTTAAGTTAGACTCATTAAAACTTTGAGTTGTTATGCTGTGAAAGGCCAGCTTGATATGGAGAGACCAACGTCGATAATAGGCATGAGAAATGTCTAAATATATCCAGAGCTGTGTCTAATTTGCTTGTGTGAAATTCTTAACTACTTGGCTAAATTTCAATTGAAAATGCGGCATCTACTTCAGCTCGTATCTATCTCTCTATATCTATATATATATATATATATATATATATATCTATATCTATAATTTGTAACGTGTTTCGGTTCAGCTCTGCTCATAAGCAGCCCAAGCTCTACAAAGGCAGCCAAAGCAAATTGATTTCTGTTTGGGGATTAAAACAGCGTTGATGGCAAATAATAAGAAGACATAACAACAATTGCCTTGGCGGTAATGAATGTGAAATACCCTTACTAGTTTCAAGCAAATTGCGAGAAATCGTTTATGCCGTACATCAAGTTTGCATAGATAGCTGGAGCCAAGAATGAGTGCAGAAAGTCAATGAGTTTACAACTTGATTAGTTTGATAGAATTATTTTTTATAGTTTTTATCGTATTTAATGCTTTTATATATTATTAAAAATATAATATAATATAAAAAAATAAATAAATAAATAATATTGGAATTAATTTTGTTTAAATATAAAAAAATTATATATATTATATATCTATATATATCTAAAATTTATTCGAATATAATATATCTAAAGAATATTTTTTTAAATAATAAAAAAATGTGCAAAAATATAATATGTATATTTTTGTAAATGTTTGCATTATTTAAAAAAATATATTTTTTTTATATATATTATATTCGAATATATTTTTTATATTATATATTTTTTTATATTATACATTTTGTAAATTATTATTTTTTATTTGTATTTTTTTATTATATATATATATATTATTTTCGGATAATATTTATATTTATTTTTTTATATTATTTATTTTAATATTATATATTTATTTATTTATTATTCTCATAAATTATTATTTTTATTAAAATTAATTATTTATATATATTATATTCCAATAATATTTATTTATTTATTATTTTTTTATATTAAATTTTTGTATACCATATTAATTTATATATTTTATTCTTTCAGATGAAGACATGGTTAACAAGCTGCCATTATCATCAGGATTGGGCCATTTCGCAGATTTGCATTAAAATCTTGCTTGAAGAGTGTGGCTAAAATTGAGACACTCAAGAAACTCTCATGCTTATATAATTTAGCCCCAGGCGCAGTTGTCAGACGTAATGAACAAACTTGTGGGGGGAGTGTGGGCGGCTGGAGGTGGGGGCAAATTGTTTACGAGAGGAAGTGTCGCGGTGGCAGCTGGCCAACAAATTACGTATACGCCACGCCAGCCGCTAGCGAGTCGGTGTCAAGTGAATGGCAGCGAGACAGCCAAAGGACAGCTGTCGGCCATGGGGCAAAACAAATGAAGTCGAATGGCAATTGCAGCGAGCGTTCGAATCGCAATCACTTGAGCGTGTTCTCTAAAATGCTTTTAACTGAAATGCGCCAACTTAGCCAGTTTCCATATCAGTGAATGATTTCGGGGACTGTGCCACTGCCACATCTCATGGCAAGTTGCATTTAGCATTTTAATGCGCTCAAGTGCGCCGTTTACAGTTAAACGAAAATGGAGTGTGCAGCTGAGCATATATGTGTGTGTGTGTGTGTGCGTGCTGTCGCTGGCATATTTTGCGGTTGGCATCTGCACACAAAAGGTGTGAAAAGCAGCAGCCGGCATGCGGCCCTTCTGATTGGATGCTGTTGCTTATTTGGCACGGATTTCATTCGCCTTCCGCTGCGGCCCTCCCCCACAGCCCCAAACTGGGTTTTAGAAATTGAAAGTTGACGTGTGCGGCATACGCTGCCACTGCAACTGTGCGATAAATGCTGAGTGCGAGTCCAGAGAGTGGCAACTATAAATGACTGTATGCCAAGCCATTCAGCAGCTTAAATAGCTGCCAAAGTGTTGAGTTGCATTAAATGGTGTGGGGCTAAAAGTGAATGAAAATATATATATATATATATATATATATATATATATATATATATATATATATATATATATATATATATATATATATATATATATATATATATATATATATATATATATATATATATATATATATAGTCAGTTGTACTCATTACTGCATCAGCAGCCTGAGATATATTTAATATTGTAGCTTAAGAGTGGAACTTGACCAGATATTCTACGATTTTTAATAGATTTAAATTTATTTTATTTAATTTAATTTCCTTTCTTATTTAATTTCATACGTTCCACTCACTCCTCTCTATTGCTTACATGCGTGTTCGTTCTTGATCATACTGAGTAGGCGCTTAAAGACGAAACCTAGAGCCCTATGATGCTCTCTTTACCTAAGATGTCTAAGATAACATCCCTATATGCATAGTAGCGAACAGCGTGGCAATCATACAGAGATGGTTCGGCTGAGTTGAGAGCTTGCTAAAGTTTTTATATTTTTACTTATTTATTTATTTATTGCCTAGCTGACTAGCAGAATCTGCTTGAAGCTCTCAGTATGCGGCTGTGATGGCTCTCAAGATCTTCAACTGGACTCTTTGAACTATATTGAGGTTACTAAGTTATATGTATAATAATATTAATTAATTAATTATGTGTATAAATGAATAATTATATAATAAATAATTATATGTATGACATACTGAGTTACATTTCGCATGCAGCTGCCTTTAAACTAACATTAAGCTTTAATTATTATCAAAAATATCACAAATCTAACTATAAACACAATCACTTTTATACATCTATAATCTTTCCCATTCCTTTTACTTTTCCAATCCCATCATCTTTCTATATCCACAACAAATTCCATTTGCTGTGCTCCCGTCTGCCCATCAGCAAGGTCAAGCCAGAGTATTTGCCAGTTCTGATCGTGAGCAGACGACGCATTGCTCACTTAGTCGCCGCCTTTTGTGTATGCCCGGAACACTTATGGAGCGCTTTGTTTTTAGGGCCTCATAAATTGCGCATACGCCATGCTGCACACGAGCAAGACACACACACACACACACAGAGCCAGATAGCTGACATTTCTCTTTTTTCCTCTGCTGCTACAACGTTTTTTGTTTTTGTCTTTTCGCGTGGAGACGGAAGCGCATAAATTTACCGTTGCAATATTTGTGAGCCGTGAAAAACTCAGTAAAAAAAGAGGAAAAAAATAGATTTACTGAATGCCAAACGCGTACTTTCGTCTGTCCTCTGGTGCATAAAGCGGAGTGCTGGGAGCTCTCAAATTGACATGCAATTGCAATGGCATGCAAATTGCAGACGCCGACGCCCGCCCCCCACCCGCTGTCGACTGTGGCAAGTTCAATTTGCTAGTCACACCTACGTCATGTGGCACTCGTCCAATTTCGCTGGGCTCCCCGCGGACTTGTGCATTTTGTTGCTCCAACAGCAGCTTAAGAGTAAGCAACAAAATATATAAAAAGTATAAAGAAAATATATAAAAAAATATGTAAAACAATGTATACAAAAATATATTAAAAATATATAAAACAAATATATAAAAAATATATAAAGAATATTTAAAAATATATAGAAAATATATAAAATATGTATAAATAATATATAACAAATATTTAGTAAATATATATAAAAAATATACTAAAAATACATAAAAACTATATTAAAAATATATACAAAATATATAAAAAATATATAAATCAAAATTAAGAATAAATAAAAAATATATAAAAAAATATATAAAAAATATATAGAAAATATATAAAAAAAATGTATAAAACATAAATATAAAAAAAAATATATATATAAAATATATAAAAAATATTAAAAATATTAAAAATATATATAATTAATATATATAAAACAAATTTCATTTGATTGTCAAATGGCACTTGCTTAAAGCACTTTAACTTTGACGTCTCAAGTGTTTGACTTGCTGCACAGATGCTCGGCTGTCTCTTTGTGGGTCAAGCTGTCATGCTCATTATGCTGTCTCATACTTTACCTTCCATCAGCAGCATCATCATCATCATCATCATCAGCAGCAGCAGCAGCGACGTGCTCTATTGTTATAAAGGACCTCGTCCGTGAAGTTCGCCTTGCAACTTGTTTGTCTATCCTTGTCTATGCTCTGCGCGCTACCTGCAACAACTTTCAGCTGCTGGCAGTGTTGCAACCCACTTAGCCGCGTCGAGTTGTGTCTTTTGTGCCATCAATAAAATTACCCACGCTGCAGCCGAGCTCGCCTGCTTCCAATTGAAATCCAGCGGCAACTTTTGCATATTTATAGCACTCGACGAGCTGGCTGAGAACATTTCCAAACTGATTTGTTAATATTCTTATTTATAAGCCACAAGCAGAGGCAGCAGCAGCAGCAGCAGAAGCAGCAGCTTCAAAAGCAAATGTCAAATGCTGCCAAAAGACCTTGGAGCCGAGTCTAAGAAGCCTGACAAGTAGCTGCTACAGTGAACTAAATATATAATGGTCAATCAAGCTGCAAAGTGCAATTGCTTGTAGATGGAGAGAGAGAGAGATACAGTTCCCTTTAGTATAGATGCAGATGGAGAGAGAGAAATATAGATAGATGGAGTTCCCTTTGGTAAAGATGAAGATGGAGAGAGAAAGAGAGAGAGAGAGAGAGAGATATATATATATAGATACAGTTCCCGTTAGTATAGATGAAGATGGAGAGAGACAGTGAGAGAGAGAGATAGAGTTTAGTATAGATAAAGATGGAGATAGAGATGGATAGATGGAGTTTCCTTTAGTATAGATAAAGATGGAGAGACAGAGCTTTCTTTAGTACAGATGGAGAGAGACAGATGCAGTTCCCCTTAGCAAACCAATTCCTCTAAAAACTCACATTTTGGTTGCATTTTCTGAAGTTTTATTTATTTTTATTACTCAATTAAAATTTAGTTGGGACAGTTTGTTGTATGTTTTGCAGTTTTAATTGTTGGATGTATATATGTATATGCTGTCTGGATTCGTGTTCATCAATAAGTTTGAGTCGCTTACAACTATTTGCTTTGGTTTAATGTAGCCGTGTCATGCACTTTTAGTAGAATTTTTACTTTGATCTCTAATATAGGTTTAATGCTCTTCTTTAATTAATTATTTATTTATTTAGTAGTAATTAATTTGAATTTTAAACATTTATTTGTAGTTTGCGTTTTTTTGTAACAATTTTTCTCTGCTGCAATTTCGCCAGCATTTTTATTAGTTTTTTTTAATTTTCTTTTAAGTTTTCTTTTTTTGTTTTTCAATTGTTTCTATAATACTCGTACGTATGTATATATATAAATATTCTTGTTTGATAATATATATTTGTTTTCAAGTAGACAAACTTGTAGTACACTTGGTAGAAAAACAAAAAATTGTGCCACCAGATTAGTTTAGAGTTCTTGTTGATCAGTTTTTAAGTAGCTCGCTGAAGAAATTTGTTGACGTTTCGTAGCTGCTGTTGCTAGAGTACCCCTAATGCGCCTTGCGGGCTTGTTTCAATTTATTAACATCGAGTGTCAGTTAAAAATTGTGTTTCAATATTTATTATATTATTTTAAGATTTTTTCCTTTTAGTTTTTCCTTATGTAGGTACAACAATACACTGCATTTGGTTTTTGGTTTTGGCTTTGGCCAGACAAACCGTTTAAATTTCAAAAATGTTTCAGCATTTTCCTTGGGTTTGTCTTCATTGTTTTGCCCTACAATCAATTTTGGAACATCGTGCCTTTATTTTATATTTTTATATAATTTATTTTATATTTTTTAACATGCCGTTATTTAATTGTTTTTAAGCAAAGTTTAAATAATTTAAAATTAATGCAAATATTTGTTTAGGCAAATCATAAATTTGTTCTTCGCAAAGCTGGGCAAATGACCGGGAAGTTTCCATTATAAGCTAATAATTGGCTCGGGTCGGCTTCACTTATAACTTCTGCTTGGAATGCATACGTATAGGGCGAGATATATAGCATATATTCCTATTGATCTCTAGCAAATCCAACTAGCTTATAGAAATTTATTCCATTGAAGAACTCAAAACTCGAAACGTTAATTGCCTTTCCATCCATCGAATTATTGCTTATAAAATAATGAATTAGTCATATTATTAATTAATTAATTAACATATTTTCTAAAAAGTTTACAAGAGTGCAGGCTGCTTCAAACACTTTGCACAGTTACATTTTACCAATTTTTGTTTTTGTTTTTTGCTTTTGTTTATTCAATAATTTTTTTTTTGTTTTTTTATTTGTAGACTGCTCTGTGGTCAGCCGACACCAACAAATTGAAAAGTCTGCGCTGTGGCGCGCTTATTCCGGGTTGGTTTCCCGGCGGATCTTGTGGCCACGGAACGATGCTTGGATTTTGGTAGCGGCCTTGTTTAGCTCCGGATCGGTTAGATCAATGTCCAGCTCCTCGGCCACCTTCTTGGTTATCTCCTGTATGTCCTCGTCCTCCGGCACGTCCTTGTTGACCAGCTTGCGTGCCAAATGGCCACGGAAAGTGGACTGAATCTTCAGCGCGGCATGGCACAGCTCTGCAGCATGAAAGAGATCAGAACAGAGACGGAATTTGGTGTTAGTTTTCGTTTCTTTTATTCTGCTGACAGCAAGTGGCCACTTGGCCCAGCGCCTAATTGAAAAGTTTGCCCTCGCCTCCAAGTGCTTCCTCCTGACCGCCCTAAGTACGGAATAAGGACTCGCTACTCTGCCTTGCCCCAATTGAAACTTTGCACTAAACTCAAACAGTTTCAACTAGTTTTAATTAACTGCCGTGTGGCGACGCCAAACATGAACCAGCTGCGACTTGTTATAGTTTTAAGATGTATCCAGATGAGGTTGGTTTGTTAGTTAGGGGAAATTGATGGTATGAGGTATATAGTAGACTGACTACGGAGGTAAGGATATATGATAACTGGGGCTTTACTATAATATGTTGTTTTTGGTCAGAAGTCTTTGCTTCTTTTATGGACGTGGCAATTACGATAATCCATAAAAACATGATCCACAAAAAGCTGATCCTTAAAAAGATGTTCCAAAAAAAGATGTTCAATAAAAAGATAATCCACAAAAATATGATGCACAAAAATATGTTTCATAAAAAGATCATACACAAAAAGATGATCCAGAAAAAGGTGATCCAGAAAAAGACGATCCACAAAAGATTGATCCATAAATATAATCCACAAACATATCATCCACCAAAATATCAATAAGGTGATCCCTAAATATATGATCCACAAAAATATCATCCACAAAAAGGTAATCCATAAATATATGATCCACAAAAGCATAATTCGTAAAAATATGATCCACAAAAGGATGATCCCCAAAATATGATCCACAAAAAGCAGGTCCACAAAAATAAATTATCCATAAAGATGATCCACAGAAAAGTCTAAAATAAAATATACCTCAGCTGCAGAAATTCGAGATTAGAGATACTTTTAGAACAGACCTCGCAGCAGTAATGTAGATTCCATTGAACAGCAATTGAGCCAAAGTTTAACTTTTAAAATGTCCGCGATGTGCACGATTGAACATAATCAAATAATAAGCGAAGTGAACTTAACTCAAATATCAATTAGACTTAGAATTAGAATCACAAACAGCTCGCTAGGCAACTCGCATCGAAGCTCTCACTGCAAGCTCCGCAGCAATCAAAGCCAACGCTCATCAAACCTGCATTCAGCGCGCAGTTCATCCAAGTTTAATTCAGAGGCAATTACACGCCCATGTCAACTTATCATTTGCCAGAATTTGACTTCGAAAAAAAGGCAAACAAACAAATCATGCCAAACGCAGCCCATTTCCCGCTGGGCCACGCTGGCCTAGATTGTGTGCGTTGCTCATAAATTTGGAATATTCCTAAATAAATAAATAGAAAAGAAGCGAAAAAAATGGAAAATCGCAATCAAAGCGCACAGCGAACAGCTCCCTCAGCGCTATTCAGAGCTAGACAGAGATAGGGCCCGGCATGGCTGCAAGCGCGGTCAGGCTAATCGCATTACGTATACGCAATGTGTGCGACCCAAAGGAGACGCCAGCGAAAGTCCTGCACAATTTAATGCCCCAAATTAAGCTGCGGAAGCATATGAGTTGCGGTTGGTGCTCGGTCGGACTCAGTTTACGTGCTAGACTATACTTTTGTTAGTGCATTTGCTAAAGACGGATGTGCAGCGGCGTCTAATGAACTGATTCATTTGCACAACGACGCCCTGGCTGATGAGCAATTAACTGTGTCGAGTTCACGCCCCATTCGTTGCAGTCGAGGGTTACGAGTTAATTGGCTGAGCAGCAGCAGCAGCAGCTAGATTGCAGTTAGGTAAGCAAGTCAGGCAGATGCTTAAGTCTGACAGCTGAGAATAGAAATTTGTTTTACAAAAATGAAATTTAATTTATTTCCTATTTAATATTTGATATATGTGTACATATACACGTCTCTTTACTAAGCTCGCAAAATTAAGTTTTTAATCTCAGTTGATAAAATAATCCAATTTTTGTTGTTGGTATTTAAACTAGCAAATTAAAATTTATTTTATTTTATATAATGGTTAGGTGAAGTGCCACTTCGTTTGCGCAATATATATTGAGTTTGTGCTTGTACCTGAGGCTAGAGCGTAAGCAAAGCATTGCAATGCTGTGGCCAGAGAGAGACAAAGAGCGATGCAAATGATGTTTGGCTGGAGATGTGCACGAGCAACGCCCGCTGGCCAATTGGTGTGGCAGACCGCGAGAGTACGAGAGTGGAAACTGTAAATTTGCAGCAATGCTAGCTGGTTAAGCGCTATGCTCGTTGTGAGAGCGAGAGGGAATGATACCTAGTCAAGCGCTGTGATCAGAATGAGCGAGAGCTAGAGCAAAAGCAAATGGCTACAGATTTGCATGAGCAGCGCTAGCGATTTGTCAGCGGACCAATCGGTGTGGCCGAGCGCGAGAGAACGAGAGTGGAAACTGTAAATTTTATATGTGTCAAGATGTGCATGAGCAATGCTCGCAGATCAAGCGCAGTGGTCGGATTGCGAGAGAGAGCGAGAGGGAATGAGACCTAACTACATGAGCGGCGCACGCTGGTCAAGCGCTGTGATCAGAAAGGCAGAGAACTAGAACAAAAGCAAATGAGAGCAGAAGCTGCAAATTTGATGCTTGGCTGCAGATTTGCATGAGCAGCGAGCGCTGACCAATCGGTGTGACCGAGCGCGAGAGTGAAAACTGTAAATACGATATTTGGTGAGATTAGCATGAGCAATGGTGGCTGGTTAAGCGCTGTATTCGGAGTGAGTGAAAGAACGAGAGAGAATGAGATCTGAGTGCAGCCGACCACTGTGGTCAGAAAGGAAGAGAGAGAAAGAACGATAGCTAAAGCAAATGAGAGTAGAAACTGAAAATTTGATGCTTAGCTACAGATTTACATGAGCAGCGCTCGCTGGCCAATCGCTGCTCTGAAGCTGATTGGTTGATTATGGGACATTACTATGAATGTTTATTAAAACTGAATAAAAACTTTTCAAAGATGTTGTGAGAATTTATTCAATTTGCATTATGGATACACTCTATTTTAGCCATAGTTAAAAATTTCTCCCCAAAGAGTCAAATAGCTGTACAATGCATTTAAAAACAATAAACTATAGACATAAATTTCTAAAATAATTCCCATTTGCTAGCTGCGCTGCGTATTTCGACTGTCAACTGCAGTTGTGTTGCAAATAAATTAAGTTCTATTGTTCCGCCCGTATTTATGGCATTTTTTTCTACAAATTTCCTGCAGCCCAATAATTCAGGCACAGACACATTCGTGTCGTGTCAAATCTGCATTCATTTCGCTTACTACAAAATGCTTTAGCATTCATGCAAAATTCATCTTGTGCTCCTTATGACTGTAATCATTTCTTAGCTGCAAGTAACGTTTGCCAAGGCCCAGAGCTGCTTGCTTATTTAAACTATTTTCTATTTTTTGCTTGTTGAGCTGCTTGAGTTTATGCAAATGTTAAAAAATTCTCATTTAAAATTTTCTGATTACATTTCAGCTGCTGCTCGTTGGGATTTCGTTTACGAGCAAAAAAGTGCAAGAATTTGGTAGCTGCTCTGGCTGGCTGGCTGACTCCTCTGGCTGCCTCTCAAGGACTAGCACATGACAACGTTAAACGCAATTAGGCGCAAAAACTAAATTGGCTGCTGGACTTTCATTTCTTGCTAATGCGTTGAGAAGCTGTTGCTGTTGCTGTTGCTGTTGTTGCTGCCAACTAATTGTGGGCAAGTAAATGTTGCAAAATTACGCATACGCAGTGCTGGCCACGTGCCTGGCGCCAGAGTCACGTGCCGCGTCAGGCTGCGCTGCATTTCTGTTTATTTATAAAATATTTAAAACCAGCCCAAGACGTGCAAATAGCCTGCAAAGCTGAAGGGCCGCAACTGTGACATTTATAGGCCAGCCGCCGCCGGCGGGGGCAACTCATGTGAGCCGAGCTCAGCTGCTGAATATGCATGAGTTTTATGCAGCTGCCGCCGCTGCTGCTGCTGCTGTGCATAACTTAAGCCCACGTATGCTCCGAGGTGTTATCTTCAAATGATTTCCCTTTTTCTGTAAGTTTTAACTAGATTTTTTGGCGAAACGAAGTCGAAACAGTTTTCAAGTACTGAAATTAGCCTGCGACGGGCCTTGGCGCGGCTGCCGCACATTTTTGGTATTTGCTCACGTACGGCGCGTGTCCTGTCACAGGACACTGCTGAGCACCGTCTTAAATCTGAGCATGCATGCTGTCGCCTCTGCTGCTGCTGCATATAAATTGAGTTTGTGCTCGGCATTCTGCAGCCGTACCTGTGGGCGGGGGGAGAGATGCAAATGTGATGTTTGGCTAGAGATTTGCATGAGCAGCGCTCGCTGGCCAATCTCTGTGCTGAGCCTGATTGACTGACTATCGGCAAAGCTTAAGGCCTGCCCAACTCCTGTCATGCTCAGAACTTGTCAATTAAAACGGGGCCAGAGCAGCTGGGCAGCCGTAAAAGTTCAGTTCAATGAGCAAAGTTTTAAAATGAAGTCTCTGGAGCATGCATATTATTGATTTACCTGCCCAAACTCAATTAGCTGATTGGGCAGGTCTGGGCAGTCCTGCCCACTATCCTGCTCAACTATTCATCATTTCCCATTTGACTTAATCTTAATCTTTCTGCTGCTCTTTGGCTTGCTGATGTCGGCTCACATAACCTATGAGACTTTGCTGACCTTGTTAACGGCTTCGCCCCTCCCCCTGCTCCTCCTCTTTTTTTTTGAGATTTCATCACTGACTGCCCAATGCACAAAAGTAATCAATCATGCCATTTTCACTCCAGTTTTTTGCTGTGTGCAGTCGGCGCTGTCCTTGGCTGCGATGATTATTGGTATTATTGAGAGTGCTTACGGGCAGCCAACGTGGCTGCAACAAAACCAACGGCTCTTGGTCATATGTTGCCACTTCTGTGTGGCACTCAGTGCTCTTGACCCACATTCCGCGCGCGGCAACAAAAACAATGCAAATTTTATATTAAAAATAAAACAATGCAAATGCATGAATGGCGCACACACGAACTTCCCCGACTATATCTCTGTGTGTGTGTGTGTGTGGGTGGGCGGCAGGGCTGCCGTGGGTGCCATTAACAAGAGTGAAAATCTGTGACGTGTGCTAAGTAATTGTGTCATGTATGTAGCGAGCAGAGGCACAGCCAGGCGAACATAACGAAGTAGATAACAGTTCCCAACGAATTACAAATGCTCTATTAACCGTAATGAGAGCGCTCTCTGCTGGCCATATTTATGGAATGCGATTTGTCGTAAGCCTCAGCTGCCATTTAACCGAGTGACCTTTGCACATAAATATTCATACTTGACGGCATTAAGCGTGTCAGAATTGTGATACCCTGTCAGGGCAAGAGTGCCACACATAATGACGGGCTAAGTGGCTGTGTAGCTGCGCTGTCCTTGCCGAGCAGGCTGTACTTAATAATCATCTTCGCCTCACTCTCGGCCAGCTGCCATAATAACTTTGTTAAGTCTTTGTCATAAATCTGAATTTTAATTACTTCTTGCCACACGTGCCCGCAGGCAACACGCACACACGCAGCCGAGAGCTGTGAACGACTCCATTTGAAGCAGCTGCGCAGGATGTAATGTTCCCGTTGACACATCCTGGACATTGCCAAAGCACAAACCAAAAAAAATCTCTGAGCTTACACATTGTATCAGCTGAAGTGTTTTGCTTGAATAAATTTGGCATATGAAAGGGAAAATGTTGGCAATGGAAATATCGTAATCTTGGAGTATTTTAATGGGAAATAAATTGTAAAAAAATATAAATAAAAATGAGAAGAAGTATGGAAGGAACAAATTCAAATTTATTTAGTAAATTTAAACTATTTATTTATTAAAAATATAATAGAAATATATATCTTTTTATTACATTTTTTTTGGAAAATGTAAAGTATTTGTTTATTAAAAATAAAATAGAAATATATATATTTTTATTAAATTTATTTGGTAAATTTTAATTATTTATTTATTAAAAATAAAACAGTAATATATATTTTTGGTCATTCATTGTTAAGTATTTTTGTGATATTTTTAAATTATATTTCAAAATAACTAGAATAAATAAAAATTGATTTTGTAAATTTATTATATATAAAATAAAATAAAATTATATATATTTTTTGACATTACATATCAAGTATTTTCATATTAAATTATATTTAATAAATATATATAAATAATTATTGCAAAAAAAAATTAAAGGAAAGAAAAGCAAATTTACTTAACATATAAAAAGCTAAAAGTCATGAAAATTCATTTTGTAAATTTATAATATTAAAAATAAAATATATAAATAAATTTTTTCCATGTATTGTTAAGTATTTTGATGATAAATTATATATTTTTTAAATACATAAATAAATAGTAGATATATTTTGAGAGAAAGAAAAGGAAGCATAGGCGAAACTTCAGCAAAATTGTAGTAAATAATAATAATAATATTATAATAACACAAAAAAAGCTAAAATGAATCAAAATACATGCCGTAAGTTTACAATATTCATATATAAAATATAAATCTATTTATACATTCACTTCAATGCTTTAGCTGCCCACCTTCAGCTATTTCCCATGCCTTTGCCAATTTCACAGCGTTCAAAATGACAAATTGTGAAAAATGGAGCGGACTGCGAAAAAAGAGCCAATTGGCAGCCAAAGTTTTTGTGAGCACACGCCGAACAGAGCAAATGCCTTCGTTATGCCTGGCCGCAGCTTGACCTTTTTTTCACTTTGGCCGAGCTTTGCGGTGGCCCCGAGTTCGCAGTCTTAGACACTGAACACTGAGCCCAGTTTTCAATTTCCGTTAACTAAGTCGTGCGGTTAACCGAAGAGGACTCATGGCCATTAGCAGTGGGCCCAACGAAGTCGTCTTTACATTTGCATTTCTGGGGCCCAGTTGACAGCTGGGCTAACTGAAGGTAATTGCGCATACGTAGTGTGGCCAGGACAAATGATCGAATGGCTTTACAACGCTACAGCTTTACATTAATGAATTCTAATGGCAGTGATAATTTGAGACTGTTGCCAATTAAAGTTCAAACAGGCATAAACTCTCCTGCGGTAAGCGCATTTAGGCCAACATTGGCCCACAGGCTCACTGGTGCTGTGTGTCGCCGAGCTGGGCTGCCAAGCCACAAATCCATGTGCGTATTATGGCCACAGCAAATCAAACAAAGAACTTTAATTAATATAAAGCCAGGCCTTGGGTCGGAGTAGGGTCTGTGGCACGGCAAACTAATTAAAAGTCAGCGGCGCTTCAACTGAATCCCAGCCATAACTCAGCACTGGCTTAAAGATTAACAGAAATTTATGATAGAGGCGTGCGCCAGTGGATTAACGAGTTAATGCTGTGTCAGGTGTAGAACGAGTTTAATTAAAGCATTTCTAATTTATTACAATTAAATTGCAATCATCTGGCGATTAATGCTTGAGCTGCCTAAACCAATTGCGAGCTTAACGGACTATGAAATGACTTGGGCCAACTTGGGCTAGCCCCACACGGCAGGTAAACAAGCCGAGCTCCCATTTGGCTGGCGGCTAAACAAATAAGAGAATTAAGTATTGAAGCCGCAATTAAATATTTACAAAGCAGAATTTTCAAGTCAACAATAAACTCGTTTATCTACAGCAAGAGGACGAGGAGCTGTTGAAATATTTAAAATGGGGACAGAGCCAAGAAGTTTTGCCAACCGTTTAGTGGCTGCTAAATAAACACTAAACACAACTGTCTTGCAGTCAGGTCTACACACACACGCACGCACACCCCCTGTCTATGTAATGCCCTTTTTTTGCCCACTGTGCATTGTAAATTTGGGAACTGGCAACGAAATGTTGTTGTCTCTTCGCGTTTATTTTTAGGTTGCCAGCATTTGCCTCGCACCTGAGCCCGGGCCAAGGGGCAGTACGTGTGTGTGGGCGTGCCGCGGTGTGGGCACCTGAAAAAGCGCCAATTCAGCGTCCAAAATGTGTTCGGTTCATGCTGCTTATTGCGTGTTCCATGTCGTTTCAGTTGTTGTTCGTTTTGTGCTCCTTGCGCTCTTTGTTTTGCTATGCTCGCTCAGGCATATGCAGCAGGGGCATATGGGTTTTGTGTCCTATAATGTTCTATAAGAGTTTATAGAGAATCAGGTATTGTAGAGTAGCAATATAGGTATATCATACCTATAATATACCTATTATATATTATATTTTCCAAAACAAGGAACTTACTATATTAATTTAATATATTTTCACAAGATATGTATATACTACTACTAATAATAATACTTATATGCATATATTTATATGATATTATTTATCTTGGAATTTGACTTCTACTCATATACAAATATGCCTCATAGCAACCCCCTTTGGAGACATGGCAATTCGACCTATATGATTTTCGAGCTTCGATCAAGTTGTGCTCTTCACAATCTCCCCCGCACATACACCTACAAGTCAACTTCACTGTTCTCCCTTTCCGATCGAGTATGCCCAAGTCAGTAGCACCCGCTCAGCATTTTTTTCTGGCATTTTTTTGCCGGCGTTGTCTTTATACGCCGCATTATAGCGCGTGTTTTCCGTTTTCCGCCTTTTGTTTGTGCTGCTTGCGGCGCAGCTGTGAATAAGCAACACGACTAACAAGAGCCACAGCGGCCACGCACACACACACACACTTAACATTGTGCTTAAATGTCTCGCCCTGCGGCCAGGCTTGTTGTGGTGTAAATGAAATTACAACTGCGCTTAAAGCCCGAAATCCAATTAGAAAAAAACGCGTTGCGCCGGGCTCTTATCGCAGATGTTCTTTTCCCCCTTTTTGCTTCTATTGCTGTTCCTGTCGAGATCCGGCGGAACATGCGTGACAACTGGGACACGAAAACGAAGCTAAATGCCTTTCTATGTGATTCACAAAGGGCGGCAAGCTTGATAGATGCGAGCTATCAATGCCATAAATGAATATTCGATTATAGTGAAAGGATTTTAATGGATATCGGGAGGTATATATATTTTTGGGGGTTTCTTTGTGGAATTGGAATTTGGGAGTTATCTTTAATATCTTTGGGACTTTCATAATAAATAAATAATAATAAATATGAATGACTAAGGTTGTCTAAGGTAAAAATATATTAAATGCCTTTCTATGTGATTCTAACAAAGTTTAAGATTTCGTATACGAATTTTCGTTAATATAAAAGAATGTTAGAGAATACTTAAGGTATTTTCATAGAATTGGATTTTTCGTTTGCTTATTTTGGGCTTTTCTTTAGTTAACCTAACAGCCTTTCTACGTGGTTCTCAAAATATTTCATATATTGAGTATGCAAGCATTAGACAAGAACAAACTATTATAAATTAATCGTAATCTTGGTAAACAAAAATATTTAAATACTTTTTTATTAAATAATAATTAGAAAAATATTTTTAATATTTTTATAAATTAAATTTATTTATATTTTAATAATATTTTTATAAATTACATAATAAATGAATCAGATTATTCTTCCACAATTATTCTGCAATTTGCAGTAATCTTTAGTAAGCCCATTTAAGCCACATCCCACTCCTAATTGGCCAGCTTTAAGCCGCCTTATAATTTATAATAAATGCCGTATGACATGGCTTAGAAATTGACAGAGAGCCGCCTGGAGCAGCAATTATTGTTTAATTATTAGCTGAATTATTAGTGCTATTAGCCTTTGATATGCATGTGTGTGCGCTCTAATGGCCAGCACAATATTTACTTGGCTATCATAACGGGCAAACAGAGAGAATTGTCAAAGTTGACCAAGGGAGAGAGAGAGAGCGAGAGAGGCCAGAGCTCAAATGGCATTTAACAGGACAAAACGTTGCCTGCAGTAAACAACAATTAGTGAGCAATGATTATGCAAGTGAAATGAGGCCAAAATTGCAATCGGCCTGGCCGCAAAAACAAATTGGCAGACAACGGCAGAGAGCGACCTTCGGAGGCATTAGGCCAAATGCGTGTGTGTGTGTGTGTGTGTGCGTTTCGGCTTTGGCAAATGAGTTTGTTTTATGCACAAAGCAAATGCTCGAAATGCCTGAAAAGGAAAACACGCCAAAGCCGCAGTATTTGGCCAAATGCGAATGCAACAAGAAAACATCCTTTAAAACCCCCTTTGGCTTTCGATTTTTGTTGGTATTTGTGCTCATTTGCATACGTTGCATGCGCTTAAGCCAAGCTCTGGCTATATAATTTGCTTCGGACCCAATCTTCTAACTGTTCTTGTTGTTTTTGTTTTCATGGTTTGTTGCTTGTTTATTATCGTTGTTGGAATTTCGCAAAATGCTGGCTACACACATTTGAGAACTAGGCCAAAAGCCAGCTGCTGCCATTGCCCATTGTTGTTGCTGCCTGAATAATGATGAAGTTCTAGCTGTCGGCTTCTGTGGGTGCGGTTGCATTGCACTGCAGCAGGTGTAAAGCAGGTGTGAAATTGTTGTTGTTGCCAGCAAGCGGAAGGGAAGCAGTTACTGGGCGAAAATGTAAACGGAATTTATGTGCAGAGCGAAAATAAATAGAGAAAAATAAAGAAAACAGAGACAACAGAGCACAAAACAAAAGTTTAGTAAGCGAATCTTTAAATTGAAAAAGTTGAGATCTGAGAAGGAAGGAGTCGGAGCAAGTTTGTGTATAATTGAATGTTGTCTTAGAAGGTGAGGAAGTGAATGGATTAAGTTTGATATATCAATAACTGAAGATTAGTGCTGATTATAGATGGATTAAGCTGCAGTTAGGTAAGAACTTAGACTGTAAAGCTGGAGAGAAGCTGTGAAAAGCTAACTTTACTAGAATTTCCTTGAATATGCTCCTGTTTACCACTTTTTCTAGTCATCTATCTATGCTTGCAATATATAGTAACTGAAAGAGCACATGAAGTTTAGGATGTGCTGGAAATTGCATCATAAATTTCAGTTATCTCTTGCAAGCCAATCCATGCACACCTGTTTACGCCTACCTCTAGCCATCTAGCTGTACTCAAGCATACAAGCCACATCAGGCAGACATATGCCACACTCGAGCTGACTGGAAGTTGAAAAGTAGAGCACATACCTCCAGCCGGGCTGACCTTCTTGACGTGTCTCTTATGCAACATCAAGCGTCTGCTCAGGCAGCTCGCCTGGCTTTGACTCGTGAACCACGACTAATTAGCCTTTGCCGTTCATTGTGAAATGCATATGTGAGCGACGACGACGACGCCCTTTGCCGTGCTGTTGAGCGGCATAATTAAGCTCAGCGGCAATTGCGCGCGACAGTGTCAGAGGCATAGCCAGCGTCTCGCTGTCTCTTAGTTAGAATATGACGTCGTTGGGACCTGATGACAGCCTCTAAGTTTGTAATGAGCAGCTGCCTGCCTGCCTGCCGCCTGCCAGATGGCTAAAAATGCTCGGCTTAACAGGGTTAAATGTGCCCAGAGCAGATCTTTATAGGCAGCTCGGCGGCTCTCTTGGGGTTCGATGCCTGCTAGAAGTTCTTTTGCGTTATTTATGAGCGTTGCGGATCTGTCAGTGCCACGATTAAATACCCAGTGGTGGCGTGGGCCGGGGGGCGTGGCCGGGCGGGCGGTGCTGTAAACTTTACATGCCCAGGCGGGTGTCGCTGTCATTCGCAGGCGAACCTTAAGCTTAACAACTTTTGCTGTTGTGCGTTGCCAAGTGACAAATTTTTTCTTACACTTGAAAATTTATTGCGTAACGGTAATGCGAAAGTTTTCATTACGCCCGGAAAGTTGTGGAAACTGTAATGCCAGCGTGCAGTGGGAGCTCGGGTGTAAAGTTGCTGATTCGCCAACAATGTTGCCACCCCCACCCCCACCCCCACTCATGGGACAAGTGGGGGAGGAGCTGGGCCAAGTGTCACGCATTATGTACAGGGAAATTTCGTCAAGTGTAGGCCATGATTAATGGGCTTGCAATGTGTAAGCAGGTTAACAAGATAGCACTTAGTCAAAGGACTCGCATCTGTGTCACGACTCGGGCTAATCATGACCAAATAGCATAGCGCATGAAGTTCTCAAGTGCTGAGCACCTCACTCTCGCCCTCTGCATAAATGAGAAATGAAGACGCTCTCGCCATGTGACACATTTCATTAAATTAAGTGTGCTGCCCGAAAAAGAGAGACTCATGCGAGGACTGACTCTGTGCATGCAGCTCAAGGCACAGCAGACGCCTCAACAAGTGCTAAAAAAAGGTTGCTATAAAAGCAACTATCACAGAGTCCTTGGGTCTTGATAAAGTCAAATGGAATCTAATACAAAAACTTGCTTAATGCAATGTCACATGCGGGCTGTCTTGATTTAGACAAATGATGCTAAGCCTAACATATTTATTTATTATTTTTTAGGCTTCTAGCTGTAGCTGCGCATAAAGTAGTTGAAGCTTAAACTGCGAAAAACTATATTAATGCTGAATACTGTTTTCCTCTATTACTTATTTAATTATATATACATATATACTTATTTAATTATATATATATATATATATATATTTTTCAGAGAGTTATTATTTTCAGCCATTTTGTGGTAAATCCGTGTCTTAGCACAGTCTTAAGATGTGCTGATGCTCAACCAATCAGCTTCAGAACAGCAATGGCCGCCGCTCGCTGCTCATGCAAATCTATAGCCAAGCATCAAATTTGCAGTTTCTACTCTCATTTGCTTTTACTCTAGCTCTCTCCCTTTCTGATCACAGCGCTTGACCACAAAACACCGCTCATGCACTCAGGTCTCATTCTGTCTCGCTCTCGCTCGCAATCCAACCACAGCCCTTGGCCTGCGACCATTGCTCATGCAAATCTAGCCATATATCAAATTTACAGTTTCCACTCTCATACTCTCGTGCTCGGCCACACCGATTGGCCAGCAAACGTTGCTCATGCAAATCTGCAGCCAAGCATCATTTTGCAGTTTCTACTCTCATTTGCTTTTGCTCTAACTCTCTCCCTTTCTGATCACAGCGCTTGACCACAGAACGCCGCTCATGCACTCAGGTCTCATTCTGTCTCGCTCTCGCACGCAATCCAACCACAGCCCTTGGCCTGCGACCATTGCTCATGCAAATATAGCCATATATCAAATTTACAGTATCCACTCTCATACTCTCGCGATCGGCCACACTGATTGGTCAGCGCGCGCTGCTCATGCAAATCTGCAGTCAAGCATCAAATGTGCAATTTCTACTCTCATTTGCTTTTGCTCTCGTTCTCTCTCTTTCTGATCACAGCGCTTGAGCGCTGCTCATGCACTCAGGTCTCATTCCCTCTCGCTCTCACTCTCACTATGAGCACAGCTAGCATTGCTGCAAATTTACAGTTTCCACTCTCGTACTCTCGCGCTCGGCCCCACCAATTGGCTAGCGAGCGTTGCTCGTGCACATCTCTAGCCAAACAACATTCGGCTCTCTTTCTGTCCCTGTCTAGCTAGAGTAATTGCCAAGCGAGCATGGCAATGCTTTGGTTCTACACTCGATAAAAAGGTAAATAAATAAATAAAATAAAAAAACTAATTAAATACTTGCATAGAAATTTAATTTTGAAGTCTTCAATTCCATTTTAAAATTAAATTTGCATAATAAAAAAAGAAGTATATTCAAGAATTCCTATTTCAAAAAATTCCAAATATAAAAGTTTATAGAATTTGCCATCACTGAACAGTTTTCAATTCCTTAAGTCTTTATAAAAGTTTTCCTCTTTTCTTTTTTAGTCATTTCCAGAATCTTGTCAGCCATATCCTATTACAAAAGCTCAGCGCCCAAAGCTATGCTACAGTTTTTTTTATTTACATTTCTCTCACAGCTTGCAGAGCTTTGTCTGCGCCTGGCTTGGTCTAAGTAAATATTTGCCGTTTGTAAACTAATACGGCATTTGCTCATCGGCTTCAGATATCCTTCACACTTTAAGAACTTCAGCTTGGCATTCACTTACCTTTGTCGTTCGGATCGAACTCAGCCTCGAGCTCTGCTTTGGTGGGCTCCGCAGCTGCGGCCTCGGCGGCGGCAGCAGCAGCAGCAGCTGCGGCGGCGGCAGAGGCAGAGGCGCTGCCATTGTTGGTTGTAGTTTTGGTCTCCGATTTTTTCATGGTTTCTCTCACTTTGTGGCCTCGAAATACGGCTTGGATCTTTGTGGCGGCTTTGGCTGCAATCAAATGTATCAAATCGCAAAAGATATTAGAGCCAAGTCGTCATCTATTATGGACAACTTGCGAGGGACTTAAACTTAAGTAAAAAGTTTGATTTTAATAAGACGCGGCACAAGCTAATGTCAAAACTCTGTGACAGCTTTTCTTCGACAAGTAATTGTTGTTGTTGTTTCTCTCTCTCTCTCTCTCCCTTTTTATGTTCTTTCTTTTTGGCTTGTAATAACTTTTGCGCTTTCAAGTTTCGCAAAGCAATTAACTTCTAGCAGCGGACAGCCCACAGCAGAATCGATCGATTTCTGATTGAGCCCGCAAATTGTTGGAGCATTTTCGTTATTTTTTGGGCCGCTTGCCAGCTTGGCTAATACACTTGAAGCGTAACATCGTGTGCGTGTCTGAGTTTCTGGGCGGAGACCGAGCATTAAATGGCAACAGTCTAAAGTGAACTTTCGCATGGCGATACCCTAGGCATTGGCGTGCGCAAAGGCATATTGTTTTTTATACAATATTTGATGACTCTGGCTAGCACATAGCATGTGCTTTTAGCCGGGTCAGCGTTCAATTTTCATGGCATTTTTCACGGCTGGCCTTGAACGAGCTATAATAAATTGACACGTAAGGCCTTGCTCGCCAGCACTATCACTAAAAGCAGACACAGTTATGTGGCCTGAAAAATGGTGTTGTATTGTCGGGCCAGGGCAGCTGGCATGTGTCAGGGCGTGGCCAGGTGTTGTGGCTTTGCTGATGGCTGCCCAAACTGCTCGAGCTGCGGCCTTAAATCAATGAATTCAAGTCGGAATGTAGCTAGCTGCAACTCGCACAGTTGCTGTCAATCTGTCAAATATATATATATATATATATATATATATATATATATATATATATATATATATATATATGTATATATATATATATATATATATATATATATATATATATATATATATTTATATTTATTATATATTAAGTTCAGCGCTAATAGCTTGATAATCAAATTAAATATGAAATAATTGCATTAGCTTCGGGCCGCTCTAATGAGATAAAATACGAAATGGCTGCAATGTGGGCTTTATGCATTCATTATTTATGCCTATTTGGCATATTTAAGTTTCTGGCAGCAAACACATTTTACAGCCTCGATTTTAGTGCAGCTATAAAGCAGACTTATTAAATAAATTTTACATGCGGCTCATTAAACGTGGCAAAGGCAAACAAAAATGAGCCGTGACCGAGTGCAGGCTGCACTCGAGTGGAAAATAAAATTAATAACCACAGCGAGCGAGCGGGCGACAGACAGACAGACACAGAGGTAACAGATTTACACCTGCTCCGAGTGAAATGCATAAAAAGCCAGAATGGCATATTAACCTCGTATCCAATTAAATAATATTTGCCTGCCGCACAACGTGGCGTATGTGCGATTTTTTAAGCAAAGGCCCCTCAATGTCAAGGCCCATTTAATACTTCATTAAAGTCTGGGCGCTAGACATGGCTAAAGAGAGAGTCGCAGCCGCTGCCTGCCGTCAACTGATTAAATTCCGCAAAGTCAAGCCGCTGTCGCGCGTCCTAAGCTGCTTTGTTCATTGTTTTTTCATCTCCTTTATTTTGTTGTTGTTATTTTCGCAACCACTTAATGGTCGTAAGCAGCGCTGTGAGTGGCCAGCAACTGTCCAACTAAACTTATTTACATAATTAAAATTCATTAGCTAACGTGCGTCTGCCAGCAGCAGCAGCAGCAGCAGCAGCAGCAGCCTTGCAGTTAGTTTTTCCCGGAGTTTTCTCTTTACGTTATAATACTCAATGACGTTGCCATGGCACAGAAACAAAAGAGAAGAACAAGTTAGAGTGCTACAGTCGAGACTGCTCGATTAGCAGATGCCCTGAGCACTGCGAAGTGCCGATACTTTAAATACTCTATGTTTTTTTTTACATGTACATATATTGCAAGCAACACATACACACACAGAGACCAACATACAAAATTTCAAGTCCCTAGCTCTTATAGTTGCTGAGATCGATGCATTCAAACATACCGGCAGACGGATAGGCAGACAGACAAACAGACGGCTAAATCGACTCGACTTCTCTCCCTGATCAAGAATATATATACTTTATGGCATCCGCCACGCCTCCTGCTGCCTGTTACATACACTTTCACACAACCAATATACCCCGTTTGCCATTATCAATGGGCGCAGGGTATAAACAAAAATGCAGTTGGCAAATGCGATTTTCTCTCTGCTGTGGGTAAACAAATTGCGGCCAAAGAAAACTAAATGCGAAGCATATTTGAATGCAAAATATTAAGGGATAACAGGATATTATATTATACGGAAATACAGCTGTAAACTAGCAGCAGAATAATTATTTTTAATTAGCAAACTATGGCCTTGAGCGAGCGTAGCTTTACACCAGACTAAAGTTCAAGCAGAACGGCATTCAAATGTTTGTTCCAGCTCAAATACATTATCTATAAGCCTATCCTTGGCTAAGACAACTCCATATATATCCCCTGCTCAGTTTGCTATCTCCTGCTGGCAACCTTATTTGTGCACAATGGCAGGTGGGACTGGCCTGGAGCCTGTAATCGTTTTTCAGGCCCTCTAACTGTCTCGTTTTACGGCCAATTTCACAGAGCGCAGCCAGCAGAAGCTCACGCTCGGCCCACACAAATGACGTGCAATTTATTACTTTAATTAAATTGTAGACGTTGTTGGCCCTCGCGTTGCATTTTCATTGTGATTTTTCTGCACGCTGCACGACTTTGCTTGAAGCTCTATACCGCCGGGGGGCGGCTCAAGCGGTACCTGAGGAACGAGCTGGGCTGGCATCGAGCAGCTGTTTCCTGTTCGTGTTATTATTCGTCGTGGCCTTAGACCATAAACTGTATGCTCGGTCGTGCATGCACCTTAATGACAGTCTTAAATAAATAAGCAGCTGCCACAGCAGGCAGCAGGCAGCAGGCATCAGGCATCGGGCTAAATGGCCATGTTTTAGTCCAGCTCAGACAAGGCTGCCTGCTGCCTGCTGGCTGGCTTACACGACAAGTTGCGTGGTAATGCCAATTGATAAATTTTGAATATTTAATTGGCCAGCCGTTTGCATTTATAATAATTCTGCCATATCACGTTCACATGCCATAAATTACATCAGCGGATGCATATTAAATTTGCATTCTGCTTAAATTTGCAACTTAAATTTAAAATGTTAATCAAAATGTATATAAAGTTTATATGGTCACGTTTCACAATATAGTATCTGATCTGTGCTGTTTTTCCGCACACGAAATTCGATTATAATGACTCACGCCCAACTTGCGGGCAAATATTGGCACAGCGACGGCGGCAATAACAATCCAACAATAATAGCAAACTGTCGATGAAGCAACTATTGATTGCATTCGTGCCAGAAGGTTCATGAGGGCTGCAATGGGGCATAGAGTTGATAAACAACAACAGCAACAACTGAACTTGGCAGCACTTTCACAGCTCTAATCCAAAAAGCCCGCCCATAAATTAGCCGAAACTCGGGAAAGTATGACAAGTTGCGCCCATAAATATTGAGCTGGGTTCTGATAAAATTACGGGCATTAATATATTTATATATAGACAGGCGAGTGGCCGTTAATGAAATTGCATTAATGTCAACGAGGTGTGATAAAGCTGCGTGCTTTATATATACACATATATATAGGGAAAAACTGTTGCCCCATGATTGCAGCTTGGCCACGTTGCCCCCTAAGTGAATCTTTATGGCTTGAAGTTTTACTCTCCGTTTTGTTTATGTTCTTGTTCTTCGCTTTGCTTTAGGTAATTGAGCGACGGGCACTTAAATAGCTCTGCTGGGATTAAATCAAAACTTGCTGGGGCGAGGGTACGTAATATCACAAATGAGAAGTGTTTAAAAATGAATAAATAATATATATTGCATGAAGGTGTTACTGCATTGATTTCATATTGCTATATCTATTTGATTTGGACAACTGGGAGACAAATAAAAGACGGGGCGTCATTTATAGATGTGTGATAGTTGAATAATGAGTAAAATCAACTAGGGATAACTGGGGATTATTGTGGATAACATGAGGTAACTGAGGAAAGCTGGGGATAACTAGGGATAAGTGGAAATAGCTGAGGATAATATTGGGGACAGCTCGGGATAACTGTGGATAACTAGGGCTAGCTGGGGATAAGTGGAAATTATCTTAGGATAACTGGGGATAACTGAGAATACCTGAGAATAACTACGAAATAGCTATGGATATATAGAAACAGCTAGGGATAACTGTGGCTAGTTGGGGATAGTTGTGGATAACTTAAGTAATTATATAAAGAAGAAAATACAAATTTATGGAAATAAGGTTATGTTATCCGCAGCCAGATTTGCTTACAAATTAAATTTGCGAGCACCTCTTAAGCTTCCCCCGTTGTTACCGCTCAGCATTTGCATTAAATGTTAGCTATTACATAATAGACATATAAACAACTGAATAAAGCGCCAACAATTAAGCAGCTTATCATCCGTGACACATAAAAGGCTGAGCACAGCGGGTGCCTCGCCGGCCAAAAAGCGACCCAAAGAGACAATCAATAGAATTTATGTGGAGTAATTTGTACATAAGCAGACGCACTTTATTGCCCAGGCGGGTCAGCTTATATTAAACGCACTCGTTTAATAGATAAGGCGTAAACCCACACCCACGAGTCAAAGCATAAATTTATCCATAAATTATTTATCCATTTTATCGTTGGGCATCAAAAAGTCAACAACTCTTAAACTGCAAGATTAACATAATTAAATCCATAAAAAGCCTAATAAGATAAGACTTTATTTAGCTGCAGCTGTTGATATTTTTCAATTCACTGAACTCAGTTAATCACACGCTGCAATTGAAGTTTTTATCTTGTGCAATTGTTCATTAAACATTTACATAATTGGCAATAAAATACAACGAGGGGCATGTAGACATGAATTATAGATAGTATATCAATAATGTATGAGGAATATACAAAATTTGTAGTTTAATAAATAATAAATAAATCAGCATGGGACGATATTGTTTTCGTATTGCGCTTAACTAGCAAATATCCTGCAGTTTAAGTTCTATTCATTTAGAAGTACAAGAGGCTGTAGAGTTATTTATTGAAATTTTTTAAAGAATTTAAATTTGATACAGAAATATGCAATATAATAGCAGAGGATAACTAGGAATAACTGTGGATAACTGTGGATAGCTGGGGATAACAACGGATAACATGCGGATAACTGGGGATAGCTGGAGATAACTGTAGATAACTGTAGATAGCCGAGAATAACTGGGTTTAGCTGGGGATAACTCGGTTTAACTGGAGATAACTGGGGATAACTGTGGATAACTGGGGTTAGCTGGGGATAACTAGGGATAACTAGTAACTAGCAATTGCTGGTTGTAGTTGAAGCTGCATTGATTTAGAAGTATCAGAAATAAAGATATAAAGAAATTAAAGCTTAAATTCAAAATCATAAAAATATATAAATATCCAAATATCTAAAATTATATTCCTAGCCTATTTAAAATATCTTTTGCATATATTTATAATATTATATAAAAATAAAACTACATATTAAATTCTCTCTTTCATATGCAAAACACGTAAACGAAGTCTGGCAAAAGTTATATCTCTGCAAAAGCAGATAATTTGTTTCTCGCTTTCAGAGTATCAAAAAAAAAAAAAGAAGGAAAACACGCAGAACTGTGCAGACAATCAATTTCAATTAGGCAGCAAGTTGAGCGCTTAATTCGACAGTCAACACTCGATCGATGCGCTGATTGACAGGCTGTGTAAACTTTCGACAGCTGCTCGAAACTGGCTGCCCGTTGGCATTTAAATGCGCATACGCTCCGTACGCCAGCTGGAAGGACTGCCTGACTGCCTGCCACTCAGTCAGCCAGTCAGCGAGTCAGTCATAGAAGTTGCGAAAAGCAAACAAATGCCAAACTATTTGATATGCAGTGCGCATGGCTTTTTTTTTGTGAAATTATGAAGATGCCTCGGCGTGGAGAAGCCTAATGGGCCAGGGTCACGTTGGTCACGTGCCAGGCCAAAGAAATCCATTTGTTGACAAAATTTGATTACGTGTTGGGCCGCTAAGCCCCAGAAATTTGCTTAGCAAATGGCGAGACTGTGAGGGTTTCTGGCGAAAAGTTTTCATTTATTTCACTTGTTTAACAGGAAATTTCATTTAATTTATTTTCGAACTGCAATTGCGTTGTCTAATTAAGGCCTTATTGATTCTGTTAACTGTTTGCCCATTGCCCACGCAAATTTAAATTTATTTTACAATTTTAAACAACTTTAACTACTTCAGCATGCGCAAAGCTGTTGGCTGCGAAGCGAGAGTAACTTTTTCCACTTCCTTGACCGTCCATTACAACATTTCCGGTCTATTTATGAACTCGACAGTAACAGCGAAGCAACAACAACGAATGCTAGCACATATTTATTATTAAAATGTTGTTGCTCAAACCTCGCACGGACAAAGTTTGCTACCAAATTAAAAATGCCCACAAGCAACGGGCAACGGCAATGGGCAGTGGGCAGTGGGCAGTGGGCAGTGGGCAGTGGGCAGTGGGCAGTGGGCAGTGGGCAGTGGGCAGCGGGCAGCGGGCGCACAAAAGTTGCCCAAAAAGAATATTTCTACAATTTATTTCCATTTTCTGTGCTTATTTTCTACTTTTTTTGTACTTTTTTAAACAACACGCGCTCGACCTTAGCCAAACTATGCGGCCAAAAAAGCGCTCAAAACTTCTGTGGAAAAGGAAATAACACATAAAAGGCTTTAAGGCATGGCCGAATAGCAGATACTGCGTAAACTTGCAAAAACTTGAAATAATATATTAAAATGATTGAAATATACTAAATTAAAAAAATATAATAAAATTAATATTTTTTTATAAATAAAATAATAAATATATATTAAAGAAATAATTAAATAAATTTAATATATTATAAATAAAATAATAATAAATAAATTATTACTGAAAATAAATAATAAATAAATAAATAATAGTTAAAATAAAAAGTATATTAAATAAAATAATATTATTACAAATTCAAAACAACTAAAAATTATTTAAAAATATATAAAGACTATTTTTTAAAATTAATAATATAAACTAAAATAAATGGTATATTATATTTAAAAATAAGAGTAACTAAAGAGAAATAAAATAATTCTCTTAAATATTTTAAAACTATTGAGGAAAATTAACTCACATTTTATTTAATTTTTCTGCATTTTTTATCCATATCATAAATAATTATTCTCCATTAAATAGACTTGCTTAAGCAACGCCTCCAGCATACCTTTGCTCTCTTTCATAAAAGGGTACACACAAAAAACTGGCAAACAAATGGAAAAAACACTTCTGCTGCTGCTGCTGCTGCTGCTGTTATTAGTAAAGAATATACTCAAATGCAAAGAGGGAAGTGGTTACGGTTAGGACTGCTGCTGCTGCTGCTGCTGCTGCTGCTGCTGGAGCAAGTGCCATTTGTGCTCCTCGAGCTGTTGTGCTTTGGTTGTTGGCGCGTTAAGGACAATTGAAATTGAAACTTATTATGCCGATGACACCAGCAGGGCCACATAAAAAGCAAAGTGCACTGCGCTTCAGCGCTGCTCGAAAGGCCAAAGTTCAACGGCAAACGCGCGCCAGCCATGCCAAAATGCAATTTGCTGGCCAGTTCTCATATTTCCGTAATGTTTATGGAATTCCACGAGCAAATTGCAATTGAAGCCGTTCGGCGGCCCGCAACGAAACGGCGCACCACCTGTTCCAACACAAACAGCAGCATTTCAGAAATTCCCAGTTACAGAAATCTAATTTAATTTATGTGTGAAAGCTGGCAGTTAAAAAGAAATGGTTCTGTGAGTTCTATTAAGGTATTATTTAGAGATACTTTTAAGCTATTTTTTCTGGAAATTTTATAATATATATTTGATTTTTTTTCTTTGTAATTGGAAAATTATATGCGAAACTTCATTTTATTTTATTTTTTATTTAATTATTTTAAACGTTGAACTAGATGAATAAAAATCAATTTATTAAAATTAATATTCAACAAATTCTGTATTTACAAATATTTTCTAAAAATTGTTTATAATTGTGGGTTTAGAAATTTTTAAAAACATGGTCTTAATATTTTTAACAAAATTGAAAAAAAAAATTGTATGCTGAAGCTTTTCATTAAGGTTTTATTTTAAAAGACTTCAGCTTAAAAAATATAAATATTAAATTAATAATAAAAATCAGGGTATACAAAAATGTAGAAAATATTTATAAATCTAGAATTTGTTGTACAGTAAATAATATTAATTTATTTAAAGTTTTTTTTATTTATTTTTAATATTTTAATATATTTTTTTTACATATTTTATTTATCTATGCACAATTAAGATGCAAATATTAGATATAATTACTGTACATAATTTAGATTTATAAAAGTTTCAGATTTACTGTATTTTAAAAATATTAAATAAATGTACAAAGTATTTTAGCTACTGAAAAAGTTCTAAAGTTCATAAATTCATTTAAAATTAATCTCCAACATATTTAAAACTTCCCATTTGTATTACATATATTTAAATTAACCTAAAGATTCAATGTAAAATGTCGCAATTGAAATGAGTTTAGCTGCTACCTGTCGCACCTGTTGATACACAAACTCATTGTGCCAGCTGAAATGGCTTCTCATTACGCAATGAGGGCAAACAGGAAAGAAAGAGAAGCGAAATTAATTTAACGCTGACATGCGAAAATTTAATTTTCACATCGTATAAAACTTACGACACGTCACGCTTGCATTGAAAATATTTGCTTCTTCTTCTTCTTCATTCTCGCTTTGTCGGTTGCTTTTCATTTTCATTGCGCGCTGTAGAACAGTTTCCGTGGACTCTTTGTTCTTGTGGCCATTACAGGAAAGGCGCTTGTGCGTAAGCACTCCGTTATTGTTGCTGTTGTTGTTGCTCTTTATAATAGTTGTTGCTTAGCATTATTGTTGCCCGATGACCAAGTTTATATTTATTGTGGTAATTTATACCAAAACTTACAACACGCGCACAGTTTTCCATTACACATTGTTTTATATCGTCAGTGGGAGGTGGGAGGTGGGAGTGTGCGTGTTCTTGTTCTGTGTGATTTAATACAGCTGCACACGTGCTTATACCCACAGGTAAATGTGTCTAAATTCATCAAAATGTGGCTTCAAAGTGGGCGTGCGCACATTAGAACTCCCAAACTGAGGTCATTAAATCAAAGCTGAATAACAAAATGGTGACAAGTGGCAGCAATTGTGATTGGCTGGTTAAGAGAGTGGAAGGTGGGGCTAGAGCAGGTAGAAGAGCTGCACGATTATAAAGCTAAGATAGGAGAGAACTCCTTGCCCATACAAGATTATCAAGAAAAGATAGAGAAGGCTCTATTATTAACTCCTCTTCTTACCCATTTCTTGACTATACTTGAGTCTTTTCTTGTTATATTTATATCAATTATAAATTATAATATATATAATACTTCTTATATACTTATATATAATACTTCTACTTGTTTTATCTTCAATCTCTCAATCCTATTCAGTTAGCAAAGTTTACTTAAAATTTATTCTCAACTAGTTAACTTATTGTTCTCTAAACTAAACACAAATTGCTTACAAATACGTCATTGAAACGGTCGCCAAATGGGATTATCCACAACTATATACTATATACATACTTATTTGCCTTCTTCTAGCAAACAGCGTAAGTAGCCCAAGTGGCCGCTAAGCTTGATCTTGAGCCGAGCTGAGTTCTAATCCCCAACTTTTGCTACATTTGAATTCAGTTTGCTGTCGTACATGTTCTATGGCTTGACCAGGCACTCAATTAGGCGAGAACACAGAATTGAATTAACTCGACGCTGTTTGCTCTATGCCCAAAAGAGTCATATCAAAAGTGGCTCCCATCGTTCCACTAAGGCTGAGCGCCACTGGGCCGAGATGTGGGCCAAGGCAAACATTGAAATGTAAACAAACGTGGGCAGGCCGTAAAGAGCGGAACTAGTCTCAAGTGTCGCTTTGTTGGGGCATGCCACAACAATGGAAATGAAAGAACAACAGCTCATCAATAGCCCAAGACAATAACAACATCAAAATGGAATAGAGTGTGGGATGAGGGCAAGTGCACGACTAAGACATACCCAGCACTCGAAAGGAGTGAAAAGGCAACAAATAGGAGATCAGCTAGATGGCCCAACAGATAGCAGAGTTTGTTAGGCAACAGCTTGCCAAACTGATATACCCTAGCTAGTAAGGGTATCGCTCAAGAGTACTTGACTAACAGCTACTCGTGGCAAAAACTAATATGTCATACAAGCACTAGCTAGCCTAAGCCCAAACGACGTCATTTAAGTTATTTACCTAGGCCCAGAGTCAAGCCAAAATGCCCCTTTGCTGCGCTCGCTGCAGGGTATAATAATAAAAGCGAGCCACTTGGCGGGCGTAAAGCGGCAACGCTTTATTATCGCCAACTAACTAACTAGACGGGCGTTGAAGTGAAGTGGGTGTTCACACAGAGAGAGAGAGAGACAGAGAGAAAGAGAGAGAGAGAGAGAGAGAGACAGAGACGGAGAGAGCATTATATTTTGATGACTTAAAAATGTGGCAATGGGAAAATGCTTGCCAGCAGCGTCAACTAATTTCCGCGCAACGCCACAAAGTGGGCAGCATTAAGTGGCGGGCACTAAAACTGGCAGCTTTTTGATTACGAACTCTGCGCACAGTCCAAACTAATCTCACACGCATCTGTATTTGTATTTATAATGTATGTGTATATTTGTTGCCGTTGCAAAGTCAACACCCAGCGCTGCTGCTGCCACTCGGCGTGTTTGCCAACTGTTTGTCGTTGCCAGCGACATTTTGTGCAAATATTTTGCAACTATGCGGAGCACACAACTCGCCAAATTCAATTCGTCCAACTGAGTTTGATTTTACACTTTTGGCATTCCTTTTAGCAGGAGAACGTGGCATTTGCAACACTTTCCAGTTGAGTGAAAGGGCAGCCTTTCAGCTATATGTCAAGAGAGAATATCCATTAGATATATATGATATCTTTTAGAGACTGAAAATATCTTGTAGATACAGAAACTATCTTTTGAAAGAATGTAGATTAATTCCAGTTTATCATCTTACTCGAATATATTTTATAAATGTTTTTAAAGGCCCCAAAATAAAATAAAACAAGTAAGAACGTTGCCGTCGGCTGTTACTGACTGCAAAATACTCATTCACGTCCTAGGACCCAGTTCCAAAACAGTGCAAGTTATGCATTTTACGATTTGCCACGCCCCTAATTGTACTCAAATTCTATTTTATTTTTTTCTACACTCACTTTCGTGAATTAGTAAATTAAGTTTGAAAATTCAGAATTATGGTTATTTTTTGTTAATGTTATTTATTTTATATTAATGCAAAAATAATAAAAAATAGCGAAAACCCCACAAATTTTTTTATTTTTTTATTTTTATATTAAAAGAATATATTTCTTTAAATTTTTATTTTAAAAACGATTTTGTTCAATATATTTATTGTATTTTACGGGCCTAAATTATGAAATAAAATTGATTTAAAATGCAAAATCTAAAAGATTTTTGTTCATATTATTTATTTTATAACAAAATATATAACATTATATGTAATATATATTTTTTTTATATATATATGATTTTTTTTAAATTAATTTTCAATATATTTATTGTATTTTATGGTCCTAAAAAATTAAATATAGAAAAAAAACATGCCCTGATTGCCCATTTTGCAATGGGCTCAGGGTATAACAATTTAAAATGTAAAATTTAACACATTTTTGGGTCTGTTGTTTATTTTACATTAATGTAAATATGTAAGAAAAAAAATTAAAAGTAAAACTGTAAATATATTTGATTGTTTATTTGAGCTGCTTGGCAAATACGTTAATTTGCTCTCTCAACATTTCACGACTAACATGACCAAATATTTATGCGATATTATTTATTTTATTATTTTATTTTCATTTAAAGGCCTAATAAAAAATCTTTAAACAAAAAACAATTTATTGGAATTTAAAGTATTTAATATTGATATTCCAACTATATGCATTAGTTTAACAATTGAAGTTCGCCTGAAGAGGTTTGCAATATTCTCGATTTATCAAATTTTCAGCTTCGAAACATTTGAATAAATGTCATAATTGATTTCTGATCCGCATAAAGTACGCCGGAGTAATTGCAATTTCTTTGAAGCCAGCTCGTTGCCCTGGAGATTTTGAGTTGCGTTTGGGAAATGCTAGCAAATTGATTTCGTGTGCGAAATTACAGTTTTCATTTTATTTGCATTTCATGTTTGCGCAATTAAATATTAAAATCAATTAAAGCCCTTGAGCTAGTCCGCCATTCCATCTCGGGCAGCTCTGTGCGCACTGCAACAATTTTTGTGAGCTCCGCCCCGTGGGCCACGGGCGCTCAGGTTTGTTTGCCGTATAATGAGAAAATGCAGCTTGCAGCTGTGTTTCAAATTTAAATGAAAACACAAACAAGGACAACAAAATTTGTTTGCACAGCACTTTGGGGCGTGCCGGCGTGTCGAGTGCGGGTCTTAAAGCCGCTGAGCAAAGGATTTGCCATAAAAGAATTTCAAATAAGGCAGCTCACATGGACTAAAGCTGCAAATTTCATTCTAAACATGATTTATGTTTATAGTTTAGTTTTTAGTTATTTGGAGCACATATATACACTAAATGCAAACATTTCTTTAAGTTTCCTCGAACCACATCATCATCTACACAGCATCCTTAGTCGAGCAGCTTCATCAATTTATTGCGCCACTTTAATGTGAGCATTTTGTTAGCCACTTGAAAGCCAATTGTGGCGCATTCCACCAAATTCTTTCCAATTAAGGCAACACACTGAATATCCCCCACCCCAAGCCTTAGCATAAATCACTGTCTAAGCATAACCATAAACATGGGCACGCTTCTAGCCAGCTGCTTGCCCCGCCCATAGTTTCTGTTTGTATTTTTATGAATTGTTATGTGCTGTTTGTTGCTCCACGAATTTGTAGTTACAAAAGTCAAACTGACACAGAACAAAATATAATAAAGAAAACAACTTGAAGTGGCGCTGCCGAGCTGGCCGGGCTCAGCGCCCCAAGTTTATGGACAGCGGCATGCGCCAAATTTGTGGCCCCACAAATGCTGGGTGAATAAACTGAAGTGTAGCGATGGGCGAGGGTATGGGCCAGGGATACCCTGTAGTTTGACTTGGGGAAGGAATTCATTAGTTCCTAGATATTGTATCTCAACTGCTTTCAGCTGCATTATATATATCTTTCTATATATATCACGCTCTATAAATTTCCTCTCAACATCAATAATTACAGCTGTAAGCAGCACTCGCTAAGCGCTCAGCATGCCCAGGCAGCTATAACGCTGCTTAAAGGGCACGCGAGCAAACACACACACACACACACACACTGTGAAAATATGTGCAAAGCATTTGCCTTTGGCTCCTTTGGCATTGCTGAGCCGGCTCATTTAAAAAACGAATAATAAAAAGGGATTTACAGTTATGGGCGCAAACATGCCGTAAAGCAAATAAATGGCAGCCAGAGAAAATGCAAGAGAATTTGCCAAAACACCTGGAAAATAGTTGGGCGAGAGCAAGGGCAGAGGCAGAGGTAGAAGCAGAGGTAGAAGCAGGGGCAAAGGTAGAAGCAAAGGCAAAGGCAAAGGCAAAGGCAAAGGCAAAGGCAAAGGCAAAGGCAAAGGCAAAGGCAAAGGCAAAGGCAAAGGCAAAGGCAAAGGCAAAGGCAGAGAGAAAGGCAGAGCCAGAGGTAGAGGCAAAGGCAGTGCAGGCAAAGCCAGAGAGTAGGCAACCAAAACCTGCTCAGGCAGGTGTCGCTAGGTGCGTGACCCTATCCAATAGCAACGACAATTCCAATCCAATTAAAGTAAAAGCTGCAGCCACAAGAGTTCGCTTGCGATTGGGCAATAGTAGTAGTAGAACGCCTCGAAAGATCCATTTAATTAGACACTTGGCGGCTAGCAGGACAACAGGATAACAGAATGAACTTGTCGAGGGCGCAGTTGACAAAGGCCAGCATTGTCGCATTGTCGCATTGTCGCATTGTGGGCGCTGTGAAGAGTTGTCAGGACATGCAACAATGACGACATTGACTGATGGAAACGAATGGATGAGGGCTGGGAAAATGGCCAACGAGTTACCCTATAACAAACCCTAATCAAAGCTGAATGCCAGCTCAAAGGGTATTTCGTGTGCGGCTTGTGCCCAATTTGGCTGCCCTCGCCACATATTGAGTTTATTTGAATTGCCACCTTATCGAAATGGGGCCGAGCCGCTGGAGCATTATCAACGCTTGCATCGACGTCAGAGCACATTAAAATTGCAAGCAGCATGGCCGAGTGGGGCGTTGGCTGGGCTGCCTTCAGTCCTTCAGCGTGCGACACACGCCGACAAGGGCCACATAAGTACGTAAGACTTTCAATCAGAGTGCATTGAAACGGAAATTCTGCGCTGCAGCGCAGAAAGGAAGGAAATACATGCTCGAGGGCGTGCCTGACAGAGTGACGGACGGACTGACGAAGTGACGGAGTGACTGCTGATGGACTCGCTGATAGCCTGATGGACTAGACAAGCAGTCGCCGTCGCCGTCGCCGTCGCCTTGCAACTAACTGTATCGAATAGCATTCAATGCAAGCCTCGAGAGCTGCTTAAAGGCAGTTTATAGTTGCCAGCTACGTTACTTGGCACGTTTCAGGTATACCCTGTAGGTAGCTATGTGAAGGGGTATATTGATGGGCAAGAGATGGAGCTGAGAGAAGAAGCTGTGTTAGTTTTATGTAGTTATATTGTGACAGAGAAACCAATTTAAGTTTTTAATGTCCTTATAAAAGGATTTATCATTTATCCATTTATCCGTAAATCTTAACAAATTGTTCGGCAGTTGAATGACTTAGCTGATATCTACTCATAGACTATATATAGCTGGATTTTTCTTATTCTTTGTTTCACTCCTTAAGACTTTAACACGATTATTATTTACATTTTAAATAATAGGGTATCTAATCCTAGTTTTTTATTAAAATTTTCAAGCTTCAATTATTTAATTTATAAAAAAATTTAAATTTAAAATTTCACTTAATAAATTTAATTGTATTTTTTAAAAATATATTTAACTTTTACTAAATAAATTCATTTGTATAATTGGTATAACCGCGATTGCTGGCACCAATTTTATCTATACTCTTTAATATAACTATATCTAAATTTCTTTAATTTATAATACTAATTACTGCGGCTATTAAATATTTTATTAATTTTTAAAATTAATAAAATTTCACACAAAAATTTACATATATAAGCCATATATATAAGCCAAACAACTTTACAGGGTATCCATTGGGCAAACCCTCTCAAATTACATCATATAACAAGGCTCCCACATGCTGCCGGCATGGACTTTGCCGCTGACTTTGCATGCTCTGAACTTTGCCAATATATTGAAGTATTAAAGTTGCTCCATTGTTGGGCATTATTATGAGATATGAACGATGTTAGCTCTAAGCGGATTTCGCTGGCTTCGCTGCAGCAGCAAATGCAATTGAGTCGAAAGATAAGCAAAGCAAGCTGGGAAATATGCTAATATCCTGCCGATAAGTAAATTATCGAAAATGCCGCTTAGCATCTCCTCCTCACAGCTGACAGCGCTGGGCGATGTTTGCTTAGATACACAAAGGGAAATCGTGAAACCAAAAACAAATAATTTACGCGCCGATAAACTTGAAATTTCGATTTCAATTTCCTGGCTGACTGAATTAATGCGGCGCTGTCGCTGCGGCTGAATATCAAAGCGCACGGCTTACTCGCACTCGCCCTGCCAAGGAATCGGCCGTAATGACCGAAAATCCGTAACAGAAATAAATTTGATTTTATTGACAGCGAGTCAGCCAGACAATGGGCCGGCGAAGGAAATTACATTTAGGCCGGGCATTGTTAGCGGCAGGAATGAATTATGATGTGCCCCAAATGAAGGGGTTCGCCCCCCCTCCCCAAGCAGCAGGTGCGCCGGCCAGTTCGTCAGTGCGCCGTATAAATCTTGAAGCCTCGATTAGGGCTCGTTAAAGGTTTACGTGCGTCGTGCGCCCTGCTTCGTGGCATTGTTTATTAAATATTAAGGTAATTTGTAGATTTACACGATTTCCGGCCAAAGTGGGTCGTATTTATGGGCATGCCTGAAATAATTCCACACCGAACTGAGTAATTTATTAGCCTCGTGTTTCAATATTTAATTGAATACGCTGTCGCAGCATAGATAAATGGCCATCCTCGCCACACTGTGTCCTGGGTCAAGAGCACGCCAGCTGCCTGTGCCTGTGCCTGTGCACTTGGGCAATGGAACTCTGTGACATTTGCTGTTTTATTAATAGCCCTACGCAATTAGGCCCTAAATAAACAAAGTTCCCTAACAAGCGGGGGAACAGGCATTAAGTTATTCAAGCATTCAGTTGAGAGCTAGTATTATAGTTGAGCCTAGAACTTGTAGATAGATATAACTACAAATTAAACTGTAAATATGAAACTCTATTTTATATATAGATATTATAATTTTATACGATATATATAGATACTATACTTGTATACTGCTTATGCAGATCTGACTATAAATTAATTATTTTGTTGTCTCATCAAGCTAGTTCTCTGTCAACTGCTGGCCCTTTGCTCTCGCACCTGAGCCAACTTTGGCCCACTTTCTACAAGAGCAAAGGCAAGCCTTGCCCAAGTTCCTTTGCTCTTCTGCTAGTCATTCTAATATAACTTTTAACTTAATTGTCACAGCTTGAAATTCGATCGTTCAACTTGTGATTGCGAGCTGATGTAAGGTGCAAAAATGTTGGCTATAGTTGTTAGACCACATTAAACAGTTATTTATTAGCCAGTTGAGGCTAACTTTGATTTTAGCTGGAAAACAGTTCAACTTCTTCTGAAATAAGATATAGCTAGCTGGTATCTTCATGGATACAGACTTGAGTCTGAGCTTGAGCCTGAGTAGGCTACTATCAGGCTCTACTAACTTGGCCTATTAAGACCTAAACTAAAAGCAGACTGGCCCTGTCTCTACAGGCTTTTTAAGCTCATTTTATAAACCATAAGTAGAGGTATTCATATTCATATTCATATTCATCTTCATATTCATATTCATCTTCATATTCATCTTCATATTCATATTCATATTCATATTCATATTCATATTCATATTCATATTCATCTTCATATTCATATTCATATTCATATTCATATTCATATTCATATTCAAATTTAAATTAATTAAATTCATATTCATATAAATATAAATATTCATATATTTACATTCTGATATTAAGATAAGATATTAATATTAATTTTCATATATTTATATTATAATATTCATATTCATATTCAACATAAAATTAATTTTCATATTTATAGTCAAATTGATATTGATATTAATATGAATACGAATATATGAATATGAACATGAATATGAAATTCAATATATTCATATTCATGTTCATATTCATATATTCATGTTCATATTCATATTTATATTCAAATATTTATATTAATACATTCATATTCATATGCTTTGTATTCACATATTCATGTTTATATATATATTAATATCTTATCTTAATATCATAATGTAAATATATAAATATATATGAATATATGTTCATATAATATTTTTGAATTCATATTCATATCAATATATTTATATTAATGCATTCTTATTCATATGCTTATATTAATATATATATTTATATTTTTATTTTTATTTATATTCATATATTTCTATAAATATTTTCTTATTCATATGCTTATATTATATTCGTTTCCATATATTTTTATTCATATTCATATTCATATATTTCTAAATATATTCATACTCAAATCTTTATATACACAAATTTATATCTGAGGCACGCTCATCATTCTCTCAAATCACAAGAAATCAAAATTTTCAGCTCGAGGCGCTCGCCGGAGCAGAGTAAAGCAGCTGCAAAGCCCCAGCTTAAACACATAAATATTAAATAAATATGTTCCAATTAATTTTCTGTCAAATATCCACAAAGTAAGCCCTCGGAAAACTCTCTGATATACCTCTTAAGCACACAGTTTCATGAGCTGCAGCACACTCAATGCTTCACCAACTATTTCCATCGAATAACTAGTTCACACCAATTCCAACACTCAAAGTATGTCGAGGTGAGCCCGCGCTGCATGCTTTATTATAAGATTAACACCTGTCGTAACTGTCTAATAAATGCAATTATCAAAACTCAACTCGCAGGTGAAAACTTGTAATTTTTGGTAGTTCGAGCGCGTTTGTGGGCGAGAGTGAAAGTGAAAGTGAAAGTGAAAGTGAATTCACCTTCAGGGCATATGAATGCAGCGAGTAACTTGACTACAATGACCTACAATTCGACTTGAAGAGACTATAATGCAGCTCACACACACACACACATACACTCTGGCCGCGCTTCATAAAGTTTGCTTAGCTCGCGCCTCAGCTGGCAGCCAAGTTAGTTGGGCACTTTGATGTGCAACCGCGAGCCATGACAAGGCTAAGCGAGGACGTACTCAAAAGCCGCAGATATACAGTTGCCAGTCTCTGCCTGTGTGTGTGTGTGGGGGGTGTAGCTGCCAGCTAAGCGTTAGATATGCAAAGTCAAACACACCTATGTAAGCGGCCAGAGGCGCTGGGCTCAACTTGTTGGCCCACACGGCGTATGTGCAATGTGTGCACTGCTGCTCGACAGCGCTGGGCCTGTGGGGATGGGTGGTAATATGGGGGGGTAATAGGCACCGAACTAAGGCAATTTTGCATGTTGATTGACCAAATGAACAGACGAAGGTGAGCGACTAACTGTTTACTCTCTGCGTAATTATGACTGTACCATGAGCTGAGCACAGGTGTGGGCGCGTGCTGCTCTGAAAAATGGCCAACCACAAGATGTTTCATGTTGACACGATGCGACAGGCTTGTGTAGCATTTTTTTTTCACTCTCTGCAAAAAACATGCGTTGGGGTTAGGATTTGTGTGACAGCCAAGCCACAGCCAAAATATGCACATAAGTATGCAATATATTATATAAACAGATACATATACATAGATACACTCACCCACATGTATTTGTGCATTTGCTGGAATTATACGCTTCAAATTGAATTATATCAACGACAAAAGTCAAAGCCACAGAGTCAGAGGCAAAGTTTTGGTCCGAATCATTGAATGCGACAGAGACACGTAGCCAATTTGTTATCTGTCTCTATATATATGTGTGTATGTGTGTGTGAGTGTGTGAGTGTGAGAGTGTGTGTGTGTGCTGGCCAATTTAAAGGCTTCTGCTGGCTGCTTGACATTTGTATACAGCCAATTGGAAATACAGTCAGCACAGAGTGTGTTTAGCTCTTGGAGCGCCTGACTGATTTCTTTTGTGGAATTGATAACTCGTAGGGAAAATGTTTCTGTGCTGGATTTGGAATGCCTTTGCTTTAGCTTTGGCTTTGGCTTAGGTTGCCAAGCATTTATGGTTGGTATTTTTAAGCAAGTTAAAGTCGTGTTAAGGGCCGCAGGGCTAACAGAAATTTGGCAGCGGATTTGTAGCTTTTATTTATATTTTTTTTAGATATTTTTTGATACTTTTTTATATATTTTATTTATATTTTTTAGATATTTTTATATATTCTTTTAATATATTTTTTATATTTTTTATTTTAGATATTTTTATATATATATTTTTTATATATTTTTGTATATGTTTTTAATATATTTTTTATATTTTTGTATATATTTGTGTATATATATATTTTTTATATTTTTATATTTTTTTTTTTATATTTTTATATTTTTTTTTATATATTTTTTGGTTTTTTTTTTTATATATTTTTAATATATTTTTTTTATATATTTTTGTATATATATTTTATATATATTTATATAGATACATGTCACGAACCACTTCGGTGGCTTATGTCAAGGCGGCTGCTGTGTCATCGCAGCTAGTCTGAATTTGCTAAGATTTGTATTCAATGAAATGACAATAATTATGTGGCGTTTTCCTTAACTTGACTTGGCTTGGGAAACTAGTGAAATTAGGTGCAGGTCATGCTGGGCGGCAGATGAAGTCAGAGAGGCATATCCCAAGACTTCTTCATAAAAGCAGAATCTCTTTTGGCCAACATTCATTATAATTCTCTTCAGTCACATGCGCGCATTAGCACATACCTATGCTGACCCTAACGGCACTTTAACAACTCACTTAAGAACTAAAACTTGCTGCTGCTGCAGTAACGCCCCCAACAGCAGCAGGGCGACTTACGCAATAACAAAGCCAATTCAGAGCGTGGGCCATAAACATTTTTGGGCAAACCGCAGCTGCAACGCCCCCAGCAAGTGGCCACGTGCTGCGCGCTTGGCCTTGTATTCCCCCCGTCAGGCAGCGTTAGACAATTATTCGCATATAACATGGAAGTCGTATATAAAATATATAAAATATATAAAAATATATAAAATGCCGCCCACGCCTTCGATGCGTATTGGTAATATATCATCATAATATATCATTTGTTATTATTATGTTTAATTTCGTTAAAATATTATTTAAATTTCACTCCGGAATGCTTTTTTTCCGCTGCTTATTGCCACAGCAAATTATGCGCTAAATTGTAGTTGGCAATGATTGATGGGTAAGCCAAAAGGAAATGTTCTCTCTCCCTCCCCCTCTCTCCCTCTCTCTCTCCCACTCATGTAACGCTGGCATGTTTACTTTGCGCCGAGCGCACGTAAAGCAAGTCATAAAAATATTTCAGCGCAAGAATGAAAAGTGAGTGAAAAAAAAACAGGAGAGAGAGAGAGAGAGAGAGAGTGGGGGAGAGAGAGAGAACTAACAAAACGTTGTAGGTCATGTGTCATTTTCAGAGGGCTCAGTTCCGTTCGCTCCTCACGTTGCATGTGGCTCGTGTTATTTGTTGCCACTTTGTTGGCAGCCAGCGAAAACTTTAACAAACATTTTGCAACAAACATTTTTGGTGTCGTGGCAGCCAGCGGCTGAAATTGAATATTCAATTTTTGCTTTGTCTCTTTAGGTATTTTTTACCATTCTGCGGATGCGACAAGGCGAGCCCAGCTGAATACGTGGCAAATTGTTTATGAGTTTTGGCGGCTGATGGTGGGCGTGGCGGTGGACGTCGAAGGAATTTGAAGGCGCAGATAACTTTTATAACAAAATATGCAAATTTCACAAAGCATATTTGAAAGCCCCCCAAATAAATCGAAAAGCAATGCGAGCAATATATATAAGCGGCTTATAAGTGAATATTCATTATATAGATAGAGTTATTTGAAGTTTGCAGCGAGGTTTGCCATATTTTACTGAAATTTTTGCAGGCAATTTTAGCTTTATTTTGTGGAAAATTTTATAGACTTGATAAAACCAAAGCGAAAATTAATTAATGTTCAGGAAAATTGCTAGATATAGACAAAATTCTTATAAAAATGTTAATTTGAGTAGAAAGTAATTGAATAAATATTTTTAAAATTATTTTTTTGGCATTTATATTGTATAATTTTATATTTTATATATTATGTGTTATATATTTTTTGTTATATATATTTTCTTTATTTATATATATTTTATTTATTTTTATAATTCATATATTTTATATTTTATATATTTTTATATTTTATATATTATTAGATTTTCTGTAGTTATATATATCTAAACTAAAACGAAATAGGTTCAGTTTGATATGCAACAAAATGTCTTGAAATTTAAGAAAGTATTTAAAAATTTAAAAAATCAAACAAAAATAATTTAATAAATATTTTTCAAATACTTTTTGAGAAATAAAATTTATATATATATTTATTTATATATATATTAATATATTTACATATTATTAACTCACAAAATCCTTATTGAAAGTTAATAAACTATTATTAAAATATAAATCCTTTTTGACCTGACAAAATTGAACTGAAACTCCATTAAAATGCAAGTAAAAGATATGAAAAAGAAAATATATTAGAATCAATTTTAAATCAATTTTAAATCAATTTTAATTCAATTTAATTCAATATGAAATCAAAAAGCTTAAACTGAAACTCAATTAAAATGCAAGCAAAATGCTTCGAATTGAAAGGGTATTATAAAAAGTATTAAAAAAACAATTCCAATCAAATATAATTTAATATTTCCTGGGAAACCTTTTTGACTTAGCAAAACTAAAATGAAACCTAATTAATATGCAAGTGAAAGGCTTCTAAGCTCAACTTAAAAGTTATTTTTGGTAACAAAATTGCCAAAAGACAAGCGGAAATTTCAGTAATGCTAAAAGGTCGAACGCGGCTGGCTCAAAGAAGCCCTTTCGGTTGGCCTTTCATGGCAAACGCTTGACGCGCTTCATCGTGCCCGCAGTCCCTTTTTGACAAAACATAAAAATCCATAACAAAATGTCAACACTCAATCAGTATGAAGCCAACATAAAAATTGAACGGCTACAAAAAGTGTGGCTCGGAAATAGGTCAGCCCAGAGACAAGCATAGTTTGGCTGGAGCAGCACAACAAAGGGGAGAACTTCTAATTGCCTAGGAGTATATCGATACGGCGGATATAGAATGGAATCAAATCAAACATGCGAGCCCGTTAACGGTCGAAAGCACCAATTTTGAAGCTGTTTAGATGCAAATGGCTGCGATAAGGAGTCGAGCGGAAACCAAACTATGGCCATAGCCAGAGCCCCAACAGCACACCACAAGCCAGCAGCAGCAGCAGCAGGAGGCAGCGGGCAGCAATTGAAAGGCAGGAAAGAAAAATTATTGCAAAACCCGAGCCAGATTTTATGTTACTTTTATGTCGAACTGAGAAGAAAGCGGCGGAGGCCAAGAAGTGCGCGGGCGGCACACACACACACAGGCACACACAGTTTTTATTTATTCATGGGCGCACTGGCTGGCACGTCAGAGGCCACCAGGACACAGCTAGGATAACACGACTGGGCGTACAATTTCATAAAAAATATATATATATTTATTTGTGGACATCACAATAAAATAAGAAAATTTTGTATATTTTTTTATGGGCTGGCCACATACCTGCTGCTCGTAAAGCGGCAAAGAAATTTGAAATTTTAACATATATATTAATAAATTTAAAAATTATATTTAAATTGTAAACTTGATCCTAAAACTTAAACGTAGCTCGTACCTCGTCCGATTGGTGGCTTCGCTGCTTCAGCACTAAAGTATGCTACACTTTTTGAATTTCAAAATATACTGAGAGTCGCGCGCACTTTCGCTTTTTAGCTGCTGGACTGAACCTATCGAACCGAACACCTCGCTTGATTTGTGAAACTGGCCTCGTTTGTTCCACGGGTTTGGTTAAAAAGCGTCTCTCAACATTCGGGCGCCCCCAAACGAGTGATGTTTTTGGCCGCTGTTAACTGGCCGCATTCACTTGGAACGCCATGGAATCGAAACACTTTACACCCCAACTGAAAAAAGTAGGTCTACCGCGGCAGGCGAATCGAGTGGAGCACGTTTCTCTCACCTTGGCTGGATGCCTAACCCGCCGCAATGTGACTCAAGTTGAGCGCACCACTCGAAAGCTCTGCGCAGAGCTTTCATAATAATGGGTATTTCTTATATATTTTTGCGAATTTCCCAGTATTTGTGTAAGGGCACATTTAAAGCTCTAAATACCTGATATTTGAATTATGCTGTATATAAAGCCAATATTTACCTGCAAAGAAGAAAGTGATAGAAGAATTAGTTGGGAAACCGATAAAGGTGCATACCAAACGCAATCTATTTTAAAACGGAAATACACACATTTAAACACAGGAACAACAACAGCTTACAGAAGTAGGGAAATGCGCAGAGCGTATAACAATGTGAAGTACACAAAGAGAGAGAGAGAGAGTGGAAAAGTTGTAACAGCTTAAAGCTCTGCTGAGCTTTTGCGACAGCGTTGCCAGCTGCATGAATTGTTTGTTAATACTTAGAAAGACCGTTAGAAAAACATGCCAATTGTATTGTATGAAAAAAGTTAAGTATTTTATTTTTATAAAATATCAAAAATACTGAATACATAGAAGGAAACGTGCATATTAAGGTTAGACTACTCAATTGATAAACACTTGTTAGCAGCACTGTTTAACGCTTTACAACACTGACTATATATATACACAAAATATACATTAAGCGTGCTCTCTAGGCCAATTATATAGATATATATAGGTTGCTAGGTTGCTTTGTTTGTTTCTTGTTATTGTTTTCGTGTGGGATGCAAGCAACTGAACAACAACAACAGCAACAGCAACAACAACAACAATAACAACAAATTACCCAGCTACCAAACACACACACACCAGTTGATAGTATTGTTGTTGTGGTAAATTTGAGTGCTGGCTAAAACGAATTAACATCGAATTTAAAGTCGAGATCCAAATTTTTCAAAGGATTTCGACGGAATTTCTTGCTGCCATGATGATGATGGTGATGTGGTATTAGTATCTCCACCTCCGGCTCTTCATCTGCAGTATTATCGATAGGATTTTGTTTGTTTGTTTGGTTTTTTGTCAGATTCGGTTATAACAATTTGAATGGCATTGTTCGTTTCGATTGTTTATATTAAAAAAGAAAACACAAAGACAAATACAGAGAGAAAAAGCCATTAAAAACAATATCGTGTTTAAATATATGTAGTTATATATATATATATATCAATATATATCGATATGGGCTGTGTGTGAAATGCATGATGCCATGTAACAAGCGTAACGATTACAATATCAAAGTGAAGCTCATGAAATTTATGATCGAAATGAAGCGAACAAAGTGAAAGTTGAGACAGGATACACACATACACACACTCAAGCACACTCAAGCACACTCGAGCACACTCGCGCACCCATTTACACTCACTTAACATGTAATATGTGGCGTATGCGTAATATTCGACTCAATTTCCCACGAACACGCAGCTGCCTATTAGCATTGATTAGAGCCACGCAACGTTGTGGCAGTGCGATCCACAGTCCCTCAAAGTTCCAAATGCCTAAATAATATCCGCAAGACTTCGCGTCATAAAAGTCCTTAATCATATGAAGCCCCATAAAAGCAGACAATGGGGATATAAAAAATATGGACTGGCATATATCCTGTAGTTGGTAAGCAAATAATAAGGGCAGAAGTAGTCAGAGCCATGGATATTGAGACTGAGTTTGCTCTTTTTAAATCAGCTGACAAAACTATTTTTTCAATATTTATCTTTTGCCTGCTCATTTGAATACACCCAACTGCTCTCCCAGGTCCAGGATATTTACTATGAATACAGCCGACAAAAGGGATTTTCGAGAAACTTTTGGAGTGCGACGCGCTGCACAAAGAAATAAAAAATAATCATAATATAATAGAACCGAGATAATAAAACGAAACTACGAAACTACGAAACTCTTCAAGTCACTGCCGAGTGCCGAGCCCTCGAAAAGTTATACAATACTCCCAGTTATGGCTGTTGTTCAAGTGCAGTTGCCAGTGGCCGGAGTCAGTGCTTCAGCCGGCTGCCATTTGGCTGCCACCTGAGTGCATGGATATGTTTGCGAAACACTCAGAGTTTGCCCAACAATGCCGACAGTCACAATGCAGTGAATGTGATTTAATGAAATTTATTGGAGCTCAAGCCTTCATTTACTTGTTTTTATTTGATTTAATTGAAGTTTATATTGGGCTTGTTATTGAAGTGAAAATGATTTGTGATTAAGAAAATATTTGAATGTTTTACTTAAATAATCTGAAAAGTTGAAATGAAATTTAATTTACATAAATTAAATTTAGTAACAAATAGATATATAATTTATAGTAGAAAATTCAACTCTCTTTGGTGTTTATTTAAAATAAACTAATATTTAACTCCGGCTAAGAAGTTAAAGCTTTTGTTAGAGACTCAACCTACAAGGCCCTTAGTTTTTGCATTAAACAAATTAAAAATGGTCATAATCAATAATGAATTTTAATATATAATATAATAATGAATAATGTCTGATAAAAAAGTGAAGTTAATTATTTTCATTATTTCGACCAAAAACTAATTTTTATTAGCGTTCATTTAAAAACTGAAGATTAAACATTTTAAATGAACGCTAATAAAAATAAGAATATTATATAAGCATTAGTTTTAATTAAATAAAATGAATTATAATTATATAAAAATTAATTTTACTTAATAAAAATTAATTAATATATAATTAATAATTAATTAATATAGTTATAATTAAATAAAATTAATTATACTAAAATAAATATGTTTTCTTAACATTTTGCATAACTTATATTAAATTATAATTAACAATATAATTATTAAAATAAAATAATAATATTATTAAAATAATATATAAATAATTAAAAGTAATAATAATAATAAAATCAACCAAACTTTCATAATAGAAACTTGGCTGATTTTATTATTATTATTACTATAATATTTTCATTTACTCATTCATGAAATATTATTATTATTAGTATTTTTCATTTTGCCCTTTATTAAATATAATTTTTTAAGGCTTTAGTCAAAGTTAATATTAAATTTATTTAAATTAATTTTTTTTTAAATAATAAAGTGTCAAAAATATAAATTTTGAAATTTAATAATAATAAAAAATTCAAATAATACTCCATTTAGGATTTCTTTGCTTTTATTATAATTTTTACTATTACTTTTCTATAATCCATTCATTTAATATATTTGCACAGCCTTTAGTCAAAGTTTCCGTGAAATTTACTCAGTCGAACTTAATGTAAGCCGCAAAAGCCTTTCTGGCATGAAATAGCATTCGCAAGATCTAATTGAATCAAATGCTCGAGTTAGATTCCGGCTTATTGCTAATTTATAAGACAAAGCTCGACTCGCTCCGCTCAGCTGCTAAAATGTTGAGTATCTGCGGCTCATTGGCATGCAGCGGCTGTGCGAAGGCGGCTAAAAAACTTGGCAATTGTGGTGGCCCACTTGGTGCTAAGGCAATGCCAAGGTAAGGGCAGAGAGAGAGAGAGAGAGAGAGAGAGAGGGGGGGGGGGGTGAGAGGCAGAGAGTGCCACATTCATGCAAGCGCGTACTAAGCAAAGTCTAGCTAAAGTTTAGACGTCTGTCAGACGCTGCTGTCTATGGGCTCTGGGCTCTGGGCTTCGCCTGCCTCAACTTGTTTGCCTGGCGAGGCGCTCTGCCGCCTGGCTGGCTAAACTTTTAATCAGCATGAAAAAGTTACGTCCTGCTCGCGCAATTATTGCCAAATTTGAGCGCCAACAAAAACATAATCAAGTTAATTGCATAAGGAATGCTATGCAAAGGCTTTCAAGAGCAGCAAAACAAAAACAAAGCCAAAGAGAACCAGCGGCGCCAAGTTTATTGTGCTGCCGTCTACCATATACATATACATATATATATGTATGTATGTATGTACGTATGTATGTACACTTGTGTTGACGCTTTATGCTGCCAACTAATATGGCTTATTGTTGCTGGTGTTACTTGGCTTGTTGTAATACAATCAATTTCCGCTTTTGTTTGTCAAGAAAAGTTGCCAACGAGAAAATGTTGTGCGGCACTTTGTGTTGTTTTCGCTTTCCACTTCTTTCTTTTTATTGTCGGCCATATTTTTATGAGGCGGAAGCAACAGCTCAGCTGCCAGAGCGCCAGAGCTGTTCAAACATGACGTATACGTAATACGCTGCCCCAGAGCAAAACAATTTATATTGATTGGCTGACATCGGTGCGGATGTTCGATGTTAGGCTAAGTTAAGTACACAATTTTTAATTAAATTTTCTACCCATATATATATATAATGCGCAATATCCATTATCATCTTGGTGCCGCACAATATATTGCAATTTTATTGGCCCGACTGCTGCGGGGCATCGCTCTGAGATACGTGTGGCATTGGCTTTGTGCAATTAGCTTTTGTGTTATGTGTGTGCTTGATTAAGGCAGCAAGCGAGTATGCTAGCACACACACACACATATATATCTTTTATATATATATACTCATTCACATACATATTCAAGTAGGTCGACATAAATTTGATAGCACTCGAGACTTTGTCTCTGCTGCGTGTTTCCTGACAGAAAAAAAAAAACAGAAAAGTTTGTTGGAATAAATTATGCATTTATCATTATTAGGAGCGGGCAGGAAGCCTTGGCCTATTTATATTACTTTATTTTTAGCATCTGGCTGATACGAAAGGCCAAGCAAAAGCCCAAATGTTGTTCTATCACTTTTTTATAAGTCTGCAAAGAGTTCGGGTCAATTAAAGGGGCTTCCACTTGATGATTAATGCCCTTGCGATTTTATTTATTCAGCTCGAGTGACGCAGAGCAAATCTCTCCCGCAAAAGTTTTCTTCCAGCCCAATGACTTGACAAGAAAACAGATAAGGCTGAAGAGCAGAAAAGTATCTAGAAAAATAAATTTAAATTTTATTGCCAGTTGCTAAAGCATTTACCACAGAGAAATGCCGGAAATTCATAAGCCATTAAACACCAGAGGGAGATAAATAATCACAGGCAATTATTGCGAGCTAGGCGAATGCCTGATATGGATATGGCTGACAGGGACGTGCAAGGACATTGCTGATGTTTATTAATACACATATTTGCCGCAAGTGACAAATGCTCGAGATGCCAGACAAACCCAGCGAAAGGAACGAAAAATTGAAAGAAAAGAAAAATACTTCGACTCGGCTGATTGACATCATAAATAATATTGGGCCCATCCGATGGCTTCATAATAAATTCATAACCAGCAGTCGGCGAATGGCAGACATTTTTATCGATGTCGAAGTTTTGTCTTTCAATTTCAATCTCATATATAGAACGTATGAAAAGGGCCAGCAGCAAGGCGAAGCTATTTTTAGAGCAGCCAAAGATGTGGAAAAGATGAACAAATGTTTGTGGAAAATGTGGGTTGGCCCTGGCGCTCTTATTTAATTTGATTGCACAACTTTTTTATTGGAAATGCTTTACAAGCTTTGCTCAGTTGTCTGTATAATTGCTGGAAGTTATTTGCTTGGCTGGATATGGGTTGGCTGTGTTAGCTGTGCTATTTTTCCTTGGCTAAAACTGATTAAGAGGTAAGACTGCATTGAGAAGACCGAACAGCCAAAAGCTACAAATATTTCATTATAGCTATAGCTAACGAAGTTATATATATATTATATATATTATTCTCTTTCGATTTGCTGAATGTAAAATATAAGCATGGATTTGTCTATAGATTTATTTAGGAATATTTAAAAAACAATTATTGTACTTTGTTGAAAATAAACAAAATTAATAGTACAAGAAAATTATGGTTGATAGAACATAAATAACTTTTAATATATATATTATTTATTGCATTTTTTTTAATATATATATATTTTTTAAATTTATAATTGTATATACTTTTTTTTTTTAATTAATTTTTTATGTTGTTTATATTTAATTTTTTGTATACAGGATTTTTTATATATTTATTTTTTTTTTTTAATTAATTTTTTATGTTGTTTATATATAATTTTTTTTAGAGAATTTTTATACATATATTTACATTTTATATATTTAAGATTTACATATTTGTTGTATATGTTTATTTTATAAATTTTCATTTCTTTATTTATTATTTTTATATATATTTATTTATATATTATTTTATTAAATATAATTTTTTACATATTTATTTTTTATATATTTACTTTGTTATATATTTATTTTTTGCCTTTTTTATATATTAGTATTTTTATATATTAATTTTTTACGTTACTTTTACATTTATTTTTTATACATTTTTTTATACATCATTCACTATATATATTTATATTTTATATGTTTATATTTTAAATATGCATTTCTTATATATTCAAATATTTAGCTTAAAGATCAAAAGCCCAATTGAAGTGCCGTAACTTAAGCTCTAGTAAAAACCCTCTGCTAACCGCCGTTTCCTGTTCCTTTTATTTAATTATTAAGGACGCGTCTCTTAATTTTTAACTTTTCAATCACGATTATGGAAAAGTCGAGGCTAATGGCTCCGTTTGTTATGTTTATTTGCTAAACAGACGGGGATTCCTTTGAAATTACAAACGCCGAGTCAATACGGAAATGCGAGAGAAACCGAGCAGCAAGCAATGATGACAGCAGTGTAAACAAGACAGGAAATGGCAAACGGAATGGCAATGGAGCCACGGAGCAATGGGAAATCTTGAGAACATAACTGAGAAATGACAATTTATCATTTCCGTTCGTTAACGCGTCGCAAATTGCGCGACTGGCAAAGTGCAAAAGAGAGGAACAGCAATGGGCAGTTGGTGGGCTGTGGGCGGGGGCCACACCCCAACTGCTGGCTGCGCCCACGTCTGACAGTTATGTGTACATAAAGATATGCATAATTTGTGCGTGGCGCCAGCTTTGGCTCAGCTGCGAGCGCGACTGTCACAGGCCGATATATCAAATAACATTCTGGCACGCATTTCTGGTATTTGTCCGGCGCTTTAATGCCACTCCAGTGTCCAATTGGGCCGGCGCTTAGCATTTCCATTTCATGCCCTTCGTTTATGCATTTCTTTCGTGTAAATATGCAGCAGTTGGCCGCATAACGGCGCGGCCCCCTCCACGCGGCTGGGCTTTTATAATTTTGCTTTTGGGCAAGGCCGTTCTACGCCTATTTTTAGCCAGACGGACGCACCTTTTATGCCAAATTAAAATAAATGCCGGCGCACGGGCTCGCCACGGCGTATACATAATATTGTTACGGCAGACCAAACGAGCTGTGAATAGTCCCCATGTGGAGACGCCAAATTTCTATTTCACTGTGTTCGCCTCCATTTTTTTCCAAGCGGCCCTAAAAATTTATGGCCAACAATTTGCGGCGAAACAGAACATTTGTAAAAGTTAGATGAAAATAATGGCTCACTAAGTGAGCACGGGAGCGTGCGGCTGTAGCGATATAGCCATAGATGTGGCGTCTATCTAGAGTGGAACCCCATAGTACACATATATATATATAATATATATATATGCCCACCACAACTCTTTCATTATGCATTACGTATACGCAGCATTGCCCTGGCCCTACCAATTTCAGCTGGCAAGTGCGCTCACACCTCAAAAAGTGCTTTAATTAAGCAGGCGAGCCATGAAAATCAACGTAGCAAACTGCGAACACATAAAACACGTCAACAGCTCGCCTGGCTGGCCGGCCACACCTCAAGGCAAACAAACTATCAAATGGAAATCATTAGCCGCCAATAAATCAAGCCAGCTCGCGGTGGCAGGCAAACGTCTTATTTACTCTCAATTAGTCGTACATTAGCCAAACTCTGGCCAGTCATATTGAGCTCGAAACCGTAACATAATTAGCAACTGCGGCCAAGGGCCGCTTGGCCAAGCCCCTGGGCCAGCTTGTGGGCTGGTACTTTGAGTGTATTGAGTGCCACGCGTCGTAATTGAAACCGCTTTGTAGCAGCTCAAAAGCTTTGAACCACACTCACCGCTCAGCCGTTTTAATTAAAATTATGCAAATATCTATGATAAGCCCGAAATATGGGGGGGAAATATGGCGCCGGTATCGAGCCGGCGGCCAGCGCGCCCCACAACAAATTGTGTTGCGTGCTTTTGTGCGCTCAGCTTAATGCCTGCTCCTAATTCCATTTAAACATACGCTGCGGCAGGAGCGTCTATCGGCTTTTGAGAGCAATTGGATATTTTATATTAATCTATATATATTATATGAATTGTTAATATATAGATTTTCATATATATTTTTTTTATTTCTTTCTGGGAGTTTACCTTGGTTAACAGCCAAGTGGTAGCAAAATGGGGCAGGCAGGCGGACAGCAAGATAAGCATTGCCTCCTTATTACTTCCACTTCTACTTCTACTTCGACTACTACTACTACTACTTCTAAATACTAAGAATCACTCTATCTCTCGATCTCTTCAGCACTCCAGCTCTCTATCTGTCTAGCTCACTCGCTCTGCAGCTCTCTATCTCTCCAGCTCTCCAGCTCTCCAACTCTCCAGCTCTCTAGCTCTCTAGCTCTCCAGCTCTGTAACTCTCCAGCTCTCCATCTCTCTTTCGCTCCAGCTCTCTAGCTCTCGCTCTACCTCTAAGCTCTACCCAGCTCAGTTTCACACATTTTCGCAGTACGAGTGATATTCTTTCCACTCAATTCGAGCGACATTCACATTGTGGAGTATGCTTAATTCGGTGACACGAATTCATCGCAGATATAATCTAACAGCGCTCACGAATGGCTTAATTGCTCGTGTACAACAACAGCGACAAGAAGAGCAACAGCAACAACAACAACAGCAACGAGCGTGGGCCACAAAGGAAGCATACCTCACGGGCGTCTATTTGCATTACACATTAGCACAAAAGCAGCTCACAGATACTTTGGCAGGAGCTTAGCACTAGGCAAAGTGTTTTATTGTACACGCTTTCCATTTTCCGCTTTCCTCTCGCCGTCTGGCTGCCTTTGTATTTGTTTAGGATTTTTTCGAGGCTCAGATTTACGCATGAGCTGACAACTTTATTGCTAATTTATGTGCCGCGTTGTGTGAGGCTGGCCACGCCCCTGGCCAGCGGCTAATGGGCATATGATGCGAGGGCAAACGTAATGCCATTTTGGCTAGGTGCGGCTGGTGGGCCATAAAGATAAGCCACTACACTCGACCACATCGTCATCAGCACTTATTAATTAGTTGGCAATGCGTCAAAGGCAGACATTCCCGACATTCCGCGGGTTGAATAAACCTCGCTGCATGCCCGGGCCAAGTTTGCAGCCGCCTCGTGCTGTCCCTCTTTTAATTTTATATATATTTTCTTTTATTTTTTATTCTCTTGATTTGCAGCCAAGACAGCCTCCGAATGTGTTGAGCCTGGCTACGTGTTTATAATATGAATTTTTCTTGGCATAGCTCGGCAACGGCAAAGACCAGCAGCAGCAGCAGCCGCAGCAGCAGCTCGACGACTTAAAAGGCATTTGTATGGCTGGTTTGCTTTATAGTAGTTTTATTTTATGCCTTTTGCAGCTGCCTTTATTTATGTCGCTGGCGGCATTTCAACAGCAACAAAAATTGGAGTATAAAAACATAAAGCAAACAAACTATTTCGACATAAACATTTTTGAGGCAGCAAATGTGATGGAAATGCTAGATAAACATATTACATGTCCTTTTATTTACAAGGGACTTCGAAAAAAGGTCGAAATGCTTTTGCTTCAGCCGTAAAATGTTTATTTTTCAACTAGATTTCATATTTTTGAGCTGGAGTAGTTGAGACTTATAGCTGCCATAGCAAAGTGTGCTAAGAACTGGACAATCTCTGCAGATTCCATATTCTCATGGATCTTAAATAAAATTAATTCGTTTATTAAAAATTCTATATATGTGAATTTAAATTCAAAATTTAAAAATAAAAAGCTTTTATAATATGATAATTATAATTTATTAAGAATAATTTTAAAATTTAATTTATTTGGTAAAAAAAGTACAATGAAAATTGCGAAATAAATAATTAAAATTAAATTTTATAAATTTATTAATTATAATAATTATATTTAATAAAATTCATTAATAAAAATTAATTTATTAAGCAAAAGTTTGAAATCAAAATTGCATAGAAAATATTTCAAATAAAACAGATCAAGTTTATTAATTTAAATAATTATAATTTATTAAATTAATAAATTATTTTTCAAAAAATCCTTTTTTCTTCATTTACTTTAAATTATTAAATTATGCAGCTAAATAAATCTTTTTTTTTCCTTTAGCAAATATTATTTTTACACACAAAATTTGTTTTAATTTTGCTGCCGCTATTTGTTCAGCAATATTTACTTAAGGCAGCAAAACATTTGTTATTTTAAGAGCTGCTGCGCTTGATAAAAAAGGACATATATATGTACATACATATATATATATACATACACACACACTTCATAAGCACTCAGCCGTCATGATGATGATGAACCTGACCGCACAGCAGATAGCATGTGAACTCCTGCTATCAGAGAATCCGAATTTGATATGCTTGTCGTTGCCATGGCACGCGCTAGCCAAGTTCATTGCGAATAGAAATAATTAAACTGCTTTTGAGGCACTTTTTAATTAAGTTCATTGTGAGCAGGGACATTGGGGGAAGGGAAATTTCTGTGAATGCGTAGCAGCATGAAAGGCATTTGTCAGGCTCTAATTAGAGCAGCGAACCAAAATTTCGCGCATTTGTATAATTTAGAGGGAAAATTGTTGAAAAGGCAGCTGTGCCCCTTCAAGGGCACAGCGTCATGAAAATCTGCCAACGCATGCATGAGAAAGCCTCAGCGACATTAACAACGGCGAAATTACTAAACAATAATCATAATTTGTGGTATTAAGCGGCGGCAGAGCAGCAGAGCGGGTCCTTTTTATCGCCGACGTCGTCCTCGCTGATAAAGTGTCGCTGTGCAATTTATCTGAGCTGTGCGGGAGCTGGTGACCAGGTGGCCAGTGCCGCGGTGCCTCGGTTGTCGGCGCCTGGGGACCCAAGCCAAATACCAAGTCGGACGGAGCGCGACTACTGCACCTGCCACGTGGGAAAACACGTTCCGGTAATTTATGAGTCATACATTTGAGTTCTGCACTTTTATGGGGCCTGCGGTAAGGTGGCACAGCTCACGCGCGAATTTTATTTTCATTTTTCCACTTTTGTTTTCGTCTTTTTGGGCAAACAAACCGCAAAAGTTTTTCACTGCTGAATTTCCAAAAATAACACCGCATTCGCAGTTATGACATGGACCCGGCAACTCTGAGATTGACGAGCGAATTTACAACTAAAACTTTTCCCAATGATTTATTCCGTCAAATGTTTTTTTTCCTGTGGCAAATTATGAACTTTATTCCCAGGACGCAAACTCGACAATAATGAAGAAAACAAAATGTGAAAGCAATTAATAATTTGATTATAGCTGTTTGTTTTTTTAATATTTGAATATTGAATCGAACGAAAGTAAAATATTTACTGCAGAGTGAGTTACGCTTAGAGCTCGCAAATAACAGTTAAGTTTTTTGCAACGGCTTCAGATAAATACTCATGAGCGATTGATTCATCGGCTCTTCGCTTAGATCGCTCGGGCAACGATCGGTTTTTTTCGTGTTTCTTTCCTTTCACTCTGACCGCGAGTGATTGTTTGAGTGAAATGAAGCAAAACGACTTTAATCACGAGCGCCTGCTCGGCATGATCAAGCCGAAGCGACGTGAGAGCGAACATGCATGCACAGAATAGAGAGAAAGCGGAACGCATGAAATCTTGAATTCATCCAATGAGCAAATGTTGCCTTTACAGCGCTCACTTAACTGTGCTAGCAAATGGTACAATGGAATTAAATGTGCGAGTTGCGGTCGCTGCTCTATGGGTAGCACAGAAGTAAAACACGACCGCTCGCCTCGAGTTTCAGTTGCACACTGATCTGCATTCCCAGCCGAAGCCGAAGCGCTGTGAGAGCGAACATGCATGCACAGAATAGAGAGAAAGCGGAATACATGAAATCTTGAATTCATCCAATGAGCAAATGTTGCCTTTACGGCGCTCACTTAACTGTGCTAACAAATGGTACAATGAAATTAAATGTGCGAGTTGCGGTCGCTGCTCCATGGGCAGCACAGAAGTAAAACACGACTGCTCGCTTCGAGTTTCAGTTGCACACTGATCTGCATTCCCAGCCGAAGCCGAAGCGCCGTGCATGCACAGAATAGAGAGAAAGCGGAATACATGAAATCTTGAATTCATCCAATGAGCAAATGTTGCCTTTACGGCGCTCACTTAACTGTGCTAGCAAATGGTACATTGGAATTAAATGTGCGAGTTGCGGTCGCTGCTCTATGGGCAGCACAGAAGTAAAACACGACTGCTCGCCTCGAGTTTCAGTTGCACACTGATCTGCATTCCGAGTGTAAGCTATTGAGTTGCCTAAGATCGCAATAGTGGAGAGCATAATGAGAGTGTTTAAGTGGAGAGAGGCGCTCACAAGTCAGTAAGTTTGTTATTGTTTGAGTGATTTTTCAATGTTGAACTCAATGCTATTTAAAAGAAGAGAAATGAGAGAAGACTGAGGAAGAGCTATGGCAGATAAAACTTGTGATAAATTATAAATATTGTTATTTAGTTACTAAATAAATATTTATTTAAATATTTAATTGTTGTATTTTTTTTTATATTTTATTTTTGTATATATATATTTTGTTATTTTTATTTTATTTATTTAAATATTTTAAATATTTGGATTAAATTACTAAATAAATACGAATTTATTTTTATTTAATTATATTTATATAAATATATTTATATATATATATATATGATTTTTTAATTTATCTTTTTTTATTTATTTTTTTTTTTTTTGAATTTTTAAAATATCAGAGAAAATAAACCGTTTACTAAATATATAAATATATAAATTATAATATATATAAAATAACCTCATTAAATACCTAAAAGCTATCTGCATCAAAAACTAAGCAAATATATATACATATATTCATATTCCCAATTCCACTGCCAAAGCCCTGGCAACGCAGCATCTCGAAGCGCTGGCAATAAATTTATGGCTCTAGTTAATAATATATTTATGTTGTGCTCTTAGCGCTGACATAAAGATATATTTACGTGGCGCTTATTAGATAACATAAACCGTGAAACATGGCCTGTTATAATGCCCATTAGGGCGAATGCTGTGCTGTGCTGTGCTGTGCGGAGGCAACGCAATATTGGCAACAGTGCGGCTACTTAACCAAGCTAAGTGCTGCACAAATTTGCCGAAGGACACAACAATTTGCACAGGACACACACACGCACATACGCACACAGAAGTCATCAAAGGACGTAAGGTATAAAAATGTGCTCGAATGTGTAGCAGAGTGTATTGGTAGTAGTGCAGTGTAGTGCGCATTAAGCAGTCATGTCTGCCCTCTGTGTATATATATGTATTTCTATATATATTTAAGGCAATATATATTTGCGACACCATTAAGCGCGTTATTGGATTAGAATGGGAACCAAAGCGAAAGAGAAAGGTAGTCAAACAGAGGGAGACAGAGAGAGAGTGAGATGATGGTGGGGATAGAGATGCGCCGCACAGCCATACACAGTTGATAAATACAAAATACAATAAATAATAATGAAGGTAACCCACACACATACACACATACACCCTCTCATACACACTGAAGAGCTTTGTTATATGAATGTATTTTCGGGGGCATTTGTTGTATTGTATTCGACATGTATTTGGCTTTGGGTCTTACCTTCCTCCTCGACATCATCGTTGAATTCTGTGATTTCCGCCTTATCGCATGAGCGGTCGATGCCATTTGTTGCCGCGCTGGCTCCTTTGGCGATGGCGGCTACGGCCGCCGCCTTGGCATCGCCATTGGAGATAATTGAATTTGATTTTGCGTGATTTGTATGATTGTTGGAGGATTTCGCCGAGCAGGAGCCGCCATCGGCCAGCTCCAGTTGCGGTGCGCTCGGCTCCGGCTCGCCATTGCTGACAGCATCGATGGCGCCGCCGTCCTTTGTCTTCAGCTCCTGACTGGTGTTGCAGCCCATTGTGTGTTGGCTTAGACTCTGTGCTGCTTGGTCTCTGTACTTTGAGTTGGCCCAGGTAACCAGACCAGAACCAGGCAATCGCTGTTGTTTAATCAATTGCAGCGGCAACAACAAAGTCAACACTCACACACACTCACTCTCACACACACACACACACCGACACCCACACACGCAGACACACGCGGGCTTCAACTTTTTATGAACTTTTGTTGGAGTTTGTTTTTTGCACTTTGACTTTTGCTTGGCTGAAACCTTTTCGTACAAAAATCTGTTTCAAAAAATATGTTTTTATTTAAAACTTTTCTTATTGTTGCATTTGCGGCAATCGTATTCAAAAGAGCTACAAAAGGGTTCACAACCACGAAAATATCAGCCAGTTTTTGTTTTTGTTGGTTTTTTGTTTTCTAAATACGTTTTTGTGCTGAGCGTTGGAAAATGTAAATCGGAACTTGAAAAACTCTGAAGCTGACGTTAAATTTGACTGACTGACGCTGGCACAAGCTCAGGCACAACTGACAAACGCAAGCGACGCGTCCACACTAAGAATGAATTGCGGCTGTTATCCTGCAGGAGCAAGGCTCAACAGTCGACAACAGGAGCAAAGGCAGCGACAGCGGCAGAAGCAGCGGTAGTAGCAGCGACAGTGGCAGCGGCAGCGGCAGCGGCAGAGGCAGTGAAGTCAACGTCAACGTCACCGTCAGCCGGCAGTCAACAACTAGCCAAAAAGGAGCCCCAGAAATCGAGCAAAGAGCACAAAAACCCAGTCAGGCAGTGAGAGAGCGACGTCTACTCATTTTATTGGCTGCACAGTGGTAGCAGATGCGACAATAAAGCAACGTAAAATATCTAAATAAGAATAGCGCAAAAAATAATATAAATTATTTATATAATTATGAATATTATTTGTGGATCTCAAATATAAGTTTAGCAGGATTAGGCAAATTTATTTTTTTAATGCACATTTCATATTTTTATATATTTTAAATCATTTAAGAAGAGCGTATGTTTATTATTTTTTAATGCAAATATTCATAATTTTTTATTTTCTCTAAATCCTTCAAAAATATAGAATATTTATTAATTTATAATAAATTATTTTATTTCTTTTTAGTTTATTGAATTAACTTGCCTTTTAAAGTTTACAATGTAAAATTTAATAATTTAGTAATATTATTTATATATTTTACACCTTTAATAGAAAAGAAAATATAAATATAATATTATAAAAAATTGTATTATTATAAATATTATTATATTTTTAATTTAATTTGATTTATGAACGTTTATTTATTCATTATATTTTCTTTTAAGATTTAATAAGCATTGTCCCACTGTGAATGTGCTTCTTAAGCTGAGCAGAGTGAATAACACGCAGAGAGTGAGTGAACGAGCGAGTGAGAGAGAGCAAGAGTGAGAGAGGACAGACCAACGGAGAGCCATGACAATACAACAGCTGATATCAGCGTGGCTGCAGAGTTTTTTCGCAAATAAACAAAGCGGACTGGCAAAGCCGACAGTCAGCGCGCACACACACACACAGTCACCCATAACACCACAAAGCCACATCAGTGACAGCAGCAGCAGAGCCAGAAGAGCAGCGCCGACAGCAGCAGCCATTGCTGTGAAGTTGCTAAGGCAATGGCATCATCATCTATTGGGACGTTTGCACGCACCAACTTTACCAAGGCACACACACATTCACACACACACACATACTCACACACTCACACACAATGTGCCATACCTTTTGGCAGCCATAAATAGCTACACAATGCTCCAACCAAAAGCCAAATAAAAAATTTCGCCATAAAAATATCAATGAAACATTTTCCTGGTATCTTTGCCATTCTGTTTGTCCTAAGCATAACTCATGTACCTAAGCAGCTAACTAGTTTTTTTTTTCTATTTCTTTTACTTCTGCTTTTGTTTTGCTTTCGCTTCTTGTTCTTCCTACTATATACCACGCTTTTTGCCACAATGCTGATGTGTCGCTGTGTTTTTATGTCACTTTTTTCTAGTTTTGTATCGTATACCCTGTAATAATTGTTAGGAATGGGTATGGAGCTATCTTAGTGTCTGAGTGATAAAGAGAACAATATGATAGGAAAGTTGACATATTGACGTATTAAGATAATGAAGCATTGAAAAGCATTGTACATTAGTACATACTAATTCATTCAAATCTGCAGAGTTTTACGTATTGAATGATTGAGATATTGAGGTACTAAGGCAATGGTGTAATGAAATATTAAAATACTTTAGTATTGAGTTATTATTATGGTATTATTTTATCTAGTATTATTAAGTACAGAGGTATCAAGTATTGAGAAATTGAGGCAATCAGCCATTGAGCTATTAAAGATAATAGCTTCAGTGTACTCTTGGAAAGTTAAGATATTTATTTTTTGAAATATTCATGAATATAATTAATTAAGTTGTAACTCTGCCTCAAAGTATATCAAAAGTTGCTTTCAACTGCAGGGTATCTGCCGAGCTGGCACTCTCTCAATAAAAGCGCTCTCTCTTCCTCTCTTCAGTTTTTCAACTTTCGTTTCTTTTCCCATTTGGGAGTTTGGTTTGCGCGCGTGTGTGCGTGTGTGTGTGTGTGCGAGCGTGTGTCTGTGTGATTCACTCCAAAATGAATTGGTCTGCTCTTATGCCGTCACGCCCATTCGCCCACTCGGCGGCTACCTGCCCATCGGCAGCCCGGGCACACAGGGTGTCATTATCATAAAGTCACAAAAAAAACCCAGCTGCATATGTAAATAGTAAATTTGCCAGATCAAATGACATTTGCCTTTCGCCTGACGTCAGCTGGCAAAAGTCTAATCAAAGGTGACTGCGCGACAGAGGGAGGTACCCTAACGCATTTAACTAGAGCAATCCACATGTATGCAAATGAGTTTCACAAATTTAACTTTTTATGCTCCGCTTAAAGAGGCAAATAACTGAACGGAGGACACCCTGTAGGCCTGGATCCGGTAAATATTTAACAATTATGCAAAAATACTGCGGAGCTGGCGAAAAATGCATGACACGCAAAAAATAACTGTCATTAAATGCATTCTGGGACAGTGTCTATTCAAAATATTAAATGTTGGCCGCAGGCGGCGAGATTATAAATCTAGGCGAATCCATGGAGCGTGCATTATGTATGTATGCATTCCTAATCTGAACAATAAATTTGTGCGTTTGTATTTATTTTATTTTATTTATTTGTTAGTTTTTAATATTTTTTTTTCCCATTTTTAATATTTTTCCTTTTTTTTTAAATTTTAAAATTTATTCATTTATTTTTATATTATATATTTATTTTTATTCGTTTTTAAATATTTTATTTTTAATATTTTTTGGTTTATAAAAACTTAATTTATTTTTATTTATTTTAGTTTCTAAATTTTGTATTTTTTATGTATATTTTTTTTATATTTTTCAATTCTTATATTTTATATTTAAAAACTTTTTTTTGCGTATTTTAATTTTTAAATTTTGTTTTTATTTGTTATATATAAATATATAACTTTTCTATTTTTATATGTTTCATTTGGTTTTAATTATTAATTAATTTAAATTTAAATTTTTTATATATTTTATTTTTTTATATTTTTTCTTATTTCTTTTTTAAATTTTTATTATTATTTTATATAATTATTTTATTTATTTTATTCGCCTCATTTAGCATTAAGCCTTAACCAGTGACTAAGCCTGCATAAACATCTTGAGTCTTAATTTATTTATTCTTCTTCTTATTCTATCCTGTTCTCTTCTACAACAATTTAAGCTCATTAGATTCGTTTACGCTCAAGAGCACGTAATCTTCTCAGCCTTCGCCTGTTGTCATTGGCAGCCAGATAAGCTGAGAGCTGGTATGGACGCGAGCTGTCACTCCCTTCGTGTATCTGCAGCTGAGTCGCTCAATGAGTTCGGCGACTGTAGGAATCACTAGAGCTCTACTAAGTTCCAGCCAGACCAGTCAGCTCCAGAGACCCTTCGAGGCATGCCATATAGTGAGGCTGTGAGGACTTTAGACTTCTAAATGTTGGCATTGCACTTCAAAGTTAGATTTCTGAAGGCTCTCATTCAGGTTTATTAAACCATCTTCTATATATTTATATATAATATTTAAATTTTTATAATCTATTTCCTTATCAACTAACTACAACAGTTAAGCTAAAAGTTTAGCTCGCAGACGAACTCCCATTCACATCCATCACAGCTCAATCAACATTCATCAGCTGCTCCTTCGTCGCAGTTTCCCCTTTCATCCTAAGTCTTGCTTGCACAACAGAGCTATCTAATTAGATTCAACTATAATTGAGCTGCACACTAATACGCTGGTTTGGGTTCATTCAGTTAGGAAACTTCGCTGCGCCCTAAACTATGCAGCACAAAAGAGTTAAGACTTCATTTAAGTCCCGGGCAACAACTGAAGCTCTTATCGTGTTGTCGTGCTTGCCTTTTGCCAGTCAGCAGCTGCAAGACAAGGGCGTGAAGTGCTGAATGGAGAATGCGCGACTGAGAGATACCCTGTAAAGTGAATTTCTATAAACAAGTTGTTCTATGCAGCCAGTCTACCCTTCAAGGAGCTCAGTCACAGAGCGCAGCAGTAACTCCCCCTGCTCCCACCTCCCACTCCTTCAATTGCACAGCCAAAGCCCAGCGAACAACAACAGCTTGCGTCGGCGATGTCAGGACAGTTTTAAGACTTAAAATAGCGACAAAAACTTTTACTCAGAGCTGTGAATGCGTTGAGCGTGTGAAAATGCATGCCAAGTTCTTGCCTGGAGTTGCCGACGCCTTCCGCCGCACACATTTGTCGTGTGCTACAGACAATTTTGGGCATTCCTGCATTGTTGTGGGTTTGGAACATGACAAATGCGCTGGCGACACATAAACCCTTCGCCGAGGTTGATAAAGTGACAACGACGAGTTGTCCCAAGTGCCAGAGCTCACAGCCATAATTTGAGAGGGGGTTGAGCGAGGGCGGGGGGGTGGCATAGGGCGGAAAGGCTTTCAGTTTGCGCATCATTTGCCCGCCGAAATGCAAAGTCATTATTTTGGCAAAAGATAAAAATACTTGATGCTTTGTTTTTTAGGGCACATTTCGATTTTCCGGCTGCTGCTGGGCCCAGCCAAATTACGTATACGCCGTGTATACGCTCGGCCTATGGCACAGACAGCCACGAATGAACTCGCCTCCCTCATTTGTAGCTGTGAGTGTGAGTGTGAGGGTGAGTGTGTGCGTCGTCTCTCTCGGGACCCTTGCCAAGTGGAAACTTTCCGCGTCCTTTTTGTCTGAAGTTCAACGGTGCGCAACAACTTTCTGGGGGCCGGCAGCACAAATTGACAGCAGACCAACAAAACTCTCTGCGAGAATTTATGTTTTTAAAGTGTTGGCTTTAAATAGAGCCTCCGGCCAGCAGCTCAGCTCAGCTCAGAGTAAACATGGCCCACGCCCAAAGCCACTCGCTGTTTGCCCAGCCAAATCAAATTTTGACTTTCAAACTTTTGTCAGCTTGGCAAACAGCGACAGCGCAGTTTAAAAAACGTGAAGCCTTAAAAGAAACTTAGTTAGCTTAACTAACTTTAGTCGACAGCCAAATCCTGCACCTGCCCCACGCCCCACGCCCCGTTGATTCGTGGGGCTACAGCAAAAGTCGCTCGCAATAATTGAATAGCCGACGACATGATAAATGATCTCTCAGCGAATTGCTTACGAAAATATTTATCAATTGCCCACAGCTGCAGACGAGCATTTAAGGCGCTTGAATAAATGAACGAATCGAGAAATTAATTTAACTAATTAAAAGTCCAAATGTTTGCTGTCCTTTGCAGTTTGAAAAATTATATTATATTCATATTTGAGTAGTTTTTTGTGTAGTCATAAATAGTAGATGACTTTGCTTGCTGTTATTTAGGAAACTAAATAAAGATAAAGCTGTTATTAAACTTGGGTCTTGGGTATAGATAGTGTTATTGTATATATATAGAGCAGCCCTTACATGCACGCTAAATGTTAAATATATTCTATATCACACAAGCTACACTCTTCAAATTTATTTTCTAATAAACTCTGTTTTATTCTTGAAAAAATAAATAAAGATTGGGCTCTGTATCTTTTCAAGAAGTATTTTTAATTTTTTTTTTTTAAAAAGCTGGCAAAAAATGGTTGCTTAAGCCGCAGTCATCAGGACAGCGCACCTAGCTTCAATAATTAATATCTCGCTCAATTTGGCCACTACAGTTACCAAATTTTTTACGTAGACAACAAAATTAATTATCTTTGAGAAAAATATAGCTTAAAGCAAATAAATAGTTTAATCTTCAGAGGAAAAATCAAAGATTGAAGTTCACTTTGATGCTCGACTATCTGAGCCTGAAATTACTCTATTAAAAAACCTTACCTGAAATTCCACTATTAAAAATATATATATATAAATATTTTGTAAAATTTCCAAAAATAACTTATTTTATTTCCAATCTAATTTGTATATCGTATATAATTTATACGATATACATATATTTTTATATCGTATTTAGAGTAAACGAGGTATAATTATTTTATATATAAGCTAAACCTGAAATCGCTATTAAAATATATATATAATATATATAAAAAATTCCCAAAATTAACTTATTATATTTCCAATATAATTTGTATATCGTATTTAAGTTATACGATATACATATATTTCTATATCGTATTTAGAGTAAACGAGTTATATACATTTAATATGCCAGCTAAAATGCTTTTATTATTGGATTGCGCTAGGTTTGTTTGCCTTTACAGCGGTGATGAGCGCTCCCACATGTGTGCTTTTTGTAATTTTCTAGCTATTACCTTAATTTGGGCCACACACACACTCGCGCCACACACCCACAGACAGACGCGCACACCTAAAAACCAACACGTGTCCTGTAACTGCCTCGACGGGCGTAATTGTTAATTAAAAACCCGCTGAGGGCACGACTTGTTGGCACAACACCCACGACAGCCGCTGACCATGGCCGGCTAAAGGTGTTGAATAATGCCATAAAGCCGAAAAGCAAGACACAAACAGAATTACACTCGTCGGCGCATCAATTGGAGCCGGAGTTGGAGTGTTTATCGGAATCATAAAACGGTTTAGAAAATAAGTTTATGGCCAGGCATAACACGAATATTATTATGTTATGGCCTAATACATTTTTAATGCGGGCCAGGGCTAAGTAATTGAGTGAGTCGCCTGATTGGATGGCAGCTGAATCAGCAATCCACAGAGATAATGATATATGGCATGAGTGTGTTATTTTTAGCGATTCGATTCTTTGGCCTGGTTAATACAACTGACATTTATATATATATATATATATATATATATATATATATAGAACTCTCAGCACAAATCTCTGTCAGCCTTGACAATGGCGTGGCAGCCACATCCATCACTTGGCCAAGCCATCAATCACAGCCGCCGCGCTGTCTTGGCCAGCATCTTGAGCCTAGACACACTCACAAAATGGCCGCCGTGTCAACCAAACTGAAAAATCCCATTTAAATGCAAGGCATCGACTCTGGGGAAAGCAACAAAAAATCGAATTTTGGCAAGGGCTTGGGCTTGTACCTGCGTGACTGCACGTAACAGGAGCTGAGAGCCTGTTGGGCCTGGGCCTGTTCCACCTGCCTGTTAGAGTTGCAATTGTCTGGCTGGCAGTTCGTGCGCCTAAATGTATGCTATTGTCCTGACACATGGCAATCCGAGCACATTCACTTAGTGCAATGAGCAAAACCAACCAAAAACCAGGCGTATGACAGCCAAATGACACAAAACACTCACACACACTCACACACACACGTAATGCAAATAGTCGATGTCTGTGGCGTGTGTCTCGCTCATGTAAAGCCTTTTCAATAACCAGCTGAGTGAATGCATCTAGCTGCCAGAGCAGCCCGCCGCAACGAGTAATTGAACTGGCTAACTGCCTATGTGTGTGTGTGTATCTATGTGCGCTTGTATTTGTGTGCAACTCTTAAATGTGATTTTAAAGTCAACATTGAGCCCTTCTGACATACGAACTGCCAGGTTTGGTTTGCCGCTTGTCTGCCAGTTGCTTTTTCCTTTTCAATGTTCGTGTCCGTGTCCGTGTCCGTGTCGATATGCACTTCCGGACTGGCTGCCATCTATCGCCCATGATAATGGCCATGTTGTGTACAATGCGATATGATAGCAGCCATTTGCAATTATAACCTTAACCATCTACGGCTCTGATCAGCTCATATTGCCGCTTAATATTGTTGGCTTGAACTGGCAGGCAGCCAGCAGGCGGCCACCCGGCGCCTATTGGGTGGCAGACGTGTCTATATCTATGACACACAGCGTGTGCCCAAAGGCTTTTCATGTGTATTAGTATTGAGACTGCCTTGCGGCCATTGACAATTTGAAGAGCTCTTTAAGTATATTATTCGAGCTTAAACCTCAAGCGGTGAGAAGAGGGATAATAAATAAATGAGAAAAAAATGTTTTTAAATATATAAAAAATATAAAAATAAAAATTAATATAAATAAAATACATATAAGCGCATATATAAAAAAATAAATATAAATATATAAAAAAATAGGAAATAAAATAAATATAACGAAAAAAAATATATATAAAAAAGTGGGTACAAAAAAATCAATAAATAAAAATAAAATATATATAAAAAAAAATAAATTAATTAAAAATAAATATATATAAAAAATAATATAAAAATAAAAATATATATTAAAATTAAATTACAATAAAAAATAATATAAATATACATATGTACAAAAATAAAATTAGATAAATACAAATATATGTAAAAATAAAATAAATAAAAAGATAAAATAAATATACATACAAAATAAAGTAAAATATATATGAATATATATTAAAAGGTGAAGTAAAATAAAAATTTACAAACATATAAATAAATAAATATAACAGTAAAAAAATTTTTTTTGTAATGTGTAAATATATACAAAAATAAATATATATAAAAAATAAATAACTTAAATTAAATAAATAAAATATATATAAATACACAAGATCTCAAATTCAAATAAACAATTTTTATTTACACAATTAAAAAAGAATTTCTTAGCTACTCAAAACACAAGCAATATGCTCCGAGTGCAGTCTAGACAAGGCAAACTTTTTACTTTATTTAGCTTTTTAGTTTGCTGCCATTATTAGCATTATCATTATCCATTTAAAGTCTTAGCAAACTCAAGCAAATTTGATTTTCCATAGAAAAAGCCTGGCAACTGCCAGCGCACACAAAAAGCAATAACATGAATTTTCGGAAGGCGACCCAGGCATAAGAAACGTTGCCAAGTTGAGCTCAAGGACTCGACTCGCCTTTTAATTACATTGTTTTTAACACCTTAACGTGTTGAAATGCCATAAAAGAAAATGGCAAACAGTCTAGCGCGGGGCAAAAAGAAAACTCCAAGAGCTAATAGCATTTCCCTGTAAGAGCACAAACGTGGAATCCAGTTTGGCATTTTCTTTTTTAATTATTCTAAGATGATGCTCTAATTTGTAATATAAATTAACAAATTGTGTAACAAATTCTAATAATCTTATGTTTTTGAACATGGGATTCGATTGCCCGTGGCAATTGCTTTCTCTGTTTGCTTCGGGCAACTTTTCCTTTTGGTCAATATGATATAAGCGAAACGATAATTTCCGCTAGTTCTGTTGCTCGATTGTGTGTGTTTGGCTGTGGCGGCAAATGGCTCGCTGACATGCAAATTTCCATTTAGTGGAAAAGGTTTCGTGGGTTTTCGGAGCAGCTTATTAATATTCTAGCTTAAAATATACTTTTGCTTAATGCTAGCTATGTACATATATAGAGCTGGCTCTAAATTATCTATCTATTTGCAGGGATGTTGGCTGAAAGCTCCACGCAACTGCCCAGCGTGTGGTGTGTCCCTGATGGAACTCCGTGGTGCAGACGTTGTTGATTTGCCGCTCACGCAAGTAGTCCAGGATCTTGGGTACGTTAGCCTTGACGCCGAGCATGCTCGTGAAAATCCTGTAAATATGATAAGTTATTTATAAAGCTTAAGTTTCAGTGCAGTTGCACTCACAGCACGCGCTCTTTGTACAGCTCGCTTTCGTCGACAATGCGCTGCACGAAGGACACCTCGCCGCCGACACATGTCAACTCCTCCTCAGTGCCGGTGCGCACATTGCTAGGCGCTGGACGACGCTCAGGATTGCGAGTGTTCGCATCGAATGGATTTTTGGCGTTCGAGTCAAAGAAAGGCGGATTGCAGAGGCAGAAGTAAAACTGTTCCTTGGCTGACTCACTGGACTCAAAGTAGCTCTTGAAGATGCTCTGCTTGTCGGGCTGCTCATAGACCTCCACAAGATGCTGCAATTCATTGCGCTTGACGTTCTCGCGGGCATAGTCAACGTTCTCCTGTTTCGACTCCAGCGCCAGCATTTTCCATTGATTCTTCTTGGCTGCCAGCAGCGAGTAAATGCAGGATGAGCCGCAGCCTTAAAGGATTCCTTAAGTAAGAGTACTCCTGACTTAGCACCAACTACTTACCTATGTCTATGCCACGCACTGCATCCAGTTTGAGCGGCGCCAGCAAATCCTCCAGCCACAATATATAGTTCAAGCGCAGCGCCAAAGTCGGCACCAAGCTGCCCGGTGCGAAATCCACGTGCAGCTCGAAATACTCCAGCAGCAGCATTTTGGTTAACTCACGCAATGTGCGCTCATTGCGAAAGTTGATCGAGACCTTGCCATTGAGCTCCTGCAAAGCAGTAAACATTAATTTAATAATCTCTAATCTCTTCAGTTCTCACCTCACCAATTGGCACACCTGTCGGAAGTCCTTGTACTTGATGGCCAACTTGGTGTAGTCGGGCGCGTTGCGTAGGACATTACGCGGATGCATTACAAACTTTTTATTGTTTTTCCTAAACATTATAATTAACAAAATAAGAATATAAGCAAATAATCAACAATTAAACGTTTCGCTAAATTCAATGCAACTAGTGTGACCGTTTTGTAGCGCGTAAAAATCTCAATACCAAAAAATACCAGATCAAAACTGCTGCTGGCCAGTCTGACTGTTAATTAACATTGAACTGTTATCGAACATTTATCGCCTGTAAAAACAATATTTCGCATAGGCAAAACGTTTTATAGTTATTATTTTATAAATTGGGCTAAAAATGTCTGAAACAAGCTCCAAGGAAAATGTAAAGACCGCAATGACTTACATTTGCGGCGGTAAGTAAACAAATTAACTGAAAAGCAACTACAAACAGCAGCAGCATGTTGCCTGAGACGCGCACATGTTTGCACCTAATTATAAATTTGTTTTGTTTATAACTAATAAATTGTATGTATTTTATACAAATAGAGTGTCATCATGAGAACGAGATGCGTCCACGTGATCCCATACGTTGCCGCGAGTGTGGCTACCGCATCATGTACAAGAAGCGCACCAAGCGTCGTAAGTAGCCGGGGCTCTGAGCACTGGGCTCTGTACAGTGCTGCCCAAACTGTATGCAGCTATTAACAGTTTGATTTCTCTTGCAGTTGTGGTCTTTGATGCACGTTAAAGTTGTCTGGCTATGGATATGCAGAACTATCATAGTGTTTAGCTTGTAATTGAAAACGTATATATTGATAAATATAAGGGATTGTACACGGAAAATATGTGTTTGTATTGAAGCCACTGAAGGAAAGTCGATAAAATGGATATTTTGCCTATGTGGAATTGTATTAGCTTTAGATATTTCAATTTAGATTCATTATTAACTATATACTTGTCTATATATGAATTTTCAATTTTCAAATTTCAAATTTAATATCTTGAGTACCGCAGACAATCAAAATTTCCTCTAACTCTCAGCATTCATGCTACATAAGCTATATGAATTGCTTCTGCAATAACTATGCACATATATACAATTGCTCTTGCAGAGGCTCTACAACTGCTCTTGCAGAGGCTCTACAACTGCTCTTGCTGAGGCTCTACAACTGCTCTTGCAGAGGCTCTACAACTGCTCATGCAGAGGCTCTACAACTGCTCTTGCAGAGGCTCTACAACTGCTCTCGCAGAGGCTCTACAACTGCTCTTGCAGAGGCTCTACAACTGCTCTTGCAGAGGCTCTACAACTGCTCTTGCAGAGGCCTGCTGGCTTTGCTTGGATATATCATTTGGATACCTAAAGATTATGTTACCCTTTTATGGATATATATATATATATATATATATATATAATATTAGATATTACATATCTATTATATCCCAACCAGTTCCCTTCAGCAATTAAAATATATATATTTCTCTACAACTTTTGTTTAAACTAATTTTACTTTTATTTGAATGTTTTTGGAAATATAATTTTTAAACTAAAAACACTTATATTTGTTTATATTACTCATTTATTATATTCTTTTGTTTTTCCTTTGCAACATGTGCTTAAATAAAATGTAAAGTAAATTTGTTCATTTTTGTTTAATTTTTTTTTTTATTTTTTATATTTTTTTTCGTTTTTTGCTTTACTCATAAATGTCTTTTTTTGTCTCAAAAATTTTGTCTAAATGGCTTTTGTCATCCAAAAATTTACTTTACTTAAGATTTGCTTTGTTTTTGTGTTAGTTTATCGTTTTGGTGTAATAAATTTATTTTTAAGTTTACCACATTTAGCAAAAACACACATTTTACACTAGAAATTGTTTACTTTATTTGTTTTTGTTTTTGTTTTTATTTTTATTTTTATTTATTTGTTGTTTTTATTTATTTGTAACTTCTGCTTCGGCTTCGCTTCATATTTTCCCCGACACTCTTCAGTCAAATATTTGTTCTTGTTCAGTGTGTGGTAAAAAGTTATATATATGTCAGATCATATATATATATATATATATATATATATATATATATATATATATTGTATTTTCTTTTGAGTATTTTGCATTTGCCTTTGTTAAAATCATAAGCACAACTACACGTTCAATAATCATAATCATAATCAGCATCAGAATCATATAGTCTACGTTTTATGCTTGAAGTGTGGGCGTGGCTGAACTGAACTAAAACTACAAACTAAATAAAAGTTCGTTAAAGATTACAGCTTAACTTAAATAATTCAAAGGAAATAAGGCAAAAAGGTATTGAGGTTCAGCAGTACATATAAATTAAGTATATATATAACTATGTATGTGTGTATATGTATGTATGTATATATGTATGTGTGTGTTTAGAGCAAACAGCAGCACTTAAACAACTAGTAAATAACATGGCAAAAATGATACGCGTATTAAGTAACTAAAATATGAAGTTTTTGTTTTTTAAATGGCAAATTAAAGCTATTTCACTTCACAAATTATTATTATTATAATTATTATTTTTTTTTGCAACAAAATTGAAGATATTTGATAAATGCTCAACGTATATCCTCCTAAATGCTATTAAGTGTTTCATTATAATATAATATTTTAGTGTACTTTTGCTGTCTTTTTTACTTTAAACACTACAATGTGTGTGTGTGTGTGTGAGAGTGAGTGTATGTGTGTGTGTGTCTTTTACATAACCTCAATTAATATAATGTAAAACTCTTCGAAATCGGTTGAAACTTTCGACAATATCTTTTTATGAATTTTTGCTTATCTTTGTTTTTTTTTTTTTTAATATTTTTTCATGTTTTTTTTTTTAAAGAGAAATCATATTTCAGGTACATCACAACTTAAAATTTAACAAATAAATGCAAATTTGTTCTTTTTTTAATGAATTTTCAATGTTAATGCCTAGTGCATAGGAAATGTGTATGGCAAGCAAAACATTTGCTAAGATTAATGAGAAATTGTTCGCTCTTAAATCATATAAAGACAGCTAGAGAGAGAGAGAGAGTTACAGTTGGGCATGCTTGAGGCGCTGATGCAGCTGCAAGCTGTAGCGCCGCTCAAACTGTGCACTGCATTGCCGACAGCTGCGCTGCGACACTCTCAACGCACGATGCTTCCAAAACCGATGCAGCGCCAGCGAGCCAAGCGTATGATAGTTGAAGCTAATGCCGCCGGCACCGTTGCGACGCCGCCTGGCTGAGCAGCTGGCGCAGCCCAGTCGCTGGTGCACCAGCTTATTGAGATGCTTGTCGCGCAGCATGGCCACCACCGCCTCGGGCGAGAGTCGTATTTTCTTGGGCTGCGCCTGCTTGCGCGAGCTGCGCGCCGTCTCCGCATCGGACTTCTTGCTGAAGTCCAGCGGCGCTGTTAAGTACTCCTGCTTGCTGGCTGCATCGGCCAGCAGAGGCAGCAGCGTTGCCAGCTGATTCAAGGACTTGCGCGAGGCGCTAGCAGCGCAACTGTTATTGCTGCTGCTGCTGGTGCCAGTGCTGTTCAGGGCCTGTTGATTAACAACCGGCTTCTTGGGACTCTTGCGCGGTGCTGCCAGATCCAGCTGACGTTTGAGCAGCGACTGCGGCTGCGACGCGGGCGCCACTGTTAACTTGGGCGGCGCTGCGCTGCTGCAGCTACTGCTGCTGGTAGGCACCTTGGGTGTTATGGTTAGAGTTATGTCCTCCTTGTTGCGCAGATACTCAATGTACTCCTCGGTCTCGCTCATCAGGCGTCGTCGCTTGCCCGGCGACAACTGTTGCTCGCGCTGCTGGCCTGTGGTCGTTGCCGTCGGCAGCGCTGCTGCGGCCGCGGCCAGCATCAAAGGCGTCTCAGCTGCATAATATTTGTTTATAATATCTTTAACATAATTCTGGAATTGGGTGCCAATGCGATTGAGATTCTGATATTCCATTTGTGTGAGAAAGGGTGTGTTGTTGCTGTTGCTGTTGTTGCTGTTGGGTGTTGCTGTTGCTGTTACTGCAGCCACTGCTGCAGTGCCAACAGCGGCGGCAGCAGCCGCAGCCGCTGTCGCTGTTGCCATGGCTGCTGCCGCTGCCGCAGCCGTTGCCTCAGACCTGCTGGTGTTGTTCTCCTTGTCGTCCTGAGGACAGTGATGCACGGCATTTCTGTGAGATTTCTCTTTGTAATAGCTGTGACTGTTGTTGTTGTTGTTATTATTATTGTTGTTATTATTGTTGTTGTTATTGTTAAGTTTATACGCGGGAGACGATTTAATAAGCTGCACTCGCTGCTGCTGCTGCTGCTGCTGGTTCTCTTGATCCTCGTCATACTCTATCTTGAGCTTTCGCTTGCTGGCGAGCAGCTCAATGGCCGTCTGCTCGTAGGCAGCCGCCTCCAGAAATGCCGTCGCCATCAGCGCCTTGTTGTTGCTCTGCTCCTTCAGCTCGCCCTCGTGGTCGCCCGCTGTGAGCAGGCCCTTGCCGTTGCTGTTGGCATGACGCGACAATTTCATGGGTGAACTGGCGCCCGACATGTTGTACTCGTCGCCCGAGTACGAGGAGGAGGATGCCGATGACGGTGTATTCTCATCATCCTCGCCCGTCGAGTGCTGCCTGGCACGCATGACGCCAAACTTCTGGCGCTGGGCCGCGCTGCCGCTGCTGTTATTGCCGCTGTTGCTGCTGCTGTTAATGTTGCTGCCGCTGTTGTTGCCGCCGCCGCCGCTGTTGCCGCTGTGATGGCCGCTGCCCATGCTGCTCAGGCTGTGCAATAGCGCAGCAGCCTCTCGTGTCGTCCATTGCGAAGGCAGTTTATTATTGAACAGGAGTTGATGATTTGCTGGTATTTTCAACTCGTGCACGCCTCCCGCTTTATGAAAATCCTGAGCGACCGAAGCTGTGTTGCGACTAATTGCGTCCATTTTTAGCAGACTGTAAAAGGGAGAGAGCGAGAAAGCATGAGATTAGAGAGGGGCTTAACAACAGTACGAGATAGGGCAAAGATAAAACTATAAATAAATTAAATTATTTATATTTAACAAAATTATATATAATAAAAAAAAAATATATATATATATATTATTTATAAAATTATATTATTATTAAATTATATTTAAAAATTAAATTTTTTAAAACAATATAAATTATTTTTTTATTATTTATAAATGAAAATAATAAATTTATAAAATAAATAATTTATTTATTAGTTTTTTATTACCCAATCTGAACTATATAATTTAATAATAATAAATAAATTTATAATTATTTCTAAATATTAAATAAATTTATATATTAAATAAATTATTTATTATTATATTGTATAGTTCAGAATAACTAATAAAAAACTAAAACTAAAACAAATTGACTTAATGAAATTTGGCAACAGCGGAAGAGGTTTGATGAAAAATAAGTTTATATCAAATAAACCATAAACAAAACACTGACAAAAGCCCAACAAATAATTTTGGCAACAGAGAAAAACATTTAAACAAACCAAGAAATATTTCATGAAATTTGGCAACAGCGCAAGGGTAAATTAAATGTGATGAAATACAAGTTCATGGAAAATAAAATGATAATAAATTATATAAAAACCGACAACACAGGAAATATTAAAAAATATATCATGAAATTTGGCAACAGTGCAATTTATATAAAATAAATTACAAATTTGGCAACACGGAAAAAAAATGAAATAAATCTAGAAATATTTGAAAATAAATTATTTTCCAATAATTAATGAAATTTGGCAACGAAATTTGTGCAATATGAACCAAAAAGGAAATCATGAAAACTGGCAGCAATGCAACAACAAACAAATAAGGACAACACAAAAGCTAAGGACAACTGAGACTGAGACTGGGCAACTGTACCGCGCATAGTCCTCCGGATCGCTGCCCTCGGCCTCGAGGTATTGAAATAAACGCTCCGAGCCGCGTTTCTGGGTCGCTGCGTTCGGCAGGCTGCCGGTGAGCAGATCATGCGGCGGTATCAGAGACCCATTGGCACTGAGACGCCAGCCCACCATGGAGGTGGGGTTCACGATGATCTCCTGCAGGGGGCCGCCAGTGATGTTGCCACCGCCGCCGCCACCGCCGCCTCCAGACACGCCCTCATTGGTGGTGGTGGTGTAGATGGTAACGGCGCCGCTGCCGCTCACATTGCCAACGGTTTGGCCGCCGCCGCTCGACGTGCTGCAGGGCATGTAGGTGAAGGTGTGTGTGTGTGTGTGTTGAGAGAACAAGAACGAGGGTAGTAACGAGAGTTAGAGGAGTCATTGTGCACACTTGGGCTTGGTTGGGGGCTGGGGTAGGGGCTAAGAAGTGGGTCTGAGAACGTTACCCAAAAGCATTGCCGGCATTGTGGAACGTGTTCAGCTGATTGTTGGCCACCAGCGTGTTGCCAATCGTACGCAAGACATTCAAGTTTTGGCTGTGCGTTGCATTGTTGCTGTTGCCGTTGTTGTTGTTGCCGCCGTTGTTGTTGTTGTTGTTGCCGCCGCCGTTGTTGCTGCTGCTGCTACGCGCTGGACGATTATCGTGCGGACTGCATTTGATTTAAAGAGAGACAAGTTTACATATTCAGCCAGAGTGCATAATCATGATGATGTTGGATCATATCTGATGGATTGGGTGTACAGTGGAGACTCTAGCAAGCTATCATATCCAATATATCATAGATGATCAGAGCTCATCATATATTATGGAGATCATGGAGACTCTAAGAACTCAAGTTATCATATCTAATAAATATATCATAGATGATCAGAACTCATCTTATATCATAGATCAAGGAGACTCTAGGAACTCAATGTATCATATCTAATATATTATCATAGATGATCAGGCCTCATCATATATTATGGAGATCATGGAGACTCTAGGAACTCAAGTTATCATATATAATATATATAATAGGTGATCAGAGCTCAAAATATATCATAGATCATGGAGACTCTAAGAACTCAAGTTATCATATGAAATATATATATCATAGATGATCAGAGCTCATCATATATCAGAGATCATGGAGACTCAAGGAACTCAAGCTTATCAAGCTCAATTGTTTATCATATCACATATACAAAAGTATATCACAGATACAATATATATCACAGATTATCATCTATCCTAGGATAGATATCCTATCATATCCACTTATCTTAGCAACTTGAATATACATGAATATATCACAGATACAATATGTACCACAGATCATCATCTATCCTTAGATATCCCATCCTATTCTATCTTAACTCGAATAGCTTAAGCTTTCCGTTACTTACTGCACATCACTCATGTGAATCTGGTACTCCTCCTGCGTGTCGGCCAGGTAGGAGCACTTGCCGCACGCTCGCTTGTTGTGCACCTTGAGCACGTGGGTGGCCAGGCGCTCGGAGCGCGCCGCCTTGTAGTCGCAGAGCAGGCAAACGAATGGCTTTGTGTGGGTGTTGAGGTGACGCTTGAGGCCCCACTTGTCGGCGCCCGACCAGGGGCAGTAGCAGCAGGTGAAGCGCTTCTCGCGCTTGGGCTTCAGCAGGCCCGAGCCGGCGGCGCTGCTGCTGCCCGAACCCGAACTGGAGCTGGCCACCGGCTGCTGGGCGCTGTTCATTACAGCGGCCACGTGCAACGGCAGCACCGAGCCATCGTCTAGTTTCTCCTGCTTGAGCTGGGCGAGCGGCATGTCCGCAGCGGAGGCCACCGCTTCGATGGTCTCCGCAATGCTCATGCTGGTCGAGGTGGGATGTCGCTGGGCCTCCAGGAAGGCGTTGTCAATGTTAACGCCCGCGGCATTGATCGTCACATTGCCACGCCCACCGGCATGGTGCGAACTGACGCCGCTGCCGCCGCTGGAGCCACTGCCGCCGGCGGGCACATGCCGCCGGGTCTTATTGATGTCGTACTGCAGCTCGCGATGCATGCGCAGAAAGTGCTTCTTGACGTGATCGGCGCGGTTGAACTGCTTGAGGCAGGCATAGCACTGAAAGGGCTTCTCGTCCTTGTGGATGTTCTCGTGGCGCGTGTACAGATCCCGCCGATCCGTGGAGTAGGGGCAATGGGTGCAGGCATAGCGCTTCACTATGTGCACACCATTGGCAGCTGCTGCGGCAGCGGCCGCCTGCGCCTGGGAGGATTTCTTGCGGCTGCCGCCGGAGGAGCTGCTGCCGCCGCCGCTGCTGCTGCTCGAGTTGGTGGGCTGGGCTGAGGTGGGCGTGGATTGGGCCAGATTCTGGGCCGCGTTCGCCGATGTGGAGGGGCTGGCATAGATCAGCTCCGCTGCGTGCTCCTGACGATGTTTTCTGAGGGATGAACTCAAGTTAAAATCTTGTTCCGCTTGGCATATGCTCCACTAGCTACTCACTTGGACTTGGGCGTGCTCTGGTGCTGTTGCTGCTGCTGCTGTTGTTGCTGCTGTTGCTGCTGTTGTTGCTGTTGTTGCTGCTGCTGCTGCTGTTGCTGCTGGCTGACTTGAGCATAGCTCTGCAGCTTGCCGCCCGTTGTCCACTGCACCAGCTGCGGCTGCTGCTGCTCCGCCGTGGCGGTCTCTTGCGCCCAACGCTGCTGCTGTTCGCCGGCCTTGAGCAGACCCGCCTGGCCGGCGGCAAAGCCGTTCTGCATGAGAGCAGCCAGCCCGAATGCTGTGCTCAAATGATCCTCGGACTTGAAGCTGCCTACGGCGGGCACGCTGGGCGCCGGCACCACTGAGGCGCCGCTGCCGCTGGCGCTGACCACCACAGAGTTACCCGACTCTGTTTGTTGCTGTTGCTGCTGTTGTTGTTGTATGACATTGGCCTGGGTTGTGGCCACGTTGTTGCCGTTACCGCCGCCCGCAGCTCCAGTTGCCTCGTACTCAATGCTGGGCGCTGCGGTGCGATCAATTTGTTGCTGTTGAGGAAAGGGAAAACAAGAAAATGATTAACAATTCTATTTATTTTTTAAAATAATTATTTTTTTATTAAAAATTAAAGTTAAAATTTAATTAAACACGTGGTTTTTTATATATTTTTTTTATTTTTTTTTTTTATATATATTTTTTTATTATTATTATTTTTATTTTCATTATTATATTTTTATTATTATTTTTATTTTATTATTTCTTTATTTTTAATAATTTACTTATTTATTATTATTATTTTTTTTTTAATATTAAATTATTATTATTTTTTTTTTATTGATTTTTTTTTTTTAATTTACTTATTTTTTTATACTATAAATTATTTAAATTTCATTTCAGTTTCAATAGCAATCGAACCACTGTAAGCTTTAGCTGCCCTCCTTTACTTACCAAATTCGTAAACGAGCGCTGCTCGCCCTCGGGCACCGCTGTCGGTCCACTGGTGGCCACCTGAGCCACCGGCGTGCCGAGCGTATGCAAACCGTTGCCGGTCTCCTCGCCGTATAGTTTACGTGTAATTTCTTTGAACATATCTTCATATGTAGCCTCAACATTTGAGGACTGTGCGCTCGCTGTGTTGCATCCTGTGGCCGGGATTAGTGTTGCCATTGCTGTGACTGTTTGGCCTTGGCTTGCGGCGGCGTTGCACGATAATTGCAGCGACTACTTCTCTCGCTGTTGCCTCCACGTATGCGCTTCGAAAACTGCAAAGACACAGAGAGAGGGAGATAAGAGAGTGTGTAAGAGAGAGAGATAGAGAGAGAGAGACTGACCACATTAAGTTTAGTCAGTGTGCCTAAGCTTAACGCACATTCACATCCGGCACACAAAATACCCAATGCCCACACAAAAGCCCCCCTCCCAATCGACGTCAGTTCGAAGAATTGTCTGTTGACACACACAGCAGTTGGCGGAGGCGACGGCCGGGAACCTGCCTGCCTTGGGCCCTAGCCATGCGGGTGTGCGCCAAGGGGGGTTTTTCGATTGATGCTGCTGACGTCGTTTCAAGCAGCATCAGCTGAGTCAGCGCCAGCTCAAGCGCAAGCAGCGATTTGAGCACACTTTTTCTTAACGACATTTTTATTCACCATTCGATGCACAGGCGACAAAAGTGGAGCAAAGGTTTTAGTGAAATATAAACGAAAAATTAAGATGATTATTTATATTATATTTTTTATAATTTACAATTTATATTTTATTTATTAAATTTATATTTTTATGTTCTATTATATATTATTTATTTATAATTATATATTATATTTTGTATAATTTACAAATTATATTTATGTTATATATTATTTATTTATGTTGAATTATTTATTATTTATTTATTTTTGACTGTTCTCTCTTTACAATTCATTAAAAATGTTTATAGAATAAAATAATAAATAATTCAATTAAATTTATTTATTTATATTTTATTTTGTATAACTGATACTTTTTTTTATTATTTATGATTAATGATTTAATATTTTTAATTAATTTATTTTTATTCATATTTTTAAAATATTTTATTATTAATTATTCATTTTTTAGTTAAACTTGCAAACTCAAAACGCTTTCGACACTTTTGTCGCCCGTTGCCGCGTCTGTTTTGCTCCCTGCATTAATACATTAATTTACTACAACAACGCCTAGGCTTGGCAGAAGAAGCAGAGGGAGAAGAAGAAATCCCAATTGCGAAAAACCCAACGCGCCCAAAAACTTTGCACCTTTTGGAGTATGTCTAAGCGCATCTCTCACTCTAAATGCAACACAAATTGCCAAGCAACAAAACTGTTTGTTGCGTTGTAATTTTGGCGGCACGTTTGTTGTTATTTGTGGGTGGCTCGCCGTAGTTGTTGTTGTTGCTGTTGCTGGTGGCCCACATGTTGCTGATGGCTGCGCCTCATTTTTCAAGTGAGATGCTGAACAAAAAACAAACAATTTTTATATGGCGACAAAAATTGTTGTTGTTGTTGGTTGGATCATGGGACATGGGCACGGGCACGTTGCTTGCGATGGCCCAGAGCCAACACAGTGGGAGCCACCCACACGCGCCTAGGCCCAGGCCCATGGTGTGCCTGTGTGTGTGTAAGGAATGAGAGAATTGCTGTTGTTTATGTGTGTGTGAGTTTGTGTGTGTGTGACCGTACCGAAGCGTGTTTTCTTTCGTTTCTTTTCGCCTCATATTTCGTTTGTTGTTGTTGCTGCCTTTTGCATATTTGATTTTATGCTTTGTGTGCTTTTTACAGTTGTTGCCCACACTTTACGCCACTGGGGGCGTTTGGCGTCTTCTTCTTCCTCTTCGTCTTTTGCCTTTGCTTTATTTCGTTTCTCATTCGTTGGCTGCGGCTGCGACTGTGGCTTCGGCTTTTGGGTTTTGTTGTGCTGGGTAGGTCTACAAAAGCCTGCAGATCCCACCACCACCCCGCTCGCTGGCCCTGCCCACCCACACCCTTTGGACTGAGTCGCTGCGTGTGGCTTTTCAATCCAAGGGCAGTGCTATTGATGTTGATTTGAGTTGTTGTTGGGTAGGTGACTTGACTTTTGTCTCAACTCAAGATCAGTGTATGAACATACATACATACATACATACATACATATATATAATATAATACTGTTATACTGCTTGCAATATTTAGAATGAAATCTGCACTCTCTGGAGACTTACATAAACTCAAGAGAAATGTTATCAACATTTTTCAATATCTTTCTCCATTACTCTTTAGAAAAAGCTCAAAAAGTTTGTGCAAAAACTAAAATATATTAAAAACGTCTCCGATAAGAAAGGGCCAAGCGTTGGGGTCAACATTTGTGGGCGAGCGATAGACACACAGCAGCAGAAAAGTGTCATGCGTTGCCAACAACAGCGGCGTGTGTGGGTGCTCGGTTGGGGCCAGGCACTGAAATAACAGCAACAACAACATCCGCTTTGCTAATAGCAGGCAGCTAAAAAGAAGAAAAAAAAACCCAGAGACAGCAAGCGGCGGCGTCAAATGGGCGCGTCAGCGAGTGGGCTGAAAATGGGCGCAACAGTCGTCGCAGCAACAGCAACAAAATCAATTTACAACAACTCTAACACGCGCACCATCAAGAACAAATACAACGATCAGTCGACGGCGACGCCAGCGCCGCCTGTGGTGGGTGTGCAAAAAAAAACGACTTCAGCATTGGCATCCGCAGCAGCTGCGACGCCGCGCCGCTGCCCGCAATGACAACGCAATTTGGGGGAGTCAGCGAGAGTGAAAGAGAGCGCCCGAGAGAGCGCACAGAAACCGGTTGGCAGCTGAACATAAAAATGCCGGTTGCGGAGCTTTTGCTTTAGTAATAATTGAACTGAGAGGGAGAGAGAGAGAGAGGGCGCGCGCAAAGAGCGCAAAAGCCAAAGACAGGGCGCACGTCTGCCGATCGTCGCTCTTCTTTCTTCTGTTTTTTTTTTTGTCCAGCTGTCGGCTGTTGTCTTTCGTTGTGCAGATGCCGGACGATTGACTGCTAACGGTAAACGCATTATTGGGTGGCTTCTCTTCAAATATGGCAGGCAGAGTCAATTGCTGTTGTTGTTCGTTTGTTTGTTTTTTTTTTTTTTTTTTCTTTTTGCTGATAATATTTTTCAGAATTGCGCGTTGCGTGTGCTACATATGCATGCATGTATGTACATATGTGTATGTGTATTTGTTAGGGGGCGGGCGTCAAACAGCTAAATTGCCACAGCAAAGCCGTACTTTTGAGCATATGTATGTACATACATGTGCAGTTAAATGTATATTTGTATATGTGGACATACATTACATACATAGACATTTTAACACCCGTGGGCCGAGCCGACCCGATGGCAGCTCAGGGTGAGCCACAACATTACTGAAAGCTGTTGTTGTTGCGGTGAACGGTGAAAGGCCAAGAGACGCGGCAGAGGGAGAGAGAGGGGAGCACCGATTGGGAGGAGGGCGACCAGCAGAGAACAGCAATGGACAACGGCAACAGCGGCGGCGGCGGCGGCAACAGCTAATGACATGTTAACGCCAGCCAAGCAGCAGCAGCCGTCTGTCTCTCGGTCCCAAAGCCACACGCAGTTATTAAAAAGTGCTTTTGCGCGATGGCCTGCACAGTGGGGCGAGTTAATTGGAAGGGCGGCGCCAAGCCAAACACTCGTAAAAGTGAGCAAAGTGAGCAACTTGGAGTGGCACACGCAATGTAAACAACTTTTTAATCTGAACCCATTTATGCATATTAACACGCATTTCATTTACAGAAAATCTTTACAAAAATACATTTCAAAATATCTTTTTTATGTGTCAAATTTTAGGTAAACTTCATCCAAGTGCAGGAGAAGTTATAAAAGAAATATTATTTGAATATAGGAATATATCTTTGTATATTACAAATATAGAAATTAGATAAGTTTTAAGATACAACAAATATGTATTTTATATACATATGTCCATTATTGTAAGCTTAATATTTCATTTTATTAATTATACAATTAATTCTGTAACATTTCATTTATTAGTCTTTTATAATATTTATTTTTCATTTATTTTATACCCTTTTGCATTTAAAATTTATTATTTTATCTAATATTAATATATATAATCAATTGATTAATAAATTTTTATATTGTATTATATATTTTTCAATTTTCTAATATTTATTATCTAATTTTTTCTCTTTTATTTTTATTTTTTTTTTTTTTTTTTGCCTTTTCCTAGATTATTTCTAACAACTTGTCCCACTGTCTTGCGCCTCCTCTGTCTGGCATTAACAGCACGACGTCGATACATCGATACAGACTAGCAGCAGCGACAACAACAACAGCAACAAGTTGTTAAAGTGGGTGGCTGTCTAACAGCTGTTGTGTCCAGCTAAATTCAACGATCACTCGCACGACAGCAATATAAAATTGAAGATTTTATATGCGCAAAAGCAACAACAACAGCAGCAGCAGCAGCAGCAGCAGCAAGCAGGCAACGCAACCGTAAATGATTTTCTTGGCTGCTTCACACGCCTACGCAGCAGCGCAGCAGCAGCAGCAGCGGCGCATGCGTGTGGGCTGTGCGCTTGCATTGGTATTGTTGCTGCTGCGTGGGTCCACTGAGGCAGTGGGGTGGCCATTACAAATTTGACAAATATATAGTATATAGATATATAAAGCTATATATATATAGCTAATATGTAAGCTGCTGCGTTTACGATTCGTCTTCCATTTTTGCTTTGCACTTTTGGCAGCTGCCGCAGACATCCGCCAGCGTCGCTGCGGGCTGCTGCCTGTGTCTCTCTGTGTGTGTGTGCGTGCGAGGGCAGCTTTATATGGGCGGCAGGTGGTAATTTTTGTGGCCAGTCGAAGACAACAAACAGCAAAACGATGCGACGGCAGCTGCTGCTGCTGCTATTTTTTTCTTCTCTCTGCTTTTGGCGTCTTCTTTTCGAGCTGAGCTTTGGGCCAAGACGAAAGACAGACAACAAAGCAATAAGCGCAGCGCTTTAAAGCTGGTTTCTTTAAGTGTATAAGCATGTATGTATGTGTGTGTGTGTGTGTGTGTGTGTCTCTGTCTGTTTGTTGTTTTTTGGGTGGTGCTGCTGCCAGCATTGCCTTGTGGGCGTTTGCTGCAACAACAACAACAACAACAACAGCAACAGCAGCAACATTCACCACAACACCAACAACATTTACAGCAGCAACATCTTCAAGGGCAGCCATTAGTTCAGTTCAGTTCGGTTCGGTTTCATTTCGCTTCGATTCGCGCCAAGTCATATATAGCATTTTAGTTGTCTCTCCGACTACAGCTTTTGGCTATGCTTATTATTATGGCTGCTGTTGTTGTTGTTGTCTTTTTTGCTGGCAGCTGTTGGCAGGTGCGCGCCCTCATAAAACGTTGTCGAACGACCCAAAATGCAGGCGCAGCAGCAAAAGGAAAAAAAAAAGAAAATGGCGATCTCTTGGTCTGGCGTCCCTCTTTCAAGTGCCAGTTGCACCCTCCTCCTCCTCCTCCTGCTTCTGCCTCTCCCTCTCCTCCTCCTACTTCTTCCCGCTTTTCTTACGAAATCTTTGCCTTTTACTTAAAATGCTGCCCAAGCAACATGTGCATCAATCCTCAGCACGATCTCTGCCTGTCTGCCCCTCCTGGGGTAGCAATTTATGCAGTTGTTCTTTCGTTTTTAGGGGTGGTTTTTCGGTCGTCGAGCAGGTTGCAGCTGCCGCCAGAGGGAGCGACTCCTTTGCCAGCCTGTTGCTGGACTATTATCCTGCAGTGCACGCATCGGCACTTGCCCGCTTAGGGGTTGAGCCCTACCAGCTGACAAGTGGATAAGCCAGGTTAGAAGGGATGACCAATTATGCCATGCCATGCCCTTCCCTGACACGAATACATGTACATGTTTGCTAGATCTTTCGGATTTGTTACACCTGACACGACAGACGACGGGTCGGTTCTATGCCATTGCATTTGCCGTGAGATTATTAACATTTTAATTGAGTTAAAATGGAGTTGAATAAGAATTTTAAAGGACTCTATGAGAAATCCTGAATAGCTATATATGCATATTACTATATTATTGAGTAATATATAGACTAAGAAAAACTATATACATATCTATGAGGATAACAAAAACTAAGAGTTCCACTTGGAATACTATATTATATAAAGGATTTCTCATAAATTCTTATAAGTTTTTGTTATCCTTAATTGTTAAGATAAATTTATAAGCTTTAGTAATGAATAAATCAAGTTAATTAAGTCTCAGTCTATATATATCTATTATATCTTTCAGTTTTGGCGGCACTGTAATAAAGAATTTCTCTTAAGTTCCTTTATATTTTTGCTATCCTTGATTGTTATATGAAGGATATGGACTTTTATTATGAATAATTGCAGTATATAAAACATAAAATCTAATATGCTTATACTTTATCCTATATATATCTATATATCATCTACAGAGTTGTCCATGCACTGATCCTTCGACTTCTAATGAAAATGTCTCGAATATTATAAACTAGTTGCCCTTGACAGACTTTATTATTTGAACAGATCTTAGGGTGGTTCTTCCGATTAGTTATGCTACACATACAAATATATATGGACATATATACACATATGTATATATCTACTTATTCGTGTGTGTATAAGTATGTGCTCTAAACCCAACCCAAAATAAAATTTTAACGTTGAGTTGTTGACGCTGGACGCCTCTTAAAGTACAACAACAACAACAATGAGGGAAGCAGCAGCAGCAGGCAGTCACACACACACACACACTGAAGACTCCGACAGAAACAGACCCAATAAATGAAATTTCACAACCTTCGTCGACGTCTCGTGTGTTTTTTTTCTTTTCTCGATTTTGGTTGGTTTTTTGGGCCGTCCCAACGTTGAATATTGAAAAACGGTTGAGGTTTTTAGGCAAATTGTAGTAGGAGGAGGCGATGGCAATGGCGATGCGCCGGCAGCAGTGCGAGGCCCCGACCCCAGTCACAGTCACAGAGCCACAGCCACAGCCCCATAGAATGAGGCAGCGAAACGCAGATAATGATGATCACAAAGCACAAAGAGCAGCGAGTGAGCGAGTGAGGAGGGGGCGACACGAGTGAAGACGAGTTTCTCGTTTTCGGGCCACGCCAACAAAGTGAGTGGCCCGATAAAACCCAAAACCAAAATATAATCAAGCCAACAGCTAACCCCTCCCCCAACACAAAGAGGGTCTGAGCTGAGCCCTGGCCCAACCCAAGTTTGAAAGCGGCGAATGGTCCACAAATGAAATGAATTCGAATCCTACGCAATGGGGTGGCTGCCGCCAAGGGGACGCCACAGGTAAAAAGTAGAAACCTTGAAAGCCGCAAAACAAACAGCTGCTGCCGCTGCTGCTGTTGCTGGGATGGAACAGGTAAACTCTCTTGGGCAGGTAAGCTGCATGGTCAGGAGTCGGCTGAGCTCGGGGGAGGTGAGGCCACGCTGTAACAGGAAATTCCTATGTGATTTTTGGTGAGATTGTTCGCTCAGTGCAGCGAACAACCCTCTTTGGCAGCCGGGCAGCAGGTACCGATCGACAGATCGTCCCGTTGTCTTTCCGCAAGCCACCCTCCCCTATAGATCGCCGTTGGGCACCGACGGGAAGTGCGTAATTTAGTTTCGTGAAGTTTGCGCTGCCTGCGTTTTGGGGTCGCGCCTTTGTTCATGGGAACTTGAACTTACTAAAGGGAGAGATAGTTTGCTGTATATGTGTGAGTGTGTGTGTGGGTTGATCTTTTTGGCTGGGGTGTGTCGCCATAAAGAGATCTAGCATTATAGATAATTGTCTAATTGGCAAGAAATGCAAACATTTATCATATACAAAATAAATAAATATATCATAAATTTTAGTAAATTATTTACAATTAATTATAATTATATTGTTTTTAATAAAAAGATACATTTTCATTCAATACCATAGCTAAAAGTAATTTCTTTTTACAATATGCATACTTTTTCTGGCAAGTGTATTTATTTTGAGTCATAGTTAAAGAGAGCATGCAAAGCTAACTGTTAATATAGCTGCATCCTTCAGCTTAGCTATTAACGCGCTTCATTTGTTAAGCGTTGCTCACAAAAGAGAGATAGAGAGAGAGAGAGAGAACAGAGTTCTAATTATAGCTGCGTATTTCACTCTTCAAGAACTAAGCTTTACACACCCATACAAACATGCATATGTGTAGCTGTACATATATACATGCATACATATGTATGTATTACTGTGTATGTGTAAAACCGAAAAACGATCTCCGTATTGACAACTCCTTGCTTGAAAATGATGAAAGCGCAGCAAAAAGTAAGCTAAAGTAAACGAAGGGGAGACGACGCTGCATAAACAACAAAATGTGAACAGCAACAACAACAGCAACGGCAAATTATAGAGGGCCGAATTGTGTGTGGGGGCGGCAACGCAGACAGCAACAGCAGCAGCCAAGCAAAGCAAAATCGAAGAGAAGAGAGGAAGGGAAGGAGAGGCAAGCAGAGTAATGCAAAAGTTGCTGTTGTTGTTGGGTGGGTGTAAGAAATTCATCAGAAGTCGTCGCTGGCAGGCACAGGCGAAACTGCAAGCAAAGAATTTGTGTGATAAACTAACAAAAGGGTGTGAAGGCAAAAATAAAAAATAAAACAGAAAACGGCGTCGAGGGCCGAGGGCCGCTGCTTAGGCAGTGGACGCCAAAAAATCAACATACGAAACAGCAGGCGGCAGAGGCGAACGACGGGCGACGGTCAGTCGCGTCGCTTGCTGTGCGAGACAGACAGACAGAGAGGGAGAGCGAGAGAGCCGAAAGTCGGGAGTTGAGCCAAGCGAGGCGGCAATTAAAGAGCGCAACGGCTATGCGACAAAGCAAAAGAATAAATAGGGCTGAGGTAGGCGTCGAGTCGAACCAAGTCGCGTCGCGGGCAGGCAAGATTTTCAAACATCACCCACTCGCACACAAGACTCTCAGTATATGTATCTGTGTGTGTGAGTTAAATGCGTTGCGCATTTGTTAAAAAGAAACACGAGAGGCAGTCAGGCAGACGGATGAAAAGAAAGTAGGATAATGTAGGCGCAGGGTTGCCAGGCCGTACGAAAACAAGCGAAGCTACAAGTGTGCGTGTGCGTGTGAGACAGCAAGAGGGCGGCAGGCAGGCAGCCAAACAGACAGAGTTAATGTGGGAGCAGGAGGAAGAGTGTAGCCAAACACACGCAAGCTGTCAAGGATGTTGTTGCTGCTGGTGGCTGTTGGTGGTGGTGGTGGTGGGTTTCACATCATTCATTATCGTTGCCCCTTGCAGCGCGGCGTCGCGACTGCGCCAAGCGAGGGAGGGCCAACTGAGGCTCGATTGTGTCTCTGTCTGCGTGTGTGCTGGCATCTCTTTTGTGATTGCCATAGGCGGGCATGAAAGGGGTGCCCACTCTGCGCGGGCATTCTTTGTTTTTTTTTTTTGGGAGTGTTGGTGCGTTTTTTTTGGGCGTTGGAGTGGCTGTTTTTTTGGTTGTCTGTGTATAATTGGAAATTGGGTAACCGGTTTCTGAGCCGCCGCCAGCTACCTGTGGGTTGCGGTTGTTGGCTGTGGCCTTCGGAATGATTTTTGTCGATGGGTCTATGTAATGTGTGCTAGTATTGGTAACTCAATGTCTGTGTGTATATCTGTTAGCCACATGTGTTCTAAGTGGCAGCATATGTCCAGCCTGGAGAGCTAAGCCCAACAGAACAATTTTGGCAATATCCTGCCAAGCTAAATGCATCATAATTTTAACATATGTATATGTAACTACAACAGTTACAATTTTCGTTATTTATTATGTTCAGAACTTGAAGGCATATTCGCATTTTAAAAAGTCTGGCAGCGTCTTTCCAAAAATGCTGCCCATCACCTCAACGAAAGACTGACACACATACACACACGCATGCAAGTGAAAAATAACTGATTATCGATAATTAGTTAGTGCCCCAAGCCCATAATACATTTACATTACTTTAATTCACCTACTTATGGTTTGCTTTTACCTTTTGTTTGTTTGCAATTGGTCCGCAGTTCTTTTTGGACTTTAAGCCATTTCTGTGCGTCCTTTTGTTATTGTTGTTTCAGTTGATTCACTTGCTACACTCACACACAATTTGCTTACTATTTGAAGAGTATGCACTTAATTGCATAAATGCACATTAAATTGTGCACTTTAATTAATCAGACACTGGCCAAAAATCTGTTAAAACACGCGCCGGCCAGCACACAAAAAAGGTGTTTGTAGTTGTTGTTGTTAATGCACGCGATGCGAGCTAACGAACCGAACGCCACGAAAAATTCCAACAGACTGCGAGAGCGTCGCCGACACTAGCAGGCAGAATGTGGGAGAGAAGCATGGAACGATGACGCAGCCAGCTGCTGCTGCTGAAACGAGCGCGCTCGGCAGCGTCAGTGCTGTTGCACAGTGGTTCGAGTCGAACATATGACAATACAAAAATAGATTTGCTTGATCTCTGAGATTCTTTAACGCTAACAATAATTGTGTTCGCGTGATTATGAACGATTCAGCTTAGAATAAAATTTAGTTTTATTTACTGCTTTTAATTAAATAAATTTAGCGAATATATATTCAATAATTTGAATTTAAGTTTAAAATTTGTGTACTGCAATGAATTTATTGTGACATCGCTTGATTGTAAACGATTTACATAGGTTAAACTAAAATTTGGCACTATTTAAAATTGTAGCTTAATTAATTTATAATTTATTTGGATTTTATTATTTATTTTTGAGCTTCAAAGAACTTGTTATGACAAGTGCGCTAATTCGTTATTATTCCACTGTTCACAGCCGCCGGGAGCCCAAGCAGCCACCTTATACAGCGAATGATCGAATAAAAGAGAAATTGCAACAAACAGTCGACTGAGTCGCCGGCGTCTCTGTCGCTGTTGACGTCAGCAGCGCTGCCGAGGCACAGCCAGGCAAGCCACCCGCTCATTCACGTTTTTGCTGTTGTTGTGTGGGCATACCTTAGAGCAGCGGAGAGCGACGTGGGAGCGGAGTAGCAGAGACGCTGTTATTGCTGTTGTTGTTGTTTATTGCGTAGGGTGGGTTGGCTTGTAGAATTTCTGGACAATATTGTTGTTGCCGCTGCTACCGCGCAGTCGCGCAGAAGCAGGTCAGTTTGTGTGGCGTCCGCTGCTGCGCAACTTGATTTTTGTTGTTGTATTTTTATGCGCGGCCGTCGGCGTCGGCGGGTTGACTGTTGGTAATGATCTTCGTGCATGTGGGTTGTTGCTGCTTGTGGCTGTTTTTGTAGCCGCCGTTGTTGCTGTTGCTGTTACTGTTGGCGGCGTCGGCTACGGGGGACGATTGACTGTTGCGTTCATTAGCGTGGCCGCGGCTTTTTGGGCTCGTTTCCGAGGAGGTGCTGATACACACACAGTCCAGGTAGACACAATACAATGTACATATGTATATGTATGTATGCCATGTCTATGTATGTACATAAGGTTGGGCAGGTAGTTGGCAGCTGGGTGGCGCTGGCTGCAGCGTGGGCAGCACAGCTCGAATTGAGGTTAGTTTGAAGTCAAAGCCAAGCCAAAAGAAAACTCAGCTCGAACAATCTGTCAATGCAATGCAAATGGGCATGACTCACTCCAGGGGAAATACCTCAATAGTGCACAACTTGCACTCCACGCGACGCTACTCGCAACTACAACAAAATCACGAGCAGCGCAACGCAGTCAATGAAATCGAAAGTTGAACGCAAAGCACTGCATCAGGCAGCGCTGCAACTGCGCTAGTGATCAACGCAGATAACATTCTGTCATCGCTGCTGTTCTTCTTGTTGTTTTTATTGTAGCGAAAAGTTACGGTTCTTCTGATTGTTGTTTTAATCAGTGTGAGTAGCGAAGCGGGTGAATCAATTAGAGACGAGACGATGGGCCGAAATGCATATGGATGAGAGTGCAGAAGGAACTTACAGTTAACTGGACTTTGAGATGCGCTACGTAGAGGAAAGGGAACTGCTGGGATGATATATGTATGTATGTATGTACATCTATAAAATAAGGTAAATAAAAAGTAATATTGAAATAATAACAAAAAATATAATGAAATATATATATGTATATTCTAAATATATTTGAAATATATTACATAATTACAACATATATTTTTATAACTTAAATGATTTTTTTTTCAATTATTTACAAAAAATAAAAAGATATATATTTTTTTTATTTTTCTAGATACATTTTTGCATTTAGTTTTTAATAATATTATAAACAGTTAATATAATTTTTACAAATATTTTTGTATAAGTATTTGATTATTTATATATGTATATGCATAATTTGATTTATAATATATACATATATATTTTATTTCGAATATTTCCTGGTTTTAAAAAACGTAGCTTTGAGTACAAACACTGATAAAACTAAAGGAAGTGACTTAAAAAAGTATTTCAATCTTTAAGATCTTTCAATAAACTCAATTTATTGAAGTCTATATATACACATATATATGCTTACAGTTATTTACGCTCTTATAAACTCCCTTTTCTCGAGCCCAGCCTCGAGCAACCCAAATGCCTTTGGTGCAGCGCAATGCGTCGGATTACGGATCAAGAGACCAAACAGGTTAGCCAGTGAAATGGAGCACCCTACTTTTAGACCTCATTGCCACTCAAGTGGCGATGGCGGATGATGACGAGACCGTTGCAAAGGAGCAGCAGCCAGCCAGCCAGCCAGCCAGCCAGCCGAGTAACCGGTTTGCAGCAGCCCTAACGAGACGCGAGAGCATGTGGCCCACTGGCCAAGGAAAGCGGCAAGACGCGCACAGCCAGCACACTCGATCCAGATCGAACTCACGCAATGCCAGCCGATGCGCAGCGAGCGATATCACAGCTGTTGCACTTGTCGGGTGGACCGGAGCGACGTCTGGCCATCCTTGGGTGATATAACGAAAGCTGCGTAATGAGCGCAGGCAATTACAAAACGCCAGAGCAACACATGGAAACCTGTTGCCGCTGGGCGAAGAAGCCCTGCCCTGGGAGAAAGTGTCGGCTGGGTAGGGCTTCATCTATAAGGCGCCAAAAATCCCTGGACATGGACATGGACGAACTCAATGCCCCTTTAACGATCGTTACACTTTGTCACGTCTCATTTAACAACAAAAAAGTATAAATATATATATAAGTATAAATATATATAGAGGGAGAAAAAAGTGGAGTGTCACCGCAGAGGGGCCCAACCTGACCCTCTCGCCAAGGCAACAACAGCGCAGACAATGGCCATAGGGTGGGTTGCGATCGTCGCTCGCTCGGCGCTCTCACATATACAATATGGCGTAGCCTAGCGTGGGACGGACATGAGCTGGAGTGGGGGGCGGGGCGGTGGCAGGGGTAGGGGCAGTGGCGAGGGTACGGCAACGCATGCGCAATTCGCCGACTGTAGAAACTTGAAAGCGTGGGCGTGGGTGGGCCGCACATCTATGTATGCAGTCTCTGTCTGCCTAGCTGTGTGTGAGTGTGTGTGTGTGTGTGTGTGTGCTGGTTCTCCGGCCTTTGCTTTGCGGTTGGCCTCTGTGAGTCACGGGCTGCGCACGGTCAGTGGGCAACTCTGGTGGCAGCTCAAAACTGGAATGTGATCAACAGGAAATGGTCCGCAGCGTGGCTGGCCCCCACCAGCCGGACCCGACTCGAAACGAAGTAATTTGTGAATAAATTTCTAGAAATTTCTGGGAAAATAGGGCGTCTACTTCAATTTGAGAGGTGTATGGAAATATATATATAAATATATATATAATATATACAAAATATTAAGAGAGATTGTGGCAAATGGATTATAGCTCTTCAGGGCATTTAGCTATAAATATGATATATGTTATAGATGATCATTATGAAGTTATTATACAGATTGACACTAAAGAAAGAAGGCAGGATAAGAAGGAATCAGGAAAGTAAGGAATGTAAGAGCTGGGCAAGTTATGAGTTCCTATCTATATGAGTTATTCTAAAGATTGACATGAGAGAAGGAGGGCTGTCTATGAAGGAAGTACGGAAAGACAGAGAGAGCAAGATTAATGCCTTTGGTTCAAGAGGGAATCGAGAAAGGAAACAAGAAACTAAGCAAAGACAGAACTAGACACAATTTTGAGTGGGTCAAGATCAGATTATAGATCAGGTCAAGGCTTTATAGATCTGGTTCATAAAAGGCTCTTGTAAAGGCATGATTTTAGATATTTAGTTTAGCTTAGATAGTTGAGTTGGCAACTTAGCTTACTTCGTTAAGCTAAGCCAAGCTTGGCTTCATCTATCATATCTTTATAGAGCTCATTTTGAGCCAATATATTATTAATTATGATTATAATTAATATGATTATTAATATGATTATTTTATTAAAAAGTTATTACTCTATTATATTATTGAATACATTTATTAATCTATTATATTATTTGTTATTCATATTATATTATTATTAATATTATATTATTTATATTATGCTATGCCAGCTAAAGGTTTAAGCTCCTGCTTCAACTCATTTCATGTTATATAATATATCATGAATATCAGAAGATTTCTTAAATATATTTTCGTACTACTTCAGCTCTTCGTGCTAAGGCAAGCACATAGGTGCCTTTAATTTATACTATATATTTATATAAATACACAAAATATTCTCTTTAGAGAACTTGTCTAAAATGCAATATTTCAATTGAATATAATGTATATATATAATAATTATATACTATATATCAGACGTCTGTCAAATTGTTATTTGATGCGTGCTTTATGCAGCCAACAACTTTTAGATGCATTTGGTATTTAAGCAGAGAGACAGACATGCATGCTTTATCAAGCCACAAGCTTTGAATAAAATATGTAAAATATATAAATATATATACACATATATGTATAGTCCTTTGTATACATATACACTCACATATGCTTAATCCCATGCAGTAAAATAGGAATGAAGCTTTGCATATTATATAAGGTATAAATCATGCACATATGTATGTGTGTGTGTGTTTATACATATGTAATATACTAATAAAATCCTCAACTCCAACTAACGGAATTCGTAACCCCCACCCCTAACTGGCCGTTTATTTGCATTGCCTAGCAACAAGAGGAAAAATAAAGAAATTTAGTTTTCACCAAATACATGAACATAAATAACAAAATACAAATTATATAATGAAAACACACACACACACACACACACTAACACACACACTCATGTGTTTATGCATATGCCGCATATGTTGCATAAAAAGCCAAAGCACAAAAACCATATGCAATCAACGCCCAACGACGCCCACAAAAATCAAATAGTGCGTGAGCGAGACAAAGAAAGAGAGAGTGAGAGAGAGAGAGAGAGAGAGAGAGTGAGAGTGAGATAGAGCAATGCAAATGCATTTGGCGAACGCAGCTGGACGGCAGCACGCATACAAACTACACATTTGAGAGAACTCACGCTCTCTCTTTCGCTCACTCTCTCCTTCTCACTCACTCACTCACTCACTCTCTCGCTCTCTCTTCGAGTTGGATTTGAAAACTGCAACAATAATTCCTTTGCAGTTTTTTGATGCGATTGAGCGACATGTGGAGGGAAGGGCTGAGGGGCTGGTGGGTGGTGGGTGAACCAAAAATTGTTATAGACACAAAATTTATGATATGCGCCGCCTGGTGGTAGGAAAAACAACCACCCAACCCAGTGCGAAAAGTCGCTCGCTTGTAGTTTTCAAAATGCCAAAGCAGCCAAAGCTTCAATATCTATGTGTGCGTGTGTGTGTGTGTGCGGGTGTGAGTGTGTGCATTGTTTTGGGGGTTGGTATTTTTGCTGCATAGAGCGCCTGCTCGAATACCAATACCAATGACAAAAAAGCATGGCAAATGCTTCCATGTGGAGCAAACCCAGTGTATTGATGATGGAAAAATAGAAGTTGGCGCTGTTTTAGTTGTGGGGGTTGTTTGGAGCCCGACAATAGTTGCCGTTGCTGTTGCTGTTGCCGTTGCTGTTGCTCTTCGTGCTGACGGTGGTGGGGTGATTCTCTGGAAAAAGTGCATACCGAAAAATATACACGCACACACAGACGGGCGAAACACTCACACTCACACTCACACTCATACTCAAACACACACAAACGCAGTGCGGAAAAATCAATAAATCATTTGTTGGAAAATTTTTTAATTGCCCTCTACTATGGATTTAGATTGAATCCAATTAAAAGCGTCCGTTGGCATATGCGTCAGGGCCTGGCTGCCTGGCTGGCTGGCATATGCAACTCCCCATGCAGCGGTATTCGCAAGTATTAACGTAATTGCTGAAACTATTGCATACTTTTATGCGCTGCAACTTACCAACATGTTCGCAGAGATTTTCGCGGCCAGCCCAGAAGTATGCAACAGAAATGCGCGTCGACGACGACGACGGCGACGACACGGGGCACAAGTTTGGAAATCCTTTTAGCCGTGCTCCTCTGCTTCCTTGTTTCTCTCAATTTTTTCGTCACTTTTTCAGTTGTTCTTCGACTTGGTTACGCACTGCACTTTCAGCATTTGACGGCGACACAATGGGCTTTTACAACTAACCTCATCAACACTCACACACTGAATGAATATTTGTAGCTGAATGAATGGGAGTGAGCCAAGCGCCTAGAATGCAAAGCGGCGACTGGCGAGCTGCTCGAGCGGACTTGTGCTGTGTGCGCCAGCCCTGGCTGGTCGGTGCCGACCGCCTCTTTTACGCACACACACACGCACAGGCACACACACACACACACAGTCGACAATATTTAACCGTTATTATTTGCTTTGTAATCGTTCGGTCTGTGTTTTGTTTTTGCGGCTGCAGCGTTTGGTTATTGCTGTTGTTGCCGCGCCGATTGCCAGTCGCGCAATAATTGCGCTCCGAGTTGTGCAATCGCACAAAAAGCTTCCTGTTTACGGCGCGCCTTGTTGTTGCCCTTCCTTCTTGTTGTTGCCAGCACAAAAAAGCGCGCGCATTCCAAAACTCTCCCACACGCACAGCCAGCGAGCGCTGCGTTCTGTCTCCCTCGCTCTCTCTCTCTCTCTCGCACTGTCTCTCTCGTTTAGTCGCTCTCTTGCGTTTTCCTTAGATGCGTTTGGCTCTCTGGCAAGCTCACACCACGGCAGCCATGTTTATTTACAAAAAGTTTACCGTTATTTGTGCGCTACTTGAAGAAAGGGCATGTGGGATCTAATGAGAGTTTTGTGTCATTGCTGAGAGTAATTGCAAATGAAATCATTTAACAATATATTATGAAAAAAAAAAAAATGAAATGTTAATTTAATTTCAATTTAATAAAAATGTAATATATATTTAATATAATTTTTTAACTGTAGGACCTTGAACTTATTTTTACTCTTCTGAATATAATTTCATTTCATTTAAAGAGCAATTAGTTGTAGTCTTCTGTGCTTGTAGCTTAGGCACTTGTACCACAACTCAAATTGTCGCGCTCTGGCAGCGCAGAGTCTGGCAGCACTGAGCAGTCGTTGTACAGCGCTGCCAGAGCACAGAGCAGTCGTTGTCCAGCGCTGCCAGAGCACTGAGCAGTCGTTGTCCAGCGCTGCCAGAGCGACAGCTAAGATGAGCACCAGCTGGTTGCTGTTAATATGCTGCTTGCTATGGCACTCAACATCTAGCCGTTAAAAATTTAAAAGTATTTTAGAGGCAGATTTTAAATGAGTAAAATTAAAAATAAAAGGCATGTTTTTTATAGTTTTGTAATGTGTATTAGGTAATTTAAAATATAAATGCTAATTATATATAAATTTAAGTATGCTTTAATAACAATGAAGAAAAGCAAATTATAAGAAATCTCATGCTCTATTGTCATAGCCCATAGTGTATATTGGTTTGATGAAACACTGATTTAGTTGCAGAGTTGATTGTTGAATATGTGTGTGGATATATACTCTACCAAAGATTATGGCACGCCTACAAGACTTGCTCGGATTTGAACACAAACTGCAAGCAGGGAGTATTAGTTCTTAAGAACTGAATAAACTTCACTTCTCTTAAACTTAAACTAGGCTAGCCAAATAGCGAGCTCACTCAATTAAAGCCTCATTCTCATTTTTTCTCATATCTTCTTATTTTTTCTCCTTTTTTTCTCATTTTTTCTGTTTTTTTCTCATTTTTCTTTCTCATTTCGAGCTATATAAAGTTTTAATCAAATTGCATATGTGACCATAAATGCCCATGCCTATACGCCGTATAGGCAGCCCGCCGTAATGCTGCCTCAACCAGCCCAAAACCACCCCCAAGCACCCCAGGCCAATTCAGCCCGTGGCGCCCCGCTACTAACCTAATTTCCCAGGCTATGCGGGGAGCTCCTCCTCCGCCCCCGCTCGCTCTGTTTTCCACTTTATTTTCGGAGTATTTTTGTGCAGCGTCAACGCGTCTCGCAAAGTTTTTAATCATCGTCCACAGGCGGCAAATTTGTTCACTTTTTTTGGTGCTCAAGATTTTCCATATATATCCCATTGTTGCTGTGTTGTTGGCCCCGATTTCTGTTTCACAAGCTTCGCCGCTTGTCACTTGTCTCTTCCATAGATTTTCCTTCTTTTTTTTCAATGCAATTAAAAACAATTCATAATACGCTCTGGCCGCCTTTGCCATATGCAGCTGCAGCTCGCTCTGTGTGTAATTTGTCTCTCGTTTGCCACCCCCCACACCTCACACACCCCACTCATAACTCTCTCGCCTCGTTTGTTTTACAAAAATGATTTTTAATATAACAATTTTGATGGCTTTTTGGGTTTTGTGCATTTAATTAATGCAGCAGAGCCGCAGCTCACAGCAAAAGCCAAATGAAAATGCAATGCAATAAAATCTAAATAAACCAACAGAGAGAGAGAGAGAGAGAGAGAGAGAGAGAGAGAGAGAGAGAGAGAGAGACAGAGATAGAGTGAGTGAAAGGAGAGGGAGCGGAAGGAAGTGGGAGAGTGTGTGTGAAGGGAGTGTGGAGTGTGGGGAGTCCACAAACGGATTGGTTAAAATATGCAAACAAGAAACGGAAAAACTTATTTAGACGCCGCAACACACAAAAAAGCGCAACACAAACAACAACAACAACAACAACAGCAACTGTGGGGCTATATACAATGGGGCCAGAGACAAAATGCTGCTGCGGCTGCTTATGAAAATGGCGTCAGCAACGGAAAAACTGAAACAAATACAAACAGAGAGAGGGAGAGAGAAAGAGAGATAGAGAGGCGACACACACACACACACACACCTAAACACACTGCCAGCAAGTGCAACGTGGCTCCCACGCGTGCTTTTAACTCTTGCCCCAAAGTGTGGCACCATGGGCAAGCAGCCGCAAAAAGGCAAACTGAAAAAAATAAAGCAAAAATAAAACAAAATAATAAAAAAATAAATATTATGTTAATGCCATAAAGGTAAACTCACAACTTAAATTATTAAACAAGTTTTTTGTCAGGTTTTTTTAGTAAAATAAATAAATATTAAATTTTAACTTTAATAATAAATGAAAAAATAAATGATAACAGGTAAATAACTAGCTTTAAGCTTTCAGTTGAGTTATAGAAAAACTGGGTAATAATATATATAAATATTATACTAATAATATGAAATGAATATATGCATGTTGAAAATTATAATATAAAATTATGAAATATATATGTTAAGACTTATCATCATAAAATATTTTACTAGAAATAAATTAAAAGAAGATTATTATTTTTTAAATTTAAACTTTTCTAATTAAAGTATTGTCTAATTAAATTAGACAATAATCTTCTTTTTGATTTATTTCTAGAAAAATATTTGATGACGCTAAAGCCAAAAATAATATTTAAATATTTTAAATAATTTTCATTTTTAATATTTAAAAATATAAATATATAAACATAAAATTTTTTAATTATTTTAATTTGTAATATTAATAAGCAAAAATAATAATATTCATATTAAAATTTTTTGTTTGGTTATTAATTTATAATATTAACATGTTTTTTTATTTTTTATTAATTTTAAAATTTTATTTTGAAATTTAATGATTAAAATTTGTTAAATGAATGCAAAGCATTAAACAAGTCAATAAAAAACTTAATAAAATGAATGTTAAGTATTAAAATAAATACAAAATATTAATGTTAAATATGAGAAGATAAATATTTAATTAATTTAGAAAAAATTATGTGCTAAGGAATAAGAGTTGTTTTTTAAATAAGTATAAACTTTAAAATAATAAACTTTAAGTCAATCGAGTTCAGTCTTAAGAAACTTAAAAAGAGCTTGCTTAAATATGAAATTTGTAATTTAATCCAAAACTGATATTTTTGACTCTCATTTAAGAGCTTTGCCCAGACAATTCAAATGAAAAGCTCGCACTTTGCACTTGCTGAGCTGCGCCTTGCTGATATTTGCCCAATAAGTTGGCCCATTGTACGCGGCGTTGGCGACCTGCTGTTGCATGTGGCAAAAGACTTTGCCCCAGCGCCGTAGCACAGTCCCTACGCCCGATTCTCATACGAAAAGCTCTCGTAGACCCTCCCTCTCCCCCCTCCCCTCCCTCTGCCTGCTTTGATTGTTGTGTTGCCAATGGAAAAGCATCAAAAATTCTCCCACTATTGTTGGGCGCGTGGGAAGCGTTTCAATGTTTTGTTTGTTGTTTGAAAATGTTGCCGCTGTTGCTTCTGCTTGTTGTTGCTGTTTTTTTTTCGCCCAGAGGGGAGAGAGAGACGACTTCACAGAAACAGATCTTAGTCAGCTTGCTGAATCACAGTTTAGTCCAAGTTTTTTCGAGTTCCTCTCTGCATTGTTGTTTTTTGCCGGTCAAAGAAATTATTAATACATAATTCATGTTTAATTGTCGGCTGGCTTTAATTATTTGCCTCGCAGGTAGCAGGTGGACTGAGTAGGGGTTGGGCTAGAGCCAAACTTGCCGAAAAACTTTCGCTGATTGAGTTGCATTTAGTTTTTGCGATCAATTCGCGTTGACAGACATTTCAATTAGCTCGCGTGGTTCGATAACTTTGCCAAGCAGTGGCTGAGCGGGTGGGCGTGGCACTTGTCTACAGGCCAAAGTTGTCAGTTGCAAACATTTCGGTGGGCCCTGCGGGCTGAATGAAAATTAGATGAGCAGTTGACGAGTTGAATGCGGCGCGTTTTAATGCAGAGAGAGAGAGAGAGAGAGAGAGAGAGAGAGAGTGAGAGGGAGAGAGCGAGAGAGACACCTCGATGCTAGGGTTAAAGTTGGACGCGCAAGGATTTATCTACCGCGGGGCATATCACAAGTTCCAGACAACAGACAGAACGAGGGCGGTTCAAGCAACCCAAATCCTGCAGCTGGCTGATTCCATAAGTCGATTCAGTGAGCCAAAGCATTTACAGCGGAATTTGAATCTGAGGTAAGCCTATCAGTTTTTCCAACAAAACTTTCGTTTGGAAACAGTCACAGACATATATATTAGGTTTATCTTTCTGACAGTGATCGAGGAGAGCTCTGAATGCTTCGATGCTCCAGAATTGAATTAGTATATTAGTATAATTAGTATATATATAGAAGGGCGGCGAGATCAATGAGATGACCAATTTATTCAAGACTTGTTATATGATACCATTTAGATTGTATTTGGATATATTAAAGATTGTTGTTAATGAAATGAAATTTTGTGAGATAAGCATCAGTTCGAAGGAAAAGTTATGGCAAGGGTTGGGCAGCTAACAAATGGATATATAGCTAGGTTAGCAGCTTTTAGATCTAATATAAAAAATATATAAATATAAAATACATAAATATAATATATAAAAAATAAAACAAATAAAGCGAATAAAATATATAAATAATAAATAAATATAATAAAAATATATATAAATAATAAATAATAAAATATATATAAATAATAAAAAAATAAGTAAATAAATAAGAATATTAAATATAATTTTATACTCATATTATATTTAATATTTTTATTTTTTTAAATATTAAATATAATTTTATACATATATTATATTTAATATTTTTATTTTTTATTTATTTAATTATTTTATTTTATTTTATTTTTATTTATTATTTATATATATACCTATGAGCTCGCTCGCTCTCAGCTCAGCTATTCCGTTAACAAATCCGTTGGCCGCCCATAAAGTTATTCGAGCAAACAATTAAGGATATCGCACACAAAACGGAATAACAAATCAACCAATATTCTCTATGGAAACATCACGCTCTCGCTCTGACTCTCCCTCTCCCCATCTCTCTCTAATATATACATCAAATTGTAATTGCCAAACTCCCCTCGTAAAGTAACTTTTATTGACGCGCTGCGGGTTAACGAAAAACACAAAAAAAAACTCGAAAAAAAAGTTGCGGGTGGTCACGGCGGAAGCAAATGCAACAGCTGTCTCCCTCTCACTCACTCACACTCTCTACCTCCCTCTCTCTCGCTCACTCTCTGCCCTTACTCATTTAGGTTTGTGTTGGTTTTTGGGTGCATTTCAAGTGCAACAGCAGCGAAATGCAACAACTAACGAGCTGCAGCCAGCAGGCGACTGGGCCTCGCTTCACATCTGACCAATCGCCAGTTGGGGCGAGGGGCATGCCTCGAGCATTGAACTATTATTCAGATTTTGATTCAGATTTTGATTCTCAGTTTGTACATATATGTTATTTGTGTGTGTGTGTGTGTCTTCATATATCCCTTTAGTATATGTTGTGCTTGTTAGCAACAGTCAAAAAAATAACTCTATAACAAGTGTGCGTGTGTGTGTGTGTGTCTGTGTGTGCACACGCTGCGGGTGTTTAATTTGCTGTAAAGAAAATATGTGCGCTATACAAAATTATGTTATCATTTTTCATGTGTGCAGTGGAAGCTAATACCAATTTGCGATTGGGCCCAAAGCTGCCTGAGCGATTGGCTAAAATGTTAAAGTCAAATTAGAAAAATAAAATATAAGAAAATACAGACATATAATAATATAAAAATATATTTAAAAATAAAAAAAAAAAAAAAAAAAACAAAAACAAAGTAAAACGAAATAATATAAAATAAAATATAAATAAAATAATAAAATATAAAAAAAAGAAAGAACTTAAAAAAAAATGCAAACATTAAATTAAATAAAAAATCATATAAAGTAATATAAAAAAATAATAAATAATACAAAAAAAAAAAATAAATTAAAAAAAAAAAATACAAATAAATAAGTAAGTTAGTTACTTTTATTATATATATATTTAAATTTATTTTTTATTTTAATTCGAAATTATATATAATTTTTAATGAAATGTACTAGCTTAATATTTAAATAATAAACTTTAATAAATAATTCACAGAAATAGAAAATCCTGAGCCGTCTTTAAATTGCTTTTGGCTCCTTCTCAACGTCTGAGATTGTTGCCATGGAAGGGAAATTTATTTATTTTGAATAAATTTTGTTGCGCTGCTTATCAGATGCCTGCGAATGAGTTAGCTGACATGTTGAAATATTTGTGTGGCAAATAATAGGGTTAAATAAATATGTGTGTATGAATAACAAAAACTTTGTTTTAATTTGAAGTTTTTGTTTGCTTTACGATGGCAAATCGGCAAATAAATAATATAATATATATGCCGCTTTGACATTATCCGTCTGTCTCTCTCTCTATTTCTCCCACTGTTAAGTTATTATAAATTTTAATTTATATATGCTTTACTAAATTGATAGATTTTTAAGCTGAAAACAATGAACTCACTAAATCAAACAGTTCGAGTTGCATGGAGTTGGCAGACAACAGGTAGCAGGTTCGATTGCTGTTCGGTTGGCAGCATGTGTGCGTGTTGCATAGAAGGTGTTTGTCCTTGCTAAGCGAGCTGCACTAAGCACCGCAATACAAGTGTAAGTTGGCTGTAGATAGTTTATTTTATTTACTATTTAAATTTTTAATTTTTAGATACTCTTTGATAGCAGCGGATAACATATACGAAATTTAACAGAATTATTAAATTCTTTATATTATATTCTTACTGAAATATCTTAAACTCATGTGCTTATACGCATACTTTATAAGACTTGAGCCCAACAAGTGTTAGTAGAATTTTATTACTGCACACAACCCATGCAAATTGCTAACGAACCAAAAAACATCGCATGCAACTTGCTATGCACAACTTATACACATATTTCGTATAAGTGTTGGTGAAAACTGGTATATTATACGTATAAGCTTGAACTTATACATATTTAAGTTTCGAGTTCGACACAATTTGTATAAGCATAGCTTATAATAATATAAGATAAGCTAAGACGCAACTCTGCTATTCGTACTTGCAGAGTTTCGAACTTGAACTTTGTATAAGACTGCTTAGCACAGACAACAACCACGAACACAACGTCCAACCTGCTGGCAGTCGAACATCAAACGCGCTTCCAACTTGTTCTGAGTCAAGTGGATGTTGTGAATAAATAATGTAAAAGAGTAAATAAAATAATATATATTAAAAAAAATATTGAAAAAATTAAAACTATAAATAATAAATGTAAGTAAGTGCGAAATATTAGCTGCTGCAACTCGTTGCACTGCAATGCAGCGCGACTGGCCACTCCCACCCAGCCGTCTGCCGCCTACTCAAGCCTTTGCACGACTTTTGACTTTAGTTTTGGTTTTTTTTTGGTTGAGCTGTTTTAATATTTATGAAAAAAGGCGAAAGGCGAACGACTAGCGTCGAGTGTTGAGCGCTGAGCGTCGCGCATTGCAAGCCGCATAAATATCCACTAAGTCCCATGCACGCTCACACAGAGGCACAGACAGCCGTGCCTGTGTGTGTGTGTGTGGTGCTATGTGCTACCCTTAAGTGAAAACTGAAGAAGACCTGACAACAGCAACAACAACAACAGCAGCAGCAGCAGCAGAAGCTTCTATATGTGCGTCCCCCTTTGAGCTGCTCTCTGGGCTGTCAAGCGTAAATTCAATAAATATGAATATAAGATCACACACACACACACACGCTGACTCTCACACGCAGCACTTGTTACATTTTTCACTCACTTGGACTAACTTGGCTAACAGCTCTTGCCCCGTTATGCCCCTCGCGCACTCTTTCAATGCAAACGCTGACGTCTTGAAGTACAAACGGCTCGAGAGTTTTTCTTCTTCTTCTTCTTTTCCTATTTTTCATTTTTTTTGTCATCTTATTTACTTGATATCGAAATCTTTGTTTGTGCTTATTATTTGTAGCTCGTCCTTTTCTTATATATATTTTGTTTTGTTCAGAGCTACTGGAATTTTACGATTGACAATGACAAAGAGCGATTGACTGGCTCGAATGATACAAGCGAGAGCGAGTGCGTGCGGAGCGAAAGCCGCGAGATGGGTTCGTAAAGTGTTGGCTTTTCCAATGAAAACCCATTGATACTTGGCCCCGAAAGGCAAAAATCGGTCACATTTCAGTCAACGGAGCTGGAAATGTCAATCAATTGAAATTTGAGATACAATTAAATTGTTAATACAAAATTTATTATAATTTATTAATTTCTTGTTTGCTCAGTTCAGTGAGAATTTATCTTAATATATATCATTCATTCTCATCCTCATATAAACTCATATAAAATAATAATAATAAATTAAATTCATAATAAATAAATAATAATAAATGATAATAATAGATTGATTTATTTATTTTTATTTTATTTATTTATTCAATTGTATTTTACATCATTTTTATTATTTTTTTTAAATCATTTATTTATTTTATTATTATATTATCTGTTATATTCTTTTAAAAATGTATTTTCTTTATTTTGTAAAATAGTTATTCAGTTATTTTTAATTTATACAATTATTTATATATTTATTTAAAATAAAATTAATTAGTTATATTTTATTCATTTTAAATTTATGTAAATCGATTGTAAATGGAATTAAAAGCTTGATCAATAAATTGAGCACAGCAAAGGCTTGAGCTCCATTTAATTGTATTTTCAAATCAATTATATTTGATATAAAATTAATATTTATTATTTATATATTGCTAACATTTAAAATAAATAAAACTGTTTCGTTTTGTATAAAATACATATCAAAAATCCACTCAACAAATTCTCGCAAGATTTATTTACGCCTTGCTCAAAACTTATTTGCATTTCTCAACTATGAAGCAGCCCTCGTTCCCACCGTCGCTGCTGCCGCTGCTGCTGCTGTTGGGTGACTTGAGAAAATTCGAAAATAATTCATTGCTCTACAAAACTGAAAGTGTGCAGCCGGCAGTCTGGCAATAAAGTCAATGGAGCTATCAAAAATCGTCAACGCAATGTAGCTAAAACTTGCCAAAGTGCCGCGTCGCATATGTGTGGAGGAATGAAGAGAGAGAGAGAGAGAGACAGAAAGAGAGAGTGAGCGAGAGAGCAACGTGAGCATAGATGTGTGCATGCGAGTTTTAGTGTGGATGTTTATGCCCACGAACGGTTTGAGTTAATGCAATGGCCAATGGCTTGTAGCCAGCTCGGCTAGTAAAAGTGGCTACAAGTGCTGCATTGATGGCTCTTCGGGCTCCGTTACCAGCCATATGAAATATGTAAGCCGTGAGTAACGGATATTGTCGGGCGGCAGGCAGCAGGCAGCAGGGCAGCAGCATTTGATGAAGCATCAGGCACTAGAGTGATAGTTGAGACGAGAGCTGGCGCGATAAGCAGGCGACCTAATATGGCTAATGGCTCAACTGCGGCTAGTAGAAAATCATAAACAAATGAGCAGATGAGGCTGGAAGCTGGCAAGAAAAGAAGCGAGTGACGAAGCTAACCTAAGTGACAGCTCGAATAATAAATGCGCTGAAATTGAGGTTGTAGTTGGTCTAATAATTAATACAATAATTCAAAGTGGCCTTATAATATATTAATCACATCTACCAATTGCAATTAAATTCGATTAAATTATTAAATATTGCAATTAAATAAGATAATATTATTATTATAAAGATATATATAGTTATAGTTATATATAGCTAACAAATATATAAATAAAATATATAAGCAGTCAGACTTGAAGAGGCTGTAAGACATATCAGCAGCGCGGCCTTCCCCTGCTCCCTAAATGTTGAATATTTGCTATATAATTCGAGTTATATTCCTAAAATAAATTTTCCATTCAGCTCCGTTTAATTCTTCTTAAAATAAAACAAAATTGGGCTCTGTAACATTTCGGAAAGTATTTTAAAAAATTTCAAGTCCAATTAGACTTAGGCTGAGCTCAGACACACATATCACATATGCTCACATATCTCCATAGCCCCATAGTTCAGCTCAACATATATCAGCTCAGCTGTCAAGGTCCTCAAATGAAAATACCCTTTATATATCCCTGTATACCCCATAAAAAGCCGACTTCTGCAATTACACAGGCCAGCAAGCAGCGCGCAGTAGCTGTTTTTATTATTTGGTAAAGTTTATGGTTCGGCGTTCAGATCATACGAAACAAGGAATAAAACTACCTTTATGCTGTTTGTTGCCGCTCAATACAATTGAAGGCATATCGTGTGCCAGACTTTTGGCCCGAAAGTTGCGGACAAAGCCATAAAGGCATATTGGATGCGCTGCAAGTTTCAAAGCAAATAAAATACTAGAAGGGTTCAGCCCGTAAAGCCCAAGTTTAGTCAGCGTCGCAAATTTGGCACAGGAGGCATAGGAGGCACAGGGCGCAAGTGTGGGCCAAGTTAGTTGCGCCAAGGGTTTGGCCAGCTTGCCCAATGGCGATGGCAATGGACACTTTGATGGCCGAAATTAAGCGAGAGATAGGCCCAAAGTATAACAACAAAATAAGATAGCCGACTTAATATTGCAAAGTGTAAATTCCAAGTAATTCAAGTTGGCCAAGCAGGATGAGCAAAACGGTTTTAGCCTGGGTTAACTGTACTCCAAAGGATTCACCAAACTTGCCGAGGCCAAAAAGCTGCCGAAACTTGTTAAGAGGTTGCAGCTAAGTAAGGCTAAGAAAAACAGCTAAGGCGAGAGAAACTGGAGCAAACTTTGCCAGCGCGCAAAATGAAAGAGTTGGCCTAAATCAATTGGGCCCGGCTTAAAGCGCCTCGCCTAGCTGAAACTGTGCAAATTTAAACTGCAAAATGTAGAAAACTTCAGAGTTACTTTCTGTTTGGCTTCCACTCGACTCGACTCGACTCTTGCTCCGAGCCGCAATCTATTGGAAAATTTGATGAACTGTTGCCGAAGTAAATCAAGGCTGGAGAAAAGAAACTTTATTTATGATTTATAATCGAGCGGAGAGCAAAAATATTTATTATTTGCCAGCAAAACAAATAACAAAAATTAAATCAAAAATTTTTGCGGAATTTGTAAAAATAGTTTCAACAAAATTGTTTCTTATATTTATTTACTAAATTGAGTGCAATTTGTATGTCTATGTTTATTATTAAATTTTTACAAAATATTTATATTTAATTTATAATTTCTTAAAATATTTATATTTAATTTTCAATTTCTTAAAAATATTTAGATTAAATTTTTAATTTCTTAAAATATTAATTAAATTTATTAAATATATTTATTAAAAATATTTAGATTAAATTTTCTATTTCTTAAAATATTTATATTTAATTTTCTATTTCTTAAAATATTTATAGTAAATTTTCTAATTCTTAAAATATTTATATTTAATTTTCTATTTCTTTAAATATTGATATTAAATTTTCTATTTCTATTTCTGTTCGAACGAATCAAAAAGCAAATTTCCAGCAAATTTGAAGTCTCCCAAGACAAAGCTAATTAATTTTCATTGGTTTGTTAAATTTGGTAGAAATTTCCAGTTGTTTGGCTTCGCTTTAAGTGTTTAGTGCTTAATACTCTTATTCCAGAGAAATCTGTTTAAAGTCTCCCTCAGCTCGCTTTCATTTCTTGCGCTGAACTCCATTATTTTTCGATTTATTTGCAACTGTCGGCAGCATTCAGGCAACTTGGGCAAATAACAAGATGTTTGTTGTGCCCTGGCCTTGGGGTTGCTTCAACTCCATAAGCTGTCATCATTTCGCCCTTAACAACATGTATGGCCGGGCGGGCATTAACATTGGCTACAGCCAATTATAGTTCCACCCGCGCCCGGATGCAGTCAGGTGGACCTGGACCCCCCAAAAAAAAAAAAGAGAGTCTGTGTGCGACAACTACGCATTTGGAAGTCCCACTCTCCCACTGCTAAAGCAACCCTTTATCACCCCCCTGCCCCTGCCCCTGTCTACCTTCATTCCCACTAAGTCCACACAACTAAGCTGAGTTGACGAGCAAATTTTCAGGGTTACTCGCCTTCTCCTCTTTTTTTCCCAGCTTGTCCTGGTTTCTTTTCTCTATTTTTTGTGGCCATGGGTGCGGGTGGGGCTAGACGTGGGGGCGCTGTGTGCCTGGCGTGCACTTGAAGGGTCGGCGTTTGCCGCGACCGAGGCAGACGCACGTCAAACTCGAAAGTTATTTTCGGGGCAGGTCTTTAAAAGGCTACGGCAATTCTTGTATCGAAGAGAAATGGAATGTGAAGCTGGCAAACAAAGTAAACTCCGGCACAAGGGCTGGAGCAGTTAGTGAAAAGTTGTCAGTTGTCTGGCAGTCTGTGGCCTGTGCCTGGCCCAACTTGAAAATTAAATTTAATGCGCCAGTTCTATTTCCATGCGCACAGAAAAAATATTTATTTATTTAAACTTTTCTTTCACCAGTGGCTGCGGCGCTGGGTCTGCCTAATTTATGGCACGCGCCCTTCTAAGCCGATGTGTTCTATAAAAGAAAAGTAAATATTTTATTACACACATTTATGACGCACTTTGGCGCAGCGCTGGCGCAAAACTTTTGGGACGCAAAACTGCCAAGTGGAACTATTAAAGCTGTAAAAAAGTTTACCAGCACACAGACAGACGCAGCTAGGAATGCCCCGGGCACATAGCGTATCACTAAGAGCAAGAGACATGGAGTGAGGGGGAGCGAGAGGGAGCGGGCGGGCGAGGGGCACGCAAACATGCGGCTGGCGTTGTCAGCAGTCGCGTCGTCGTCATTTTGACCGGAAATGCGCAGTTTTTAGTGAAGTGCATGCCATTTTGAATTGCCAACACACAGAGAGAGAGAGAGAGAAAGAGAGAGAGGGAGAGAGGGAGGGTGAGAGAGGCAGGGACAGAGCTGCATACGCACACACTAACCATTCGCGTTTGTCAACACAGTTCGCGCTCACTTTGGCTAAAAACGAAACGAGTGGGCAGCCCCCCCACAAAAAGCCCGAGTCATCCGGCCGCACACCCCCTCGTTCGCTCCATCTGCAAATGCTTGTTCACTGCACACTACACTCAGTTGGTCAATATGGCGGTTTTTTCGACTCGGACACATAAGTTGTCGCTGGAACTTGTTGTGCCCAGCGCTGAGCGCGTGCCAGTCGTGAGTGGAGCGTTTAGCCCAAGTGTGAAGTAGCATAATGTATGAGCGGGCATATTAGCACTCCACTCCACTCTGTTCATACTCTAGATCACTTTAAAGCTGGAGCCGGACGATCGTGTTCTTAGCTGTGCCGGACTTCCTTTGCTTGAGCAATTAGTATAGAATTTAAATATCTAAAAACCGTGTCATAAGTTAAAAGAATGCAATAAAAAGTCTCACAGGCTTTTCTTAAATTTCTAAAAAATATACGCTAGATTAAAAAATTTGGCTAAAATTGAAATGTTTTCTATGAAAATATATAATATATAAATATTTTATAATCAAAATACAGCTTTAAGTCTGCTAGAAACCCACTCTATATACTAACCATCGTAAATGTTGAATATATTCTATATAATTTGAGCTAGAGTCGGACAGTTCTTGCTTCATATCCTCTGCAATAAATATAATAATAATATAATATAATATAATAAATAAATATAATATAAATATTTCTACAGCGCAAATCTAAACACTTAAAAATCTGTATAATTCCCAAAAAGTCCTTAACGATAGTCAGCCTTCTGCTCGTGTCACGCTGACAGCTCTGGCAGCGTGGTCAGTGAACCCTTAGGTCATATGTTTAAGCTGTAAACTGGAATATTGTGCGACTGTGTCCTCTGCCGCTGCCGATGCCGATGCTGCTGCTGCCAGGCTCTGTAGTCGCAATGCTTACTATATATCGACATTTCCGTTTAGGATTCATTCTGTTGCCCAGCCGTTAGTTGTTGGTTTTTTTGTATGCTTTTGTTTTTCTTTTGCACATGTGTGTGTGTGTTTATTGCAGTTTGACCCAGGGATAATTTTCAGCAGAGTGCGTGTTGCCCGTTTCACTTTGCTTAACGCGCTTTATTTTGTTTTCATTACTTTTTCGTTCTCGATTTGGCAACTGCAAATCTTCTGGTTACAGCAATTGTTTTCACTCTGTGCTGCCAGCCTTTTGGATAGCCCGCAACCAAAACAAGTGCAGCTAACAGCTTTGCCTCTTGTTGTCCTTGCCAGCCATATTAATTGCACGGAATAAAAGAATACGAACAGCAAATACAATTAAATTATTTACAGTGCCACAAAACAAAATATGTTCGAGCGCATAGAAATCTCGTATTGAGCACAAAAAACGTATTAAACAATTTATATCGCTGTTAATACAATTAGCCCACGGCTATTTGCATTGCGAGGTGAATAACAATTTTTCATTTGGTTTCATTTAATTTGCTGATGACTTCAAACCAAAAAATAAAAGAGAGAGAAAGAAAAACCACACACACACACACAGGATATTACGAATTCTCAGAACAAGCCAAAAATGCAGTTATATATTTTCCATTACCAAAAAACTTGATAAATATGCATGAATAAATAATTGCCTATGAACAGCTGCAAACTATAAAAGAAACGCAATAAATGCTTAAAATATTTATAAGCATATAAATAGTTAAATAATAGTAAAACATAATAGAGTAATATGAAAACTGAAGCATAGACGGCTAAAAGATACCTAGCGAGCGCAATATTACGTATACGACCAGTAACTCGAGACCTTGCCTAGTGTATCAGTGGGTTGAGCTATATCTCTATATTTTTATTGAAAAGTTTATTCAATTCTAGCATAAATTTACGCATAATTGTTCCAGCTAGGAGCCATGTGCTTATATAAATTCATTTAAAAAATTCATCTGAAATGAACTCATGAGGGTGCGAATTTTCGTATTTGACTCGCTCTAGCATAACACATATTGCATATTAATGTGTAGCTGAAAAAAGTGATTTCTGTAGCTCTAACAATCCACAAACTCATTTCGTGCATATTTCCATGAAAATGCTGCAATAACAGTTCATAATAAAATGAATGAAAAACAACAACTCTCGCAGATTTTAATTTGAAATCTTTGCTCGTCGTATTTGATAAGAGTATATATATTTATATATAAAAAAATAGTAGCTGAAGCGAAAATGTGCGCTAAGCTGCAACAACAAATCGAAATCCTCTTATTGCATTTCAGCGCATCAATTAGATATTTTCCCAATAAGGTGGCAAAATGGGAGCAGAAAGAATTGGCTGGAAAATCAACAGCTCGTCCGGACGCTCGGCCGCAACGCTCAGCGGCTAGCGGAAAAATCAACAAAAGCCAACGATGGCCAGAACCAAAGTCAACGCCAACGGATTGGCCATCTACTAGTCGGTCGGCTGCGTGGGCGGCGGTGGGAGCGCAGTGCCGTTTGGCAGCTTATTAAAAACTACTTGTTAAGTTTGTTGTTTTCGCTGTTTTTCCAATTTTTTTGTTCTGTTTCGTTTGTTTGTTTGGCCAAAATGGCGGTAGAAAATAGAAAACGCATAAAGCCAAATGGGCGGGAGGGGGTGGCAGGCGGAGTAGAGGTGGCTTTGCACAAAATTATAGCATAATTGTTGCAAAAGCTGTTTTCTTTTTCTTTTTATGCTTGTTGGAATAAAAGTTTATTGCTGTCTCTCTGCTGGCAGTGGAATTGGGCTCGGTTATTAAGGCGGGGCGGGGTGGGGTGGGGTTTAGGATATGTGCAGGTTTCGATTAAGTTTTAATTGAAAATAAATGAAGAGCGGGCCCCTAAAGCTGCAGGCAATCGATGCACATTGCGAATGACTACTAGAGCAAAAACTATTGCAAATAATTAGCCAGCTATGGTTTGTGTATTTCGGCTGGAAGTCAAGCGAGGTGCTGACTCTTAGCCTATATTTTGTATAGAAAGTAAACTGGAGTTTAAAACATAAATATTTGGCTGCTAAATTTGAACAATAAACTTAATTTATAATAAATCTAAGAGTGCTACCCACGTGGTAGCTAAGTTCCAATAATAAATCTAAAGTATTGCCTTTGTAGTAGTGCATTTGTCTATGCACTCTCAGACGAATGAATCGCTGAGTAAATTAGCTTAGAGCTCCATATATATCTGCAATAAATATATTAACAAATTACAAACAGTTGTGTAAGTCAGTTAGCAAAATTTATTGCAAATAAATATATTTATATATACATAAATATACGTCTCTGGCTTGCCAAAGTTAATGCTCGAAAGGCAACAAGGAGTCGCAATAAAAGATAAGAAAATTGTTGAATTGGAAGAGATTATTAAGACACGTATAAAGACACTCAAATGAAATGAAAAGAGATGAAATGAATATTCAATTCGCTGATTAGAAAAAGGAATAAAAGAAAAGAAGTTCAAAAGAAAAAGAATATATATAAAAAAATTAAATAAATATTAAAACAGCATAAAATGGGAAAAATGAATAAGTGAAATAAAATATATATTAAAACAGCATAAGAAGGAAACATGAATAAATTATATAATAAAATATAAAATAAAAATAAAATAAATATTAAAACATCACACAAAAGGAAAAATAAATAAAAGACAAAATAAAATATAAAATAAATATAAAAACAGCACAAAATGGGAAAACTGAATAAATGAAAAGATAAAAAATATAATAAATTTTAAATAAATATTAAAACACCACAAAGAGGAGAAATGAACAAATAAAATAATAAAATATAAAATAAATATAAAAGATATAAAAAATGAATAGATAATAAATATTAAAACAGCATAAAAAGTGAAAACTCAAAATATGAAATAATCTTTTCTCGAATTCAAATAAAATAAATATAATAAAATATACTTAATACAGGAAGTTTTTCTATTGCCGAAGCGACTCTAGTTGCATATTAAATATATACTATAAACTCTTTAGTATAATTACAATATATCTCATCTAGGTGACAGTCTACATTAAACAAATCGTGTTTACATTTGTAAATGTTTTCGTGGCTGCTGCCCATGCATAATATTTGCCCAATCACTTGTCTGACTCCAGGCACCAGGGCAGGCCTCACAAATCCAGAGGCTTACACTTGAGAAAATGTGTCATAGAGTCTCTGGCTGGGTTTTGGGCTGTTTTTCCCAGGTGTATTAGCTGAAAAGGAGAACGTACGACTGCAACACAATAATCATGGTAATTAACATGCAAACGAAATTATGAACGAGAGCAAAAGGTAAACAGCTGAGGGTTGAGTGAATGAAAAATCATTGTGGAAAACCCGCAAGCGGCTGAGGCGTTGCTTAAATAAACAGGGCACACACAACGTGGCCTTAAATGGGATGCCATCGATGTCTGAGAACCAAAATACCGAGACGTGATGCGACAGATACGTTGCGTTGCGTAGCGTAGCGATGCGATGCGATGCGGTCTCTATTGGCATTGTCATCTTTGTCGTCGCGGGGGAGGGGACGGGGGGCGAGCAATGATTGGCAAAGAGTCAAAGTCCCGACTAGGCGACCTTTGTGCGTGTCTGTGTGAACGCGTTAATTAAGCAAAGTGAGCGAGACACACGTAGCTACCGCTGAGGGAATGGGAAATGCAACTGTGAGGCATTCAAATGAAATGCACAGACACAAACGCACAGGACAAGGTTAAGCAGCGCACACAAAGGACGAACCTGAAGACGAAGACGAAGTCGTGGTCCCGTGGTCGCTGACAGGGGTTGTCTACCTGCAGTCAAGTCAGCCCAGCCAGCCAGCCAGCCAGCCAGCCAGTCAGTCAGTCAGGCAGGTTAAGAATTAAAAAAGAATATATATATAGAACGTAGCAAAGATGCATTGAAGCGTAAGGCAGTGATAATCACGGCAAGGCGACGCCTCAACACGTAACGTCAAATGCCACGACGCGGGCAACACACTGAACAGGAGCAGACAGCGGCAGCTATTGTCATCATCCAGCGAAATTGCACGATAATCACAGCAACTTGAGCTCTCGAGTGTGGCAAGGGGCACGCAGTGGGGGCACAAGGCTCCAGTATCAAGCTTTTGAGTCTCGAGTCTGTTTATGCGTGGTAAGCCAATTTGGATATGGAAGCGCTAACCAAAAAAAAAAAGAAGAAAAATTTAGAAAAGCAAAAAAAGAGAGCCGAGGGCGTTGCCATTGTCAAAGTGCATGCCAAGTCATCTAAGGACGAGGCGACTGGCTGCAGGCTGAGGCTCATGATGATGTCGCCGACAGAGTAATGACATTCGGAGCCATTGTTGCTCTAGCCAGGCTGTCACTCTGTTGTGAAAGCGAAAATCTTTGCCTTTAATTGTTTTGTTTTGTGTTTTGCTCAGTTCTTTGAGTACTAAGCCAGACGAGCCAATCTGGCAAGCTCGCATTTAAGTCCTTAAATTACTTTCATTTGAATGGGCTGCTGCCCAAAATGTGCCAACTCAACGGAAAAATGCTAGAGTAAAACTTGATATTTCAACTCTTTTCACTCTTAGTTTTCCGGCTAACAACATGTGAGAGCTGCAGCATTTGCATCAATTATATTTCGAGCTGATGCTGCAATTAATTTGCTTGCCTGGCCACGAGAGGCATTCACAATGCCTTGAGTGGCAGAATTTGGCCAACAAAGAAGTTAAGAAATATTTAAAAATTGCAAATAAAATGGACTTGTAATCCCGCAATGCAAATTGCACATTTTAAATAAGAGTCGATGTCAAGCAACTAAAAATTGCAGCCTGTGATGAAGTTAAAGCTGCACAAATTGAAAGTGACTCGAGCCTAAGCCGACTGCTGTCATCTGGAACGATTATGGAGAACTATGCACAGACACTCAGTTCTAATTACCAAGTGATGCTGCTGGCCTCAATAGTTTTCGATCTAATTGATAGCATGCCACAGAGCGGCGAAACAACTTTCATGCCACAAAATCATGTCCGAGCTGATTTGACCCACATCATCCGCTTAGCAGGCCTGGGACCTACCTCAAAATCAGACAGCATTGCAGGGGGGAGAGAGTGGGAGAGTGAGCAAGACAGGGCCCACTCCCTCTCTCTCTCTCTCTCTCTGAATGGGGCGCGTATCTATGACAAGTTCAATATTATAATTTGTTTACGAACTTTCGGCTGCATTAAAAATAAACGATAACAAGAAATGCCGCGCCTCTTGAGATAAGGAGCCACAGAAAGGACAATACAGGGCGTAGAAAAAGAGAAGAGAGAGAGAGAGAGAGAAAAAACGCCCGCAAACGAAACTCAATTTTCGTGAAATAAAATCAAATTTAAATAATACAATAGGGGAAACCCTAAACGCCAGCGAAACCAGCAAAGAGACAGAGGCAAGGACAACAACAACAACAACATCTACAGAATGGCAGCCGTGAGCGCGACAAGAGCAACAAGGACATCATCAAGTATATCGCTGCTTATTTATCTTTATCGCAATTCGTTCCATAACGCACCCGTCCCGGGCGCCTCCACACTCAGCCTTGGCAATCCACAGCCTTTTCGCTCCGCGTCTATCGTTTTCATGCTGCGGGCATCCTTTTATATTGCAGCAGCAGCGCGCAGGGGCGGGCGTTGCTGTGTGTGTGGGCGGGGCTGTTGGGCTCGGTGAGTCAAAGACGACATCAATATTATTGCCATAAGTTTCATATTTGCAGGCTTTAGATGCCGTTTAAAATTTCGCAGGCAACGTCTTCGTCGTCCTCGCCCACTTCTGTGATCTTACAGGACGAAAGTGGCGGGCAGTTTGTTTTTCATTTCGCTGTGGCTTGGGATTCGTTTGCTTTTGCCTTTGCCTGTGACTTTGCCCCGCTTTCTATACATTATATAGCATAATTTTTTATTGATTTATTTGGCTTACAGCTCTGCCGAGCCCCATCCAAAAATATAATGGAAAAAATGTTTGCTGAATTATGTGGGGCTGGAGCTGGGGCTCTGGCTGTGAGTGCAGGCAAAATCAAACGTAGACAAGTGAAAATTTGAAACGATTTACACGCAATTTACGGAAATTGCAGTGGGGCATATCAAATTGACAACGGCGCGGGGCGAGGATGCCGCCTGCCGAAGGATCCACCAGCAGCAGCAGCAGGAGTCGGACCCACAAAATATGAAAAAAAAAAAAAATGATGCTGAAGCAAAACTAATAGCAAACGAATGAATGAATGAATGAATGAGTGTACACAAATGACAGCGAGCGACAGGCCGGAAAGGGAGTGGGCTTGGGAAGCCGAACATCGCAATGAAAAATTCTGCAAAATTGGCATATTGACAATATTCAATATTTACATGTAATTACGTGGCATATTTCAGTGCGTATTTATGCACTGGCAATTGCATAAATTACAAATAGATGAAATTTATGAAATATTCTCGAATTAACATTTAATGAATTGCACAGCAAAGCAGGCCCCAGGCCGGGCGAGACTGGAATATCTTAGATGGCTAGACGACTTAATTAAAACCCAAAATGAAATAAATGGAATTTTGAAACATTTTAAGAGAGATTAACTTTAAGGCATTTGAGTGAAGTTGAATTTGTGTTTGACTGAATAAAGAGTTTGCAAGAGTTGGGCATGTTAGAGCACTCCCCACTCGCATTATGAGTGAATTGCTGGGAGCAGCATTTGCATTTGAGTGAATTATGGTCAGAGTGGGAGAGCTAGGGAACTCTCTCCACTCGTCACACTGAAAGCAGAAGCGATCGGTTGTGTTTTGCTTGAGCTGCCAGAGAGCAGATGCTCACGATGCTGCAGTCAATTGCAAGCAATAGGCTGGCTTGAATAATAAATAGTATTTTTGTTATTGATAATGAAATTGATTATAGATAAATATATAATTTATTAAATATTCTATATATTTTGGTATTTAATAAGAAGGTTTAGAAGGCTTAGCTTAGAACTGGCTTGATGAGTCGAATTTATAGACCCAACTGAAGGAAATGTTTGCTTGAATTATCTTCTTATCTATAAAGTTGTTTAAAACTTACATTTTTAATTAAATAATATATATTTTTTATATAATTTAATTTATTAAATTATATATTTTTTTATTTATTTTCATAAATTTTTAAATCTTACAATTTGTAATTTAAGAGAATTTCTAGCTGACTATAATATATATTTATTATATATTTATATATAAATATTTGTATTATATATATAATTTTTCTATTCACATTTATTCAATTATATTCAATTTTTTAGAAAAATATTTATTTATACTTATTTAATACTCTGCACACATTGAACGCAGTTTTTGCCTAGAGTTTTATATGAACTTTTGTTTGTATTAAAAATTTAACACAACAATTTTAATATTCTATAAAAAATCAGTAAAAGTACTACCCTATCCTTATAAATACCATTTTATATAGATATCTCAGATATTTATTTCAACATTGTTAGCCACGTCTAGTTGGCTCATTACGCAGCTGAGTTAGGCTTCAGTAGCTGCCACGCTGCCTGTAGATTAATTGCAGTAGCCGAGATAATGAATAAGGGCTCTGAGCTGTGGTCAATCAAAGCTGACCTTTCACTTCTGAAAGCAGCCACAAAATCAACAGGTTACATTGTAATTAGCTTTGACAACCCAAAAAATGTTTACCTTCGTTTTTATTTTTGGGGCCAATGAATGCCCAATTACGAATGCGCCTGGGCTAAAATTGGCCCAAAAGGAGCACATAAAAGGAAAGGCTTGACCCAGAAATATCCTGCAAATATGCTACAGGACTCGACTCCTATATAACTTCAAGTATTTTCCTATCGTAAGTTTCCATTTACATAGTTTCCCTTTAGCTGCATATACCCATTAGCATACGGCGCGCGGGGCAGCAAAAAAGTCAATTAAAAGTCTGCTTAAGCAATCTGCCGCTCAACGTAATTGTATTTATTTTGAACAATTTCGTAATCAAACGCGGCGCAGCAAACAATCAACATTACTTTGACCAGAAACCGTACCTAGCTGGAAATAGTGGAGACAAGCGGGAAAAACAAATATGTATAGAGGCGAAGTTCGCACGCTGCCAAAGACAGAATGAGGGAAAATGCGCCAAATTAATGAAAAGCGCAAATGACAGTGCGAAAAAAATGGTCGTGAATTTAAAGCGGCGTAAAAAGTGTCCGACAGGAAAACGCTGCAGACGAACAACTCTTTGAAATTTAATTTCGAAATAAGTACGAGAGACAGCCAAGGCAAACAAAATGTGAGCGAAGCAAACGAAAAAGAAAGTATGCCCTGCACTTTCGCCATACAAATAGCAAAGCCAGCAGAGGCAGAGGCAGAGGCGGAGGCGTTGGCCGAGGCAATGCGTACAAATTCCGGAAAACGCAAATTTATTTCAACATTTTTTGCCTTCGCTGTGCAGAAAAAGTTGGTGAAAAAAAAAAAAAAACGGCGAGCGCATTAAATAAGTAATAAAGAAATCAAGAGAAGTTAAGTTAAAATATAAAAATCAGTTGGCTCAGTTGTTGGACAACGCTAACAAAGTTGCCACTTGTCGGACGTCAGTCGTCAGTTGTCAGTTGTCAGTAAATGTTTATGAGTTAATCAACTTGTAATGACCAAAGGAGGCCCCGAACGAAAGCAGACGGACGCAGTCGCTTTAAGTGCGGGCAAAAAGCGCGTTCGGCGCGTATTCAGAAACACAAACTGTTCAAAAATAAAACTTAATTAGCTTTCATTTAAGAGCGAGCTGCAGATAGCAACAAAAGGCGACACCAAGACCGGGCCCAAGCTGCAAATGATGAAAAAACATCAACATCAACTGAAATGAGCGACAAATAAACAAAAGCAACGCAAACTTTTATCCAGCAGCAGCGGAAATGCGCAATGCGCGTTTGTTAACACAAAATGTGGCAAAGGCAATGGACACAGGCGGGCGGGCAGGCGGTCGGCAGCGGCATGCAGCGACTTGTGTCGGCTATGCCATGGGGCACAAATGTCATCTAAAACTTTTTGGTCTCAGCCATTTATGGAATTTCTAAAATGCCACTCGACAATTTGCACTTTTACAGATGCAATTGGCTTGGAAATTACAGCCAGTTGGCCGGAGAGGGCTAATACGGATCCCTTAAGCTAAAGAGTTGCACAGCATAGCAGAAAATATCTAAATATTTAAAATTAAACAAATGAAATTTAGTTGAATTTGAAGACAAATTGTGTCTGGCTCAACTAAGCCGGCTTAAGCCAGAGCTGACATGGAAATTTATTATTTCTTTGTATTCATCAAATTAAAATTCATCTCGTATTTGATTTATTTTTGATTTATAATTTTGATTATTTATTGCTTTGAAGTCTTAAAAAATACTTCAATCAATTTTTGTTATTTTTGATGCAATTGAAAAACATTTACAAATTGTTTTTAAAGGCTGAAAGGCGTCCCCCCACTCTAGCATAAATAGTTATTTAATTACTATATCAAATTCATTATTAACGACTTTCAGCAAGTTGTTACAATTCACAGCAATTCTCCCGCTCCTATCTGTGAGATTGGCACATAAAGCAATTAGCAGGGAGCTAAGCCAAATTAAGCCCAAGTAAATTTCAATAAGATCTGTTGGCGCAACCACAGACCCCTATCCATTGCCGGCATTAAAAAGTAAATTATATTGTGAGCATATGAAGCAATTTGCAGGTAAAGAGCAGTTCTTAGCAGTTCTGCACGCCCACGCGCCGGTCCGGAATTGTTAACAAAATGTCGCTAGTCGGTGCCCAATAAAACGTTGAGAAATTTGCACAAGCGTCGACAATTTGCTCAGGTAACAACATTAAACAGTTAGCATAGTTCGCTGGCAGTTTTACCTGCCCGCCGCCACCCTCGGGCGGCTGTCTGCCAGTTAAAGCGCTCCAAAAGGTTTTTGACAAAAACACAACAATTACTTTTACGATGTTGCGCTGTGCGGGTGGCAGTTAGAGATTTGGGGATGGGCGGGGATGGCGCTGGGCTGCTGGCGTCCTGGCTGCCAGTGGTCGGGCGAAGGGCGCGTGCACACTAATTTCTACAAAAGATAATCAAGAGTGATAATTATTTTTGTTGGAGTTGGACGATGGGAACCGCAGCTAACTGCGAGCACCTGCTGTGTGAATTACTTGAGCGGCGACAATAAGTTGGCATCCCAGCAGCAGGAGCAGCCCGTTTAGCTCAGCCCCTAGCACCCTAGCATGATTTGGGTTTGAGGTTTGGCAAATGCTGCTGTTGCTGCCACTGCCACAGCCACTGCTGCTGCTGCTGCTGCTGCTGCTGTTTCTGTTGATGATGATAACAATTTTGCCATAACGTTGACAACGACCAGCGTTTATATTCAGAGCTGAGCGCCAAAAACTTTCGTAATTACATAAAATTTTTGGGGGTAAATAACTTTGAACTACGGGCAGCAATGCCGACCCCCAACCCGTCCAATGCCCCGCGGGCAGCGGCTACTCTGGGCACCTGCCAGTCCAACTCTCTGTATCGGCGCCCAGCTGACCCCGCAAAATGTTCTCTAAGTGCGCCCGCACATTTGAAGTAATTAAAATTTTGTGTTTATGTTTCGTAGGCAATGGACACGCAGAGCGACAGCAGCGACAACAACAACAGCAACAACAGCAGCAGCAGCGACCATGAAAAATGTTAAACCAATTCTTGGAAAAACTTAAATTATTGAAACGAGCGTAAAATGTTTATAGACACATATTTTTCACGCTATCACAAGTTCCTAAGAACTAAGCTCATAACTTTTAACTTTAGGTAAGGGTATGGCTAGGCGGGTTAAATAGATAAGCTATTTAAAATTATAATTAGAATTAAGAATTTTCTATGAAAGGGAATATTTGAAATAAAATCTATTTATAGATCTGATTATAATATTTTCCTATATAAATATTTGTTGGAAATTATCAATATAAATTATTAATTAATTAAATTATTAAATTATGATATATAAAATAATTAATGTTATATATATGTTGGTGTTTAAATTGAAAGAAATTATTTAAAAATATTTATTTATAAATAAAAACATAAAATTTAATTCTCAAAATATATTTGCCTTGAGCACTGTCTGGATTGCATCTGTTTTCGACATCAAATAAAATCTTTTCAATTAAGAAATTCTACAAATAATTTAATAGATATGTTTTCTATAGCTAAACTTTATTTTCTTTTTATTTAAAAAAAATTTTACAATTTAAAATTAATTTATTAAAGAGCTTCTCTTAGCTTTATTGAACTCCCCTCTAATTTCTACTATTTCTCTCCTCACATCAGCTCACTTTACTCTGGCCGTAAGTGCATTCCACATTCGCCTAGTCAGCTTCCATTGTGTATTTATACTTATTAAATGCTCGGCACACATTGAACGCATTGAGTGCAGACGCCGTTGATGTCTGTTTGCTCGGGCGGGGGGCGGAATGTGATACGCTGTCAAGAGCTGAGTCAGAGTCGCTTGTTTTGTTGTCTTGTGCAGCAAGGAGCACGCGAGGCGCGACAATTAAATTAAAAATAATTAAAAATTATGATAATGGACAAGTCGATGGCAAGTGCGGGGCCATTGACCCAGCGGGCGCGGTCAGCTCAACTCAACTCGGTTCGGTTCGGTTCAGCATATCCCTGAAACTTTACATTGACTGTAGACAGTTGCTGGGCTGCGCATTTAATGAAAATTTATTCTATGCAATTTGCGACGGCGTCGGATGCCAAGTGATAAGTGCTGGGGGTTGAGGGCGGAGGGGAAACGGTCAGCGGCTGCTCTGCCCATCGCTTGTCTCGTGTCAATCCAAATGTCTTTTGCCTTAATTAGAATTGCTGGGACTGCAACTGCAGAGCGGAAATAATTTTATGCATTGACAGTAGCTGGAAGTGGGGCGAGGGGGTGGGCGGAGCAGACAGCGGGCTACGTTGGGCAGTTCGGCTGCCCTTTGATGCCAAATGTCGCCAGCAATTGTCGCCTGTCTTCTCCTGGCACTCTGGACGCTCTGCATGTGGCGTTATGTTTTATGCAATTAAATGGGCGTGCCATTTAGTTTTGCGGTTTCTCTTTCTCTTACTCTCTCTCGCTCTCTCTCTGTCTTGCCCTCCTGTCTGTCTGCCTGACTGCTCGTCTGTTGATCTTTATCTAATTGTTGCCGCCAACAATGTCTGCAAGCATTGCAACAGGCTGGGCCCTGCCACTTGGCCATCACCTCTGAGCTCTCGCGGGGCGTTTTGATGTGGTGCCAATGCCGACTCTATTGGCCCCTTGCGGTGAGCGGCCCGTGGCGTTTGTAGTTACAAACTGGGCTAGCCGAGGGGTTGTTGCACCTAGGTGCGGTCTCCCTTAGTCGCCAACGAGCCATCATGTCATCGCCGCTTGCCTAACTCATAAATGTCTTACTTGCGGTAAGGCGCCACTGCTATGCACATAAATACTTATAAGCAACTAGCCATTTGCTCCATTGCCCACTGCACTTAAGGTCGCGTAACTGTGCTGAGGGCAGGCGAAACAAGTTTGCGGAAGAAATGCGCTCTTTATGTGCTGAAAATGAGCTCATTGCTCTTGCGGAATGCTGAAAATGAAATTAATTGCTGTAAATATGTAATATATTACTATGTATGATGTGATTATATATTTTTTAAATTTATAAATTTAAAAAAATATTTAATAAAACATAATTATATATTAAATGATTTATTAACTACAAGTATTTATTTTTCATTATACAATTGGGATAATATTTTATAGAGGAATTGAGCAAGATGATAGGAAAATTAAATCTGTAAATTCTGGAAAGAAGGAATATATAGTTTTAAGATATATATAAATAAGCTACTTGATAAGCGCTCAACTGCAGATTCGAACTAGCTATAAACTAGCTAAACTATTCGCCATATAAAATCTAAAATACTTGGCTTAGATCTTAAGTCTATTTAGTCAATCAGACTATGACATCTTCCCTCGGCTAAAGAACTCTTCTTAATGAATAAGCAATTCTATTGATATATTGATGCTAATGGAAATCTTAAATAAATTTCCAATTTAAAATAAAAAAACTAACAAACTTACAATATTTATAAAATTTACAATACTTAAGCCAATGATTTATTAATTTAGATTATTGCAGATATATATTGCCATGAATAGATGAATATCTAGAGCTTTAGGCTAGCATTTGCATGGGCTTAGCAGACCATCAATCAGCTATAAAATAGTTATCAAGACGACTCAAGTCGTATATGAAATATGAAAAACTGTTGTCAATTCGGTCAATCGAATTTAAATTTTACTCAGCAGCAGCCCACAGCCAAATGAATAGTAAAATAAAATAAAATAAATAAATTTCGTATAAATATCTTAATAGCTTTAATTCCCCTACTTTAGCAAGCCCACTCGACAGACCCTTCTCCAAATACTTGCCTTTCAATTGGGCTAATTCTACCAAAGCGTAGTCGAAATAGTTTCTTCTAATTAAGCTCTATCAAGCCGAAAGTAATTCTAGCAGGCAGCTAGCTGGTCAACTGTGTGCCTCTCGAGTGTCTGCTGCCTTGTGACAGCTTCTGCAGGCAACCTCAACTTTGGAGATGGCTGCTCTGCTGCTGTCGATGCCGAGGTGCCACACAATTACAATAATTAAGCTTTAATGCATCTCTTTTGCTGGGCAATTACACATGGCAGTGGCAGCAGCTCAAAAGTGCTGCCACATGCACATTTCAAATGAAACAAATGCATCGACATTTGAGTTATGGCCCCAGGCTTTTGAGCAACATTTTTAATTTGTGCTGCAACAAGCAGCAGCAGCAATAATAACAACAGCAACATACATAAATCAAACAGCTGACTGCTGTCGACATCGCATGCGGCAGGGGTCGGTGGCGGGGTCGCTGCTGATGCCGTGCTCGGGGTCAGGTGGCAAGGCTAAGTTCCAACTGGAGGCCCTTTGTTCCTTCCACCTGCGAAGCTTCTGCAGCTACACCTCAGCAATTTTGTGACAACCTGTGGCCATGTGTGCCGGAAACATTTGGTCAAGTGCTCGCATGTTTAGGAGGCCCCTCCCCTGACCGTGTGTGTCTGTGTGTGTGGGGCGTGGCAATTTTAGAGCATGTCCAAAACTAGTCGGGGCAGCCGCCTTGTTATGGTCTGTTATAAATTTGTTAACCGCAGCAGCAGCAGCACTGCAATTATATTGGAAGTCCACTGTTGTTGTTGTTGGCTCGGAGTTTTCATGTCATTCGGCTCGCATGTTGTTTTATTGCATGTTATGGCATTCGCATATCATTGAAATTATTCTTAATATTATTATTATTATTACTGTTATGGCTGGTGTTGCTGGTGTTGTTATTTATGCTTGGCATTAATGCGCGTCCTGCGTCCTGCGTCCTGCGAGTGCTGATATAATGTCCAGCTCTATCTGCTGATATCCCGGCTGGCGTTTAATTAACCCTCAACCATTTTTTCCATGTAGTTATTTTAACTGCTTTATTGCCGCCAAATAAAGCCCCATTACGGGCAGCCCACGACTCGATATAAACCCGAACCGAACCAGAAACTGAAACGGAAACCGAGAACGAAACCGAAACCGAAACCGAACCCGAATCGCAACGGCACTCAGGCGAAACATTAAAAACCACAGCGGAAATTCAGCGTTCAGATGTGAGATTTTTAAGTTGTAAATTAAATGAACTCATAAATGTTGGCCGTGTTTTATGAGAAATTCTAGGCGCTGGGGATAGATTTCAACTTCTGAGTTGAGAACATTTGAATAAAGTCAATTAAAACGAGCCGTCGACTGGCTGCAGTTAAATAAGCTCAGTAATAGCTGATGATAACTTGAAAGATACAGATGGAAAACTAAAAATATATATAGCTATAATTTGATGATGGAAAGTTAACGAATTATGCTCAAAGTAATTGAGGATCTACTTAAATTGATTACAAACATTGTGAAAGACTTCTCGAGTCACTCGAAGTGCGGGCAAAAATTCGATTGGGGCAGCTTAGTAAGGCCAATAAGAAGCCGATATACTTAAGAGGTCAGATGGCTTGGCCAGCGCGGCAGGTAGCAGGTAATTGTTTGTTTGTGCTCATATTTTCTTGAAATATTGTCTAGGCAACAGGAGGCACTCGGAGCGACGGCAGCCACTTGTTGAAATCGCTAACCAAAACGAGCAAATTGAATGGAAATAATCGAAATGTTGGGCCAAGCGTTGGGCGCAACAAAGAGCAGCAAAAAATAAAAATAAAACGAGGAACGATGAAGAGGAAGTGAAATAAAAGACAGTCGGCAGCTGCGGCGCATAAATACGGCGCGTAAAAAGGCCAGAGGAAAAGTGAAAAAAAAAAACAATTTTCCATTTCCCAATAGGCAACGAATTGGGCTAAGCCCCGGGTCATAGCGAATAGCTCAGCTGTCGAAGCGACGAGCCTGCGTCCGAGGTTGCGAGCTGCTAAGGCGCAGGCCAGCCCAGAATCTGATTCAATCCGATAAGATATCACCAGGATTTGGCAGGCGCAATCCGCAAAGTTAACTGAACTCGAGCCGAGCGGAGTTTAGTTTTTTATGCGCCCAAAATAAGTGTTGCTCCTTAAATATTTATATATGTATGTATACATTTGGCTATTAAATTGATTAAATTGACTGAATTTCTGTCTTTAAGAGCGAAAAATTGATTGATTTGTGCCAGGATTTATATTAATAATAAAATTTACTTTAAAGACTTTCTTCTTCTTTCTTCATATTTATTTATGTTCCTTTGCAAATGCAAATGCAAATGATTCCCAGTCTGCTGAAAGTTTATATATATGGTTTGTTTGCATCGAAATCAAGATATATTTTAGCTTCTTTTGTTGCCTCTAAATATTTGCTTGTCTATCAATATTTGTGTTGAATTTCCAATCATTTTTATTTTCTGAAAATTTTCATAATTTTCTAAGAATTTCAAGTAATAAACTATGTTTACCTTTCATCAAAATATATATCAATTTTATTTGTATTTATATTACTATTTACGAACATATATATTTGTATTTATGCATAGAAATTTTGCTTTACATTTCCCCACAGATTTGTTTATTTAGCTTTAATTAAAAGCTATAAATCAGTTCAATAAATATTTGAGAAGCTTAAATTATTAATATTACTTAAACATATTTATATATTTAGTAGAAAAAAGATTTATATATCAATTAAATTTATTAATATTTTAAAGTAATATTAATTAACTTATACAAATAAAATATTACAGAAAAATAGAAAAAATATATTTTATTTATATTAATAAATTGCATTTTCGTATTTATTTGAGCGTGAAATATATTTTTATTAAAGTTTATAAATATATAAATATATATATATATATATATATATATATATATATATATATATATATATATATATATATATATATATATATATATATATATATATATATATTATTTGAGCGTGAAATATATATATGTATTTATATTATCTTAAATACTACACATATATTTTTATATATTTAATACAAATAATTATGCATCCAGATACGCCAAAAATGAGTTTTTTCTATATCCATTTTATTTTACTTTTATTTTGGTATATTCCAATATATTTGCTTCAAATTAATACTGTAATGTCAAAATCTATGTTTAATTTGTGTCCAAAATGAATCGACGAATATAAAAAATATTATTATTTACAGCCAAGCAAATTGAACACAAATGAGTCTAGCCTTTGTATGAAACATTTTTCTTTGTGCTTCCTTGAAAATTCCCTTTTTGAATCAAAGTGCAAATGATTTATTGATTACATTTTTTTCAGCCCCATCAATATATCTCTGGCGAACTTTGCTGGCTGCAGCTGCACTCGATTGTGTGCTGTAACCTGAACCAATCCAACAAGCAACAATGACAACAACAACGCAAACAAACTGGCAACTGGATGCGAGTTATGAGCATCAAGCGACAGTCATCAGGCGTCTCATCAGCTCCGCCTGACAGCAACAGGAGCTGCTTCATTGTTGTTGTTGCTGCTGCCATTGTTGTTGCTGTTGCTGCTGGGCTCTTTTAAGTGCCCAACTGTCTGGCCTGCCTGCCCATGCCCCAAACACTCATTGTGTACGTGCCACGTCGCTAAAAATCATGGCCCGCATTTCTTTTTAAATAAACAGCGGCAGCAGCAACACCAATTCGCATATTTATTTGTTTATTGCATGCAGAGCCGTCCTGCTGCTGATGCTACACGTGCGATATGAGTCCCCATTCTGCTCCTGGCAGAGCGCACTCCTTGCCCAGCTAAATGGACTGTGCTCTGATGGTGTTGCTGATGCTGATGATGCTGCTGTTGCTCTTGCTGATTTCAGTCGCCCAGCCTGACGGCCTTTATGCCAGGCTGATTTATTTCAGCAGCTATTTAATGTCAAATGTAAAAGCCTGCGAACAAAATATCGTTGCCTACATCTCTGCGTCTATGGCCGAGCACTGTTCACTGCCTGTCTGTGTGTGTGGGCGTGAGTGCAAACCAATTGAAATGTATATACGTTTGTGTTCTGCGGCCGGCGGTGCCTTTGAAACAACCAACTGACCATATGAATCACATTTTAGCAACTGATTTCAACCGCCAATCTGGTTTACAATAGTTGAACAACATTTTTGTGGCTTTACAGCTCACCGAAATGTATTAGCTGCGTTTCCATTACAGCACTCGATGCATTATTCTACAGCGTGTGATTTCTAATATTGCCCTGCGGCATTTCCCCATTGTATTAGAGTCATCAAGTTGTAAAGATCACGCATTTTATGGAAATATTCTATTAATAATTACAGCATGAAACTGGGATGTTATAAAATGTTTTGCTTAATATATATAGGTAATGCAGAATGTTATATATTTAATATATTTATTATAAAAATGAATAAATAAATTTAAAAAAATATTTCTGATAATGCTGATAAGTCGTAGAGTCGTTTCAGGCTCTTTAGTGATTATGGCAGCAAGTCGCAACTGCAAAAGGCATAAAGAAGACATGAGAAGATCTTGACTCTTGTAAATATTTTATATTATATATTATATTATATTATATATTATATATATTAGATATATTTTATATATATTATATATAATATATGTAATATATATTATAATCTACCAAGACTACATATCCAGCTTTACCTAGAAGGCCATGGACCTATCAGCACTTGCCTCAACAGCAAATAACTCTTCACCCATAAATCACGACCCGCATTGACAATTTTCGCTGCCTAAAATTGATCAGAAATAGAATTCCAAAAATAAAGCTCTCACTTCACGTAATTTGAAGCCATATGTCAACAAGGGTATTTAATATTCGCAGAGGCGAACTTGCTTTGTTACACATTTTGTGGAGGGGTCGTTGTTTGTAGCCAACTTTCAACCCCTGATCAACTGGTTATTATTCAAATTTGAATTTGATACATTTGGCATGGGTGCTGAAAGTGTTTGCACAGTGCCGGGCAGCGGGCCGTGTGTGGGTGCATTAATGACGGTCATTGCTGGGCATGCGGCCAAGCGGTTCACTGCTGGTCCGTGGTCCGGCAAACTCTGTGGCACGGCCAATCCGTAGGGATGTTGCTGCTGTTGCTGTGGCTGGCTTTGTCAGGCATTGTCTAGACTTTATTCGAGTGCCTGCGTTGATTTATAATTATTGTGTGTGGCTATGTGGATGAGTGGAGCGAGGCTGACAGTCCTGAAAGAGACGAGCTGTGAGTCGTGTGTGTGTGTGTGTGTGTGTGTGCCGGGGCCACACCTAGCCGGCAGCGACGCCCCTTGTCTTTGTCAACGTGCCGCGCTGACTAATAACCAAATTTCATTTCCTCAATTTCTGATTTCCTGCACTATGCGGTCAGGACAGTCTCAAAGCCACATCAGTACTACGCTGTCTAGTACTCACACACACACAGCAGCATATTTTATTATTTCAGCACGCGCAGAAGTCAGCCATGGATGGTAGATGGTAAATTTTTGGCACGCACTCGAGCGGCCCGGAGCCGCAGGGTCGTTTGCCAGTGCAAGGGTTAACAGCTGCAGCCACACCCGGCGCCAGAAGGCGGACGGTGGACGCCGGACGGCGGGCTGAGATTGCTTCTCCCATTTGTATGAGTTTGTCAAACCAAAAATTTTGGATTTTATTATATGGCGAATGCTGGGCGCTATTGTTTGTTGCCAGGAATCATATTCATAAATAAAATTTGCATTTGGCATTTGGGGCAGGCAGGCAGGAGGGCTGAGGCGGTGCGCCTGGTCGCATGTGTTGCCAGGACGAGTGGCCATGGCCTGGCATTTGACACTCACACGATTGCCAGTGGCTGGAACCGAGGACGAGCAAGGATAACCGCTGGTCTCCCTTTCAGACTTTCTTTTCTGCCAGCTGTGTGCAAGTCTCAGTCTCCATCTGCGAGTGTGTGTGTGTGTGTGTGTGTGTGTGTGTGCTAACTGCCTGACATTATGGCACAAAGGAATGTCCTTTTTACTTACGTGCCAGGCTAATATATATAAATTTGGTCGCCGGGCTCCGACCTGACCTTTCATAATGCTGTCAATTTGTGCGCTTGCTTGCACAAATGTTCTTGTAAATAAATATGTATGAATATATACACAAAAATATGTATAAAAATATATTTATATATATATGTATATATAATGTAATCAGAATACTTTGGGCAGTCATTGCTTTAATAGACGATTTGAAAATACGCTATGGATAAATAAAAATTATAAATAATAAAAGTTGATTTAGATACAAAATTAAAAATAAAATACCAAACTCTGATTAAAATAATATTTTCTAATTTATTTAATGATAATAAATATATGAACTGAATAAATAACTATTAATATTTATTTAAATACGTTTATATTGATTTTTTAATATTAAAAAAATAATTATTAATATTTATTTAATTATATTTTTTTATTTTAATTAAAAACAAATATTATTTATAAATATTTATTTAATTTTTTTTTTATTTATATATTTTTATATATTTTTATAATTAATAAATATTTATTTATTTATTTTTTATATATTTACTTCCATTCACTGCTTGGCTTTACAAACTCCCCCATAAAGTCGCCTATCCCTTGCCTAGTGTATCGAATGCGAATACGAATACGATGCCATTTTATACAAATTGTACAATAATAATAGAATTATGAATAATTTACATAAATAATATTCCCTTTTTCTGCTGGGCCAACGGGCCGGCCGGTCGTTAGGCTGGAAAAAATAAATTTCGGATTTTATTTCTTAGAAAAATAATTGTGCCGTTTCGTAGGCAACGCAAACTCAAAGTTAGATTTGGACTCTCAGTTAATGTCTGTCAGTGCAGAGCACATTGCAGCACACATGCACACTTAGTTACAATGGATGCATTCATGCAGAATGTGCGTATAAGTTGATACGAAAACTTAAACATTCAACAGCAAACTAAACAAAACTGTGCAAGGAAAACTGTCATAGGAAGATTTCAGGCAAGTATGTAAGTTCCTATGAACCCAAACAGCAAAACTTATTACGGTGCACAGTGGAGCAGCTCGAGCGTAGAATTTCACTATAATGGATAAGCTATTGCTGACTGCACTAGTAACACTTATCAGGTTGCCAAAACATATATTAATTAATTACATTCTCTTCAGGCTTTAAGCAGAGCGAATTCAATCAAGGCCAAGGCTTGCAATCAAATAACTTTTTTAATAAGCTGCAAAAGTATTTTAAACTAATATTTTTGTTAGACTGAAATCCACTGTGCCGCAATGTGGGAGCCGAGCTGTGTCGGCAGCGGAAGCGGATGAGCGCGGCAGGAACAGCTCGAAGAACATATCAAAAGTTGTAGCGCGACTTTAATTAAACTTCGCTGCGAGAATGCAGAGCCCAGAAGTACTTTTGGCAGTTCAAGCGCACACACACACATTTATACGAATTTGGATGCAGGGATTGGCAACAATAAGTAGGCGTGGCAGGCGGCAAGACTTGGCTAGGGCAAGGCACAGCTTTAGCGAGCAGCACAATGGCTGTGTCTAGCGCCGGCTAACAATGAGCCCAGGCAGCTGAAGCTGAAGAGGAGAACATGCACACCAGGTGCCAGTGCTTGGGTCTGTAACCAGAGCTGATGCCACACAATGTCATCGTCATAGTCGTTGTCTGATTTGAAACAAACTGTTGATGGCTTGTGGCAGGCACTGCGGCAAGCTGGCAGAACGAGGAGACCTCGTTGTGTATTAGTGTGACACCCAAGACAGTTAAGGATTAAATAGTAAAATACCACAAATTGCTGAAAATGTCGCAAAGTTTGCTGAATATGCTTGCCCCTCACCCCCTGCCGACCCGCCCACCGCGAACGGCACCCATGGCAGGGCACATGCTAAACGCTTGCAGTTCTCGCACAACTCGACTCGGCTCCCATGTCGTTGATGTTGATGGCAGTTGAAGTTTGTCTCGGTCTGCATGAATGCTCCATGTGCACGAGTGTGTGTGTGCAACAATGTTGCAAGTGCATAAAACAAACACGAAATTAGTTGCAACGTGTGCTGCTTTTAATTTTTTTATCATACCCTGTAGCCATTTAGAATGGGTAAATGTATCTAAAACACTTGCGAGAGATAAGGCGCGGCTGGAGCTGTGTGTGAAGCATGTCTTATGGTGAGGTATGCTAGGTTAGCTATTAGCTGGATTTTGCGGATGAGATTTTTAATTTTCAGAAATTAACTCAAAATAATATTAAAAAATTTTTAAAATAAAATATAAAATTAATATAAATAATATAATATTTTTTTATTTTTTATTTTATTTTTTTAAATAATCTAAAAATAAATTTAGGTACTTTTCTTCGGTTTACTTCAGGATACTTTCCAGTCGAGCACATTGCCTTACAATGTTGTTAGTTGCCCTCATTGTTTGTGTTTTTTTTTGCTGCGCTTCAACGTGTTGCTTGGGGCTAAAATGACGTTCTCTTATGAAAGAGCAGCAGAAGCAGCAGCAGCCAACAGCTGCCCACATTTTCTCAGAATGTTTATTAGGAGTATATAGTTATTATGCTGCCATTTGCTAATGAAGACAACGCGATGTGCCTGCTAAATGCATTCTTATCCGTATACAGTTCAGTAAATATAAAAATAAATCAATTTGATATAAGTTTCCATTAAAGAACTGCCTTTAGCCGAGCATAATTTTATTGTTGCTATTCAAATAGTTTATTTTTGGGCAAATATTGTGCAATTTTATAATTGAACCACGGCGCATTTGTATTGGTTTCCAAATTACATTATACATTTTGCAATCAACAAATTTCTGTTGCCCAGGAGCAACACAAATTGTTCATGTTTCTGTCGCGAGTTTAAATTGAATGGCCACACACAAAGCTATATATTCTATAAAATAAATTATGTGTAAGCTTTGTTTTATTTTATTTCATTGTGCGTCTGTGTGTGTGCGTGTGTGTTTTCTTTTTTATAAATAACACTCTAAACATATTTGTGTATTGCATGGCAAACGGTTATCTAAGCCGCTTTGTGCAGCATCCACTTCATTTGGTTTGCGTAATCCTATTATAATGCACACGCAATATTGTTGCTCGTAATGGCATTCGGCTTTTTACAATCCCAAAAGCATCCTTGAACATTAATGAAAACTATTGCATTAAGCAAGTCTCTGTCGCCGCTTGGATTAAGCCTTTATTAAGCAACGCTGGAAGTGCAGCAGCTGCAAAGTTGGCGCATCGGCAGCACCTCATTGCGTGCCAAATGGTTTCACGCTTCAATATTACGCACACACAGACAGCTGGCACACGCACACTACGGCATATACTTAAGTATATGAGAAAAGAAGACAAACGACTGGGCTTGCGCCATAAGCAAATATTTACTTAAGATCTGAACCAACCGTGGCTCAAGCCAACTGCCTCAAAACAGAGCTGGGACGCCATGATTCGCTCCTTTAATTAACTCGCACTTAATGAACTAGTTCAGAGGAGCTTAAAAGTATTTCGAGCGAACTGCTTAAGATATATGTGAGCTAGCACTTTGTTTACAATATTAATTATATATTATATATTATTACTATATTATATTATATATATTGTATATTTATAATGTTATATCTGATAGATTGGATTGGTGGATTTATTGTCAATGTAGAGTCAAAGGCAAGTTACTTAACAATTTGAAGAAGTCAGCCTTACTGCTATTGGGGTCTAGAAAATATATCATATATCATGTTTAGCATTTCCTAAGCCACCAGCTTAACCACGAAACACATTTTCATACCTAACCAGACATGCGATTTCCACTTACAGCTTCGTGTTGCTTTGCTCAAATATTCTTGAATTGGAATATTTCTGAGAAATCAGTCTGTCTCGCTTGCTCCATAATCATATTTGCACTCCTCAAATTGGTTGGAACTCAATGGTTGTTTGTGGATTCGTGCTTCACAAGAGCAAACACGACACGGGCCCAACTCTGTGCAGCAAATGTCGGCTCCAGCGCTGGCATTAAATATGCAGCCCGTTACGCACTGTGGGTGACCCAAATAGAACGCACCTTTTTGCTCCATATCTATGGTTTGTTGGCGTATTCCGGGCGGCGCCATCTTCCATCCATTTGCATGCAACATTTAACCGGGGCGTTGAGTGTCGGGACTTTGGCAACCGCAACGGCAATTAATTATGCCATTCTTTTGCAAGATTTGTGTATCTGTGTGTGCTGCGAGCATGTGAAACTAGCCGAAGTCGTTAAGATTTTATGCTCGGTTTGGAATTTAGTTTCGCTTCGCTTGCCGCCCTCAAGTAGGCAACAGAACTCTGCCTCTCACTCCGACTGAATTTTGCATGCGAGAAAGAAAGCAAAACAAATAAAAAACAAATGAAAACAAAATGAGAGAAAAAAAAACAAACTTCATTTTAATTGTTTTCGAGCTGAGCCACTTGACTTGTACGTTACCCTTTTTTAATAAATAAAATTTGCGAGCGCCCCCTCCCCACTCCCCCTGCCCAGCTGCATGCAACAAAGTCAACGGCAGAGTTTAATGGAGTGCACGCTGGGAGTTTGTTGCAAAATGGCGGCAAAGGATCAACTTGCACGAGAGAACAGAAACAACAACAACAACGGCAACGGTAAAAAAGCAAATGGAGAGACAGTTGCTAATGCAACGAAGTTGATATTCCCTATAGAACGAACTATGAACTATTTATTTAAGCCACAAATTCACGTCGCTCAAAAACAAAGTGAAATTCTTCAAGTATTATCAAGGGTAAATATGCAAAATAAAATATTAAATAAAGAAATTAAACAAATTGAAACTCAGTAAACCTTATAATACTACTTATACTATAGCATGATTTATAATTGTTTATGGCTACCTGATACAGGTGTGGCCGTTAAGTTTTATGGCCCAATCGCGGATAGAGTATGGCAACTATGTTGCACGCTGCGACTGTGCCCGGCATCGTTATTTTACGCTTAGTGTGGCGCGAGCGCATAAATTTTTGAAATTAAAAGCGGCAAAGAAAACATGAAGCTAGGCAGGCAAACCGACGTCCTTGTTGTTGTCGTTTTTGTCGCGCATTGTTGCTGCTGCCATTGGAGTTGGTAGTCGACAGTCGGCAGTCGGCAGTTGGCCAGAGAGGCGGCAGTCAGAGAAACAGTTAGGGCAGGGCCAGGGCAGGCAGCCAGGCAGGCACTCCAAGTCGCGCTTCCGGTTGCCATGGCGTATACTTGATACTGCTGCTGCCGCTGTGGGCGGCGTTTTGATGCAGCTCCCAGCGAGCAAACACGCTGCGTTCGTTGCACTCAATTTTGAAGCGTTAAGTTGCACATAAATTTAAATGGACGTATGGTTCGGGCACGGCTCCCACTGCCCATGCCCAAACAAAAAATGCTCCTTTTGCTGGCAGCTGCTGCTGCATGCCTGGTCAGTTTCGAATGCTGCTTTGCTCTGGCAATTGTGCTTGCAATTAATACTTTTGATACGCTCTGCGAGTCCTGAGCCTTTGAGTGTACATGGCCCATTCTCAGCTTTCGTCTGCGAACAATAAAATAGTATTAAATACAAACTGTGGAGTTGGCAGATGAGCTAACAAGTTGATGTGACTGTACATGGCTTGGAAGAGTGTATAAGAGTAAAGGAGCATAAGAGTCTTTTCAAAATAATTATTTATTTATTTTTTGACTATTTATAGCTTAATTTTTTTTTCATTCATTTATAGTTTTTGTTTATTTTTCATTCGTTTATTTATATATTCATCTATTTATTCAATTATGTAATTAGTATTTATTTATTTATTTAAATATTTAATTATTTTTTATTTATTAGTGATTTTTCATATTTATTTTATATTTTTATTATTTTTGTATATATTTATTTACATTTTTGAATTAATTTTCATTTCATTTCATTTCATTCATTTACTTATTTATTTTTTTTTTAATATTTTTTTTTTTATAAAATATATTTATATTTTTATATATTTATATATTTATATATTTATATATTTATATATTTATATATTTATATATTTATATATTTATATATTTATATATTTATATATTTATATATTTATATATTTATATATTTATATATATTTATATATTTATTTATTTATTTTTTTACTAATTTATTAGTTTTTTATTTTTAGCCCCTTTGATGACTGCTCCAATATAAACCTTCTTTCAATTATTTTGACTGACGATTGATAATTTGAAAATTAATTTGTAAATTAATTTCAGTCACACCAAGTCGATGCCACAATCTGGATTTTCACTTCAACTATAAATATTGCATGTGATTTATAGTTTGCCCTTCTTCCCAGTGGCCTCAGCTAATCTATGCGCACATCAAACTTAATTGGATTCTTGGCATAAAGTTGGCGCATCGTTTTAAATTTAGATTTCGTGTCGTTATAGAGGAGCCATTAAAGTGGCTTACACGATGCCACCTTGGCGACTTTCTAGTGTGCCGAAGGCCTGTCTTGATTGCTCTCTTACCATGACAATAACCCGCTTTCGGTGCCACTAATCATCTTTTGTCCGTATGCCAACGTGTTGTACCCCCCATAGCCATCAACTTTAATCAGGCGCAAATAAAACGAGCTAAACATAGGTGTTTGATGGGCGACTAGACAATTTAATTGCCTTTCGGAATGCCAGCGACAACAATTAATACAAGTTTATTCGAGCACTTAAAATGAAATTTAAATTCATTTACTAACACATGCCCACGCACACACACACACACACACACACATAGAATGTGTGCAGAACGTGTGACATCATTAGATGTGGATATGGTTGAAAATTTTTGGAATTTTCTGCATTGTTGTTTTTGTGTTGATAAAAGTTTTCTAAAAGCGAAATTATTTTTACTGCATGGGGAAAATTTTATGCATTTTGTGCAGATTTTCAGAATTTCAGTTAATTGTGCATAATTTATATGCTGCATGGCACATAATTTATTACTGCAGCTTATTAGCTTTTTGCGAGTTTGCGACAGGCCGAGCGAGTCATTTAAATGAAATAAAATAAATGATAATAAACATTATTGTTGCTCGCTCAGTCGGGCCCAAAAAGTGCCAACGTTTGCACTTCTTGCTGTCTGTTAAATATTGAATGGATTTATGAGCCACCCCAAAGCACTTATACACACACACACACACACACACTCGCACACACCCCCTAAATCGGAAAATAACGGCTTGCACTTGAACTAGCCCAGTGAACTTGTGGCAATTTGATTAAAACAGAGTCGTAGCATCAAGAGCCAGCCCAGCCAGTCAGCTTTGCTCTGTCCATTTGTTGACCATTCTTCCAGCATGTTGCGGTCCTGTGTGACTCGACCGGAAGCCGTTCGATTTTTGGCAGCAGCTGCCCAAATCTCGGCCTTAATATTGAAAAGGAGAAATGGATTTTCGATTAGGTTTTTGGGTTTTCGTATGAAGTATCGAAAATATTCATTTGCTGAGAAACCAAGATTAATAACCAACAATGAGTTCAGTTTCTAAGACTTGGCTTTAAGGCTAAAACTAGAAAGAGAATAAATATTTATAGAACCGTTTCAGCTTTGCATCTCGGAATGCGGTAATGAGCAATGGTCGACTGTTGATGGTGTTGCTGCTGCTGCTGTTGGCCTAGTTGAGCTGTGGTTTATGCGCACGGAGATATGGCACAAACATATGCAGCATAAATATATGGGGTCAGCTTGTGTGGGGGCCAGTCGCATCCTGGACTCTGCTCTGCACTGTGTGTGGCACTAAAACACATGAATGAGCCGAATGTTAGCCTTAGCAATGTCAGTGCCACTGACACTGCCATCGACAATATCAACAGCAACAGCAGCAGCAGCAAAAAGCAGCAGCCACCAATATTAGCAATGAGCCAATGACAACAATGGGCCGAGTGGCCACAACGCGCTGCCAACTGGCTGCACACATGGAACGACATGGCCAGCTGCATGTGTGTGTGTGTGGATGTGGTCGCTGAATCGACTGGCTGGTTCCTGCATCTGCAGCATATGGTCTAGAGAATCTCGCGAATGTGCAGGCCAAAAAACACAAAACACAGAACTGAAAACAGAAAACAGAAAACAGAAAAATAAAGCACAAAAATAGGGTATAATGAGCTCAGTCAGTGGACAGGACAGTGCGGACTGCCATTTCGATGGGTTTCTCTGTGGTATTTTTTGGCAGTGGCTAACTGGCATCATTCTGCCGGAGCGAGCGATGCGGGCCAGCGTAATGAGCAGTTGGTTTGACAGTTGCTGCAAACTGTGGGGCATAACTTCTGTGCGCTCGCAAGTGTGATTTATAGCGTGTAGTTTACTGGGTAGCATTATAGATGGGCCCTCGTACAGTTTCGAACTGTGTGCGGCATTCGGCTAATATATAAGTCAAAACAATACTGAAAACTTGCAACTTGTGATTTAGTGTGCATAATTTAAAACATTGTTGAATGCCTGCAATAAAATACAATCAGCTCGGCCAACGGCTGCATTTTCCCATAAATATATTGCAGTTCATTTATTTATTAATGAAGTCACATCAAATATTTTGGCTTTAATGATATTAGATGCCGCTGGGCTTCGCTGAGTCTTAGAGGAAATAGTTATTGCCTGGGCAATAATTGTCTCATTTGTTTGTTTTGCTTAGGCTAATATTTGGTTTGTGTGCTTAAATTTAAATTAAATTAAATTTATGATTTATTAAATTTAATTAAAATTTAAATTAGATTTTTAGCAGAGACAAATGGGCTTCCAAATGATTTTTTTTTATTAAAAAATTAATAAAAATATATTTGAATTTAAATTAAATTAAATTTATGATTTATTAAATTTATTTTAAATTTAAATTAGATTTTTAGCAGAGACCAAAGGGCTTCCAAATGATTTTTATTTGATTAAAAAACTAATAAAAATATTCAAACTTTATTATCTCTGTTCGAGATGTCAACACAGTTTTAGAATTCGACAAAATGGTTTCCTTGTTAGCGCCCCGCCTACCCCTACACTATACGGGTTAGCGCTTACAACCAGCTAAGCTTTTGTTTAACATTCATATGTGAGTGGCCAATTTAGCGCCGAGGCTAAGTGTGCATCTATCTCTGTTCGGTTTGCCCAGCTTTATGTAGTCACTTTTTTTAGCCTTTTTCCTGGCAATTTCGTGCTGAAGAGCCCCTTAGCAATTTAGCGTAATCTATGGCGCATGCATTGAAACTACAACCCGGAATTAGAATAACAATGAAATGCCTGACATGGCATCAGATGGAAGATGGAAGCCGCTGCAAATTCGCGCTACCTACGCAAAAATCAGCCAAAAACCCGGCGAAAACCAAGAGAGCCCGCTCGCAGACCTAAACCCCAGACCCAAACCAATTGACGTAGCTATTGTCATTCACATACTTGCGCATTCATTTACCACACACACACACACACACATGTGAGTCCAGTGTGGTGACCGCCTGGGGCGTTCTAGTGTAGCGCAGCGCCAAAACCAAACGGATGCGCCGTGCACCAAATGCAACGGCAACTCCAACGCCAACGCCAACGCCAACGCCAACACAAATGAATGTTTCGCACAACGCTGCGTATACGTAATTTATTACAAGCGACGCCATTTTGCGTCATTTCGCGCACTGTGCGCGTGGTAAGCTCTATGTGAGTGAATGCGCGTCTGTGTGTGTGTGTGTGAGGGCGAAGATAAAATGCAAAATAGACGTCACGGCAGCTGCTGGTGTTTAGATAGGCGAGTCCTCCCCACGGACGCTCAGCTGCCATTCGCTTTCATGGCCAGCTACTTTCCTGAAATATGTCAGCGCTCATGTTTAGCCGCTTTGGTCAGCGTACGTCTGTGTGTGTGCGTGTGTGCGTGTCTGTCTAATTCAATTACAAATGTTAAATGCAAAAGCGCCATCAAAAAATGCTGTGTGACCTGGGCCGGACACAAACGGTCAACTAATTTGCAGTCAACATCGAAAACTAACTAACAACAAGCCATTTAGGCCAGTTGGCTGCCCCAAATGCTGCCAGTTCCCGGTGCTGCTCCTCAAAATGGCGGCAATTTCAACAAATTTTCATTATGCAAATCAATTTTACACTTTTTATTGCTGTCTCTGATGGAATTTCATGCATTAATTTTCGCGCGAGTCATTTAAGTGAGTGACTGGCGCGGCTTTGAAAGTTTGTTTAGGTGCGGCGCTGTGCTCCCACCCGCTTTTAGCGCCCCTTAGTTGTTAGCTGGGGGCTGGGGGCGAGCATTATCGCAGCGTTAAAATCATTTCGAGTGCAAATCTTCAATTAGGCAAAACAAGAAAATTGTGGAAAATTCAGCGCCGCTGGCAGCCGACTTTCCGCCACCGACAGAAGTTTATTTATTTATTTTTTTTGTCATTCCGCTTTCAATTTCAGCTTTTTTTTTCACTTTTTTGTTATTTAATTTTTTGCACATGAATTTTGTGCTGGCTTTCACTCAGCGAGCTAATTATGCGCTACAATGCGTCTCGCTGGCCATTGTGTTGGCTTCAAACTTCGGAAGCTCGTCAGTCCTGTCTATATTTAGTCTCCAGGGGAAGCAAATTGCGAAGGTCAAGGGCGGGCCGAGGGGGAGCTGAGTCTGCATACAATTTATATATACTATATCCGTTGGGGTACTGCAGTGGCTTAGGGCTCGGCGAGTGCAATATTCAGGCTTATAGATAAGGAAACTTCAGGAAACTGAACCGAAAGTCAATTATAGCTCTAATTAAATAGTCTAATTATCTAACGATGATTGGCTAGCTATTTTATCTCCCTCCTCACTCTCACTATAAAGCGCATCAGCTCGAAATATCAATACAAATTTGCGCTGCGAATTGCGTATCAATAAACTGCCAGCACTCAGACTTATCTTATCTGAAATTCAGAAATGTTGCTTAGCTTTAACCTTGCCAGCCCATTCGGCTGGCTGTGGGGGCTGCAATGCCTGATCCATTTGTTTCAGCAGAGCCTTGCATTAGGACATTCACATTATGTTGTTGACACTGAGCGGGATTTTGACGTAGTAACAAGATAAGTTACTTTTGTGCCATAGCCGTAGCTCATAAAATGTTACAAGACCCCACCACACCGCCCAGTCGCAGGGGCTGGCTTCAATTACAGACATTTTGCTCTTTCCGGAACAGAGGGTTGCTTGTTGAAGGCTGCCGACTGCTGCCCATAAAAAGTTTTTCTATATTTATATAATTAACACAATGAAAAATTTCAGCAGCATTTGTTTATCTTAAAGGCAACAAATAAATTAAAGGCCTAACATTTGTTGTTCTTGGGTTGGCCCAACGGAAGGAAGGAAGGAAGCAGCTTCCCTTTGCGATGGTCCTGGACTGGGTCCTGCCTTTCAGTTTAATGCTGATAGATGATGTTGATTGGAAAGACTGATGCGACGAGAACCAATAATCAAGTCGGAACCGTGCTTAAGCCCTTCAAGGCAGAGACAGCGCGTGCCGCAGCTCAGCAAACGTAGCTGGAGATTGCGCAAAAGAAAAGCAAGGAAATTCGGAAATGTTGAAACAAAAAAAAAACAAAAAAAAAAAAAAACCGAGGAACAAATGCGAAGAGTTTCAGAGCCACAGTTTGCGACCTTTTAACAGTGACGCACATTCGCACAAAAACTTCAAAGTTGGGCGAGCCCCAAAATGGAATGCGAGCGGCAACAGTCGCCTTCACTTGGAACCCAGCCGCAAGCCGCAGTGTGTAGATGTGCTCCTTGCCGCACTTGGATTTTTTATGGAAACTCAGCGCGAGATCCTTTAGCTTGCTTAAGGCATTTGCCTAGAGCTGAAGTGGTAGAAAGACTGCATCTCAGAGAGCATAACCATTGATATACGATCTAAGCTATACGATATTCAATATCGTAGAACTTTAAGGCCTAAACTACTTCATATACAACCCATGCCCAGGCAGCCTTTAAAGAGTATTCAATGTTCGAGTCTTTGCATTCGTTTTATGCTTTTTTTCGCTTTCCTGTCTCCATGTCGCTTCGCTTTCTTTTTTGTCCTGTTATTCATAGCTTATAAAACAATTCCCCTGGCTATTGCGCTCTAATGTTGGCCGAGCATTTTGTCCGCCTCCCACACTCGTGCCCAAAAGAGAGAGAAGAGAATAAAAATAAGATGGCAAAAAAACAGCATCGGCCGTATGACTACTTAAGGTAAATAGATGGCACTAGCCCGGCCTGAACCTGAACCTAAACCTGGCCACATGCACACGATAACCTGCGTCTGCCACGCGCCCGTCCCAGCTCCCAGCTCCCAGCTCCTAGTTGCTAGTTGCCCGTTGCTGATGATGATGTTGCTTATGTTGTAAACATTTTAAGCAAATTGTTTAGGTAAATAGATAAGACGTGACCTTTTTTCACGGGCACAAATGCATTGTCAGGGGCCATACAGCTGGGCAGCCCCTGGGATTGGGATTGGGATTGGGATTGGGCTTGTGGGGGGTTGGTTGGCTTATGTCTGGCTAATGTATTACTTACCATTATTGTGCTCTCTGCTTTTTTCTATACATATCTTTTATGTATTATTGTCAATTATAAAATAGCGGCACAATGCATGCTGGCTGCGGCTTCAGTTGCGACTCCTGCTTCTGTCTTTGCCTCGACTATTGTCATTGTCCTGGATGGCAGGGCATTGTGTGCGGCACAATAGTCCTGCTTCTAGTGCTGCTTCTATTTTACCCTCATTGTCGTCTTTAAGTTGAAAAATATGCAAATAAATAAACATAAAGTAGGTAAAATTGTCTGGCCAACAACCCGAGTGCGCCTGAGTGGCCTCGTCCTGTTTACTCTGCCATGGATTGGCCGGAGTTAACTCTGCCTGCCAAGTAGACCCGAGAGGCTTGCACTTAAAGTGTTAATGGTGGGGCTGGTTGCCCGTATACGACTACGACCACGACCCTGGGGTGACGTGCACAAGACGTGCAGGGGTCGGGGGTCAACAGATATCCATATCATCCCACTGCTAAAAGCCAAACTTTCTTCGACACTGACATGATAGCTAATGTTCATCATTGATGTGGTTATGAATTTACATACATATCTAAGATGCGAGAGTGTAATCTAAGCAATGTGGCATGGAGTGAACTTTCAACTTTAAAACACATTAGAATTCGTAGTCAGCAATAAATACCGATATAAAAGTTGATTAAAATGCCTTCCTACTGCGTTTCAAGCCAACTTATCGCTGCATGACTGTCACCTATTTTATCTATGACTCAGTCACATACGCGAGGAAATTGAATTGAAAGCTTAGCCAAATGCCCACTTGGCTGACTATTGCGTCTTCAAAAGTAAGAAGTCTGATAGTGCATAATCTAGAGAACAGTGAACTAAGATAAAAAAATGTACCCCATGCATTATCTTTAGATAATGGCTGGGTAAGCCCAATATTTGGATAACACGACGCATATGTTGTTTACATATTGTATTATCGTTAGAATATCAATCAGGGGATCATAAGAAGATCTAGACCTTTATTAAATATTTATCTCAATTTTATGAATCTGTAATTTTCAAAGTAGAATAGAAAGAGATGGTATTAAATTGTAAAAGCATTTATTATATATTATATAATTCAACTATAACGTCAATTATTTAATTTTCCTTAAACATTTCTTGGAATTCAAAGAGACAAAAACCAAATCGAACAGGAAATAAACAAATAAAAAGAAGTTTACTGTTTTAAAACAAATTAACTTCAAATAAATCCCCGAAATTCTTCGGTTAAAACCTAATTAAAATTATATATTGGAAAACTTCTATAAAATAAATGAAACTACGACTCTTGGCTCTCCATGAGTGACTCAAACATTTTTCTTGCCAAGTTTCTGATCACCTTGCCGTTGTTGCTCCATGGAAAACTATCGACGAACTGGACTCCAGCGTTCAGCTGTTTATATTCGACCACAACGCGCTTGGCCACGTGATCGATGATCTTCTCCTTGGATATCTCAGCTCCAGGCTTCTTGATCACCAAGGCGCCAGCTGCATCGGTATAGTTCGTATTTCTGACACCGACAATGCAAACGTTCTCAACCTCCGGCAGCTCAGCAATGATTTGCTCTATTTCGTTAGGCCAAAAGTCCTTTGATTTGTATTTGAGCACGTCCTTCTTGCGATCGACCAAAAACAGATTGTTGTCATTGTCAAAGTAGCCGAGATCGCCCAGATCAATCCAGCCATCTCTTAGGGTGTCCGCAGTGTCCTTAGGATTAGCCACATAGCCTTGCCATTTGAAGCCATTATCAATAAGTATTTGGCCGACTTCGTTGTGTCCCAGGGCATTACCATCTTCGTCTATGATCTTAACACTACTACCAGGTGGAAGCTTACCCACACAGCTTGGTAGGCTCTGGTCTATGTTAAGTGCTACAATGCCCGTCTCCGTCGCTCCATACGCGAACACAATTTTGGCATTCTTCATAAGCTCCTGTCCCCTCTGCAGTATCTTCGATGAAAGCCAGCCACCAACAACAACGCTCATGCGTATGGTGGACAAGCTCTGCTCGGTCGCCAATGGACTCGTATAGACCTCAAAGCCCTGCCAAGGTGCCATCGCAATCAGTGTTACTTTGTACTTTTCGATCATGCTGATGAACCGCTCGGCATTGAATGGGTCATTGAATAATACTAGACTACTACCATAAAATAAACTCATCATCGTTAATGTAAGGCCCGTCATCCAGTCTAATGTGGCACTAGTTAAGATCGTATCGGTGCTGATTCCTAGTCTGAAATGAATATCCTTCAGATTAACAGCTTATAGTCAACATTTGTATACGATTTGCAGACTTACGGATCAATTTTGTGGAGCTGTCTATGAGATATGGCTACAGACTTAGGTTTTCCCGATGTTCCCGATGAGCAGAGAATGGCTGCCACTTGGTCTCCGCCAGTGGTTACGGGTAGTGATAAGGGTCTGAGAAAGAGGTAGATATAGAGAGGTTTCCTTTTGTATTAAGTGCCAAACTCACTGGAAGAATCGTTCCATTGGATGTGGTGTCAGCAGATCCTCGATGTATGGAACTCCTTCGACGCGTCCCGTTAGCGTTACGTACTTGGGATTCCACTCTTTGGTTACTTCCTTCATGATCTCATAGTCTTTGGCATCGCAGAACATAATCTTTGGCTTTGTTGTCTCATACAATTGTTGAATGACCTCTGGCTCCTTCATGTAGGTGTAGGCCACAGCGTGGAAGGGAACCGTGATAAAGAAACAGCCTACGACAAGGGAACTAGTAAAGGTGCTGGCATTGCCAATTATGCCGATGGTATCCTTATAGGTGAGTCCCTCACTCTTCAGGTACAGTGCCAGGCGAGCGGCCCAGATGTGCACTTCTCCAAAGGTGACCACGCGTCCGTCCATATCCGAAATCTTTTTAGGAGTAGTTCCTTTACCTCCATTCGTTTATAAATTATTTAACTTTTACTCACTTGAACGACATTTGTCGGATAATTCCTCAGTGAGGTGTATATTCTTTCTCCCAACGAGCAGTCCTTATCGAAAAGCTTACGCACGGGCGATCCACTCCAAATTTTTGTAGTCTCATCATAAAATGTTGGAAATAATTGTTTAGCTGCCATGTTGTCAGTGCACAAGTTACAGAACTACTGTATGCCAGCTTGGTATAGCTTTGGTTTATATAGCCTATCGAGCTGATATACTTAAACATATATTGGTGCAAAGTATTAATTAGATAATAGGATAAAGCTTATTGGTCTATGGTTCCTGTCTTATCATTATTTTCCCTCTCAGTTTTATTAAAAATGCTTTTAATATTATCTGTCGTTTGGCTACAGCAATGGTCAATAGTCTCCCTTACAGTGGCTAAACTACGTGAGACATTTTGCAAAACAATACACATCAATTGCATATATTTATATTTTTATTATTTGAAGGTTAAAGCAAGAACGGTATCCAAAATACAACATTAATCAAAGCTGTATAAAATACACATTAAACTAAATAAGAAATTTAGACTTTAGCTCCAAAGATGAACGAGAATAATCTAAAAAATAATTCAAGTTTCTAGGTAGGTTATTGCAGGTTCCGGGCGGACATACGGATACTATACGGATACATACTAAAAACAATTTTTGAAGACCCTAGCTATAATGATGAGTTAGATAAAATTGTATTATTTCAACAAAACCATTATACCCTGATTTCCCATCTTCAATGGGTTCAGGGTATAAAAATGCTTTTATTATTATCTGTCGTTAAGCGACAGTCAATGAGTATTATTCAATAGTCTCTTCAGATTCGACATGTTATATTATCTGAGAAATCTAGCAAGCAAGAGTGCTTTACTCGGGACTGCTCGACTAGGAGATGCCCTGAAGCCTGTGTGTTCTTATATTTTCTGGAATTTAAAGAGACAAAAAGAAATTTCAGTTTACGCTAACACAATAAAGGTGTGTTGTAATTTTCGATTTTAGATTTACACATTTTATAATTTACAACAAGTTAACTTAAATTTTAAATTTAATTTAAAATTATATAAAGAATAATTTTTATAAAATCAATGAAACTACTCTTGGCTCTCCATGAGTGACTCAAACAGTTTCCTTGCCAAGTTTCTGACCACCTTTCCATTGGTGTTCATTGGAAAACTATCGACGAACTGGACTCCAGCGTTCAGCTGTTTGTATTCGACCACAACGCGCTTGGCCACGTGATCGATGATCTTCTCCTTGGATATCTCAGCTCCAGGCTTCTTGATCACCAAGGCGCCAGCTGCATCGGTATAGTTCGTATTTCTGACACCGACAATGCAAACGTTCTCAACCTCCGGCAGCTCAGCAATGATTTGCTCTATTTCGTTAGGCCAAAAGTCCTTTGATTTGTATTTGAGCACGTCCTTCTTGCGATCGACCAAAAACAGATTGTTGTCATTGTCAAAGTACCCGAGATCGCCCAGATCAATCCAGCCATCCTTGAATGTGGCCGCAGTATCCTCAGGATTAGCCACATAGCCTTGCCATTTGACGCCAATATCGATCAGTATTTGGCCAACCTCATTGTGTCCCAGAGCATTACCATCTTCGTCTATGATCTTAACACTAACAGCAGGTGGAAGCTTACCCACACAGCTTGGTAGGCTCTGGTCAATATTGAAGGCTATTGTGCCCGTCTCCGTTGCTCCATACGCGAACACAATTTTCGCATTCTTCATAAGCTCCTGTCCCCTTTGCAGTATCTTCGATGAAAGCCAGCCACCGACAACAACGCTCATGCGTACGGTGGACAAGCTCTGCTCGGTCGCCAATGGACTCGTATAGACCTCAAAGCCCTGCCAAGGTGCCATCACAATCAATGTTACCTTGTACTTTTCGATCATGCTGATGAATCGATCGGCATTGAATGGGTCATTGAATATAACTTGACTGGTTCCGTAAAAGAAGCACAAGGACATGAGCATAAGGCCCGTCATCCAGTCTAATGTGGCACTTGTTAAAGCGATATCAGTGCTGTTTCCAATTCTGAAATGAATCTGTTTATAGCTTTAAGCTTCTAGTTGCTTACGATCTGCAGACTTACGGATCAACCTTGTGCAGGTGTCTATGAGATATGGCTACAGACTTAGGCTTTCCCGATGTTCCCGATGAGCATAGAATGGCAGCCACTTGGTCTCCGCCAGTGGTTAATGGCAGGGGTCTAATGTAGGGAAAGATAAAGATAAAGAGAGCCTATCTACAATGTGACCTTATGTGTAAACTGTCTGACTCACTGGAAGAATCGTTCCATTGGATGTGATGTCAGCAGATCCTCGATGTATGGTACTCCCTCGACGCGTCCCGTTAGCGTTACGTACTTGGGATTCCACTCTTTGGTTACTTCCTTCATGATCTCATAGTCTTTGGCATCGCAGAACATAATCTTTGGCTTTGTTGTCTCATACAATTGTTGAATGACCTCTGGCTCCTTCATGTAGGTGTAGGCCACAGCGTGGAAGGGAACCGTGATAAAGAAACAGCCCACGACAAGGGAACTAGTAAAGGTGCTGGCATTGCCAATTATGCCGATGGTATCCTTATAGGTGAGTCCCTCACTCTTCAGGTACAGTGCCAGGCGAGCGGCCCAGATGTGCACTTCTCCGAAGGTGACCACGCGTCCGTCCATATCCGAAATCTTTTTAGGAACAGTTCTTTATCTCTATTCGTTTATAAATTATTTAACTTTTACTCACTTGCACGACATTTGTTGGATAATTCTTTACTGAATAATATATTCTTTCTCCCACCGAGCAGTCTTTATGGAATACATTACGCCGGGGCAATCCACTCCAGACTTTGGTCTTCTCATCATAAAATGTTGGAAATAATTGTTTAGCTGCCATATTGTCAGTGTACAAATTATGCTAGTACTGCCTGACTGCTTGGTAGAATCTGAAGGTTTATATAGCAGTCGAGCTTACTTAGACAATCGACTCATGATGACACTGATTTTTTTATCGTTTGACATCCGATATGAATGGCTTTTGGATACCAAGGTGTATAAGTATATACGCCCCAGATTATTGAGATATTAGTCGCACGCTTTCAATAGTTCGTGTCTTATCTGTTATTTCTATTTTAATTTCCTTAAAGCGCTTTCATTATTATCTGTCGCTCAGCCACAGTCAGTGGGTATTATTCAATGGTCTCTTTAGATAATACTTACATTACCTTACAGTCGGTATACTATGTGAGACATATGATAATAGAATACCCACTGTAAGGGTATGTAAGTATTATCTAAAGAGACTATAGATTGCGTATTAACGCAATGATTGACGCTAAACAATTGATTGTGCTTTTGTTTTCTTCATTGGGAATTCCGCTTAGATAATTGTTGCGTACCCTTGCAGTGGGTTGACTATATTAGAAATTAAGGAAATTAAGAAAAATTGAATATCGAGCTTCGTTTTTTACTTAGATTTTAATTAACCTGCGCAGCAGTATTCATTGTTGATTTGATTTAATAAGACTAGTTCGATCAGTCTATTTGAGAGTGCCCAACATCCAACTTCGGTTCGCAAGTGGAAAGGGATAAATATGCAAAAAATATGAACACAAAGCAAACAATTACCAGAGGACAACAGCTTTTCGTACTTTTCCTGCTTCGGTCGTCAACAACTTCACGCTCGACCGGTGGCTTCTCCTCATCTTTTGCAGCTGCCAAAACAGTCAAGTGGTTCGTTTGCCGTTATTGCCAACCCCCCAAAGGCCGGGCATCTAATCGAATTTGATGGCTTCACACTGATAGGAGCAGCTGCTGTTGCCCTCGCTCCTGCTCCTGCTCCTGCTCCAGTTTCTGCTGCTGCTGCTGCTGCTGCACCTTCCCTACCTCAGCCCACGAATCCGGCCACGAGTTTTATTGCCTTTTATATTATTGTATTAGCCGCGTGGCATATGCTTTAAATATTGCCTGTCCCTCCGCCGATCCTTTGTTCGGCCGCAGCAGATTTCAGCGCCGATTTTTATGTTCACCGTTTATTATGCCTTACTTTTTCGCGCCTCTTTTTAACCCCTTGTTTTATGTGACGCTCGCCGGAGCTGCGTGTGTCGACCGGAAATGCCTCATTTTTAGAAGTGTTTTGCATTTTGTTGCCGCTCGACTCTTTTTTCGCTTCGTGTTTTTTTTTTCTTTTTTTTTTTTGCTCTTCGATTTTTTTCTTTTTTCAACAATTGTAAACGCGCTTTTCGCTTTTCCGTGCATGTGTTGTTGTTGTTGTTGCTTTTGGTGTTTGGGCTTTTGGTTTCTATTTTGCTTTGCTCTCGGTTATTTGTGAGATATATGCAAATGTGTTGGCAGTTATTTGTGTTGGGGATTTGTTTTAGCTCCGCTCATGTTATGCATATGTATTTGTGTTTTAGTTTAGTTTTGTCAGCCTGACATGGCATATGGATATGGACGTGGAAGTGGAAATGAAAGTGGATGTGGATGGGGATGGGGATATGGATATGAATATGGTTTTGGGTTCGTTATTATTTTTAGGGCTAGCTTTTCTTTGATTTATGCTGCCAAATATTTCCACTGCAAATTCTGTGACGTTTACGTTTTACTTTTATCTTTTTAAATATGCGAAAAGAAAACATTTTTGTATTAATTTAATCAAGTGAATACCTTTAAAGTATTATTGTGGCTTATCGCGCTCGACGGAATGTAGTTGTCCGCGATAGTCTCAGCGGCTTATCAAGTGCAGTTAACGGCGTTTGGATTAGTACAGTGATTGCATTATTCGGGAAATAACGTTGGCGAAGCGGCGCTAACTCTCTGAGTTATAAATACTTAAATTAAACGTACTAAGTTTAAATTTTTAATTAAATTGTGCTGGCATTATGGAAAATTTATTGTGCACCGATGAACTGTGATTAATGAGGAGTTGTATAATACATTTAATATGTATTGACGGTGCAAAATAAAATATAAGTATTAATTATTTAATGTTTTATATTTTATTAAAGTGATATATGAAGGGGCCGACATATCTTTTCAGGCTCCTCTTAACTTTTATCAAACATTGCAGCACGCATCTGATAAGGCCTAAATGTTGTTATAATATTGAATATCAGATATTATACACTGAAAATGATAAATTACAGCAACGGCTTCGCATGTGGAATTTCCACTCTTTCAATTACGTCAATTCTCTTTTGATGGCGATCAAGTGTCTCGCCGATTGGCTGCTATCAGTGGTAGCGGAACTGTGTTTGGCGAAAACAGCTTTATCTTATCAGCAAAACTTCCGGCTTCTCCAGTTGAAGCACAGATAAACTGTGGCGTAAGTAACAGTCTAGAGTCTAACCTGTGACTGGCTTTTGAATTGAGGTGAGAGCTGTCTAAAAACCTGCTAAAAATCCGTGAAAATTAAATATTTTAAACTAATTTAATTTAATTTTGCATTAACAATTTAATTAGCATTAAGCTTGACATCATCAGCTGGCATATAAATAAATCCATTTATGATCTCTTTTCCCTGTAGTTCCCCCAGTTCAATAATTTTGCTATACCATTAAAATATAATTTTTTCTTAAATAAAAATCACATCGCGAGCTTATTGAAGCATCGCTTTTTAAAGAGCATCTCGAACGTTGCCATCATAAATAAAAGAAATGGAATCATTTTAAGCAATTTGTCTACAGTTTTGTGTCACACTTTCTGCGTCATTTCTCACATGCCATAAAAATGCTACACACACACACACACAGAGGCGCACTCATAGTTCAGGGCACACCACAAGGCAAGTTGGGGGCCGGCTCCAGATCCAGCGCCCACTTCCAATCCAGCAGCGAGCTGGCCGCCCCGCAAGGTGTCACGCTGATAAATGGCGTTGCCTTACTTACGCCAACTTCTCTATCGGCACGGCTACCTGGGCGCCCAACGCCGCTCTATGATTTCTCCATGCCCTCTGCCATTTGGCGTTTATTTTTTACAAAACTTTTTTCGTGTGCCAATTTCAAGAAAGATTTCCTTTAAGTGTAATAAAATGCAGTGTCGCTGTCATAAATCTATTCCGCTCGATTGTCGACGGCGACGGCGACGACGACGACGACGACGCACTGCCGCAAAATTGAAATGCATTGGCATTGAATAATGAATTCCAAAGGGGTAGCACAGTGGCCCAGACCGCCCAACTGGCACAAAGCGTGTCAATACTTAGCATTGGCATATTGCTATAAGCGAAATTGTGTGGCCATGCTAATGCGGAAATTAAATATTTTCTGAAACTCGAAACGAAAATGCGAAAAAAGCAGAGCAACAACAATGGAGCGCAGCGAAACAATTTCAAAACATTTTTGTTGACAGCGTGCCCGAAGCACGAAATACACACAAATTGTGGAAGATGGTAATCTGAAGGGGTTTTCGAAAAGCATTTCGCCCAGGAAAATGAAAGTGAAAGATAAGGAAATGTCCATTTGAAAGTGAAAGTATCTCGATGCGCTTCATTCCTAATTCAACATGGCGAAATCGCCTCGTTTACCAACACTGGAACATCTGCTCTGCACTCTGTCTGTATAGTTTTGGCGTTAGCAAAAACGTTACTGCGAGCTGGCTTAAAAATTCTAATAACACAAATATTTGCAGATGAAAGAGGTACTAAAAGGCATTTGGCCGCACACTCCACTTGACAAATGTGGAGTGAGTGCCGAGATACAGTGCAGTGGCGACGGGACTAGGGAACCAGGGAGCCGACCTCCAACGACCCATGGCCCCTATGGCTGCTGGCTGGTTGGCAGTCACTGTCACTCCATCATTTTGGCTCCGGCGTTGGCATACTTTTTGACAACACCAGGACAACAACAAGCCACAGACAAACTAACAAAAACGACTCACACAAGCACACACACAAACACACACACACATACTCACAGAGAAAAAATTTGTAATTTTCGTAGCATGTTTGCTGCGTTTTGTACTTTTACTGCACATTTTTCATTTGCTGCGCAAAACTTTTTGACATGTTGCAGAGCAAATTGAATAAGTCCGCAAAAAAGGAAAAAACATTGCAAAACAATAGAACAAATGTTGCCCGCATGTTGCCTGTGCGTGTGTAAGTGTGTGTTGTTGTGCGTGTGTGTGACCCTTAGTCGGAATAATCAAATTTGCATTGTTAGCCCGGCCCAGGCTACTGTTAATCGCTTTCTGATGAACTTTGCAGTCTCGCCCATATATGCAGCTCTTCGATCCCCCCAAGATATGGGTGAAAAGCTGCCGACCAACAGCCAGAACAATATAGAGCCCACAAGTAAGTAGGCTTATGGTCTGCAATGTGCTTGAAGTACAAATGCTCTCCAAGCTGGCCTAAAGCCACCCACCCGCAGCCAGGACAAGAGAAACTGACAGAATCTAGCTTCTGACTTTGAGACGACTGCAGCAGCTTTTTCCTGACTCAATTTAATTAGTTATGCAAATAAATATCCATAGTAATTAACTGTGGAAATTTGTAGCAGACGAAGGGCTAAGTTCAAATATGGACACTCAATAGATTAGATTAACTTAAGTCTTCATGCTGTTTACCTGGAATGAGTGCCTAATTTTATACCTAATTGAATCCAAATATCTACTGAATCTGCCCAGCCAATTCGTACTGCTTAAACGTTGCCATAGCTGCTCGCTGATCGAAGCTGAGGCTTAGCATATTTCCTAGAATATTATCCCATAGGCCAGCTAAAGTTAAGCTGCTTTGTTTGTATGAGATGTTTACGGCAGCTCCGTTTTGGGGTTTCAAATGCCGAATGAAATTGAATTTGGAAGCCCTCACGTTCGACTCATGGCTAAAAAGTGTAGGGACTAAAGGCAGGAGGTAAGTGCTTTTCATTCAGCAGAGCAATACATATCATAGCCACTCACACACTCTCACACACACACACACACGCAAACAAATGTGCAATTTCAGTTTCGGGACTGGCCACCGCCGTTCACTTTGTCTTGGCGTTTCGACACGATTTTTCTTCATTTTCTGAAATCAATCAAATGCAGGCTGCTGGCACGTTGTGCTTGGGTCTCGGCTCGACTCGACTCGACTCGACTCGACTCGGCTCGGCTGTTGTATGTGTGTATTTGCTGTTGACCAGTTACTGCCAAGCCCAGCGAGCAGGCGCCTGGCCTGTCAACACAAGCAACGAGACGACCTGGCCGGCTGACTGGCTGACTGCCTGGCTGGGTGCTTGTTGGACATTCATCAAGCCATTTCATCTATTGACTGATTGATAATATTTTTGATAAATGATTGGCGGCGACGTTTCGTCCTGGGCCTGGGCACACGGCCTTGCCTGCCTTCCGGCCGGGTTATTTACGGCGTGCAAAAGAGCCAAGCAAAGGATTTATAGGTGCGCTGCCGATAGCTGAGCTGCTGCAATATGCAAATTGATGGATCCTCGATAGGTCATGTCCATATGGCCGATACGTGGAACGAGGGCCCATGCTAAGCTTATGGCTTAAGCTTGTTAGTTGATTGAGCTGTCCGCTGCGAATACATTGAAAGGGCCAGCGGGCACTATTTTCAGCACACTGCGACTCATCATTTTTCATGAGCTGGAACTGCGGCAGCCGTAGCCATGTGCATAACGAGTTGAGCTAATAAAAATTAATTGAAACATCAACATTAACACCGCACTCCAAGCGATTAGAATCAGTTCCAGGCAGGCGCACACATTAAGGTGTTGTATTGTTGCTGGCACGCGCCAATGTTTACACGGCTCACGGCACAGGCGACAGGCCGAGGCCCACAGCCCGGCGGGGGCTCGTGGTGGGTGCCGGGCATATGCGAACCAAGAATCACAACAATCAGCGAAGGTAGCCCAACAGACAAGCAACACCACAACATCGGGTAACAGCCAACACCAACAGCAACGGCAACAACTACAACTTAGGGACACGGCCACATAAAACGCCCACATTGGACGCGCAGATTCGGACGGACGCGCTTATACAATAAGCCACACATTGCAGAGACAACGGTCGCCGGACAGCAGACGGGGCAAGACTGACTACAACGTACGTGGCCAACGGACTGACACTGCAGGTTCGCGCTAAAAGGTAGCTAAAACCTTTCGTGCAGAACTTGACGGTGTTGCCTGCTTCACATTTAAGTACCATGGGGCATGATAACTTTCTGAAGAGCGCAGCTGAAACGAGCTGATAAAGGTGTATATATATGGAGCTTATATATACATATATATAAAACTATACTTTATTGTAAAGCAAAAGAATTTAAAACATTTATAAATTTAATTTACTTTAATATACAAGAAATAATCTTATTTACTATTAAAAAATGCTTTATTTGTCATTATTCATGCTTAAAATATTTTGAAATATGAAGAAAAAACATTTTAAATAAATCAGGAATATATTAAATAAATAAATATTTTAAGATAAAAAAATTTAAATTAGAAAATATTTAAAAAAGATTTTTAAATAAATAAAATATTAAAATATATTAAATGAATAATTATTTTAAAGTATAAAAATTGAAATTAAAAATATTTTAAAATGATTTTTAAATAAATAAAATATTAAAATATATTAAATGAATTCTTTTAAAATATAAAAATGGAAAATAAAAAATATTTTAAAATGATTTTCATTAATTCCAGCCCTTAAAAAATTAAATAAATGAAAGTTCTATAATTCATTTTTTCGTAACTATTTCTAATAAGAAATAAAATTATATAAATTAAAAATTAAATATTAAAATTAATTTAAAAATTTGTACAAATTCTATAAAATTACTAATTAAATCATATTCTTTAGATTTACATCAAATATAATAAGCCTTAAGTATGTAGTTAATAGTAATAGAGCATTGTTCAGTTTCGACAGAGTATTTAAGCTTCGTCAAGCTAAATTTGATTTGCCTTTGATGTTGTGATTCTTGTTGCTGTGGCGCTTCCACCTGAACTGAGTTAAGCGCCGCGTGACTTATTTGATTGTTAAACAACATAATCTGCTGTTGCCTGCGAGCCGGCGTGCCCGCTGTCGTTGCCAATTGATTTTGGTCAAGTGTGGCAAATAAGTGGGCAAACACGAGCAGGCCAAGTGCCCATGCGAGCAGGTGGCAAGCGGCAAGTAGCGAGTGCAGTTGGAGAAGGCACGGCACGGCACGGCGAGCGGTGAACGGTGAGCGGCAGCCGGCAAGCGGTAAGCGATGAACGGCGAACGGCGAACGGCCAACACCCGTAAGCCAAAAGCAATTCAAGCAATTTGCAATAAGGCGACTGCGGACTGAGGACTGCGGACGGCGGACTGCGGACTGCGGACTGTCGACTTCAATTGCCAACTGGTTGCCTGCCTTTGACAGGCGATTCTTTAGCACAAAAAAAAGTTTGCAGCTTTCTTTGTCTTTGCCTTTGGCCCTGTCGCTGTGCAAGGTGTCTGTCCCGCTCTCGCACACGTGTAATGAAAGTGCAGCGTAGCGGAAAATCGCGCCAAAGACACAGTGAAAAAAGTTTGCACTGCTGTATGTGTGTGTGTGTGTGTAAGTGGAAATTGAAAAGTAACGGACTGAAGTGGAAAACGGCTCTCACTAAAAAGAAAGCAACAAAAAAAGAAAAAAGAATTTGCGAGTAAAATGAAAGAATATTGCGAAAAAGGTATGAAAATTTCGTTCAAAATTCATGCATGAATACAGCGACCGAAGTCAGCGAGCGTTGCAGGCGGAAGCGAATTGCCGACTCACTGGGAGCCAGCTCTCTCTGTGTGTGTGAGAGTGTGATTTGGGTGGGTTTTGGGGTTTGGCTTTGGGGCAAAAGTAGCGGCTGCTCTGTAAGTGGGTTTGGGGTCTGCTGTCGTGCGCACTTTCTGGCAGTCAATATTGCCGGGTGGACAAAGCCACTTTAGGTGTTATTGTGTCAATGTCTCGTAGCTAACGTAAAGCCCCCTGAAGTGCCTGACCAAACTGCCAGAGTGGATTTTTTTCTCTAATACCCTGGAAGCGAAGAAAAATAGAAAGTGCATTCTGTTTGACTAATGGATAGTTTGGCTGAGCCATAATAGGGTGTTGGAGCTAATCCTGGCAGCTATGAACTATAAAATGCTCAAAATTGTTTTGTTTGGAAAAGGAATTTATAAAACAAATTTCAATTAAAAATTTGTTAAAGTAAAATTATTTTTCTAAGCTGTGAGAAGTTATGAAAACTGGGTATTTATTTTTTAAAAATATAAAATAATTTGTATATGCATATTAATTAATTATTTACTTGCGATACTTTAAGGAAGTTTATTATAATTAAAATATGTTCAGTATTAATAGAATTTTGACATCTCAACTCATTCGATTTTCCATTCTCAGCAAATCTGGCCCATATCTTGTATTTGTACCTCTGCTTCATTAAACTTTGCAAATAGGAAAGAAATCAGGATTGATTTGCCTTCATGGAGCGAGGATAACAAGTTGATTTCAAAGGCGAGCAGGTTTCGTCAGGTTTCATCAGACCGAATCACTCGCATTTCCGCTTTTAATTTGTATTTAAAAATAAACTTAATTTGAATGTCTTTCAGCTCAAGTTTGTGCCTGTCTGTTGGCAGCATTTGATTGACATACAGGATATCTGGCAATCTGTTACCCTCGGCCCGAGCTGAATATTTGCTTCATTTTTAGCGCTATTGCTGCTGCAACAGTTCCAAACAGAAATTGGTAGTTCATATTTTACAGCAATTTCCATTTGGCCATATTGCCCTGCTTCAGTTCGCTCAGCTGCTGCAGCTCCCTCGGCTGCCGCTGATATCCCAACACGACCCTCCTCCTTGTCTCTGCGCTGCTTTCTGCACTTTGCTTACTGCGTTTCTGCATGCAATTGAAATGCATTTTTATTTGCCAAGTCTGACCCTGCTGCCTGACTTTGGCTTGCTGCTAGGGATACTCGCATATGGTTGGAGCGTAGTTTCTTCTTTTTTTTTTTAATTTGCCGATGCAGCTGAACAACAAACAAATCAAAGTTAATTTCAATAATCAGAGCTTTTGTCGCATGTCGTCTCAATTCGCGCTGCTTCCTGCAAGCCATAAAAATGGAAAACTGGAACAGAGCAGAGGAACGCTTGTTATGCTCCACGCTGGGCGCTGCTGGCCAGCTGGCACTGTCAGTGCGCTACAGTCGAAGGCAAATAAGTCAACTTTGTCCATGTTAAATAGACGCATCTGAGTAGCTTTGTGTATGAGTGTGAGTTTCAGCTGCATGTGTGTGTGTGTTTGCATATGGCAATAACCAATATGCTTCACTTTGTGGCGCAGTTCGAGCCACATGCCACATTATGGCCAAGATGCTGCTTGTGCCACACTCTGCCCGCCGCTTGCAACTTCCTCTAAGCAAATTAAGGCACAGCCCCATGTCCAGTGCCCCCCGCTCAGGCAATTGGCCTTAAACTATAATCAAGCGCCCAACTGGCTAAAAATAAAAGTGGCTAGTCAAGTCAGGCACAGGCACAGGCACAGGCACAGGCAGGGCACTGGCCAGAGTTAGAGCTCTAGTAACAAGTTCTGAGGAGTAAATCAGTTGCAGGCCGCATTGGCGCAGCGAACCGGATGCTGGTAATAATATTTAGATTTTTAGCCCTTGATGCAAAACTTTATGCTTGTTTAGATAACATTATCGCGTTGGCCGTGGCCCCTCGCTGACTTTGTAGCCAACGCGGTTCGCCAGCTGAAAAACTTTTGCTAGCACGCATAAACTTGGCTAATTTACGATTGCACTGTGGGCATTGGACGGGCCTTATAATTAGGGAAATTAATTTGTGTGCTTTAAGGAGGCAACAATAACAGCAACAGCAACAGCAACAGCAACAATAACAGCGCGGGGCAACTGCAGCTGTACGAAGTTTTTAATTTTCATGATGCAGATAATGCCCATTAAAATACGAAGCTAACGGTGACCAACACCTGCGGCAGATCCTGGCCGGCTGCAGTTCCTGAGTTGCGGCTCAGTCCAGCCGTGAACTAAGTGCATTAAAACTGGCAAAAGGAAAATGCAAAAAATTATGATTATTATTTTTTATTATGCAACTGAAAGAAAAGTCGTCCTTTGGGCCAGTCGTTCTGTGTCCGCTGCCTCCTGCCCGTCGCCTCGTCCAGTTGTTGTTGGCCACGCCAGGATGCGCCGGCCTTTTGAACTTGCCGGAGTCAATGCACGTTGTAAAAGCGGCGCGGAGTTGTTTCTGCCGACATCGCCGCCGGCGGTAGCCATTATGTATTATTATTATCCTGGCACACCCCTCGCCCGCCCCAGCCGACACAATGCAGGCAATGCGCTGCGCATTTATATATTTTTTCCTGGCCGGCGCTCATGCTGAAAATTATTACTCGAAATCAATTTCGTACAATTGAAGCACTTAATTTTTACCAATTCATTAATTGATTTCAGTGCCGCCGCCGTGGCCGCTTTCGGTGCTCATTTCGCGCTGACAGGCAAAATTATTAAGCAACAAAAATAATATATATATATGCGAATATATATATAAATAAAACAGGCAATATAATGTTTTCGAACTGATTAATTCTCTGTAGTTAAAAATTGTAAGAAAATTATTTATATATTTTAAAACATATTTATTTTATTGTTATCTAGTTAAAATAATTTTATATATATTTTCAATAATTTTATTTTATTGTTATCTATTGTAAATAATTTTATTTATATTATATTTTTATATTATTTATTTATTTTTTTTATATCTATATAAAATTTGTATATATATTTAAAAAAAGTAATTTTAATTAATATTTTTTTCCAGAATTTATTTATTAAAATTTAAAAATATTTAATTCTACAATTTTTAATTTATTTTTGTATTTTTTGTATTTTCGTTAACATAAATCTTTCCCATAACATCTATGCCCTAAGAATGCTCTACAAAATGCGCAGTCCATTGCGAGTCAGTGAGAATAAAGTTTATATTATAGTAGTTGCATATACATATATACATATATATGCCTGTAATAAACCCCATTCAGCGCAGAGTTGCCATTTAAGCCGCTTTTATCCCTTTTGCTGACGTGTTTTAATGAGCGCCGATCGTTGGGGACTTTGGCGGTGGGCGGCGGCGCCGCACGGTTCACCGAATGCCACTTGACCAATTTACGAATTCCTGGATAGTTTTGAGGATACCAAAGAAATAAATTAAGTAACTTGCTGCAGTCGTCGAATCAGCTGAAATAATTGTTTTCCTGCCACACAAAAATAAACATAAGCAAACAAATTCAGTGAAACTTTAATTAATGCGCAATTTGTGCATGGAAAATGATTTGTTTGCTTTGTCTAGAGCTGGTGAATAAATAAATAAATATGGGTAATACATATTAAAAAAGTAGGTTTATCTATATGACAAAAATAAAATACTCTTGTGGACCTGAGATTTATTTATATAATACTAAAAAGTATTTTCTATAGCAGTAAATATAAATAATAATTAAAATATAAATCTAATTAGGTTTTCGTATTTAGTTTTTTAAAAATAGTTTTAATAAGTTTCATGTTAAGATATCTTACTAAAGACTTCATTTATTATAACTATTAATTAATTTATTTATTTATCCATTATTAATCTTTATCCACCACGTTCTTCATTGCAATATAGTTGCTTCTGAGTTGCATTCTTCAATACGTTGCATATTTAAAGGGAAAATAAAAAGGCATTGCACAAGGGTATAAAATAACGTGCTTAAAGCATTCTTTTCATTTTAATGTTATACCCTGTAGACACTTAATTTGTTAATGGAGTATCATAGGCGTGCACATAATAATGAAAGCTAAGCACACATACTATATAGTAAATAGTGTAGTATATACACACATATCTCTACACAACTCTCAGCCCAAGGAATCATATTTATTTGATTAGGAATATTAATCATACGCCGCGTATAACTTGACTATATGGTAACTCAGCTTTTGGTAACTGTGCATTCTTCTCTTATCCTCAATTCCCTGGAATGCCCAAGCTTATTCGATACACACTTTTTTGTTATTCAAGGATCGAGATGTGCATGCCATGCCACAATCCGCAATTCGATTGCGACATAACCGCAGCAAACAATTGCGGAATATTTATTTAAGTTTGGTAAAAATCCGCAGTGCTTGCTTTATTTATTTTTATTAAATATTCAATGGGGCTTAAACAGAGCGCCAGCAGCCGTAAGTACCCACAATTGTAATAATAATCATAATAAATGAGTGTGTTTACATTAAATTTGATTATATATATATATATATATATATATATATATATATATATATATATATATATATATATATATATATAGTATTAACTTTAAATAGCTGTTCATTGCAGCGCCACTGAACTTGAAAATTAAGAAGCACTCGCCGTTAATAAATATTCATAGAAATATTCCATGATTTTTTCGTTGACACATTCGCAAGTATGCAATGAATGCCTCGAAAAGCACAATTATCCACTTCCGAGTATTTATAAATAATTAATAAACGACCACTGTTAATTAGGTCACACATATTCACAATTTCAAAAAGCTGATATATGAGCAACGCTTCAAAGTAATTTATGCATGAGCTGATGAAATGTATAGCAAAATTTAAATTTTAGCTTTAATTTGAGTAATTTTACTTATTTAAATAAATTATATGTAATTTGAATTGTTTTATATTTTTATTTTATAAAAATAAATTTCCCAATATCATTTATCTAAACAAATTAAATAACAAAAACTATAGCTATATCGACTATGAAAAGTCGTAGTTCAAGAGAACAGTTCCTTTCCTAACTCTGCAGACATCTAACACTCAACCTCTTATTATCTATATATACAATCTCTTTACAGTTTCTCAACGATCTCATGGTTATCGTATATGAAATCCTACCAACGCTCTCTCGCTGCACAGTCTAGTACCTTAAGACAATCTCTTTATTATAAACCTTTTTCTTGCCATTCTCATTTCACTGCCTTCATTACCTTTTACCCTTCCCCTTTTTCTCAATTTATATGCAATTTATTTTCTACTCACTTTTCGCATTAACTAATTTTCTTTGTTTTTGCATTTAACCAACAGCCATTTGGCGGAAAACTCTAACAGATTAGCATTCTCCCGTTTCACTGCATTTTTTTGTATTTATTTTTATTGACAGCCTTTGTTTGGCGACTCTTTGTGCTAAAAATCGCACTTTAAATTAGCCTAATTAATGTTATTAATTTCAATATTAAATTATATAATAAAAAATCGGCCATTAATTTAATGCGGACATATATTATTGCATGCCGTTTAAATTTCAGTTCAATTAAGTACGAATTATCGTCATTGTTGTCATATAATTTTTTTCTTATTTATTTATTTTACGTTTGGAATTTTAATTAAATTATTTAATATTGATTTAATGCATTTGAATGAAATACTTTCATTTACTGTCATTTATCACTATTTATCATTATCCCATTGTGTGCGCTTCCTTTAGAATGCAGACGGGCCGACACATGGCCACGCCCACATCGCACCATTATTCGCCGTTATGCGGCCTGCCCTTTTGCAAGGCTGCAATTGTTGTTGGGGCTGATTTTTTAATGAAACGCTGAAGTATAATTTATGAATTTTAATGAGTTGCCAAATGATGCCGAAGCGTTGATTTTCCATAATTATTAACACAACGCTGCCACCATCAGCAGCATCAGCAGCAGCAGCAGCAGCAGCAGCATCAGCGGCTGGCGCATCATCACCAGCATCAACAACAGCAATCCGTGATGGCTGGCTGACCGTCTGTCCGTCTGTCTGTCTGTCTGTCCCAGCTGAATGCAAAATTAACGGGCTGAAGATACGGCTGGCACTGGGAGGCACCTCGAGGGGCGTCGTTGCCAGGCCATTTGTCTGTCTGACAGCCAAGCCGATCTGCATAAAGTGCAAACTCTCGCTATACCCTCACTTGAGTTCCCTCGGAGATGCGAGCCAGTGGCCAGCTGAGGCGATTATCTGAGAGCTTATAGCTAAGCAGGCATTGCCTATATAAGTCCTATAGAAACCCGTTTGCTCAGCTTAGAGCATCACCCACAGCTACATCAATACCCTAACAAGGGTGTGCAGTCTTCGAGGTTAAGTTCTGCGGCTTCTTCCGCATATCTCGACGTTTTTATTGGTTTGTTGACAGTTGTGCTTTAGCCTTCGCTATGCGCTGGGACCGTAAATTGTTTTTCGTTTTAATTATATTTATATATTTTCTTATTTTGTATTTTTAATTCATCAGATTAAGGTTATTTCCCATAATTTAATTCGAAACATCGCCAGAGAGCCTTAAAGGCACTTGAAATATTTTCCACATATTTCCAATTGTGTTTCGTCACAAATCCCTGATCATTAATTTAAATTAACGCATAATTCCTCGCATTAGCCCCCGATGGCCGCTCGCAAAGCTGTGGCTAATACGTGCGTGCTGCCAATAATACTTAATTAAAGCCAATAATGATAACAAAATGTCAGCAAAGGGTATTACGTAATGAAATTAACTAACTGATATAACCATAACGTTTACTTAATTAAAATGTGCCAAAGCAGAAGCTGCCTGATGCATGTGCAGCTTAAGCGAGTGAATAACCCGCCCCTCCCTGCCCTCTCCCTCCCTCCCTCACACAGACACAATCACTTGCCCATACATCCAAAATAACAAACACAATTACACGCACAAAGGGCGCATATTTGATTTTAATATGCTGGGACTAAGCCGGCTTACCGGTCGTATGATTAATTGTAATGTGCTGCATTACATACACATTCCACGCGACAGGCGGCCCTGGCTGCAGCTGGCAGCTGGCAGCTCGGCCCTGGAACAAAACATCGAACAGCAATCGTATCGAGTTTTTTGGTCAGTTTCAATTATGACCAGACTGATAAGCGAATCTATTCGAGTGCGCATGGAGTGCAATGCCCTAATTTATAATTTAAACCTAGTAATCTGCATTGATATGCAATTATGCACAATATATGTGCAAGCAGACTATGCGATAAGCAGAAAGCCAAAGTTTCCTTGGCCAACAATCAGGCAGGTTAATCTCATTACAGCTCTAAGCGAAACTATTGTAATGCTAAGCCAGAGTAGCTAAAGTAAAGTAGACTAGCTAAAGTAACTAAAGGTAGCAAGGACTCTAAGCAGTTTTCGATTACGATACTTAGTTTGGCCGAAAGCGAAAGTGCGCTTGACTGAGAAAAAAAAGAAATTCTATAAGTTAAAGTATGTAAGTCAAATGCTCAGCTGAGATAGTTAGACTAGTTTAAGCTTCAGCCTAAAAATATAAATGCAGTTGCACTGGCTCAGTCTAAGCCAGGGCTAACAAGCAAGTAATAGATTAAAATTATTATAAATGATTGTAAGTATTTAATATATATAATTATTGTAAAGAATATAAACTTAAGCTTCAATTTTAATATATTTTAAAGAAAAAGCCAAAGCTGGCCTAAAACGAGTTCATGGAAAGGCCTAAAGCTAGCCGGCGAACTCAATAGATAAATCAAGCATTTTCCAATTTTATTCTAATTTGCAGCACTCAAAGTCTGCTGCTAATCTAGAAAAAAATAAAAATGCGGAAAAATGAATTATGCAAAATGTAATTAGATAATAAAACAAAGTAATTAATTTACAAAAATTAATTAATTTTAATTTTTATAAATTAATTACTTTGTTTTTTTAATGTAATTAAAATTTGTAAAATTATTTTGTTTATTTTGCATTTTTAATTTTTTCTAAATTATATATAAAATTATATATATAAACAAAAAAATTAAATATACAAATGAATTAAATTCGAAAAATTAAAAAAAAATATATAAAATAATAAAAATTATAAAATAAATTTTATACATAATTATATGCAAATTTTCTATTTTTTTAATAGATTTATTATATTTAAAAATACTGCAAACTTTAATTTCAAGCTAAATATTGAACTTTAACTTATATGTATTCGAAATTATTATTATACTGTGCACAAGATAGATCTATAGCTTATTATTATAACTCAGAGTCTAATCATCAATTAGCAGACATACTGAGACACGGCCACATTTCGGCATTCCTTTTGGCATTTAAATGATGCCATTTAGGCTGCTGTCTGCTTTAAGCACATTGATAGTACTATTAACTATTTCAACATTTCATAAATTGAGCTATTAATTTGAGGACGCGCGCGAAGCACTCGAACAACTCAATGGCCGGGCATGAGTGTGATGCCAAACAACATAATTTAATTGTCAAACATTTTCGTCAATTGCTAAACCAATATTGATTGCAATTGTTGTTGGCCGTAGTGCTGCAGCTGCAGCTGCTGCTGCTGCTGGTGATGCTGTGGCAAGGTGGGCATAGCGTGGCTGTAACCGAGACACGGCATTACAACTTAAAGTTGCCTAATGCTAATGATAATGCCTACCAAAGTCAACACACATGGCCAGGGCTCGAGCACCAGGCGAATGCGGTATTAGATGCAAATGCGACTAGATGTAGAGATTGGCAGACTGGCCGACCGGCAGACAGACAGTGGGTGGCTGAGTGAGCTCTCTCTCTCTCTCTCTCTGTCTCTCTCTGGCTCGATGGCAGTGCGTAGTAAATGAACTCGTAATACACTGACACGTTTATGCACTTAGAGAGAGGAGATGATAGCAGCAGCGCCAAGGCGGATAGCACTTGGCACATTTAGCTGGCCCTAACGGCTGCCTGCCTAACAGTAAACAGCAATCACTGCTAATGAGTTTTATTGTAAATTAAAATTGCAATCAGTGTCAGGCAGTTGGCAGACAAGGCAGACGTCGCATTGTTGCCGCACACACACACATGCATACTCTTGTATTGTGAGTGTGGCCTGGGGGGCAGTCGGTGCGGTTGGGGCGGAGCAGCATGATAAATGCAATAAATGACACTGTCGTACCGTTGGGGGCAACTCAAATCCTTGCATAATAAATTTGCCAAATTGCAAACATTAAATAAAGACAATACGTAATGTGCAATGACAAGCCAGATGCCAACAGCAACAATAACAAGAACAACGACTACTACTACAACAAGTTGAGCAACAATAGCAGCGCCAACAGCAGCTGGAGGGAGTTAAGCCTTGTTTAAAGACATCCCGCTGCAGCCACATGTTGCCAGCAGGGTCAACAGCATACAGCACGCAGAGCAGAGCTGCTCAAGCAACTTTTTTAGCCAGAAATTGGCTTGTTTGAGATTGAACTAGTTGTGAAAAGGGAATTAGGATTAACTTGAGAGAAATTTAGTTTTGTTGAATTCCAAAACTGCATAATAATTATTTATAAAAATTAAATAAATAATAAAACAATATTATTAATTAATGAAAATTTTGAAATGCAGAATAATTTTATACAAATTTAAAAGAATTAATAAAACAAGATATTAAATTTAAAAAAATTAAAAGTTGTGAATAATTAATTTTAAAAATTAAATTAAATAATAAAGAACAAATTAATTTGGAAAAATTAAACATACAGAATAATTAAATTTTTATTAAATAATAAAACATAGTAATTAATTTATAAATATTAAAAAATAAAAAAATATATATATATGTATATGTATATACAAAAAATTAAATATACAGATGAATTAATTTAGAGAAATTATAAAAAATAATATAAAATAATAAATGAATATAAATTAAATTTTATACAGAATTATATGCAATTTTTCGATTATTTTTATAAATTTATTAAATTTAAAAATACTCCATAGTTTAATCTCAGGATAAATATTAAACCTTAACTTATATGTATTCAAAATTATTTGTTTCAACAGCGAAGCACTTGAGATGAGTAAAAATTATTGCAGTCATTCAAACTCAAAACTGAAAAACTCAACAAGTTTAAATGGAAATATATCAGATAATTTTCTATGCATAGAAGACAACTGAATATTCCAAAAAAACTTAAGACTCACATATGTATATGAATGTTTATTAACCCAAAATTCGTATACCTAATATCAATAACAACAATTTTCAGACTGCACAACACTGATGTCAAACTCACACACACACACACACACACGCACAACAGACATTCGCATATGTTGAAGTCATTAAAAAGGCATTTATCATGCAACGGAGAGTAAAAGAGAGATACAGTAAGAAAAGGGCGAGAAAGAGAGAGGGAGAGCGAAGATAGTGTGAGGAATGGGCAACATGTAGCATGCTGGCTTATCGATATGCCAAGTTAATAATTAAAATCGCAAAATGCGTTAAAAGTCTATCAGTTTAATTGCCATTGGTGGCTGCAACTATCAGCAGGCGGCAACCGCCGACGCCGACTGCGACTGCGACGCAACTGCTGTCAATGACACTCTGATGAACTGCAGTCGGCAGTCGCCCGCCCACCGGGCCTGTCCTGCCGCTCAGCCTGGCCCTGCTGATGCTGCATTGATATGCAATTAACAGAGCCCAGAGACGGATTCGGGCCGGCAACGAGACAATTGACGCATCGGGATTTATTCTATAGGCGCATGCATTTTTTATGATTAAATGCTAGTTGGAGTTTTTTAAATGCTGCGACAGCAGTCAACCAGCGAGCCACTGAGCCACTGCGCAATAATTGAACAATTGGCAGCTGCCAGTGGGGAAATGCCAACCGCCCCATCTCCCACCCCAGCCCAATAAAAGGACAACGCAAAATGGACTGCCAGCCAAAATCTATCCACACAGAACACTTTAAAAGATTGAAGCGCATGGCCAGTATGGCATTTAATTGCATCAAGCACTCAGCTCGACGCTTTTTTTAATGCCGCTTAATTTCCAGCATATGCTGATTGAGTTATTGGACTTTTATGCCGTGCCTGTGGATTTGTGTTTTAATAAACAATTTTTTATCACTTATTTTATTAGTTTTTCAAAAAGTCAGACAAACTTTAAAGAGAGTTAAAGAGAGTTTATTAGTATGATAAATACTTTCCTCAGCTTGAATATTGTTTGACTGAGCTGCATTGCCTGAGTGGGTGGAAAATTCTATTGCTTAAATATTAAAATTCATTAAGTTCTGTTTAGCTTCATGGCTCGCAAAAGTACTGCCATAGAATTTGAGCAGCTTCCCTTTGAGCTGATTAAACAAAGTGAATATCATAGTCAAAAGCGTAACTCAAATGCCCAGCGGTCACCTGCCCTGCTGGAGCACAGCCAAAAATCGTGTTAATTTGGTTCCCCTTTGTTGGTGCAGCTTATGAAGCTCGCACAAAACTGAGAATAGTATAATGAGGTAACACACACACACACACAGACACAGACATACAAAAGAGCTATGCTAAGCTATATCGAATTTGGTAACTCCTCCTGCGCCGTCTCCTGCTGCTCCACACTCAATTCCCAACACGCGTGGCCATTTCCGATGGCAGCATTTATGCTAAATGAGCTACATGTCTTAATCGGCTATTCATATGGAAATGCACGGGATTATTATTCAATTAGTTACGTTTTGATGAAAAATAAAAAAATAGAATACGCCATCTATCCGTATCCATAAGATACATAGAGAGAGAGAGAGTGAGAGAGTGAGGGAAATAAATGGGCAGCTAAGCAAAGTTGCTTCGCTTCAGTGAATTTTATTAATGAACTGTGGCGAACGCCGGGAGTAACTCGAGCTACGTTTGGCCACGGGAAAAGAGCTAGCAATACACCTGCGACGAGAGTTTCACATTCAGGCAGCCGCCCCACATGTGCTCGTATCTTGTATCTTGTATCTTGGCCAAAAGCAGATTGCAAAAGCCGCAACAGCAGCAGCACCGTAGTAAACGCAAATGGCCCTGAAGAGCTTCAAACTGGAAATGGAACTGGAACTGTTGTTGTTGCTCTTGTCGTTGCAGAGACTGTTGCTGTGGCTGTTGCTAGTGCCACTCGCGTTCATTCATAAAAATCCCAAGCGCCAAATCCAGTTTGAGACACGGCTTCAAACCAGAATTCACACAAGTCTCAAATCAAGTTCAGGCCAGGCACCGTGGTGCAAACTCATATTACATATTAAATTAGCATGAAAATTTTGTTAAATATAATTTTCATTGTTTATTAATGAGATGTTACGAAAAACGAGTTGTGGATATATATATATATATATATATATATATATATATATATATATATATATATATATATATATATATCTATAAATTTACAGTTTGATTACAAAGCCAACAATGGACGACTGTGCGCCAGCAACTGACAGCGACGCCCCCGTTGCTGCTGCTGCTGCTGCTGCTGTGCGCACTGGCAGCGGATGTTGCTGCAACAACAACAGCAACAGCAACAACATGGTGCCATCAAAAGCTGCCGTTGCTGATGAGTCTTTTGATCTTGGGCTGGCACAGCGAACCTGTTTACACCATAAAGTATCTATAGCCCTAGCGTTTTTTCTTGCTTTATCGATTGACGCTAGCCGCGTGGGTTGCTGTCAGTCAGCTTTTGGCCAAGTGAACGCAGCAGCATAGTAATTGGATGCCAAATATCGAGCAGACAATTAATTAAAACTGTTTGTGTGCTGCGCCATGAGCTGAGTGGGTGTCCAAAATTGATTCACTCCACCCGCCAGCCACATGTCTTGTCATATACTTTTGGCCTTTCCCATTTGCATAACAAAAGCAACAGAAGCAGTAGTGGCAGCCGCAGGGGCGTGTCGGCTAATCAGTGCGTTCTTTGTTCAGACCCAATTGTGATTAGCCGAAGTTGCGCATTGTGACAGCAGCCGAGTGCACGCAACGGCTTCAATTGCAGCTTTCCTTTTAATAACTTTAATAAATGCTTGTTTGACTTTCAGCGGTCGCAAGTTTCTCAAGTACAAAACAATTAGCGGCATGCAGCGCTGCGCTTTGGGAACGGAAGCTTGCCACACGCAACGGACACGCCACAAGTTGATAAGCAAACAGCGAGCGGCTGCAGTCGCAATGTTCTCGAGTCGATTCTCCAGCTCCAAGTCTTACTTCGCGATCTGCATTTGTGGGCTTTCGTTATGAACTCCCCCCGACGAGCTGTAAACAACACATTGCGAAAGGGTATTAAGGGTATATAACGCTACGTTGGGAATATTATTTTAACCTAGCAATTACTCCTGGGAAGCGAGCACAGAACCTAAGAATAAATATGGATGGGCGAGTTGATTATGGCTGGGGCTGTCTAGTCTATGAACCAAAACTATTTCACAGCGCTTAAAATGGCATTAGCTCTGCTAGCTATTACTAAACTGGGCTTTGTTTAGTTTAAAGCATATTTAATAGATAAAATCAAATATATTATGCCTGCTGGACGAATTCAAGTTGAAGTCTTTAAGAGCTGCACATAAACTACATTATCTATTAACGTGGCTTTAAAGCTGAGTAAGTGAAGTTTAGCAGGTGTTTTTAGGGCTGTTAGCGGTTAGACTAAAAGCTGCTTTTTAATCGCAGGCCACTATGAAACGATGCTTGAAGTCCAAAAGCTAAGTAAAATATTAAATAAAATATTATGCATAAAAAATTATAATTAAAATTATTTTTATTATTATAAAATTATTATTTTATTATTTATTATTATTTTAATTTGAAAGAAAATATGAATACAAAATTATAATTAAACTGATTTATTTTATTATAAAACATTATTATTTTAATTTGAAATAAACTATTATGAATAAAAAATTATATTTAAAAATATTTTTATATTATTATTATTTATATTTTATAATACAAAACTATTTTTAAATATTATTTTAATTTTATTTTTATTTATTTATACTTTTATAATTTATTTAAAGTATCTATTATTATATATATTATATTAAAGTATATATGTTAAGCAAATAATTGTTTCAATTTAAAATATACCAAAATATACCCTTTCTGTTTTACAAAAAGTGTATGAGCACGTCGGCTACAAATCGCATGTTTTAATTTTGTTCACACAATTCATTTGAGCTTGGCCTAGGTGACCGTCGCTCAGTCTCTGTTTCAGTCCGTGCATCCGAATTGCCTGACTGAGCTGAGTGATGGTGATGGTAATGACTTGCTCAGAATTCCCACATAAATTATGGGCGAGCCCAAGTGTGACCAATAAACCAACTGTCCAGACGACTAACCTCAAGAGCCAGAGCCACAGTCATAGCCACAGTCGGAGCCACAGTCGGAGCCACAGTCGGAGCCACAGTCGCAGCGAGAGCCAGCTCCCATTGCATCATTCGCTTTCGGTTTGGGCCCTTTTGCAATAAAATATGCCTGGTAAAATCTTGAAGTTGGCTCCTCAAGTGACGCCGTTTGCCACCGGCTAGCTTAAATGGAGCTTCACTGTGGACGCCCGACCGCAGACGTGCTGCGAACCCTTCTTATGGGGGCGCAACCTCTTCTTAACTTAATTTAGACTTAAATATTAGAAATTACCTCACGTGCGCAGCATCAGCAAGGAGTGGAAAAAAGCGTATATGCAGGCGACTGGCGACATAACTTTGAAGTCATGCTAAAGTTTGCCAAGCAGCCAGTCGAGTCGTCGGGCCAAATGTGCCTGCAAATGTCTTTTCAATTGGCCATCGACGAAGGCGCAAAAAGTTGCGGTAATATCGCTTTCAGTGTGAGCGCTACCTTTATGCTTTGATGCGGTCCTTAGGCAGGCGTAATCCTGTCAAAGTGTTATCGCTAAGCACACGCCCCCACACACACACACACACACTCTGAGACCACACACACGCATCCGCATTTACATCTTGGTTTTCGCTCTTGACTTGCATGCAAATTTTTGCACGGCTGATTTCCAGCTTTATATTTTGTCGATAAGTTCGGCTGTTACTCGATTTTTTTTTTTTTTTTTTGGCTTTTCTGCTGACTGTTCTCAGGTTTTTTACGCTTAAATAAAAAATATCCACACTTAACACTTTTTGTTGCGCCGCCTTCCGCAAAATCCGTGCAATATTTTCACTTGGGAGTTTTCATGACTTTTGTATCGGGCCAGTCATCAGCTGGCAGAGGCAAATGGCATTGCTTGTCGCCATAAACTTGTACAAATATGTAGCCCGGGACGTGCCACTTATGGAACAGTTCGTCCTCGCCCCTGTGGCCCGGCTGTCTACGACAACATTTGCGCAAGGTGCGGCGATTGCCGTTTACCGTTTGCTTTGACACGTGTGGTCGGATTCGGGCTGAAGGTGACTGGGGACTGCCAACGGAAGTGTATCTGGTTATGGTTAGAGTGCCACACGAATATATATACCTATATACATCTTCTAGACTCTCTCTCTCTCTCTCCCTCTCTCTCTCTCTCTCTGGGCTGCGCTTTTTGTTTGAGCTGCGCTGCCCGTGTGTGCTGCGGGTGGTTGGTGGCCGTGGCACATTGTCGTGGTCTGATTGAAAGATTGTCTTGGCCATAGGCGCCCGCCCGCCAATGTGGTCACAATCTGAGATACAATCGCACACTCGAACGTATTCGAACCGTATGAATGAATTATGAATGTTTGAACAGCAATTCCAATTTAATGATTTATGCATGAATGTTGGCAAACGGCATAAAGTACTTTGAATACATATGGGTATAAAATTAGGATCAAATGCTGTACGCAAATATGCAGCAATGAATATCCAAGCAACATAAATCCCTCCCGGATCTGCCAACTTTTGACAAACACACTCGTTAATTCTAATAACTGAGTGAATGGCGGCCATAGAGGAGGTTTATATCGAATATCGGTTGAGATGGAATAAGCAAGGCGGAATGGGGTGAGTTTAAGATAGGTAGAGCGATGCACCGGGTGGTGATATAAATAAATATATAAATATGGGCAGATCGGAAAAGTATATATTAGATATATAGAATGAATAAATAAATAAATAAATAAATAAATAAATAAATAAATAAATAAATAAATAAATAAATAAATAAATAAATAAATAAATAAATAAATAAATAAATAAATAAATAAATAAATAAATAAATAAATAAATAAATAAATAAATAAATAAATAAATAAATAAATATGGTTAGATTGGATAAGTATGTATTAGATATATAGAATCTATGTACTTTGTCAACTTTAGATAAATAAACAAATAAATAAATAAATATTTTATATATATAGAATACTTATAATGCCATAATCCATGATGCAGCTATCTATTACATATGGATGTATATATATATTGAAGCATATATAATTTGACTTATGCCTGTGAAGAAGAGCACCAAATGCGACTCAATTACTTAATGAAAAGAATCAAATCATTTGCTATATATACACCTGCAAGCCTGAACGCCCTAAAAGTTTAATTATGTTGCCTGCGATTAGCTGACTGAGGCTGATCACAACTTGACTGCCGTATTACATCCGGCAGCTGCTGCTGCTGACGTGCATTGCCGAGCTAACCAATTGCTCATTAGCTGGCGCATGTGAGTGGGGCGGCAATGGACGGGGCTCTATTATAACACTGACAGCGACTGCTGGCACAGCCAACAGACTGTTGCTGTTGTTACATGCAAATGTGGCTCGGCTCTCTCTAACTACCTACTAAATGGGCTCATTTTTTAAATTTTATAGCTACTTAACAGAACATCAAACAATTTTCATTTTTATTAACACATAGATAGACGCACACGCGCACACATAGACACACACACACGTACATATATGTAACATATATAATATATGTTTATATATGGCACTGGCTCCCGCCACGCGCCCAATTTTCGGGGCATCCTTGTATCTAGCAGATACATTTGTATCTCTATCCCTAATAAGCCAGCAAGGCAGTGCGCCGCTCGCTGTGCGCTTCAATGGCCACAGACATTGGCTGGCTCTACAGCAGCGAGGCCAGAAGGAAATATTTTTGAGAAATATATTAAAATAATTGTGTGTTATGCTATGCATGAAGAAGCCAATACACAGACGCTAATTGAATGTGTGTGTGTGTGTGTGTGTGTGTGTGTGTGTGTACCCGTAGAGAAAAGACGATGTGAAATACGAGAGACGAAATCATATGCATGTATTTTTATACGAAACATGCCCCAAAGGGACTACAAAGCCAAAGTCAAGTCGAGCCGAAGCAAATGCTGGAGCTGGAGCTGGAGCAGCATCAATAAATGATTGAACAAAGCAACGAGTGAAGTGAAAACCCCCGCAAAGGTCATGAAAATACCCAACAATAACAAGCTCAGGCCAAATACTCGCAGGCGGGAGGCAATGTAGAAATGAGCAGCGAGCAGCGAGCAGCAAGCGGACCCAGCGGGCATCTTGAGGAATGTGCGGTTTAAAAATAAAACCAAGACATATTGGGACAACCAGCGGCAGTCAAAATGTGCCACATGGGCGCCCTATGTTCAGCTCAGAGCACAACGGGGACGCCGCTGAGTACGAGCCGAGCTAATTATTGCCGCTGAGGTGTTGGTGTCGGGCACATACAACAGACAAGCGACAACAAACACAGGGCAGGACACACAGCCTCTGGCCAATTGGCATTATTTATGAGTATTATGTCAACGGTCGAGGCATTTGCTTGAATTCAAATATCAACACATCATCTAAAGGCTGCGAGCATCGGATTTCACGGCAAGGTTATCTAACAAAGGCCGCCCTAACCAACTGTCGCCGCCGCATTAATTTGTCAACATTGAGCAGCGATCGGGTTTCAGGTCTCTGATCCTGATTCGGGCAAAGGCCAAAGCGGAAGTCAGATTTTCGACTTTTTTTCAGCTCCTTCTTTGTTTTCTTTCTCTTGGATTCTGGCGACAATCGGGCGAGGATGTGGCCAGGCCACTTGAAAGAGATATTGTTGAGAGATTCAGAGTAACAGTAGTTGCCTTTGACTTTGATGCGACAGTTTCAATGGGGATTTGTCTATTAGGCCGGGCTATTGTGTTTCAGCAATTATATGCCATTGTGGCTGAAGTAAATGAATCTGCTTCGATGATAATCAGCAGAGATTTAAAGTATTAGTAAGACGAACGAAATGAAAAATTCATTAGTGAAGATTATTGTGTGTGTAAATATCGTATATATATATATATATATATATATATATATATCTCGCTGCTTATTTTCTATATGTAAGAGACTGAGACTGAGGCTGAGGCTGAGCCCGACTCGCAGTCAGCTCTAATTCTAATTATATGCATACAGACTTAAGATTTTGCGTGTTACCACCAAGGCGGACCCAAAAAGCACTCATCAACGCCTAGCCGCCAAAGTTTTTCACTTTGTAATCCCGACATTCGCCTCAGGGCTCATTGCCGCTCCCATTCCCAGTCCCAGTCCCCTTAAGCACTTGTTGTTGTTGCTGCCGCTGCTGCTGTTCTTGTTATTGTTGTTTTTGGCTTTTCTCTTACTTTGTGTATAGGAAAAACAGCGCGCGCGCTTTTCATCATCTTCATAATCTCAACAGCAACATCAACAACTTGAAGTGATTTGTGTTTTTTCATCAGCCTGCGACGGCTAAGGCTTACCTGCCGCTGCAAATTCTATAGCTCCTTGCAGCTCCTTCCCCATCCACTTGTGGCAGCAGACTCCTGACGCCAGTGACGCTCCTCTGGCTCCTGAGGCTCCTGAGGCTCCTGGCTGTCTGCCTTTTTTACTTAATCACCTCACAAGGCGCTCAAGCACACAACACGGCTTTAATCTATTTTAATTAAAATTATAATTATTTAATACAGCCCAAGAAAAAAGCTCCTTTACGTGGCTGCTGCCACGAAACACTGACTTCAGCTGGAGAGTCTTGGAGTCTTGTAGGCCAAGCGAGTGCTGCGTAAAATATTTAGTTTAATTTGAATATCACACAATTAATTAAGCGACTTACTAAGACTATAATATGAGGAAAATATATTTTGCTATGCTCAGTCTCTCGATTGCCTTTCCTTTTCATCAAGGAGAAAGAGCAGAAAAAGTGCTGCTAAACACATGACGTTGACAACGCTGCGCATAAAATTATAAAGTATCTGTAACTAGGCCGGGGAAATGGTGAAGCTGCGAACAGAGGAAGTTGATTGCGTTAAGGGTGCCAGCCAGGCGCTCTACCTGTGGAAACTTTGATAGCTCTGTGCAGCGGCTCGCCCGGCAAATCTGTGCAGGCTTTTGTCGCAAATTCCCAGTACATCATGTGTAGAATTCATTAAGGTGGCTAAATACATTCAAGTGATTTACAAACAGAGGCGAAGGCAGGAGGGTTGCAGACAGGACGCCAGCCAGTTTGGCAGTTTCTCAAGCTGCGTGTAATTTGTAGCAACTGTGGCAGGTAAAGCGATGCCAAAAGACGCTGCTGCTGCTGCTGCTGCTGCTGCTGCATCACAGATATTAATTTCTTCGCAAAGTAACTTAAGCTTCAACTTGTAGCAGCGCGGCAAAGAGATTGAGATACAGCCGCTGCTACACTTGTGCCACGGCTGAGCCGCCTGCTTCCTTAAAGACACCTCACTAAGGCGAAGTACATGTTGCTGCCGTGCACATTAATTCGTGGGAATTAATTATTCTCAGGCCTGTGACGATTCCCAAGATACTCGCTCACTCACTCGTTCGTTGATACCCAGCACCACATCCCATCCCAGTTGGCAACCCTTGTGCTGCGCCTCTCCGCTCCTCCGCCGGCCAGCTCCATCTGCAGTCAGCTCGTCACTTGGCTGGGTGTCTGCGGTAAGCTCTGCAGCTCCTCGGCCCATGAGTGTGTATCTGCATGTTTATACAGTCGGCGGCAAAAGTTGATGGACTCGCGCACTTGTAGCTGCTGCCGTTTTTCTTTAGCTTTTGATTCACTGTCCGCACGACGACGTCGACTGAGACGCTTGGCTAAGCGGCACAATTACAACAGTGGCTGCAAATCGCTTCATCTTTTTTATGGTTGCACTGCAATGGCCATTTTGGGACGGCCAGGCGCTGTTTGGGCCGGGCCATAACAAATCATTTGCCTTGTTAAAATGGATGAGCAGCGCTTTGTGCCCAGCTCCAGCTCCGGCCGCATTAGCAGCAAGCTCATTAAATTTGATAAAAGTTCAGAGGTCGTTTGGCAGTAAATTTGCACACAAATTTTCAGCCCACAGCCCAAACAAACAATTTGTTTTAATAAAAGCGAAATACTATCTACCTAATTATAGAATCCACACACACACACACACACACATATATATATACTATAGCTAACTACGTATTTAGTTTCACTGACAATTAATAGCTGAAACTCTTTTTTGTTTGCCCGCATAAATAGCGGCATATGTTTATTCAGACCATTTCTAAACAGACTCCAAGAGCTGCCAAACAAACTCTGCATAATAACATTCAATTGGCAAAAATCATGAATAATTGCAAACCAAATATTGATTAGCCCCGCGCAGTGCCAGAAGTTCAGCTGCCGCAATTGATACAGCTAAAATGTCAACACTATAACTGCAGCTGCCGTAGTTTATTAATATCAATTCATAATTATTTAAATGGGCGCAATAACTGCACTTAGTCAGTTAATGGAATTTAATTTTATTTTGCACCTGCTAAAGCAGAATATAATATAATCAATCGGATTTTTGGTTGCAAAGTTCTGATTTATTTTGTATTTAGAAATTGTTTTTTGTTGCAAATAAATTAAATCGCGACAGAGTATATAATAATTATATATATATATATATATAGTATATAATAATTATTTATTATTTTTGTAGCTTAGAAATTTTAATTTAATTTAATTTAATAATTTAATTAATAGCTCTGTTATATTAGCAAAATGCATATTTAGGTGTATATTTTCTATAAATTAATACGAATAAATAAATAATTTTAAATAATATTATTTTGTGACATTAATTCATAGAATATATATTTAGATATATTTTGGTAATATATAAAATAAATAAAAATAAATTTAATTTATTTGTCTAAAGCAATTTATAATACAAAATAAATCTAACTTAGCTGGAAATATTATTTTATTATAAATTTATTAAAAATTTAGAAATTGTTTTATGCAAATAAATTATAATTAGCTTTTATATATAAGCAAAAAGTATAAATAAGCCTATATTAATTTGAAGTATTAGTTTTATTAGACATTTATTAAATATTTGGATATTATTTTATACAAATAAATTAATTTATTATTTTTATATATATTCCATAAATTAATATGAATAAATTAATATTGTTAACTATAATCGCAGTTGTAGATTTACTAAATATTTAGAATTTATGTATACAATCAAGTGAAATCTAGTTCCCATATAAGTACTAGCAAAAACTGTATTCTCAGAATGAATGTGAATAAATAATAATTTTAATTAATACTGTTGCCATATGTGATTATCATTCAGTTTACATCAAAGCCTATTATGCCCAGCTCACAGCGTATAGCTGGCTCTGTAGCGCACTTGTTGTAGTCGCCTAGGTGGAGTCTTAATCTGCTACACACGACATGTACGCGGTGCAGCCCTTCTGTTTTTAGCATAAGGTCTCACACATTGCTTTGTTGTTTCTCTCTCCTTTTTCTCTGCACATCTGAGGCACTCCGCAGTGCATTATTTATGTACATACGAAAAAGTTGTCTAGAATTTTTGTTAATAATTCTCTGCTGGCAGCTTGTAAAAAATATAATTTCGCTTTTTTTGCTGCGCGCTTGAGCTCAGGCTATTAAGCTGATGATTTTAATGAGTGAATAATGTGCTCAGCCCCTCCTCAGGCATGAATGAAACGCCAGCTACAGTTTTTCTGCTTTAATTTTTTAATAACTTTAAACTCGCCACTTGAAATGGGGGCCACATGGCAGCACAACAGACTCCCAACTCCAACTCCGACTCCAACACGCACAGCGACCCCAGCTCAGGCACCGAGTGCGACTCCAACTGCACTTAGAGGTCACACAGACAGAGACATACGCACTCCAGAGGCATCTCAATGTTCTCTTGTTGTGTTGTTTGTTTGTTTTCGTTTGTTCGCTTGTCGACATGTGTCTGGTGCGGCCCCCCGAGGTCCCAAAACGAGTGGCGCATTAAATTTGTCATTAGGTTTTGTGGCGCATCCAGAAAATTACATAACTGCCGCAAACACGCATCAGCTTTTTAAATATTTAAACGTTCTAATTGCCCAAAGACAATTTCACTGGACGTTGACCACTTGAGGCTGGCTGGCCCCTGAGAAAGAATTCTCCGCTGACATAGATAATTATGCTGCTTACGATTGTGTCACAGATTATATATATATATACACACAGAGACTCTGACAAATGTCGGGTTGCCCAAAAGCAGCTTTCGGGTGGTGTCAGCCGTGACGAGCTCTCGAGTTGACTTTTCATTTCTTGAGGCTGACAGAACACATTTCAAGTACTCGCTACCACATTTTTAAATGTCTTTCTGTCTAGCTCGAACTATATCTCCATTCGCCGTCTCGCTCGCCCTCTGGCCAAGTGCATTTCTGCTCTAAGCTGTGACATTTTTTATGGCCTGTGCTGATGTTTTGACCTACTAATTTAATGATGCTAAATGGTGTGGCAGTTGATTGCCGCAGCATGCGGGCGTTGCAGGCGCCACGCCCGCACTCGCCCGACTACGGCTGTGGTGGGAGGTGTGGGAAAAAGCTCAAGTTGTGCGTCAAGTGCCGCAACTGAAAGAAATTATATTTATTACTTAGGCTTTGGACCCACGAACTCTCTGAGCTAGATATTTCAACCTACCCTTTCTCGGAATCATTTCTCAAACAAATTGGATTTTAAGCTAATGAAATATAATAGAGTATCAAATAAATATAATATAATAATAATAAAAAATAATAATAATAAAATAATAATATAAAAAAAAAATAAAAATAATAATAATAGAGGCCTAAAGCTTAAGTTCATGTTGTCTTAAGTTGGAGTGCATTTTACCCCTTCTCAGAATCAATTCTCAAGCAAATTAGATTAGAAGCTAATAGAATATATAATAGAGTATCATATAAATATAATATAATAATATTATCGACACAAGATTTTACACCTTCTCAAAATCATTTCTCAAGCAAATTAGATTTGCTACACAAAGGGAATATAATACAGTATCTATAATAAATATATAATATTTTATATTATATATATAATAAATATATATAAATATATAATCCTTCAAGAGCCCTAAGGCATCAGCTCTTTGCCATGCCCAGCCACAACTTGCTCCAAATCCGCTTATGGAACCCATGTTGTCTCAAGCTGGAGTGCATTTCAGTGATCCTCATCGCTCCATCTCCGGCCGGGTTTCACACCGCTCCCCAGGTGCTGGCCGTGCTCGGCCATGGCCAAAAGGAAGTAATCCATTCTGCGCGCAGTTTTCAATATCACTTTCAGCGACAACTTCCTGCGCGTCGCATCATCAAAAACTGTTGGCACTTTGCATACAAATGTGGCCCGGCGGGACGGCGGCAGAACTTATCGCAACATTTTAATAACTGCCGGCAACAGTAGCCGACTGCATTTGTTGACTCTGCCAGAGAGCTGGCTCTGGCATCAGAGTTTCAGCTTCAGCTTGAGCCGTGACAGCTTTCATTAATTACCAAGAAAAGCGAGTTTTTTATGCCGCTGCACTTTTCCTGCCAGTCAGCGGAGTCAGCTCCGCTCAAATCTAAGTAGTCTATATATAAGTATTTTCCGCAACCGGCCAGCCCGTCAACAGGTTGGCTCCGGCCCTAACTGGGCAGGGCTGCTAGTGCCAGCTGGACGAGGCTGGCTCTTATCTAGCGTCAACATCACGCAACATGCGCGTAATTTTATGAATGAAGTGCTCGCTGCCGGCCAGGATTCGAAACTGGTCAGGCAGCCTCTTAATTGCACTCGCACCTATTTTTTACAGCATCAGCAACGGCAACAGGCAACAGGAGGGCAACGGCAGGGCAACAGGAGGGCGGCTCAACAGACAGCAGCAGGCAACAGTTTGTCAGCCAGGTTAACAAATTGCGTTAAAGCGTTGCAGCTATCGTGAACCGGTTTTTCAGCACATCTGTGCCTTGTGTTCTGGCGCACTTGTTGCATCAGCAACAGCAGACAACAACAACAGCAGCAGCAGCAGCAACATCAAGCATCACCTGAAACTGGTCAAGAAGCAGCGCTGAGCGTTGCCTTTTCACTTGCTGACTGCGACGCGCTTATTAAATATGATTATGCGTTCGATTGCAGGCATCTTGTAGTTTGGGCCTGGCGACTCGAGACTGGAGGCTGGAGTCGGCGGCCCCAGCACAGGAAGTGGAGCCGCGCCAGGCGTCGTCACATTGGCAGTCAGGCCTAGAACAGGCCTAGTACCAAAGCGTATACACAGCCCACCAATTCCCTGCTGCCAGCTGCCCCACGCCCCACGCCCCTTGCCCCCTGCCACAGCTCGGCTGGCAACGGCTGCTGCCAACTGCTGCCCACTTTTAATGAAGTTTTCCGTTTGGCTCAGCTGCCTCTCGGCTGGAAGCTAACTTCTATGATACACTACATAATAATGGCATGGGTTTGACGACTGCTAAGCGCGCATGTAGCCTTACCTATATACATATATAAATTTGTAATTGCGAGCTAGTTAAGTCTACCAGATAATAGCCAGGCTAAGCGTATTTGTTTTAATGGCGCATGGCAAAAACATATATATATATATGATTTATTTCAATTAAAGCAATTGCATAATGTATAATTTAAAAACTTATGTTAATAACAATAACTCCTAGGCTGCCCAGTTGAACCCCAAAAACTCGACTTTAATAAGGCCCAAACCGAAAGCAAACAGCAAAAATTTCTCAGAATTTGGCTGAGGTTTAATATGGAAAAGTTTTTAGGGTGGCCCAGCAGACAATCGTAAACAAATCGAACTTTTATTCAAGTATTCATAACATATTTTCCTAGAAAATCTTTTTTAATTAACTATGGAAATGGAAAATTGGAAAATATGTATATATATATAAGCCAAGGGTTAGAAGGGCACATCAGAATATTTAAAATCTTATTAAATTAACAATGGAAATGAAAAATTAGAATATATTTTATAGCCAAGGGCTAGAAATAAGATTTGGGCATAAATATATTTTTTTTTATTTTTTCAGAATATTTTATAAACTATTTTATAATATAATTGTAATTATATATAACAAAATATATAGAAATAATTCTCTTGACACTAAGAGAGAGTGGACTGAAAGAGCATTGGCTTTTTCAACTATTCTCTTCAGCTTTTGTTGTAAGGTCGAGTCAAATAAAAATCCATTGCGCGTTCAAATGTTTTAATTAAAATTTAATGAATTCAGTGTATTTAATTATGCATTGTTTCTGTTTCTGTTTCTGTTTCAGTTGCCGTTGACACTCGCACGGCGCAACTAAACCATGTTGAAAATTAATTTTAATTATTTTGTTATTGCCAGCCTTTGGATTCGGCAAGTGACAATCTGGGCGATTAAAGGTCCGGCCACTGCAATTGCAGACAGTAATTAAAATAACATTTATTCCGTTTTGTGTGCACTGAAAGCGTTTTCTATTGTGCTCAAATATCAAATTGAGACTGCAACGATTTCAAAATGCAACTTTAATTAATTGACATTTTATGGGCCACACACATAATGCATTTAAAATAATAAAAACAAAGAATTGTTTTTCAACAATTTGCAACAAAATTGAAAGCGCAAACAATTTGCAGACCACACACAACAAATGGAAAAGAAAAATCATTTTTATGAAATTTATTAATATTTCAAACAGAATCAATCACAATAGCTAATGGCTGTGTACAAATATTATTTTACATGCAATCTTATTTGTTATTTATGACTTCAAATAACAAATAGCAAATTATTGATTTCAATTTCAATTGCCCGGACACAATTGTAAAAAAATAAATAAAATTATTATTGATAGGGAAAAACTTATAGCCGAAGCGGGAAAATCTGTGGAACTTACTGAACTTCTTTGTTAGTTTGATATTATTAAAGCAAAGTCTGCGCTTGGCAGGGGCAAACAGACAGAAGCTAGGGAAATTGAAGTCTGTGTGTGCACATGCCGCTTCACATGGACACATACTTATGCAGCAGACAGTAAGTAAAGAAATAAAGCAATACATAAACAACAAAGTTTCATACAACTTGGCCAAGGCGCATATATTAGAGAGACATACATATATACATATATATCCAAGAGAAAATCTAAGCTGGGCAATGATTTCATTCTGGGGGCAGTGAAAGCCAGCCAAGACTAATTCTGTGATCCGCTAATGCTGGCTCCATAAATTAAGAAATAAATATTATTAAATGTGCCATTAATTAGGCGAGCCAGCGACGCTATTAATTAATAAACTTTTCTAAACAAAAAGCCGACGCCGTTAAGTCTAGCCCCGAAAACAATTAGCCAGGCATTTAAGGTGTAAGCCAACACGCCCACCACGGGTCCACCGGCGAGGGGCGGGGGGACCCACAGCGAGAATGATGAACAAAGCCAAGCGCTGATTGATGGCAATAGACAAATTCGAGCTCATGTGGCATAATGAGGCAGGTGGCTCATCCAGCGGGCAGCCCAGGAAAATGAAAAGCTTTTGGGTTTCTTAATTTTTGAAAATTTGTAAGTTATTTTTATTCAAATACTTTTGTTTGAAGTTACAAAAATTTGTTGTGGGTGTTTTTTTTTTTTATTTTTATTTTTTATATATACTTTTTTTTTTTATCTTTGATTTGAAATATTTGAAATATTATAATTAATTATATATATATATATATATATATAATTTATTTGAATTTGATTTTATATAGTACACATGCTTATCTTGTTTAAATGCAAAGATCTGAAATCTAAGTTTAATTAACTTTTCTATAGATTTTTTCTTATTGCATTTTAATTTTTTTTTAATTTTCGTCTGTTTGTTTAACGTAATTTTTGGCGCTTATGTTTATCATGTATATATGTTATTGTCATGCATGATAAAAAGTCGTTGAATTCGTGTAAATATGGTATATCATATATGCGTGTATATATGCTTGTATATGTTTTGTGTATATAGCTTAGGCTAGTCTAAATCGGCGCTTAGGTCTAACGAAAGTCACGCTTAAGACAACTTTGATAATTAATTGAGGAGTTTTTCCTTTATTTCTCTGCTGAAAATCGTTACGCTTATCGGGCTTATGTGAAGTATGTGGAGATGTTGGTATGTCTAGAGCTTAAACTTGAACAACTGCTAATGAGAATGAGTCACGACTCGACAGACTCGTTAATATTTACGCTAATTGCTAAAAATCGTAATTGCTACTACTTAATATCGAGAAAAATGCCTACAAATTAATATTTGAGTGTTTTGTTGCTTCTACCAATGCTGCAAAGATTGTTCTTCTCCGTCTGCATCATCTTCGTTTCATACTGCTTCTCGTTCCTTCATTAATGTTGCTTGTCGGTTGTTGCTGAGAGGGGGGTTGGGGCAAGCATTTGTAGAGTGGGTTGCGCACCTGCCCCAAAGGCCAATCCATTGCCATCAGCTACGGCATGGGCATCGGCATCGGCATCGGCTTGGGCAACGCCATTGATTGATGTGGATTCAAGTTTTGATGTGCGTGCCGAGCCAGTTGGCAGCGGAGAGCCTTGGCCACAGGTACTTATCACAGACTTCGAGCGCCGCATGCAAATGTCTTTTCTCAAAACACATTCAACATGTTTCCTCCATTTGCGCTCCATAATAATCAACGTCATTTAGTAATAATTATAAACAGAAAACAAAAACTGGCCACAGGCAGCCAAGCCCCAGCGCAAAGCTCCCATTGACTGATTCGACTCAATTTCAATTTCGATGCATGATATATGCGATGTTGGTTGTTGCTTGTTGTATGTGTGTTGTGATGTCAATCAGTCCCAGCTGGGCTGGGCTTGGCAGCTGTCTGTTGTCTTGCGTCAGGCGGCTTAGTAGGTCTGTGGATTGAGTGGGAGAAAGGGGGAAGAGGGCGAGCGAGAGAGAAATTAAATTTAATAATTTAATAATTAAATAAAAATTAATATGATAATAATAATTATGTATAATATTATAAATATAATTATTAATTAAATTAATTAAATATTAATTATATATATATTAATATAAATATTAATAAATCTGTCAGTTTGTTGCCCAATGCAGGACTAAGGACTCAACTCACCACTGGCGGATAGGACATGTACTTGTCGCTCATGTTGAAGTAGGAGCCATCGGCTGGCGGCGCCGGCGACGGCGATGATATGTAGCTGCCCTTGATGACCAGCGAGGAGGCTGGCGAGGGGGAGGGTATGTAGAGCCCGTTCGAGATCAGCATGTGGTCGTCCTTGGCGCGCATGGGCATGCCCTCGATCAGCCCAGTGGCGCTGTTGCGCTGGCTGTGCCGCTTCGGGTTGGGCAGGGTGCGCGTGAAGTCCGGATTGCACAGCGGGTAGGGGGGCGTGCACATGGAGCTCTCCTGATACTTGGGCGGGTAGGCCGTCGACTGTATTATGTCCACGTTCTCCACCAGATACGTCGAGGCGGCCGCCTTCTTCTGCACATCCGCCTGCAAAGCAGTGATGGGCAGCTGGTTAGGATAAGGCCAATCAGTCTGCAGTTCGATATTGGCTATAAACTGGTGCCCATTTACCTTGTAGACTGACTGGTTATCGTCCTTCGAGTAGGCGTCGTCGTTGCTCGGCTCCGCCTCGCCCTGCGTCTTGTTCTGGCGCCGTATAACGAACCACGCCACCAGCGCCGCGTTCAGCACCAACAGCACCATGGCCGCCGAGGTGATGCCAATGATCATGACGTTGGGCAGCTCGTCCTTCTCGGTGTACTCCGCCGAGTGGGGCTGCGAGCCCTTGCTCAGGGTCAGCTTGATGTCGGGCATGAACTTGCTGCCGCCCGCCTCGTTGTGGGCCATCACGGAGAAGAAGTAGGTGCCGCCGGGCTTCAGGCTCTCCAGCGTGATGTTCCGCTGCCCCACCTTGGCGTCCACGTACTTGTACTTGTCCTCGCCGTGCTGCTTGCAGCGCACGCGGTAGTAGACCTGCATGCCGCCGTCGAATCCGGGCGTCCACAGCAGCTCCGCACTGGTGTCGCTCACATTGCCCACCCGCAGCTGCAGGGGCGTGTCCGGGCGCGTGGGCTTGCTGAACTCCAGCGTGGTGCTGGCCTGGCCCATGGCGTTGCGCACCACGCACTCGTACTGCCCGTAGTCGTCCGCCGAGGTGCTCTCCACCAGCAGGGCGGACTCAAAGTGCAGTGGATCCACCTGCCGCTCGACCGTGGTGAACTTGTTGCGCCGCTGCAGCTTCAGGTCCTTGCCGTGGCGGCGCCAAATGAAGCTGGGCTGGGGCGCGGCCAAGGCGCGGCAGATGAGCTGCGCCCGGACACCCAAGCGAGCCGCAAAGCGCGTGAACCCAGGCGAGTGGTCAATCTCCGGAGAGGCTGCAGAGAAACTAAGCTTTAGCTGCTGCCCACTCGAGTGAGGATTGGGCTACTTACTCTGCACCACGAGGACCACAGGCTGGGCGGCGGGCGGTCCGCGCTGGTTGTCCACGGTGCACGTGAAGTTGCCGATGTCGCCGCGCTGCACGTTGTCAATGTGGAGCAGCGCCGTGTTGTTCTCGAAGCTGGCCGTGGTGCGGGTGGCGAAGTCGTAGCCGGGTCGGGACCAGCGCACATGGGCGGCCTCCAGGGGGCGGGCCTGCACGTGGCAGGCCAGCACGGCCTGCTCGCCGGGCGCAAAGCTCTGGCCCTCGGTGACGGAGCTGATAACGGGCGCATCTAATTGGGAGACCGAGGCGACGTTAGCCACTGGACTTGCACTGGACTCGGACTACTTACATTCCACAACCACCTGGATCTCCAGCATGGCGGTGCCCTGCGTGTTGAGTGCCTCGCACACATAGAGGCCCGCGTCGTTGCGGCTCAGGCGGCTGATATTGAGTCGGGGGCCGTCGGAGACCAGGCGCTGGCCGCTCAACGGGTTGCTGCTGATGGGCAGGCCGTCCTTGGTCCAGGTATAGCTAATCGACATGGGATTACCGCTGGCGTGCAGCTCGACCTGCAGCGGAGCGCCCTCGACGCCCACGAAGCTGGTTATCTGCGCCGCATCGAACTTCGGAGGAACTGCGCACGGGACGGGCGAGAGGTGGGCCAGTCAGAGGAGGAATATCAGTATGAGCCGAGGTCACTTACAGAGTATGTCCAGGCTGATGGTCTCGTGCACGCTGCGCTGCAGCACCTCGTTGTGGCTCTGGCAGGTGTAGATGGAGCCGTCCAGGTCCTGGGTAATGTTCACGTGCATCTCCAGCGTGGACACCGAGCCGCCCCAGAGGCCGGGCCTGTTGGCCAGGTTGAGGCCCTCCACCGGTATGCCGTCCTTCCACCAGCTGATTTTGGCGGGCGGATTGCTGGAGCTGGAGTCGCAGATGAGCTTGGCCCGGATGCCGGGCACCAGGTTCTTGGGCGCAACACTGATTTTGACGGTCTCCGGTGGAACTAAGGGCACAAACCATGAGAAATGGGGCCAAAGGGCTTCAGCCAATCGCGACTTACAATGCACTCCGAGCGTCTTTGTGGCGAACAAGGGGATCTCGATGGCGGCGTTCTGAACCTCGCACTTGTAGATGGCGTTGTTGTCGGAGGCGTTCACCAGCAGGGAGAGCTCCGAGCTGATTTTGCTGTCGGTTACCTTGGAGGCGGCATTGAGGCGCTTGTCGTTCTTGTACCACTGCAGGGTGGGGGGCGGATTGCCGCCAGCGGAGCTGCATTGGAGCTTCAGGATCGAGCCGGAGATGAGTATATCCCCGTCGTTATAGCCGGTCAGCAGCGGGGGCGAGGGGGGATCTGTGGAACGGAGACAGCTAAAGGAAACTGCGCTTGGCTCAGGCCTAGACTTCCACTTACACAGGACATTGACGGTGTGGGAGCCCACCACATTCTGGGAGAGCTCCGCATTGAGCGCGTGGCAAACGGTGATGAAGGTGCGGCTCTGGGAGTCGATGCTCAGGCTGATGTTGGAGCTGCTCACCCAGCCGCCGTCGGCGCTGCTCGTCGTCTTGAAGGTGCCGTTGGCCAGGGGGCGTCCGTTCATGGACCAGTTGATGCGTGCCGGCGGATTCGAGGGCGCCGTCACGCAGCTCAGCTGCACGGCATCGCCGACCTTAGCCTGGGTGGCGCCGCTCAGGAAGACATCCTTGGGCGCGTCTGCAAGGAACATGCTTTGGGTTAGGGGCAACTGAAGGGCTTCGAGTGCAACTTACAGAGAACCGTCAGGTTGAGCTCGGCGCGCAGCGGCGTGTTGGAGAGCAGATTCTTAGCCTCGCAGACCAGATTGGCGCCGTTGTCCGATGCAGTCGCCGTGAACTTGTACACGTTCTCCGAGAGGCGGCCCGAGGTGCGCTGGGGGGAATTGATGACCTCGCCGTTGCGGTACCAGACCAGCTGGGCGGGCGGGTTGCCGCCGCGGCTGCGACAGGCTATTTGCAGCTCCTGGCCACGGCGCACGGTCTCGCCCTGGCTGTAGCCCTCGAAGAAGGGGGGTCCCGGCGGATCTAAATGTTGGGGAGTGGGGCATGAGCTCTGTGGCTGGCTAATGGGAGGAAGCTGGCGACTTACAGAGCACTGAGAGCTGGACCTGAGCGCGCATGGGCACGTCCGGGGGCAGGGCCTTGTGGCGGGCCTCGCACGAGTACTCCTTGTAGTCGTCGTCGGAGCGCGGCTGGAGATGCAGCGTGGAGCTGGTGCGGAAGCGCTTGGCGGCTGTCTGGTTCACGGAGACAATGGGCTCTGCGGGCGGCAGCCAAGTTAGTCTAGTTGGGTGGGAGTGTAACGGTAGGCGGGTCTTACCCAGTGTCAACGGCGTCTCGCCCTGATACCAGACAATCTCGGCCGCCGGATTGGCGTTCTCGGTGACGCACTGCAGCGTCAGGTTCTGCCGTTCGATGACCTCGACTTTGGCGTTGCGCGCATAGCCGTCGATGGAGATGCTGCTGGGCGCGGCCACGATGCTCAGCTTGGCATTGGCGCGTATGGCCGGGTTGCCCGCGGCCGGGCCCACCTGGCACTGGTACTCGGCGTCGTCCTCGAGCGTGGCGTTCTTAATTTGCAGGTTGTATGTGCCCTGGGCCGTGTCCACCAGCACCGAGTAGCGCGGAAAGCCGGGTATGACGGCCGAGAAGCCCAGCGCGAAGCCGTCCTTGGTCCATTGCACCTTGCCGGCGCGCGCGGACACCTCGCAGCGCATCAGCGTGTCCGTGCCCTCCAGTATTTGCAGATCGTGCGGGGTAACGCGGAACTGCTGCACAGCAGGGGCAGCATCCGCCGCGCAGCTGGCTCCAGCTGGAGAGGAAGAGGGAAAGAGAAGGAGAATGAGCAAAAATTCGCATATTGTTAATCGTCACGTTCGACAATTGCGCACGTAGTTGGCAACTGGGAACTGGGAGCTGCAACAGCCAGCAGTTCAATTGCCAATCGACCTGTCACCCGGCCCAGTCACAGTCACAGTCACCGTCACAGTCACAGTTACCTACTTCTCGCAGCCCACACATAAAATACACATTACTTAGGCATAAGACCCAACGAGGCAGCCCAGTCACATCTCACTAATTTGGAACAACTTTTATTTTATTTGTTTCGCACACACACGCACACACATGTGTGTGGGTGTAGGTGTGTGTGTCAGGGCACTTTGAGGCTGTCATTGAGACATGGACAAGTCCGTCCGTCCGTCTGCCTTCTCTCTTCATCAGGGTCTGCCCGCTGCCAGTCTGTGTGTCGCTGTATCAACCCACACCGCAGCGAAGTAGGTCTACAGCTTGCGGCTCATTAGCATTAAAATGTCTTAAAGAAAAGAGCAGGCCACGTTCGATACCAAATTGAACCGACTACTTAGCTGAGTGTGTGACTCGATGTGCTCGTGTGTGTGTTGTCGGCGACCTAATCAGCATTAGGGCAATCTACATAGGTAATACACACAAAAGCACGCACAGTGTCACTGGGTCGAAGAAAACTTGTGGAAAAGACTAAATGAAGGGAAATTAAGTGTGAATTTTCACAGCGAAAACTTGGGCAAAAAGCTGAAGTCCATCACCATTCATCAAGCAGACAGACAGCTGACAGAGGCAGAGAGCGAGCGAGAGCGAGAGACGGAGAGCGACCCAAATAGAAATGTTTGATTGCTAATCAGCCCAAGCTAATCAGCTCCAGTTCTGGCCATATGCAAATTTAAACTGGTTTCACACATATAAATATATATATATATTTTTTTTTATAAATGTATTTAAGCATTGAAACGCTGTCATATAAATTAAGCATCTGCAGATAATAAATATTGAAAGATCAAACAGTTTTTTAATAAAAATAAAAAAACAAAAAATAAAATAATAATAAAATAAAATAAAAAAATAAATAAAAAAACGAAAATAAAAAACAAAAACAATAAAATAAAAAATGTATGTAAAAAAATATATTACAAAAAAAAAAACGAAAATAAAAAACAAAACAAAAATATATATAATAAAAAAATGAAAATAGAAAACAAACCAAAAAAATAATAAAAAAAAATATAATATATATATATATATATATATATATATATATATATATATATATATATATATATATATATATATATATATATATATATATATATATATATATATATATATAATATATAAATAAGCAAACAAAAAAAAAAACAAACAAAATAAAATATTAATAAAATAAAGTAAAAAAATATATTTAAAAAAAATTAAAATAAAAACAAAAAAATAAAACAATAATAAAATAAAAAAAAAATAAATATATATATATATATATATATAATGGAAATAAAAAGCAAAAAAATAAAAGAGTAATAAAATAAAATAAAAAAAAAAAATATATTAAAAAAAATATATATATATATATAAAAATTAATAAAAAATAAATAAAAGAATATTAATTTTAAAAAATTAATAATTCATTAATTTTCAAATAAGTCAAGTTCTATATTTTTTTTGTTGAACCACTCGCAGCTTTTCAAGTTCTAACTGCAATCAATTATCATTAATTATAGTTGTCAGCTCGGTTTTAAGTTGGCTGCCAATCAAAACAAGTTCAATTGGTTTCGGCCAATATAATTCAATTCCCCGGCAAGCCGAGGCCAAATGAAACTGGTCCAATATCTCTCATGTGAAGCTGTGCATAATTGATTGCACAGCTTTGGTGCCACTGTGCGGGCAGAGCCAGGCACCGGCCAAGGCAAACACTGAAACACACTGCGTGAGACGTGCCTACAAATGGCTCAACAAATAAACGTCGCTGTCGTGGACTTCATCAATGGATTAATTGATTATTTGTCGTACACAAGAAGCCAGCGAGGAACGAGCTCGATTTCCGTTGGACTTGAGCACGAAATGAACTACAAATACACACACATACATTAGCATATAGAGATACAGAAACAGATGCAGATGTGGAATATATATATATATAGATAGAGCTATGATTTGGTCACAGCGGAAGCGACCACCCGCAGCTGCAAGAGTTAGTCATTCGGGCTGTGCTTGGTGTCTTCAATTTGCATAGGGCCGCATTAACTTGGCCCAAAGTTCATGCAATTAAGACCAAAGACCAAGAGACAGTTGACCGAGCTGCACAGCCAGAACATTTCCTGCGGCAATTAACCAACAACAAAAAAACAAGAAAAGAGGAGAAAAAAGTGCACAACTTGACAGGTTTTGCGACGACGAGAAAAACAGAGGCCAAGCCCGGGCCCCGTCTCCGGTTGGCTACAACTCATTTAGTGTCATTACGAGGCAGCCCCCTCAGCATATACACACCATATATATACATATAGCCAGACTCTGGCAAGACAATAAGCAATGGGTAATTGTCACACATATGCAGGGCAGGATGGCCAACAAAGAAATCCTTGAAGTGTGACAGTAGGAAGCACTGGCAGGCCAACTAAAGAAACAACAACAACAACAACAAGGCTGTAAAGTGCAAAGTAAATGAAAAGACGAACAGAAGGCGGCTAAAGTAAACCGGTTTAGCATTTCATTCATGCGTTCTGGCCAGTGGCTGGTCAGGGCCCAAGGAGTCAGCACTCAGCGCTCACTCTTAAAGGGGCTGTAATTGTCAACTGGGCCCACAAATTGTACGCAAACTAAGCTAACAGCTTGACCACAAAACCGTTCCATGCTGATGTTGATGTTGATGATGTCGATGCCGATGCCGATCCTGGCCAGACGCTGGCAAAAGCTGCTAATAGTTTTGAGCATGGTCTGGCAAGCGATGCGCAACGCCGGATGTCGCACTAATGGTCAACGCAACCCCTTTTTGTGAGCAGCGCACACGCCCCTGCCACAGCTCTCACTCTCTCTCCCTCTCTCTCACACACACTCGCCCGCTCTGCTGTGTAAGTTAAACTATCTACAAGTCATTAACTCATATAAAGCCAGCGACTGTCGCACAGCAGGCAGGCAGAGTGACTATGAGAGAGGGAGAGAGCGAGAGAGGCACAGTTATATTGCTGCTTGTCCACAGACAATCCATGCTGAAGTGGCCTGGACCTAAACCTGGCTGCTGCGCTGCTACTGCGCTGCTCTCTTCCACTCATACGCCTGGACCAACGCACATTTTGCTCAATGCTTTTGTTTTTTTCTGCCGCCGTCTGTTGTTTTTATTGCTCTCTCTCTCTTTTCATTCTTTTTCTCAAACTGCTGCTGCTGCTGCTGCTGTCTTATCAAGACCAGTTTCCAGTTTGCTCTGTTTGCCTGCAACTTCAGTGCGTTAATGGAAAATATTGTGGCATATCACAGGAAATCCGGTGAGGTTTTTTTTTTTCCTACTCGCACTCCTTTTAGCGTCAGGACACTTAGTGTGCGCACAGCCAACAGCAACAGCAACAGCAACAACAACTACAACAGACATGACTTTGACAAAATTAACGGTCACATAAATCTTTGCCATAGAGCTTCTAGGCGCTCTTTGCGGCTTTGCGTTATAAATTTAATTAAAATTTCTACAGTTTTTTTGCCCAAGTTGCTGTTGTTGCTGGCGTTGGCGTTGGTGCGCCGCGCTTTGTTAATTTAACAAATGTCTTTTATTATATTGATTAAAGCGGCTTTGGTGTCAAATTTGTTGTCAGCTATGTTAAGCGCCCGCAAAGTGTTTGGAATTGTTTTAAATGGCGCTGCGCACAGGATTTCTGGGTAGCCATGACAATTATTTTCAACATGCGGCTTAGAGCTCACCACACAGCGGCAGGCAGCAGCCCGCGCCCCGCTCGCATATGTGGAAAGGCTTATAATTTGAAAACCAGCTAAGTAAATGGTGCGCACTCGCTGCTGAGCCGCTTTGGGCAACAAGATTGTTGGATCAAGGACATGCAGGAGGCAGCAAAGCAGAGAGAGTTTAAGCTTGGGCAAGCAGCTGCCCTATGTTGTTCCATTTGAACTGAAGTCTTCGCAATTATAAAGCCATAGTCCAGTTTAACTCGTCTCGCATATCTCTATATATATTAAAACTCATTTGTTATGGTCTACTTCGAACTCAAATACATCAGACAATATATCAGCTAATTATGCTTGGGCGATCCGCTCGCAGGAAAACAATTTTCCGCCCGGCATTAAATCAATTGTCGCATTGTCAAAGCGTCCTTCGCATTTACTGTCATATGCATATATAAACAATCTCATTGTCGTCTATTGATTCGCTTTGAGCTTGTTTTCATATTTTCAATAACAAAATTGCCGGCATCCTTTATCTGTCGACTTCATCTTGCGTCGTCGATTTCAATATTCTCCTTTATTGTCGGGGCTCTCGGCTATCTTTATGGCCGGCCCTGCGCCAGAGTCTCGCATTTAATGTGCGCCTGGGGCACGCTTAATAAATTCACAATAAAACGCATTTGAGTCACGCGAATCGCACAGCCCACAATAACATTCTCCCTCTCCCTCACACACTTTCTCCGCCTCACTCTGTAAGCCTTCACACAAATTGCCGCATTACCAAGTCCGTCTGTCGCTGTGTGGGTGTGTGTGTGTGGGTGTGTGTTTGTCTTGTGCACTGATTGAATTATAAAATTTGCAGCTGAACAAATGTGACCAGCCATATCAAATGGCTCCACACACACACACACACACAGCTACACCCTCCAGCCTGGCTGTCAAAAACGGACAGGCTCTTGGGCAGCGACGTTAAACTAATCAACTAATTTGCTATGAACTTTGCGGTCTGAACAAATTAGAGCGCCATTCTCGGGGACAGACCATGGGCCGGAGCGCCAAGTAACCCAGCCAGCCATAGCATTAACATTAATTATTTTCTGCTTCATGAGCATTTTGGATGAACGGGAGAGGAGAGCTGGGCGATGGGCGAAGACGCTGTGCAGCCGGCTTCAGCTGCTGCTCCATTCAATGCTAACCGACGCTTTCATCTTTAATTAATTAATAAAAATTATTGCCCCTTTTGAACTCTGCGGCTGTCAACTATTTTTTTTTTTTTTTTTTTTTGTTCGTTAGTTTTTAAATATGCAGCGAAATACTTTCCGTTTTATATACAAACATTTTTTCGTTCTGAGTTTGACCACAAAATGCAGGGGAAAAAAACTGTTTTGAAAATTGAAAGTATTTTGCGGCTAGCCCATGCGGGCCGGGCAATTAGTTAAATTAAGTCTGGCATTCTGTTCAGCTCAACTATTTAAATGCCAAAATATTTAGCTAAGCGCACAAATTTGAAAAACATAAATAAACCAAAATTGAGCAGATATATATATATATATATATATATATATATATAGATATGATATGATGACTCCACTCAGCAGTCGGAAGAGCCGCAAAGAGAAGACAACAAAATACAAAATAGATTTCTTTGGCGTTATTGTTGTTGTGTATCTTCATATATATATATATATATATATATATATCTATTTTTTTATATGTTTTTTTTTTTTTTTAATAAAAAAATAACAGAGATCTGTAATAGAGTTGATGATTTTATGACTGTAAGCCACTCAGCAGAGCAGTCGTCCGTCCGACTGAGCGCGGCCAAAGCAATTTTGTTATTGTTGTCACCGTTGCGTGGGCTAAAGATTTTGAACACCCACATAGGCCACTGGGAAAATATGTAATTTTGTTCAAAATGAAAACGGAGAAACGAAAAATTGACAAATTTTATTAGTCATAAATTTTGGGCAAGCATAAAAATCATGGACAACACCTAGGCCAGAGCAGCGGGAAGACAGTCTATGAAAATGAATTATATATATAAATATATATATATATATATATATATATATATATATATATGTGTGTGTGTGTGTAGGACAAAGTTTGAATATAGCAATGAGGACGAGCTGGGCGCGCCTTAAAATATGCAACAAAATATTATTTAGTGCGCTCGTAAAAGTTCGCTGGGTGTTTGGCTGCAAATGGACAAAGTTTGCGGGACTTCTTGTTCTTCTTATTTTGGCCATGCTCTGCGGCAGGCAAATTAATTTTTTTTTTGTGTTCGAATATTTGTTTCGTTGTACTTTTTGTGTTAAGTCGCGGCCGGGCATGGGTGCGGGTGTGAGCCGCTTTTAACGCGTTATTTTTAGGTCTTAACGGCACCAACTACCGGTCTTTAAGCTAAGCTCCCCACACGCCCACACAGCAGCCAGAGGCAGGGGCAGCGGCAGCTGGTCCATTGACACAGCCCACAGAGTGCCGCAGGGCATTTGCATAAGAAACGTAGCTGGACGTTGGCTCATATGCTCATAGAGCAGTCAAAGCCAACATTTAGCGCTAGCCATGGCTTAGAGAACCAGTTCGAGTGCCACTAACTAACCGAGCAGTCGTCGCAGTCGCAGTCGCAGCCTACGTGCCTCAAATACGGGTTTATGAATGGCAACCGCCATATGAATGGCTCGACGCGGCGCGGCTTGGCTTGACTCAGCTCAGCTCAGCTCAAAGACGACAGCAACGTGGGCCGCGGACGGACAATCCCCTACCGAAACAGCGAAGCGTCGAGGCTTTGAGTTGTAGCGCATATTAAACTGAATTTCAATTCGAACTAGCTTTAGGTTTCGCTCTATGTATATTCAGCGAACTGGTCTCAGTCTGTCCCACTCTGCCTCTGTCTTGGGCACCCAGAGCACGCACCTGGCTTTGACGTTGTTGCCCGGCTTAGTTTAATGCGCTGCGCGAATTGGCGGATCGACGGATCGACGGCTGCACTTGTCGTTTGCCAAATGCCAAGACACGAAGCCGGAGCCAGAGCCGGAGCCAGCGCCATTGCATGCCACACTTGGCTCTTGCCGTTGCCGTTGCCGTTACTGTTGCTGGCTGCTGTATGTGGCAGCTGCATAATTATAATGTCTGGGCCCAATTGGCCCGCTGGCGCGGTATTATGTTTTCTGTCCCTCGCCGAGCGTCTTGGCCAGCTTGTCTGCCTGTCTAGCCAAAAGGTCAAACTACATATTTTCGCTGTTTTTATTGACGTGCTGAACTTTAAGTGCGCGAGCTGGAAATGAGTTTGGCCCGCAACTGGGCTGCAAATGTTAAAAACTTCAACATGAGAACGCAATTATTAATTACGAATTAGATTTAGCCGTCCTCGGAGTCAACTCATGTAGTTAATACACTTCAAACGAGTCGTAAATTATAAATGAGCGCAAGTCTCGGCCGCCATAAATAAATTTCGAGCAGCTCGAGAAACAGCTCAAACAGTAAAAAATGTGCATAAAATCTGCAAAATGCGGAATTCGGAATTTAATTAAGAAAATATGAGAAACATAAATTCAAAACAAATTCGATTCGCTTGCCTTTATCACCTTTGGCGAATCAATTTAAGCCGCATCGGCTAATAGTCGCGAGATATTCGCATAAAAAATAGGTAAATTAATATTAGTTAAAGCGATATATTTAAATTTATAGAGCTCGGAAGTACTTCATGCCAATGCAGTTTTTTTATTAATTTTTTCCACCGTAAAAACAATACGTTTTTTCCTCTGCTCATTAAGTCAACTATAAATAAGTATATGTAAATGTTATGTATGCAATTCCATTTGATTTTTATATTGTTTTTTTTTTTTTGTTTTATTTTATATTTTATTTTACTTTTATTGCCTTGTGCCCGCACACTCGCGTCGCATTTACCCATGAATGGGTTTTGCGGGCCTGCTGAAACGCTGTTTCTTTTTAGTTTATTTTCGAGTATTGTGTTTGCCTTTTTGTTTCATATTATTTATGTATGCAGATTTAAACTTTTTTAACGGTGGGATTGTTTGTTTTCGGCCAGCTCAGCTCGGCGCAGCTCGTTCGTATTATGAAAAAGTTTAATGGCCGTCTGATTGCCGGCCAAAATGTTCGTATTACCTATTTATGTTTTCAAGGATGTGTTCATTAAGTTGTAAGATTTATGCAATGCATAGTGGGGCGGTGCGTGTCGATGCGGGCACGGCAAATGCTCACGGATTTTATTTCATGTGATTTGAATCTGAGGCGCAAAACATTTCATTTTGCACTTCGGCCTGGGGTCTAAGAACTGAAAAGCCAGTCAAGCGCGTCGGGCCTGAAATTCAAGTTATCTGAAGGCGTTTGAAAAACTGCTCGAGCATAACAACTGTCTGCGGGCCCCTAGCCAAAAGTTGGATAATCAAGCGACACCGAAAAGCCAAGAGATACGACGGCTCCGGCAGTGCAATACGAAACACGGCCACACTGGTCAGATTAATGGCTACAATCTGATTACTTTGAGGCCAACAACAAGAGACAACAACAGGGGACAGCGGACAGCAGACAACAGACAACAGACAAGACAAGAGCCAAGACAAAGGCCAGTCAACGATGGGAGCCATAATTAAGCAAAGCCGTCTCAAGTCGCTGTTTAGTCCGAATTTGTAAATTATAGACAAGCCGGGTGGGAATAATGCTCCACATGCCCAGCAACCAAATTGTTCATTTGTCAAAATTAACACGCGGCCAAGAGCCAAGAGCGCAATCTCCTCGTTGTTGTTGTTGTTAATCTTCATGTTGCCAATGCTAAGCAGTTGCTAAACTTAAAACATATATTTTTAGCCATGATGCGTAGGAGCCGTCAGTTATTAATTATGCAAATGCCTGCTAAAGGTATGCCCGACAAGCGGACTGACTGACTGATTGATTGGCGTAAGATCAAAGCGACGTCTAACAGATAGACGCTGGACAGTCGCGTCTTCATTTTCATTTTTGTGGGTTTCTATCGAAGGAAATGGAAATTAATCTTGAGAGCAACAGCTGTTGAAGAGGTTCGTTTGAGCCCATATATACCAAATAAAATACTGAATAAAATACTTTAAAAATACTTAAAAAATACAGAAATACGTTAACAAATCAATAAATACTGAAAAACGCCATATAAAATACTATAATTATATAAAAAAAATTATATAAAAATACTATAATATAATAAAAATTACTGTATAAAATACTATCAATGCTCTGTATAAAATACTAAAAAATATTGAATAAAATACTATAAAAATACTGTATAAAATACTATAATTATTCTGTAAAAATACTAAAAAAATGCTGTATAAAATACTATAACACAGCATAAAATACTATAAGAACACTGTATAAAATACCGTAAAAATACTGTAAAAAATACTATAAAAATACTGAACTTAAATGCTTTAAAAATACCGAATAAATTCTATAAAAAAACACTATAAAATATTATCAAATATTATAGTGTAAAATACTCAATAAAATATTATATAAAATAAAACTCTATAAAATATTTAGAGTTCTAACGCCCAACTCTATAACTCTAACTAACCAAAACTCACTCAAAATATTCATATCTCACATGATATAAATTATTATTCACTTCCATTGCCCACTGAGTTTTCCCCATAAAAACGTCTATAAAAATCCATTTCTATATATTCTTTTAGATGCATATCTCAACCTTTTCTCACACTATATAAAACATGGCTATTTCCTATACAATTCCAGTCACAATTGAGGCCTTTTCGCTCTTGCCTCTTGCTGTTCTTGGAAATTGCAAAAGCAAATTGAATAAACGAAACAGCTTTAAACAATTTTCACGTTGTCGCGTCTTGTTATTAATTCAATTTTTCTGTATATATATATATATTTTTTTTTTTTTGTTGCTTATTTTTTTCGTGTGTTTTGTTGTTGTTCTGTTTTTGTTGGGACACAGTTACCGTACACTTTTGTGGGTTTTCGACCACGTTTCTGGCAGTTTAATTGAGGCAGCGGAGGGGAAACAGATACTGACAACTGCTGCCGCTGTCCAAAACCGGCTTAGGCGCGTCGCACACACAAACCACTCTTAGCCATCCATCATTATGAAATGTGCTCGAGTGTGCGTGTGTGTGAGCTGCACCTGCTCGCGTTTAACTGGCCTGGGAAGCACAAGTTAAGCCCGCAAGAGGCCTCCTTCATTGATAGTTTCATGCACTCGCCGGAGCTCAACTTTCGCATGCGCAAAGTTGTCGGACAACATATGCTGACCATCCAGCCAGAGTTCCAGCTCCCAGCCAGCACTCAGCAGCTCCGCTCCAGTTTAAGCGGCGATCTGTGCAGCTCGAACCGGCCCAGCTGGCTCGCTTCAGCTTCTGTTTTTTCTGCCTTTTGCTGTGATTCTGCGTAGCTTGGCCTGGGCTCTGCTCTGTTCTGTGTTCGCTTCAGGTTTTTAGTTTGTTTTTCCTTCAACAATATTTTGCTTTTTTTCTTTTTTTTTTTTTTGCTTTTGTTTTTGTGCGGCGAACGTAAGTTAATATGACTTGTAGCACGATGATTGCTTCCTGTGGCAGCGAGTGACTCGACTTAGGCGCTGACAGCGCCGCTGACGCTGACGCAGACGACGCTTCATCAGCTTTTGTTGGCCAACTTTTGTGAGCTGCTGACTTTTTTTATGAATGAAAAATCGCTGCTGCTGCTGTCGCTGTCGCTGTCCCTGCTGCTGGCGGAAGTAATAAATTAATTGAGTAAATATCGATTCGCACTGCTGCTGCTGCCAGGGCTGCCTTGGCTGCCTTGTTAATTGGCAGCACTTGAACAACACAAACACAAACACAAACACACTCACACGCACACCCCATTGAGCCAACCAACTGGAAGCTTGGCAATTGGACTACAAAGATTTTTCTCTACTTTACATAGCCAATTTGGTAAAGGGCGGGCCCCAGCAGCCCCAGCAGCCGCCTGGCCAAATCGTGTTACCATAACGAATTCAGGCAACAAGCGCAGCTCGTCAACGTTTGTCGCTAGACGAGATTAATGACCATTGATAGCGCATATTCGAGTGCGCATCAGGCGTATTAATGCAGCTTGATAATTTATTGAAAGCGCTTCTAATGAATTTTTATGTTTTGGCTTAAAGCGGAGGCAGCATATTGGCTCAGCTGAGTTGAGTTGAGTACGCACACACTCCGCTTGGGGTGCCTCGAGAAGCGCTACTAAGTGCCTTTTAACGGCTGCTTCCGCTAGCGTTTGACTTGTAATTTGGTACGTAAAGCGTTTTTTATGGCAGCTTTTATGGCAGCATATGCCAACGAGCTGCCGCTGCCGCTGCCGCCTCATCGTGCGTACTAAACTTAATTAATTGGCCAACGGCGTTGTCTTACCAATTATTTCTAGTTCTGCCTTAGTACCGGACTAGGTCCGAATTCATATTTTGCATGAATATGCTGAATATGGACTATATGCTTAAGGCAGCGAGTGCCTCGAGGCCTGTTGCCATAAAAATACTGCACTAAATATTTAAAAAATAATGTATAAAATACTTTAAAAATGCTGCATAAAATACCATACAAATTCTGTATAAGATACTTTAAAAATACTGAATTTAAATACTATAAAAATACTGAATAAATTCTATAAAAATGTTATCAAATATTATAGTATATTATATATTATATATTATATATTATATATTATATATTATATATTATATATTATATATTATATATTATATATTATATATTATATATTATATATTATATATTATATATTATATATTATATATTATATATTATATATTATTTTTACTGTTGATTCTATCTGCAGATCAGCTCACAGCTGCAGCTGGCCCTCTGGTGTTTGGGCTGACAAAGTTGCGTTAATGAACTCAAGCTCTGTGTGTGGAGATTAATGTTATTTATGCATTCGACTGTGTGTTAAGGCCATAAATTGGGCCACGCCTTTAATTACTGTTGCAGTTGCAGCCGTTATAGGCCGCTAGAACAGCTTCACACGTTACATATATTTAACCCAATATTTTTGCAGAAATTTCAGCATTTCGTGTTTTTCTCTCTCTTTTTCTCCGCCTTATCGGATTGATCTGAACGTCATGCATAATTGCATATATCAGATGCAAACACCTAACTGTACACATGTGTATATATATACTCGTTACGGCCCGTCATAAGCAGCAGCAGCAGCAACTGCAACTGTTGCAACTTGTTTGCTCTGGCTGCGGCTGCCGCTGACGCCACCTAACTGTCAACTTTCTTTTTTCGCCGGCTCACATAATTACAGCCATAGCCGTATGTCTTCGCCTCCCTCCCTCCCTGTCCCCCTCTCGCTCTCCCTCTCTCTGTATTAAGTTTTACTTGCATGCAATTAGCATAAAAAATATCAACAGAGCTTGCATTTATATAACGCTACAAATTATGCATCATTGGAGCTGGCACGGCAGCGGCGGCAGCGCCAAATTGCAACGACGTTGAATAATGACCGAAAATGCAATGGCAGCCAGCCGCCAACTGCCACCCCGACTGTGAGCTACCAGCTACCAAGTGGCAGTGGCAGCCAACAGCCGCCAGTTGCCACCGCAGTTGCCACAGCCTCAACTTCAGCTTCAGCTGACGACAGACAGCTGCCGACGATGATGGAAATGGAGATGGCGATGGAGATGGAGATGGAGCTGCTGCTGGAGACGCCGAGCATATGTAGGAGTCGTCGACAGCTACCCAGTGTCGTGGTAGGTGCCGTGCCACCGACACCACACGCACACCCACTCGCTCATGGCCACGCCCGCGCCACTGCCCAACCGCCCACTTGCACCGAGCAAATCTAGGCGCATTGGCTCTAAATCTGCAATTGCAAACATGCTCAAACGCCAAACAAACGCTGCGAACTTTCAGCTTGAGATGGCACAAACTCAGAACGCTCAATTCGATATGTGAGGCTGAGAAGAAGACTGCGGAGAGATTTACTCAAAATATAATATATTCAAATAAAGAAATATGCATATAATTGAAGGCAAAATGAGCTAAAAGAATTTTGAAAGTACTTATAAATATTTAAATATATTTAAATATGGTATAAAAATATTTTAAAAAAATTTAAGATGTATTTATCTAATTTTTAGTAAATTTTAGAACATCTATATAAATATTTAAATTAATAAAATATATATATTTATACCAAAAACTTTAATTTAAATTTATTTAATGTTTGAAAAAATTTTTATATATATTTAAATACATTAAATTCATTTTTTTTTTAAATTGAAATTTATCAGATTACACGAAATTGTTTATTATTATTATTATTGTAAATTTGTAAATATATACAAAAAATTAAGAAATATGTATCTAAAGTTAGACTAAATTAATTTATTATACTTGAAAACTTTTTTATATACATTTTAATTTTTAAAGAAATATTTATTTAGTTATTTATATATTTAAAACTGATTGATTACTATTATTTTTATTATTTTCAGAAATGCACAAATATGCATAGTTCATAAAAAACTACTCAAATTTGTACAAATAATAAATATATATAATAAAATATATTTATTTATATTATTATATTTATTCTTGATTTATATAAATTGTAATAATTTTATAGGAATATTCATTTGCTCCATATGAGTATTTATAAATATATTTAATATAGTATAAATGAAAGTAAAATAAATAAATTTAATAGATACGCAGTAAAATTCGTTTAAAAATATAATTAAAATATTTAAAATATATATAAATATTATCAAAAATTATATTCAAGTCCTAAACCAGCCTAAGAATTCCCTTAAAAGTAAATATGAAATTCGTATATAATAAAATCTAATACAGCCAATTTATAATTATGAAAAAATGTGCAATATCGAAAATAATGTGAATGGCCCATTGTTGTGCTTGACGCTCTGCTGGCATTTTGTCAGCGTGTGAAAAAGTCAACTGAATAAGGTCGCGCCACAACAGATATCGATGGGTCGAACGTGCCCATCTCTAATGCGCAGCATATGTAAGCAAATACATGTGCACCTATGTGGGTGTGTGTGTGTGTATTTGGTGCATTGAAAATAGGCTGTGTGGGGGGCGTGGCTGGGCGACTGTGGCGGTGGGTAGGCAACGGCACGCATGAATAGAGACATAGACAGCTCGACGCTTTCAAAGCGCATTCGTGGACGCTGCACGGTGCACGGTGGGTTTTCACCCACTTGACGCGCAAAGTGGTGCAAAATAAGCGCAGTGCGAGGCTAGGCTAGGCGCACATGAAGCACAAACACGCAAACCTGAGCGAGTGTGAGTGCGAGAGAGTTTGCAAAAAGACAAACAAAATGAAAGCGTGCAGCAGCTAAAGCACACACACATCAAATAAGAAGAAAGATGGGAGAAAAAGTGATATAAAAAAACACACACACACACACACATAAAAATTGGTTCAATTTAGCAGAGAGAGAGACAACGGCTAAGGAGGCGGCGCACATTGGCAGCATCGGCTCACGCTGATGGGCCTGAGCCTATTTGTAGCTCCAATTCAGCTTGCTTTTCTTTATTTTCAGTTGTTGTTTTTTACAACGTTTGCAGTCGAAGCGAGCGGCGACAACTCGTTAGCACAAATTTGCTTTGAGGGGTGTTTAATGGGCGGGTGGAGCGAGAACTGGAGGTGTACTCCACTCCACAGCCATCTACTCATTGCTGTCAACGCCTTTTAAATGGGCAGCGACGAAAAATCTTTTTTACAATAGAACGAAAAGCCAGAGCCAGGCCAGAGCCGAAGCGGAACGCGTTCCCAGAGCCAGAGCCAGAGCCGCCAAAAACAGGAAAAGTCACTTCACTTTGCTGTTGATATTTTGGCAAATTTTCATAAACTGTTATTTATTTTTATTGCACAAAGCAAATGTTAGCCAAGGCAGAGGAAAACAGCAAAAAGACGCTGCAAAAGTTGCAAAGCAATTTTCTGCTGCTTGTTGTTATCATTATTATTTGTGTTTTTTACTCTCCCTCTCCCCCCCTCTCTCTCTCTCTCTCTTTTCGTGTTAATTTTTTCCATTTTTTGGCTGGCAAAAGTCTGGGGCGGAAGTGAATTTGCAAAAAGCACAGCAACAACAACACGTAACAGGGGTAAAAAGGAAACTGCTGTGCGCTTCTGACCAGGCCCCCAGCCAAAGGCAAAGCATACAAGCAACAACAACAACAGCGACTATGAACATATATAAATTGTATATATATTGTGCAAAAAGAGTGTCAGACTGAGCGACTCGCTGAGTACAAGCAAATATGCATAAGCTACAACAACAACGACAACAGAAACAAGTTGGAAGCGCATTTTATTTACATAAAAACAAATGACCAGCATTTTGTGCGGGTCTCCAAGCTGCTGGCTGGCTGCTATCCATCGGGTAGTCAAAGTCAAAGCCGGGAGTGAGTCGCACAAAAAAGTAGCTGAGGAAGGTAGGACAGGGGTTGTAATTATCCAACATGAGAGATGGGGGCAGCAGATGGAACCCTCAACAAAGTTGCACACGTTGGTAGGTCTATTAGGTAAATGCCTCAGCATGGCACCAGGCCCTGGAATGTGCTGGGAAAGTTGCAGTCGTCAGTCGTCGCTCGGCCCCAGCATGAGCTGGCAAATACATGACTGTGAAAGGACGGCAACAGAGCATAATCTGCAGCCGGCTCCGGGCCACAGAAGCTCCAGGAGCACGGCTGTAGATATTTATGCCCAGATAAAAGTACTTAGCACTAGCAGAAGCAAAGCTCAAACTTAAATAGCTCGCTAACGTATGTGCAATGAAAGATGGATAGAGTTACGAGAGCACAAATGGGGGAATGTGAAGCTGAAGAGATTTTTACTGCAGTTTTTTTTTTTTTTTAAATAAAATGGCATTTGATTTTAAATTTTTTAAATCAAAGAAAAATAGAACAAAATTACATTTTAAATGTTGAAAATTCACTTTGAGATTTTGTTGGCAAATAATTAATATTTACAAAATTTGAATTAGAATTAAATCGTTAAAAAAAAGTGTAAAAAATTTTTTTAAAATAGGTAAAAATTAAAATTCAAATAAATCAAAAAGAGAAAAATTTATAAAGATTTCATTTACCGAAAACATTTGTTTTAAATATTCTTTTAAAACTTTAGTTTAAAAAAACATTTAATATTATATAAAATAAAACAAAAAAAATATATATAAAAATATATATTAATTTATAATTATTTTTTAAATTTTTTGTTTTATTATAAAACAAATTTTTAGTATTCAGTTATTTTTAATTAAATACCTTTGTATATTTAAATACATTTAATTGATTTTTAATTGTTAATTAGAAATACCTTCTACTATTTAAGTATGTTTTTATCAATTTAAAATTAAAATTGTTTTTCTAGTGCATTTATTTATTATTTTTTTATTTATTTTTATTTTTTATTAATTTTAAATTGTAAATTGTTTTTTTTTTTTTAGTATTCTGGTATTTTTAATCAATTTTAAATCATGCTTTTATTTTGAATAATAAGTTTTATTAAACTAAAAAATCTATGAAAACAAAGTTTTAAAAGGCCTCAGCATAATTAAAAGCAAACTCAAACCAAAACTCACTCGACTCTCAGCGAGATGCTAAGCAGCTTTGAAGAGCTGTTTAAGAATATTACGCAAAAATGTTTTTGGGCCACTTCCAAATGGGGCAGAGCCTCATTTGCGCTGGCAATTGCGGTCAGTCTGCCCCCCTTTTATAGTTTTTTTTTTCAAATTTTATATGCTCTTTCGCTATATGTGGGCCTGCTAGGCAGGCTCCTCCCTTGCCGCCCCTGCGGGCCCACCAGCTGCTCAGCATAATTTGCAGCAGTTCTTTTTTAATCAGAGCAAGTGGCTCGCTGGACAAGTACTCTGTAAGTAGTTCTCTTAGCAGCGGCAGCTGCTGCCCACCGATTAGCCGGCGAGCTTAGCGGAGGTTCAATGCACTGCCAAGTGGTTGCGTATTAACCCACACACACTAGCCGGCAGACAGAGGCGGGGCCAGGTGGTGCCGTGCTTTAGACAAGTGCGTCAAAAGTTTAGCACGTTTAAGGCACGGCTCTAAGCCAAATCGGTGCTAAGTCCGGCTATGAGCCAAAAGCCGTCCGAGGTTTAAGCTTTAATTCAATTTGCCTGACTAAAGCGCTGGGATTATATAGTCAAGTCACAGGCATACACACATGTGTCTGTGTGTGTGTGTGTGTGTGTGTGCGTCTATAAACCTACATATTCGCAGGTTTATATAGCCTGTATTCCCTGCTTTTGGCCCATCAGCGTTTACGAGTTTGTAGGCAAAAGAGATTTGAACATTCTACACTTTTCCCCCCTCCCCGAGTCGTATTACAACTTCTCTCACTCTCGCTCTGCAGAGCTTAACCACATCCTCAATTTTTCTAGTTGTGCTAAAAAGCGAACAACAAAAAAACGTAATCATAATTTCTGTGCCGCCTTTTGTAGGTTGGAGTTTTGGCCGCTTGCTACACATGTTGAAAATTTGACTGCCTCAAAACAGTGTGTTCAGTGGCTCCGGGGGTCGGGGCTCTCGAGCAGGTGTATTTCTTTTGAACAGGCCTGACTGTCTGTTTCTACTTTTATGTTTTTTGCCTGGCTTGCCTTTTGCAGCTTGACTGGTATTAATTTTGAGCGCGTGCAAATGGAGCTACGACCACGAGCTCTCGACCACATGCCGGGGCAGCTGCTCACCTGCTCAGCTGCTCCCAGGGCGTGCGCCAGCCAAAAACCAACTAAAGCTGCTATCATAATGATGCCAACTGCAACTGCCACAGCCACTGCTGCTCCCTTTGCAACGATGTGCCACAAAATATTTCAGCAATTTGCTTTTAACTACATAAATTACGCATAATCAACATGCACGAAAATCGATTGCTGCAAAATCTTTCTACATTTTTAAATTACTCTTAAACGTTTTTCTCTTCGCCTCCTCTTCTTTCTCTTATAAAGAAGTCATTTCGTAATAATATGCAATTAAATTCTGAAATGGCAATTAAACTTTTTGAGCTCAACTGAATTTACTTGACATGCCTTTGCCTCTCTGATTTTACGCCTGAAGAATGTTGAGGAATTTTCGGAATATTTTAGATGTCTTTAATATTTTATAATTATTGTGTAAATATTATGGCTTTTTGTTTAATATTTGCTATATATTTATATATTTTATATATAATAAAAATACATTTTTATTTATTTTTAGGCAAGAAATACTCAACTTGTATTTAATTTAGTATTCATAATTGTGTTATATTTAATATATATATTTTTTATTTAATTTTATTTATTTTTTTTTTTATATACTTTTTGTTAATTATTTATTTTCATATATGAAAATTTTAAAAATGATTTTCATATTTATAATTTTATATGTATATAATATATAGTATAAAATATTTTTCAGTGTTATTTATTTTTTTATTTTTATTTTTAATTTGTGTTCATATGTTTAAAATTTTTATATATATAGTTTGGCATATTTTATTTATTAATATGAATTTTTTTTATATTTTTGTATCTATATTTTTTTAAATTTATAAAATTTGTATAATTTTTAATATAATAATAAATTTGTATATAATATTATGTATATTACGCATTTTATATATTTTTAAATTTATATTTATATTTTTTTATATTAATATTGATATTTATATATTTGTATATTTTATTTATTTATTTTACTTTTAACAACTCTAATGTTTATCAAAAATAGATCAGCTCAGCTAGACCCGTCCCGTTATAGCCGCCGCCATAAATCTATTTCTGTATTTAACAAATTGCTTTGTCTTTGCGCCGCTCCAGCTCCTAAATGCAAATGCACGCGCCCAGCTTTGGGTTGATTTGCAATTAGCATGGCGTTAATCAAAGATTTTCAATGCCCACTAATAGATTCGTCATGTGCTGTAAAGATGACGAAAGGTCGACGAAAAGCCGATGGAGCGAAACAAAATTCTTTTAATTCGATTCTCAAATATTTTCATTAGCATGGGATCAGAAGCAGAACAGAGAGAGTGAGGCTCTGGCACTATCTCCCTCTCTCCCTCTCCCTCTCTCTCTCTCTGTTTTAAAGTTGTTAAATCTTTGACAGAATTTGGAGAGCTCGTTTCAATTAGCCGCCAAACAAACTGCGCCACAAAAGGCGCCAAAAACTTTAGTTAACAACAACAAAAAACTATGCAAATTTGCAAAATTGGAAATAATTAAAAGCAGCAACGGACTGCAGCCTGCAACAGCAGCAACAGCAGAGGGAGATGGCAAAAATTAAATTATGTGTGCCACAAAGTTCGCCTCGAATTATGTCGCATAAATCAAATAAACAGCAGCAGCAGCAGAAATACAAAAAAAAAAAAAGAGAGAAGGAGGAGGAGGCAGCAGAAGTTGAGAAAAAATGTATACGAAAAACTTTTGCATTTAAAGCGAGAGCTGGCGGCAGTGCTGCACGGTGGCAAGTGCCCCCGTGTGTTAGCGCAACACTTGGCTATGGCCAAAAAAAAAGACAAAGCCAGCAGCAGCGAGCAGAAACCGCAGTCAGCAGTGGCAACAAAAAACAAGTGTTTAAATGTCAACAGCAAACACAGGCACAGCCAGCAGCAGACAGCAGACAAAAGGAGCTATGTGCGACAGCAAGATAAACGCTGACTGCGTCTGCGACTCCAGCTCATCTGCCATTTGTTGTTATTTTTTTTTAATTTTTTTATTTATTATTTTTTTTATATTTTTTTATATATTTTTAACATGTTTCTTTTCATTTTGTTAAGCTAGCCAAATGTCATGAACTTTGTGCTGCGGTCAGCGCAGCATCTGCATCTGTGAGATACATTTTTGGCGCACATGAGGCTTAATAACTTACCCGCGAGCAATGCAAATGTCAAAGTTATCCAAAACTGCATCTTGTTGCTTTTTGATACGTTGCACACACACACACACACACACACAATATATATATGTATATATATAGGGTTAACAAATTTGTTTGGCTGTTTACAGTTGCAGATACTTTTGTATCTTTTCGTTGTGTTTAATTGCAAGCCGCTGCCTCAGCTAGGCTTGGCCATGCACTCGAGCCATGCATTTTACACAAAGACACGCACACATATATACACAGACACAGGTAAGTTAATTTGAACAAATATTTTGTGGCGACTTTCAGTTGTTTTTCTCGTTTGTTTTGATCGCAACACACGCTTGACAGACGCTCAACACTGGCTTGACAGACGCGACGTACCACAACGTAAACAACGCGCAGACCGTTGAAGACTAAACGCAGCCAGAAATGCCGCCTGCGTAGCTAGGTCCACGGCGTTCGCTTGCAACTTGAAGCGGCGCTCACAGCCGCTCGAAGCGAACTCAAACCGGGCATCAAGCGGCTGGCCCTATGTGTTTGCAGGCAGCTCGAGCTCAAACGCGCACTTATACGAGTCAAAAGTCGGTTCGGGTCATTGCTAAGCCAGCGTTGCAAGCAGCAAGATGTTGCATCCGAATAAGTTGCCATTTAATTTATGTATTAAAAAATATATATATTTTTATAAATATTTTATACATTTTTATAATTATGGGATTTCTTAAGTTTTTTTTTTTAATTTACACTATTTATTTAATATTTTTCCATGCTCCTCTCAGCTTATCTAAAAACGATTGCAGCTTCGTTTCATCTTTTAGTACAGCTGCTTCGTTTCCATCTTCGGTTTAGCCAAGGCACGACTCTCTCACAGCAGCCATGGCGCTTGCGCCGAGCCGATGTCGAAGAGGTGCTCCGCTCTGCTAAGCGTTTCGAACTGTGCAGACGCAACTCTTATACAAAACTCTGCTACGCCAGCCATACCAATAGCTGAATATAATTTCGAACTACTTTAGCAGAGTGCACACACAAAGAGCGAACAACTCGTAAATATATAAGAGTTGTGCATAGCCAGAGTATAAGAGTTCGCTGTAGCAGAGCGGCAGGCAACATGTCTGAACGTTGTTGTTTTTTTTTTCGATTATGAAAGTGAGAGTATTCCGGCCGGCCGTCCGTCCGTCCGCTTGCCTATGCTAGTGGCAAAACTTCATCGAAAATGCAGGCGGGGCCAAACAACAAGTTTAGCCCGAAAGATTCTAAAAAGTTTGCCACACAAGCGAAAGTGCCAGCCATGGGAAGTCAATTTGGCTGCTTAGTGCACCACTACAGCTACAGCAATAACAAAGCACACACACATACTGAGACAGACACACATATATGATGTATGTGTTTATGTATTGAAAGATGGATTATGCCCGGATTTACTCAACTTTACTTTGCCATAACTTTCAGACCTCGAGCATATTCCACTCGAAAGACAGAAATAATTCACAACAAATTCGAATAAAAAGATTTTTGCTGGCTTTTTGTATTTTAATGAAATTACTTTGGAGAACTCTTGGAGAATGTGGAAAATTAAGTTTATAATTTCTTTAGAGACTTTCGATATATTATTTACTCGCAGGTAAAGTTTTGTAACTTAAAATATTTTATTTATATTAAAAAAGAAAATATATATAAATTTAAAAAAAAAATAAAAAATAATATATATAAAAATAAAAAATATATATTTATATACAAAACTATTCAACTGATATTTTTAAAAATTCAAAACACAATTTAACTAATTTATAAATAAAAATAAATATATTTATCTCAATTCCAATTAAATTTTTTTTTATTTAAAAACTAATTCTAATAAAAGCTGCAACATTCACATATATTCCTACTGTTCCTCCTGTTCACACATATATTTACTTTAATTAATTTAATTACCAAGAGTTTGCACACACTTTTAGCACTCACTTTCGCCCGTAGTGTCGCCAGCACTTGGCCAGGCCGCATGCTTCACTTTCCTGCTGGACAAAGCTTTGGCATTTGTTGTCATAGGCTGTGTTGGCTCTTTAGAAGTCCTCGAACTGTTTGTAGAGCTCGTGTAGCTTTCACTTTTTACCGTGTTCCAGTTTGTTGTCAGTCGCACGGAGATCACCTAGACCCAGTTTGATGCTCAAAAGTTTGCGGACCACAAACCAAACACATTTTATGCATTAAATATGGAGTTAATAGAATGCTTGCGGCATTTGCATGCCTCAAGAGTTTCGCAAATGAAAGTTGAAATAAGGATATGTAAAGGGTTTGCTTGATTCTGTAATAGATATTTTATATATGATTTTTTTTTTTTGCATATTATTTTATTTTCATTTTAATTTTTATTTATAATTTTTTTTTAATTTATTTATTTTTAGATATTTAAATATTATATTATTTTCGTTTTAATTTTTATTTATTTATTATTTTGCACTTATAATTCTTTTTTTATTTAATTGTTCTTGTTTTTATTTTTATTTATTTAATCTTAATTGTTTTTTTTCATTTTAACTAATATATTTTATTTATTTTTTCTACCTGTCATAGGAATTCTTATCACAAATGCCATATGTCATACATATATCATATATATCTGATATGTATACATCATTTCATCCAATATCTCATTTACCTCCTATATCATCACATACCCATATCACCGCAAACTCCTAATCCTGCCCATTTCTACACTCCCATTCCTCGCCCCTTTCATATTAACTTCCCAAACGCATTTCAAGCATTCCATATACGCTTCTTTCATTCACATTCTCTTCCACTTTTGCTCTCCACATCTCCATCTATTTCTCCCTGCTTCAAATGACTCTCGAAATTAGAGCTCGCTGCTCGCTGACAATTCAACACATAATAAAATTATAAATTCTAGTTATCTTATCTGCCTTTCCATCGGAGGGTGTGTTCTTAGCATAAGTTGAATTCTAATCGTGGCTGTTGGCTTTGCTAATGAATTCCAACACACACACACACACACAATCATCCCCTTCGGACAAGCGCTAACAAGAGCCAACACGCATTCGTGTGAATTTATGATCGAGATAAAAACTATTTCAAGTGAAACAGATGTAAATTAAATTATTCTATTTAAATTTAATAAAAATAGAAAAATTGAATTTAAATAAAATTAAAAGAAAAAAGAAAAAAGATCATAACAAATAAAAAATATTTATGAATATAATATTTCAATTTGAATTTAATAAAAATCTTTTAAAAATCAAAATCAAAAATATAAAAAAATATATTATATAAAAAATAAATATTATTAAATTTTTAAAAATAAATAAACTAAAATTTATATCTTTTATATATTTTAATTATATCTGCACAACATAAAATAAATTCAACTTGAATTCCACTCAAAAAATAAAAATAAAAAATACATAAATCAAAATTTGTAATAAATTTTAAAAGCGCATTTCGAGCAATGCAAAATTTATGTTATATAAAAATAATTATGCGCTTGCTCATAAAATTTTCTTTTTCTTTTTCATTTGGCAAATTAATTGAAATGCTCAAAAAAGGGGGAGAGAGAAAGCATTAAAATGCGAAAACGACTTTGCGTTTGCCGCTGATAAACTGCAATAAAAATGTTTTTTCAATAGCCAAAAGATAACGCCTGCAGCCTGTGTGCACGTATATATATATATATATATTTATATATATATATATATCTATATCTATATATATTTGTATGTTAACCCGAACGAAATATAGTTAAAGGCAACAACACTCAGAAAAACTGACTCGAATCGCCATCTGTAGCAGACATTTGGGCGCATCATCCACGTGGTTGACTTTCGATGGGTAACGCATGGGTGGCATAAGCCAGATCAGAGGAGCAACAGACAGGCGGACAGAGAGACAGACATGTGCACATTTATACCTATGTAAGCTAGCCAATGCAGAGGAGGAGGCAGAGGCAGAGGCAGAGGCAGCGGCAGAGGCGCAGGTCGGTGCGGCGTCAGAGTCAGTGGCCAGTAGTCCACAGCGGGCTTTATTAATGGCTCATAATGACTTAAGTGAAATTACTGAAGCATAGCGGGCCTCTCCTTTTACTCACACCCCTTCTCTGTTTCTCTCTCTCTCTCTCCCCCCGCTCCTCTTTGTGTCTGTGGCATCTCCCTTTTGGCCTGGTTGAAAATTCAGCTGCAGTCATAAACAGCGAGAATTCCCACGCGGCATTTAATATTCCTTTTCCTTTGGCCAAGTAAATTCTCTGCCTCTCACACTCACTCTCCCTCTCTCTCACTCTCTCTCTCTCTCTCTCTCTCTCTCGCTCTCTGGCTGTCGCTTACATGGTTTTCCCTTGGAATATCCACAGGTTTCTTCGGCGTAGGCCAAAACGTAGTGTATATTGCATTTAAAGGCCAACTTAATTTGATTAGCAAACTGAAACTTAATTGCAATAGCAGCTCGCCTTATGTACGCAGAGACTGTGCGGACTGCTCGGCCTGCTCGGACCGCTCTAATTGCGTTTTACACAAAAGCCAACTAATTTCGAACTAAGAGCTGAATTTTTAGTTTCGTTTCAGCTTTTGTTAAACTCTGAGAAGAATTTTAGTTTGCTTAATAAAAATTCCCTTTTTAAGTGGGATATTTATTCCAGTTACTGTTGAGTTTTTAATGTATATGAATATATATATAAAATAGTATAAATAATATATATATTATATAAAACTTGATCCAAATACTTAACTCTCTTTAAAGAGCCATCAACCGACTCAGCTGCTCGCTAAGCAAAGGAATCAAAGCTAACCGAAACTTAACAAAGTTTTAAACAAATCGCTAAAAATATTTTAAATATATTATATAATATAATGTTTTTTAAAACATAAAAAATAGATTTTGCGTTTTTGTTTTTTTATTTTACTTTCTTTATATATATTTATAAATGTTTTTATTTTTTAAGTTATTTATTACTGACTTTTATATATTTTAAATAATTTGTATATACAAGTTTTATTATTTTATTTTTAAACTAATTATTTATTATATTTATCAACATTTTTAAAGATTCTTGAAGTTGATTGATCATTTATTTATTTATTTATATTTTTTTATGTATACAAATTTTGAAAAATTTAAAAAGATGGATAAATTATTTATATATTTACTTTTTTAATTATTATATCAACATTTTTATAGATTGTTAAAACTTCTTCATATATTTAATATTTTATATATATAAAAATTTTTATAATTGGTTTCCTATATTTGAATCAGAGCTCGCCAATAACAGTTGAGAATTTTGCGATGTCTTCAAATAAGAGTGCTTACTGAGTATTTGACTTAAATGCTCGCTGAATCCCTGATCGCTTGCTCGCTCGCGCTCAGACAACAATCGGTTTCTTTCGTTTCTCTTTCGTGTCAGTCGGAACGCGTGCGAGTGATTGCTTGAGTGAAATGAAGTAAAACTGCTCAACTCGCAAGGGACGCTCACCACAAAGAAGAATAAAGAACAACGCTCAAGCGATAACCGGTTCAACCTAGAAAGTAGGCTCTTGCTCAGAGTGAGAGCGTAAAGAAAAAAAAAAAACGCTCAACGCTGTTATTTGCGAGCTCACATACAGCTACATAGACGAGCGCTTTGTTAGGGTATTCAGTCGTAGTCGTCTCTTAAACATTTTCTTTTGCTCTTTGTCTTAGTTGCTGTTGTTGTTGCTGCTGCTGCTCTTATTGTGTTTATTGTTGTTGCCTGCGAGTTGCTGGCGTGCTAGCGAGTAGTTAAGGTCAGTTCATATATTATGCTTTGCTGGCAAAAGGTGCCATAAGTCTATGAGTGTGTGTGTGCATAGAGAGACAAAGAGAGAGAGAGAGAGAGGGAGAGCGTGTAGTAGTTTTTGTGTAGCAGCTCTTATTTATTTTTGCCCTGGCTACCGAGTCGGCAACTGTTGCCTACTTTTGTGCGTCGTCTGATGTCTGATGTCTGCCTGCTAATTAAGCGAAATTTTGCGTAATAAGCTTGTCTGTAATTTGCGCTATCTTTTCGCCTTTTGTTGTTGTCTTGCCGTAGTAGTTGGCTGCTGTTGGCCTTGTTTTTGTTGCCGCTGCCTGTCCCGGCCATGGCCGTGGCTGGCTGTGTCGCTGGCCCCGGCGCCTTTGTGTTGACTTTGTTAACTGTCATCAAGGTGTTCATTGGCTTTGTTATTACGCCTCAATGAATTTTCGGGCATGTGTCTGTCCCGCCGTCTGCCTCGCCCTCGATCTCCACAAATTGTGCGCCATTCGAGTGATATATGCGTGTAATTTTTCATATGCGCCAGCAACTCGAGTCGATAATTTGGGCTAACAGTCGAGGGCCTGCGTAAATCATGTTGAGCCACGAACTAAAGAAACCGATACGCACACACGCCCCCTAGACAGAGGGAGAGGGCGGGCGGAGGTAGAGGTCAAACTTAGTGGACTACATAAATTTATTGTCCTTAATTTGGTTTATCGCAAAAGTGCGCTTTAAATTGCTAACGATTAAACGAATTAGATATGCGCGACGCCTAATTTATTGTTTTTTATTTTTTATAATTAAACTATGCAATCTGTTTAGTTTTTTATTATTTATTGGACGCCTCGCAAGCCTCGTGCAGGGAGTCCAATTTCAATTTGCCACGTCAAGTTCAGGGCTCGCTTCAATTTACACAAACCCCACACACACCTAATGGAAGTTCATATATATATATTATATATATAAATTGTGTTGTAATTTTTGCACCTGCTGCTCGTGTTTCACTTTTGTTTTTACAACGGCTCTTTATTCTTTCAGATCTGCGCGGATAATAACAACATTATTCACACACGCACACACAGCGTGGCGGCATTTTAAACACATGTAAACAAAACCGTTGAATTAAACCGAAAATTAGCATCGATTAAAGTCAAGGAGCGGTGACACTGCGCACCGCCCGCCCCGCCCCTCGCCAACCAGGCAATACCTTATCAGTAGCACAAAGCCAACACACACACAGACACACACACGCGTTATCTTCAGCCTCGTGTGCGAAACAAATTTTAACATAATTTAAACATGTGTTGAAGGCGCGCGCCACACGCTGCGTATGCTTAATCCCTTTTAATCCGTTTTTAGGCAGCGGCTGCAATGCGCGACGGCGCTGCGCAACCTCAACAACAAGCGCGAGGACTAACCTAACCTAATCTAACCTGCACAACAACAACAACAACAACTAGTACTGAAACAACAACAACAAACTGCAGCCAGTGATAAGGCAGGCGGCGTCCTTGGCGGGTCCATTGAGGGTGCCAGCATAAATAAATAATAGGCTGTATAAGTAAGCGTGTGTGTGTGTGTGTGTGTGTGTGTGTTGAGGTGTTTGCAAAACTGCAAAAATATTAGTGCGCTTGAGGGCCTTAACACAGCTGCGCTTGTTATTAAACAGTTGCGGCCTACGTAGAGCGAGACAGAGTGAGCGAGAGAGAGAGAGAGAGAGAGAGTCTTGAAGCACTTCTTAGGTAGCTTGTAGGGCTGTCTCAGTGTCTTAGGGTTGCCCTCAGTTGCTACTTAGTGCATGCAAATGTTTAAACATGTTTGCGCTCATAAATTCCTGAGTCAAGCTAAGTGCATGAAAAGTGTTGAGAAGCCCTCATCCTTCACCCTGGCCACACCCACTCTCTTGAGACCAATCCATAGGTTGAGCAAAAATTTGAGACTCGCCCCGTCTGCTGCCGTGTCATAAATTCATTAGTGAGTTTTTACGACGCCTGACAGCTATCGAGGCTAATGCCTGAGTCGCCGTAAGTGCTTCGCTTCTTTATGTGCGCCTCAAAATCCATAATTTGGCAAAGGTTAACGCCATTACCGGTTGACCGCTCGCCAAGCGCACTCAGATATACGCACTACTAATACAATTGTCCTTGATACACACGCTACTCGAAGAAAGCTGCAAAGGAACTTATGAATAAGTGAAGGGCAAAGCGCAGATGGAGATTCAATTAAAAATTCACTTTGCATTCTGATTATGCTTCATTATGTGCACTGCCCCAATGGCTCATCAGTTCATTAGCTTACATATTTGATACTGCGACGCTGCACTAATTGAGTTGATTCCCATCGACTGCGACTCGCAGACAAATAGCCTTTTCGTGGAAAAACTTATTGGAGACAGTTAGAAACTTGATTTGGGTTAAATGAACTTTTGAGAGCACTTTAAGCAGAAGTTAATGAGAAAATATATTTTGATTGAGAAAGTGTAATTTGGGCTAAATTAAATTGATAAATCAGCTAATTTAATTGATAACTAAATTTAAAAATAATTAGTTTGGAGTTAGATTTACTTTAATATATGATATAAACGTCGTGATCATGTTGAGGATTGGCTTTAGTATGGTATTAACAGATTAAAGAATTTATGTGGCAAATTTATTTATATCAAATTTATTTTTTTTATATTTTAGCTCAATTTGCAAAAAGGAATACTTAAATTTTATTTATTAAATAAAAACAAACTACATATATTTATATTTGGACATATTATATATTTTTATTACATACATATTTTTTTTAAATATATTATTTTATTTATATAATTATATTTAAAAATATATGTAATAATATATTTTTTATATATTTTAGTTTTATACCTTTAAAGAAAATAATTTTAAAAAAATTTTTATTTTTGTATATATTATATATTTTCTTAAATATTAATTTTTTTAAGAGAATAATATTTTATTATTTATTTTTATTTATTTTTAATTTCTCTTAATTTTGTATTAATATATATTATATTTTTATATATATCTTTATATTATATTAATATATTATATATATATTCTTAACCTTCTTATATTTATATAGAATTTCTGCATAAAATATAAAAATATAAATAATAATAAAATTATTTATATTTTTATATTTTATGCAGAAATTCTATATAAATATAATATTTTTCTTTTCAATTTTTATATTCATTAATATTTTTATATTTTAAATTTATTTTCGTTTAAATTGTTTATTGAATAATAACTTGAAATATAGCTTTAAACAGCTTTATATAATATTCTTCAAGCTTTGCCTATCTGCAAAATACACCAACTCTGATGTGAAGTTCTATATATCAATAACTACATAATACACCTCCATAACACTTAGGGCCTTAAGGACCCCAGCTCCAGCTTAAGGGCTAATTATGCTCGCTCGCTCGCTCGCTCGTTATGCGTTAAAGCTTAATCGAATAATTTGCAAAATATTTTGTTTTTCTCAGCTTAGCCCCGCTTCGTGTGCTATTCAAATTTTTTCTGTGCATGGCACGCAGCTTCGCTGGAATTCCTTGCGCTGTCATTATAAACAGGTGGAGCGGAGCGCAGGTTAAAACATTTTTTCTGCAAAGCTCGATGCAATTATGAGGAACAGAAGGTATGCTTTTAGCCGCTCAAAGGATTATGAGAACAAAAGTGTGTAATTGGCATTAGTCGAGAAATCAGCTCAGAGCAAAAAGTGTTAATCGAAGCTGGCGAAAACAGATAAAGCATTGAAATTACTATGAGATTTTCCTCGTTTCTGTTCTTTTTTCTTCTACTTTGGCTTTAACACATTCTTGATTCAGTTTTAGCTGCGGCAGCTGGACATGGCGGGGGCTTGGCATGTTTCGGGAGCAGGATATTCATTCAGGATATGCTTTCGCTAGCAGCCTTGGCCCGCTTTCAACATGTCCATCTTCACTTGGCCCGGCTTTTGGGCCATTTTTCAGCTGCAGCCGAGCCACAGCATGAAGGCCTGACGCGCCGCTTTCTCAGTTTCTCAATTTCTCAGGATTCGTTTTTGCATGGCAAATGTAATTTATACAAAATTAATTTACGTCATAAAAGGACTTTTGTCGAGCGGGGTCGAGCGGCTGCAAATGCTCGGCTGGCTCTGACTGTGAACTGTTGATGTCATAAATGTTGCATGGCACAAACACAAAACACAAGGCACACACACACACAGACACACAGAGAGACACATACACAGACAGGAGCAACAAATATGCATCGAAATAAAATAAAATATAAGCCAAAAAGTAGTAAAACCTAAAGCCCTGGCCAAAAGGCCCAAAAGCTGTGCACAATTTATGCATGAACACGCCCCCTTTAGCGCCTCCATGCTGGCAACATTGTGTTGCACTCCTCATAGCCGTGGACGGGGCACTAGCCTATTGTGAATGCAGCTTAGAATTTGTTGCAAATAAAGTGAAATGGCAACGGGCTCTGTTCCCAAAATCCACACACACAGAGGACGACTTGGCCAAGCCAAGCCAAGCCAAGCCAAGCCAAGTATGGGGCAAGGGCGAGGGCGAGGCAGAGTTGCGGAACAAGTGAGAGAAAAGCCAGCAAGGCAGCAGCTAAGAAAGAGAAAACCAAAGAAAAAAATTGGCAATTTAACATTTGACGTTTTCTACGAGACTTGTTCAAACAATATACTTGGGAATTTGTTTTAATGCTCAGGCGAGGCACGAAAGAGAGAGAGTTGACGGGCGTCTGCCTTAAGCTCCATACGAGCTATAAGGACCACGACTGCCGCTGCAGCGACAATGGCGACGGCGACGGCGACGGCGACTGAGAGGGGCTCGTGGCTATAAGGGCAACTGGCAATAATGGCTTTAAATTTTTATTAGATGACGACGCTTATGCGCCTTAGTTGCCTTCTGTGCAGCCCCGGCACGTTGCAGCTGCTTGAATTGTTGAAATGCTGTTGAAAATGCGATACAGCTGTAGTTGGTGTAGTTGTTGCAGTTGTTGTTTCCTCTGCTGTTGCAACACTCGTCAGCGCCTGTGACTGTGTGTGCATTAGACGAAAACTCTGCCAGTTACCTGCACAGCGCAAACACTTTCCTATCAAGCTGCTCATGTTGAAGCAAGCATAAGCACTAATTACCAAAAAAACAAAAAAATTATATTAAATAAATACAAACAGGTTGCAAGCGCACAACAAACATGGAAACACTGAGCGGGTGAGCATAGGCGAAGGCTGGAATACACTGAGCTGCTATAATAATACGAAATATAATATATATTATATGAAAAGCTTGCTCTAAAGAAGAACTTGAGCCTAAGCTTAAGCTTTTACACTAATATTTTAATAAGAGATTAAAGAGATGATGCGCTAGAGCAAGATATGCAGAAGGTGTCTTTGCCCAAGCTGACTGGGTGGACTCTAGATTAAAAACCATGTAAGAAGTTGGCTTAAATAAAGAATTTTAGCTCTAAAAGTCATTTAATTTAATATGATAAATTTTACTATTATAATATATTAATATAATTTAATAATATATTATATTAATAAATACAAAAAATATATAATCTTTGCAAAAATGTTTTTAAAATATTATAAAATTATTTTTAATAATCTTTATATTTTATTATATTAATAAATTAAAATAAATAAATATATTTTGCAAAAATTCTTCATACATATAAGTATTATCAGCAGCTAAAGATTATTTATTATTTATATTTATTTATTATATTTCATGTTTATATACTTATTTATATTGAAATAAATTATTTAATTAATCTTTAGCTGTTGATAATATTTATATGCATAAAGAATTTTTGCAAAATATATTTATTTATTTTTTATTTATTAATATAATAATATATAAAAATAATATTAAAATAAAAATAAAAACTTCTACACTAAATAAACTCACAGAGAGACAGACAGAGTCAAAGCTCTGCTGCTAGCACGTGTATTTATAAATGCAACTATGCACAATATTAACAACAACTTGCAACATGCCAAATGAGCAGCAAGTGTCTGTGCTAGTCTCCCTGTGTACGTGTGTGTGTGTGTGTGCGTGCTTAGCTAGTTGCCCCTGAGCGTATGCTACACTTTATTTTATGTGGCTGCTGTCGCCTAATTCGCATAATTACGCGCTTATTATTTTTGCAAACCGAGCAGAGTCACACTCTGTCCACACACACACAGCAGATAAAAGTGTAATTGTATTTGTGCGTAATTGTATTTCGTTTTGCGTGTATCCTGTAATTGTATTATTTGCTTGATTTCATTATTTTCTATGGCAAAACGCAGCGGATCGCAGCGCTGCGCAGCGCAACAGCTCAGCGGCCATAATTAACCAAATAAATAAAACAGTCGAAAACTGCCCAACAGATATAACGGCACTATAGCAGAGCCTAAAGGGAAACGGAAGCGTGGCAGGCCAACAACTAAAAACAGATAGCCAAACACACACACACACACACACACACAGAGAGAGAGAGAGAGAGAGAGACATTATTGAGTACCGACCATGGCCCGTGGGTTAGATTTGGGATTTCTGTTCATTGCCAGCCTGACAGCAGCAAATTAAATGGCTGTCGTTTCGCATTTTTATACCCTCTAAAATCGAAGTGCCGCAAACCTTGAACAATATCAATTTGATAGCCAAATGAAAAATGACAAAAACAAAAACCATTTAGATATGAATTAGGCCCAATTAAAAATGCCAAAATAGTTGTAATCACGTAAGTGTGCTATTATTTGATAATAATTCGATACGACTATCGCTGTCAGAGCAGCCAAAAGCTAATAGGTAATGGCAATTGCAGAAAATGGCTAACAATTAGCGCGTGTGCTAACCTAATGTTGATGGCCAATCAAACTGATTATAGTTTTGAAGACATTATCATTCTACTAACGTTTAACAAGGCCTTTAAGCATTTCAGCTTACTAGAATTTTTATTTTAATTATTTTTATAATTAAATAAATTAAATAAATAAATATTATTATAAAATTTAATTTGTTGTAAATAAGAGTATCTTTTAAGCTGATTATATTTATTAAATATTATAATTATTATATTTATTATTATTATTTTATTTTTATTTATTTTTTTGTATTTATTTTTTATTTTATTTTATATTTTTATGAAAGAAAATAAAAATATTGTATTATTTGATTATTTTTTTTTTTATGTTCTTAGTTCTGACAGCTTTAAATCTCTGCTCTACTTTCTTACAACTTCCAAGAGGTCTCTTAACCTGTCTCTCTGATAAATTCGAAATAAAATAAACAAATTCCCTGTAAACTTGGCTTTTTATTCAACATTTGCGGTTTGCTGAGGACAAATAAAAATATCTACAAAATATGAAAAACTTTTGCAGCTTCTAAGTTGTAGCTTTAGATACGGTAAATCTATAAAAAAATTTTATTTTTATTTTATTTAACTCTTTCTTTGCTGTGAAAGTTCATATGTGTAAAAAGAAAAAGTTTTTATTCACCTAAAATAAAAACTTGCAAATTGTAGGCAAATACTAGTTCAAGATTCTCAAAAGTTTAGACCAAGCCTTGATGTCCACACGCTTTATGTTCCTGAAAGTAATCATAGTAACTGCCAGAAGCATCAATTTAACTAGAGCATAAATAATTACACATTTCATTACAGTCTTTATGCGTTAATAAAAAATAAATTTGCAATAGTTGAATGGAAATGGTTCATCAATAAATTAGCAACGGCTCATTGATATTTGGCCAGATTAATTGATAAGCAGCTGATTATCAGTTTTTATTGCGTATGATAAATTCAAATGGAATCGAAGCAACTCAAGTGCACTGAATTGCATTAAATTATTTAGCAATACGGCAGGCATTATTCATGCAGGTAGTTTTTTTTATATAAAATATACAAGATATTTACAGGGTAATATTTTATAATTTAATAATTTCGTAAATAATAAAAAAGGTTATTGAATATATAAAAAAAGAACAATTTAAATATATAATAAAAAATCTATTTAAAATTCAGTTTCTTTGACAAACACCCTAAACCAAACCCAATTTACAGGGTATTTTCTAGTACAGCAACGCTGCCCAAAACTTTTTCAGTTCCTTTTTTTTGTGCGTTCCATGGCGGTTGGTTCATAGTTTGTTTGTTGGATTACTTATTGGCTGTTTTGCAAATTTGGTATTACTGTTTGTCCGCTTGGCTTTGCATTATGAAGTTGTGAGCATAACTAATTGAAAAGTTTTTGTCGCTTCGCTTTGCTTGGCCAGCGGATTTACAACCAGCAAACGAACAACTGGCAACGGGCAACGCGCAACGGGCAACTTGCAACATGCTGCAGCGAGCAACGCATTCATCAGCAATGTTTTTTGTGCGATAAGCTCTTGTTTTACTTATGATTCCGGCAGCAACAAAAAAACTATTTAAAGAGCTTACTGAAGCCAAGAGATTATAATAAGTCCGCTCTAAAGGACAATGCGGCGAGCCGAGTAGCAAGTTCATTTCGAATTCGATTCTTTGGAATGTAACCACTTTAGATATGCAAATTGTCAGCTTGGCGAGAGGTGTAATTCCGGTGAAGTCCGATTGAATAAATTGAATTGATTTATCATATTTTCAATTCTATAAAATTTTAGCAAATATTCTGTTTATATTGTTTTTACATATTTTATAGCTAAAGGTAATAGGAGCAGTAGTAATAAAGTGAATAGTAGTAGAAGTAGAAATAGTAGTAGAAATAGTAGTAGAAATAGTAGTAGAAATAGTAGTAGAAATAGTAGGAGTAAAAGTAGTAGATGTAGAACTAGTAGAAAAATTAGTAGTGGTAGTAGTAGTAGTGATAGTAATAGTATTAGTAGTGGTAGTAGTAGTAGTAGTAGTAGTAGTAGAGGTAGAAATAGTAGTAGAAATAGTAGTAGAAATAGTAGGAGTAAAAGTAGTAGATGTAGAACTAGTAGAAAAATTAGTAGTGGTAGTAGTAGTAGTGATAGTAATAGTATTAGTAGTGGTAGTAGTAGTAGTAGTAGTAGTAGAGGTAGAAATAGTAGTAGAAATAGTAGTAGAAATAGTAGTAGTAGTAGTAGTAGAGGTAGAAATAGTAGTAGAAATAGTAGTAGAAATAGTAGGAGTAAAAGTAGTAGAAAAAGAAGTAGTAGTAGCTATAGTAGTAGTAGTAGTAGGCGGAGTAAAAGTAGTAGTAGTAGTAGTAGTAGTAGTAGTAGTAGTAGTAGTAATAGTAGTAGTAGTAGTAGTAATAGTAGTAGTAGTAGTAATAGTAGTAGTAGTAGTAGTAATAATAATAGTAGTAGTAATAATAATAATAGTAGTAGTAATAGTAGTAGTAGTAGTAGTAATAGTAGTAGTAGTAGTAGTAGTAATAGTAGTAGTAGTAGTAGTAGTAATAGTAGTAGTAGTCGTAGCAGTAGTAGAAGTAAGAATAAAAGTAGTAGTAGTATTAGTAGCAGAAATAGTGGTAGTATTACCAGAAGTAGTAGTAGAAATTGTAGCAGCAATGAATAAAATAGTAGTAGCTATAGCAGTAGTAGTAGTAGTAGAAATTGTAGCAGCAATGAATAAAATAGTAGTAGCTATAGCAGTAGCAGTAGTACTAGTAGTAGAAAAGCCTTCAAAAATGATAATCTCTAACATAGCCATATACAGATCTCGTTCCTAACCATACACTTTCCACTCCATCTTTCCCTGACTATCCACTTAAGAGAACTTAATCTCCCCAAGCTTTATATGCCATTTGCTTAAAGCTCATTTCATTGGTTATTGATTTTTATTGGGAGCCCACTCGAATCGTGTTCCGAGCAGCAGCTGGCCTTGGCTGTGATGCGCATGCTGAATTATTATTAGACAAATTGTTTTGTTATTTAATTATGAAGTTTTTCTATAAAATTGATTTGATTGTTTATTAAATGCCTACTCTCAACTTGCAAACTTGAGCTCTGGCTTCCGGTTCCGTCTTTGGGCAGGCACACACACACGCACACAGTGAAATTCAATAGCCTTTAATAGGCAGCGTGTTACGTTATGGCCTCATGGCTCACCACCGTCAATAACCACACAAATTACATTTATTTAAGTTCCGTCACATGAAACGTTAACAGCCCTTGGCCACGCACACACACACACACACAGAAGAGAGAGAAAGAGAGAGAGAGAGGCAGATGCTCGCTCATAACTCAGCTGCTGCATGCAACAATTGCCCATCTAATTCACTCAACTCACCTCACCTGTTGGCCCCGCTCCCCCCATTCGGTTCATTTGGGTTTCGGTCTCCGCAGCGCCGACGTTGCCCTGGCTGCCGGCGTCTCTCAGTTAATGTTGTCTGATTTCATTAGCGCAGCTCCACAGACTTTGTCGCCAGCGACTCCTCTCGTGGGCCAGCCGCAGCGGCACCTAAGCCCAGCACACAAACGTAAACGCGCATTGACAGTTTTCGTTGTAGGCCGACCTTAAAGATACACGCGTAATTTATCTCTTCACGTTTCTCGGCTGCTTCGCACGCCAATTAGCCGCCCCCACGCCCAGCCCAGCCCGCTCCGCCCCAGCCTCCAGAGCCACTAAAGCATTTTACATGAACTTGAATGAGCTTATTATTGGTTTCGCTTTCGTCGATGGCTGTCAATATTATTGATACCCATGCTAAGCGTATTTATAAATGTATTTATGTATTGCTCTCTTTATAGGCCTGGATTTTTTCCCACCGAGCTAAGCCGCTGAGGCTCCACACGCCGCCGCCGCCCCCCGCTTCAGCAGCGATCCGATGCTTGTTGTGGCTAATTTGCTTTTATTATTCGCATTAAATTTTATGCTTATGTTTATGTTACTTATTTTCATTTTTGTTCTTTCTGTTCTCTTCTAATAAAAGTCGAGAACCGATAGAAATTGAGACATTGTTGCCAGTGCGAATTAGCCGGAAGTGTTTCGCCCTTATCCGCTTCGTTGCCGTGCATTTTAATGGCCAGTTTAGGCCAACAGTTGTTGCAGCAACAGCTGCTGCTGCTGCTGCTGAGCTTAGCCTGGCCTAAAACGCAATGATTAGAAATTGCCGCCAAGTATGAAGCGTAGCCAAGTGTTATTAACATTTTCGACATGTGATGCCCGTGCAGTGACATTAGCAAAGGTCGCAAGCCGGAAGCAATACAACATATGTGTGCAGGTTCCCTCCACTGGGGCCAGTCGAGCATGGCCTGCTTGGAGCAAAATCAATTTCAATTATGGATAGAGTTGGCATGATGGGGATAGAGGTATAGATAGAAAATAGATAGATATGGATAGATGGATGGATAGATCTAAATATATAGAGAATGATAGAAAAGTAGAAGTTAGATAGGTGAAGAAGTGGATAGATAGATAGAAAGAGAGACTGATGGATAGATGGATAGATAGATATAAATATATAGAGAAATATAGAGTCGTAAAGAGTTAGATAGGTGAATAGATAGATAGGTAGATGGATAGATAGATAGAAAGAGGGCTAGGTGGATAGAGAGAAGGATAGAGCGAAAGATATATAGATAGATAAATAGAGAGATAGATGGATAGACAGATAGATAGATTGATGGGTAGATAGGCGGATAGATAGATAGGTAGATAGATAGATAGATAGATTGATAAATAGATAGATAGGTGGACAGAGAGAAAAGTATATATACATAGATAGAGCCTAGATAGACCCTAGATATAGACAGATATAGAAAGATATAGATAGATATAGATAGATATAGATAGATATAGATAGATATTGATAGGTATAGATAGATTTATATAGATATAGATAGATATAGATAGACCTAGACAGATAAAGACAGATATAGAGAGATATAGACATATATAGATATATATAGATATAGATATATATAGACAGATATAGATAGATATAGATATAATGGATAGATATAGAAAGATATAGAGAGATAGATAGATATAGATAGATGTCGAGCTATATAGGTGCATACATAAATATAAATATAGATATAGATAGATGTAGACAGATTTAGATATATAGATATAGCAAGATTTAGATAGGTAGACAGTTCTAGCTAAAGCCAAATATGTGGCAGGATAGGATATATTTCATTTGGATTTTAAGATTCGGCAGTTTCCCCCCTTCCATATAGAGGCTTCGGAAAATGAAGGCTTAACTTGCGGTTTATAATGATAAAAGCCAGCAATATTATGAATAATACTTCTATATTGAAGGCTTTAGACTATCCCACGATCACTCCAGAGCAATAAGTAGTATAATAATATTTATATATCAAAATATCAATATGTATTATAATAATATATAGTAATATTTATATACCCATCAAACAGCTCTTTTATATCTTTCACACAAATATCAACAATTATCCCATTATCAATAACGTCATTAATGCGCCCACAAATGCAGTTTATTAACAAATACCTGTCAGCCTGGGGAGGGGCAAAAATTGAATTTCAAAGATTGAACATATCAAGTAACGCCACAGCTGAATAGGCAGCGCTGATTGAAACCTGATTACAAACGATTTAAATATGCAATAATTGCCGATTTCAATATCCGGCTTAATCGAAACTTAACGCGTAAGCCGTGCGGTCAAAAGCAGCCCTATTAACGTCGTTTGACGTCAAATTAAATTATTAATTTAAAAATTATTTAATGGGCTTGACATCCCTCTCTCCCTCTCTCTCTCTCTGTGAGTTTCAGGTTTTTCGAGAGATATTTAATGCATTGCCTTAGCCCACCTTAATTAAAGTCTCGCTGGCTGGTAAATTTCAATTATATTGTGTGACCTATCGGCGCCACAACAGTAAACAAGCCAAGCCGAGCACGCCCCCTAAAAGCCAACCTGCTTCGCCCCCATGCAATGAAGCAGCGTCCCAGCTCGCTCTCTCCCTCCCTCCCCTGGCTCGCTTGTTTGTTATGAAATTCGCATATAGGTAAAGGTCTCAGCAGCACCAACCCACCGCTGCTGCCCCGTCCCGCAAGCACAACACATATGTGTCATAAAAACAGGCAGCGCATAACTCTGCCCCACATCCCGGCCAGACTCGACTACCAGCAGCAGCAGGAGCAGCTCTCCCGCTTGCCCGCTGTTGCTTTGTTTTTTATGCCACACCTCGATGCAAATCATTGCCACATCTGACGCACATGTGGCACGTAACAGACACAGCGACATGCTTCCGTACATCGCCTGCCAGCGACGCCAGCGACGCCGTCGTCGTCGACGTCGTTGCAGGATTTGTCTGTTTTGTGATTGTCTGCTGCCTGGGCCGGTCCCCGCCTGCGCCTGCTCCGCCCCCTGCTCCATCATCTGCTGTGACATTCTGTAGGCGCTATGGCGTGCGAAATTGTAAATTTTTGTAGCTCCCCCTTCAGTTGCTCCCACTCCTCCAGCTGTTGCCGCCCATGTTTTGCTTTGTTTTTGGGCATATGCATTATTAAGAATATACTCAGCTGTCAACAAGTCAGCGTCTGGTGCGCGGCGCGTCTGTCTGGACTTTGATTGGCCCCCGCCAAAGACAACCTTGATACGGGGGGCTTAGTTTAATTCGCAGTTGCTTTTGAAGCTGGCAAATTTAGATGAAATTTGCTAGAGTCTCTGCTGCTCTCCCTCTCTCTCTCCAACTGACCCTGTTTCCCGTTGGTTGGCGCTAATGATCGCAGTTATTGAACTCGCTGGTGACTTGTCTAGCCACGGCCTGTCCCAGCCCGGTCCTAACTGGCCCGTCGATGAATCATGAGTACGTGCCGAAAGTTTCGCTTTGGGTTTTTCGCTTTTCGGCTTTGCGCTGCATGAGCTGAAAAAGTTGACGCTGCTTGACCTGCACCAATGGCGCGCGCCTTTTTCAAGTTGTGCTTAAAAATTTATTTCATATTTCTGCTGACAACACGGGCTGGGGGGAGCTGATGCTGCTGCTGCTGCTGCTGCCGCCACAGGAAGCTGCAGCTGAGCTGGCCGCTTTGCTATTTACTTTTCATTTATTTGAAAAAAAGAAGAGAGAGAGGATAAAAGCGCCGCTGCTGCAGTTACATAGACCTCCTGCCGCCCGCCTCCAGCCACGCCCCGCCAACATTTTGGCTCGTCACTTTTGCTCATTGGACACGTGTTCACAAATATTTGTGCTACGTGGCTGCACACCTTTTCGCATTTCCACTCCCCAGTCATTTGTGCCTTTGTGTACCCTGGACTCTTTAATCCGGCAACGGGTATACAACTTCTAATGGCCAATTACAGCGCTGCCAAGTGCTCTGTGGGCCACGATTAAAAATAGAAATGGCTGACGTCAAAATAGACTTCCCTGCGGTGAGGGTGAAGTTTATGCTGGGACTGAGAGAATAAATGGGAAATAGTTTGTGGTTAAGGAGAGAGAAAGCCACGGCACCGAAGTCACATAGCTGGAACTGCAATATATTTCATTTATTTATTTATTTATTATTTATTTTAAGTAAATTCTCCATAAATTTCTAATAAATTCCTCATAAATTCTGTCAAAATTCCGGATGATAATTTAATTCATTCTGTCCACATTCTTGATTAACTTTTAAATCATTCTTGTTAAATTAAAAAAAATTCCTAATAAATGCCTGATAAATTCTTCGCAAATTATAGATAAATTCCATGATTGATTTTTGAAATATTCCCAAAAAATTCTTGCAAAATTCCTGATAAATTCTGGATACATTTTTTAAAAATTATAGATAAATGCACGATAAATTTCTTAAAAATTCTTGATAAATTGTGGATGAATTCTTCAATTTTAATCGAGATAAAATTAATAAATTCTTGATAAATTACAAAAAGAATTCCTAGTATTGCTTGATCAATTCTTGACAATAGATAGATAGATCATTGATTGATTCTTGATAAATTCTCTAAAAATTTGTTCACAATTAATCAATTCTGGATAAATTCTTGACACATTTTTATTTATTCTTGATAAAATCTTGTGAAATTCCACTTCGACTCTTCATAAATTCCTGCTAAAGTCTTATTAAATTTTTAAGGTTTTTTTTTTAAATTCTTAATGAACTGTTAATTAATTCTTGATAAATTCTGGATAAATTCTTGATAAATTTGTATTAAAACTCAAACTGATAAGTTCTTGTTAAAATATTTATTGTTTCTTGATCAATTCCGAATAAATCTGGCTGCATTAATTATTAGCTCTCGATGAATTCTCATCAGAATCTTGACAAGTTCTTGATTGTTTCTTCATAAACTCCTCGTAGATTCTAGACAAGTTGCTGCTAAGTTTTTCATTCGTATCTGCCAAACTATTGATAGAGCTTTCATACATTCGGGAGAAACTCTCGCTACACTTTGTATATATTTTTGAGAAGTTCTTCATAAAGTTTCTATACATTCTTGACAAGTTTCTCATAAACTCATGATAAATTCTTGATAAGCTCCTGAAAAATCGTTGATCAATTCTCGAATTATCCCCGCAGCTCATTCCGCAGCGTATTCCCTGGTCTTAAATGATATGCTATATATGTTGAGAGTCTGAAAACGTGGGATAGATATATGTATATATATATAATATGTATGCTGTGGGGTATTTGAATATTCAGTTTAGGCTACGCAGCAACTGATAGTTGAATATAGCTTCAAATAACGTCAAAATCAATTTTTGCCCTGTGTGCGAGCGCAACTGAAAATTATTTTATGCGATAGTTTTAACAATCTGTCGACTTTTTGGAGGACGTTTATTTACACAAACGTTGCGAGCGTATAAAAAATGACTGGAATAAAATAGAGACAGCGGAAGCAAAGAAACCCGAACATCGACAAATTTACCGGACGCATGTTGTTTCCTATACAGCCAGCCAGCCAGCTGCTATATATATGTATATATATACTTTTTTCTGTATTTTGTCGATCCGGCTCTGATTTTCAATAAGCACGCGAATCGAACACGAGACTCCGCTGGCAAATGGGTTTAAAATCATTTGCCGGTCGCTTGGCAGCTGATAATTTTCCGATTTTCATTTGCGGCCGTTGCAATTTAATTTTTGTTTAGCGCCAATTTGAATGCCAACACACAGGGTGCACGCGTGTGTGCGTGTGTGTGTGTGTGTGTTGCTGTATTTGCCAGGCCATAGAGAAATTTAATTGCGAGGTAAAATTGTAAACCAATGCCGCGGTTTGCACTTTAAGCTGCCAGCTGAGCTGCAAATGGGAAATGCGAGCGTGTTTGCCAAATGCAGGACCCACAATGTTTATGTTTATATTGGATTGAATGGGCCGCCCACTTGGGGGCTCAAATATTTGCCGGCGCCTGCCTTTGAGCGGGGGCTAGCGCTTATTGGTGTGATTACCATTTGGATGGCAGCCATTCGGCATTGTCTGTGTTGACGCTGCGGCTTGCTTATTGCTGTCAACTTTTCAGCTAAATTATATTGCCGTAATCTGGGCGAGAGTAGTTCGAAAGAGATTTTTACGCTCTGTGATGTGAGTGGATCTATAATATTATGAAATCTTATATATGTCCTATAGACAACAGAATATAGAATATAAAATATAGAATATAGAATATAGAATATAGAATATAGAATATAGAATATAGAATATAGAATATAGAATATAGAATATAGAATATAGAATATAGAATATAGAATATAGAATATAGAATATAGAATATAGAATATAGAATATAGAATATAGAATATAGAATATAGAATATAGAATATAGAATATAGAATATAGAATATAGAATATAGAATATAGAATATAGAATATAGAATATAGAATATAGAATATAGAATATAGAATATAGAATATAGAATATAGAATATAGAATATAGAATATAGAATATAGAATATAGAATATAGAATATAGAATATAGAATATAGAATATAGAATATAGAATATAGAATATAGAATATAGAATATAGAATATAGAATATAGAATATAGAATATAGAATATAGAATATAGAATATAGAATATAGAATATAGAATATAGCTCATCTGTGCCTGCATATACATATATATTGTCTATATAGGCCTGACCCATATGTACAGTCGCTTTGCTTTCGCTTACTCTTAAGCTGTCAATTTATTATAGCCCAGTTTTCAGCTCATGGGCCATGGGCAACACTTTAAGCGCACAGTTTATGCCTCAAACGTTATCTGAATGGGCAGCCGGCCGCATGTGTGGACAGGCGCCTTGGCCTGGCAAAAGATACAGCTACAGATAGGTGCAGAGGCACAGGTAGGTGTGTGAGGCGAAATTCAATTGCGAAATGTCGAAGACAACACGACGCTCAGCTCCAACTGGCAAAACTTAGCCGCTGTAACTTTTCGACTATTTGCACTGGCTGCACTGACATGCAAAGTAGCAGAAAAATTGTCTGGCAAAGTTGCCAGCCAGCCAGCCAGACAGACAGACAGACGCTCAGACAGACAGCCATCCATAAGACCTACCCCTGCCCCAGGGCCGCCCCAACTTTTCAAACAGACGCATAAAGTAGCTGCAGCTGTATCTTTTAGCTTGTAGCTTGTTCGTGTTGCAGCTTGAAGCTGACTGCAGCTGGTACTCCTGCTGCTAAAGCTTTCGTTTTTGGCTTCTTTGGCGTATCTTAAAGATTTTTCACAGCACACAGCGCAAAGTTGTCGAAAATACTCGTATATACGAAAATTGTTTAACAAGTTGAATGCTGCCAACATTGAGCTGGCGGCGGAGACGAGGCGGGGGGGCAACTTTTTCACCTGCTTTTCCTGAGCCGGGTTTGGGCCTGGCCTGCGCAAACTTTTCACACCGGGCCATAAGTTTTTGGCGCTCTGTCTTTGCTTTTTAGCCAACTGCAAATTCCGGCAGACGCAACGGCTTTAGTTTCAGTTTCAGTTTGCAGCTTCAGTTTCTCAGCTTTTAATTAAATAATTTCAGCTAACAACGGCAGCAGTGGCAGTGGCAGCGGCAGTGGCAGCGGCAGCGGCAGAAGGCGGCAATAAAATGTTTTTAGCTCACTCACTCTCTCTCTCTCTCTCTCTCACTCTCTCATTCTCTCTCTCCCTAGTGAACATTTCATATTTGATTTGGCTTTGCGTTCGTTTCGTTCTCGTTCTCGTTCTCTGCAATTATTTCGGCTGGCAAAATATTTAACTGCATTTCCTATTGATTTTAGTGCTTTGTAATCAACTTGGCTACCTGCAGGCAGCCAGGAAATTGACGATCTCCTGCAATTGTTATGCCTTGCCAGAGCCGTTGTCCCAGCCCAAGCAGCAGCCGACATCGATGGCAAAGTCAGAAAGCCATTGCCAGAGCCATAGCCAGCAGTCATCCAGGAAGTGAGCGCAGCTGCATTTCTCTATTTTTCTTCAGTCTTCTTTACACACACACACACACACACACACACACACACACACTAACACACATGCACATCGTTTTTAGCAATTTCACTTGACTTCTGCTGCTGCTCTGTTTGCGCTTGGTCAATAAATGAGCGTAATATTAAGACATTGATTCGTATGGCTAAAACGACATTGGCAACTCAGGTGAAGCAGAAAAATGCAATGCAATGTTTTCCGTTAACTTTGATTCGTATGGTCAATAGAGAAGCGGCCAGCCTAAGGGCCATTTGCAGCTTTTTTCAGCTCTCTCCGTTTTTTTGCAGCTGGCAAAACGTTTCTTAAAATCGGCAAACAAAGCGAGCACCAAAGCAAGCAAATAGTAAACTGTTTAAACAGTATCTGAATAACTCTTTTTTCTGAGCTGGGTGTTGGCATTGCTCGAAGTAGACTGCAATCGTTGGCCAAGGTTAGAGCAGCTGGCAGCTCTTGATTTCATTTACCAATTACACAGACAGCAATTTACCTTGAAAATATTTCCGTTTCCGAAAGATATTGACAAAATTATATAAATAAAATAAAATAAATTAAATAATTAAAATAAAATATTTATAAATAAAATAACCAAAATAAATATAAAAACAAAATAAAAATAAAATCTATAAATAAAATATACACAATAAACCAAATAAATAAAATATATTTTTTTATCTTTTAAATAAATAAAATATATATAACATTTTTTTTGTGGTTAATTTTTTTATTTACTTTTTATTTTATTTAAATTATTTTTAATTAATATTATTTATTTAATTTTTTTTTATTTATTTATTTATTTTATTTATTTATTGTATTTATTGTATTTATTTTATTTATGTTATATATTTTATTTATTTTATATATTTTATTTATAATATTTATATTATTCTTTTAATTTATTTAATTTATTTTATTTATTTAATTATGCTATTTATATTATTTATTTTATTTTATTTTGTTATTGATTTGATATACTTTATTTATTTTATTTGTTTTATTTAATTGATTTAATTCATTTTATTTATCAAATATAAAATTAAATAAATATATTTAAGAATAAAGCAACATTTCTTGCCAGCAATAATGCTGTCAATGAAAACTAAATCAATAACGTGAGCGAGCAAATCTCTTAACTGCTTCCAAAGTTTTCGAAAAATAAGGAAACTTGAATAGAGGTTGCTGAGCGCAGTGCTTAGCTTGAGTGGGCAACAATATTTTGCAGCTCAGTTGCAAGATGCTCAGCCAAATGACAGGACAAGTGTGTGCCATGGTTTTTAAAAAGTCAACTAACCAAACTGGCTGCTGGACCCCACCATACACACGTGAGCACAGAGAGAATTTGTGACAAAGCTGCAGCTGCCGGCAGAGCATGCAGCACTTTGACATGAATGTAGTGTACCTAAGCATCTGTGTGAGTGTGAGTGTGAGAGGGGTGCAACGTGGAGCGCAGCGAGCCAAAGGCTAATTCAAAGTCAGGGCGCGCACAATGCGCACAAACAGCCCCAACTCCCCCACTCAGCCGCCCAGCCGCTCCATTCGTTGTTTTGTATTATGACAGCAGCTGCACCTGAAAGTATGCAGTGATTTTTTCCACATGCGCCGCTCTCTCTCCATAAAAAAGAACGAAAAACTGTAAACAAAAACCGGCAACAATAGAAAGGTGGCAATAGTTGACAACGACGCTGTGGCATCCCAAGTGTTCATTGTCCGGCTGTGTCTGTGTGCGTGTGTATTTCAAAGCAGTTGGCATATCAACTGGTCGGACATGGTGTAAACACGTTTAATGTTGTTGCCCCCTGCATTGCTTGGGTGCAGTTGCTCCGACTCCAGCTCGGGCTGCAGCTGCAGCTGCAGTGTTGCTGCTGCGTTTAATTTAATCTACTAGTCGAGCTGCTACCTTGACATGGACTAGCCCAGTCACCTCACACACACACACGCACGTTGTGTGCGTGTGCGTGTGCATGTTGGCTGCTTGAGTGCACCGCAAGTCCATTTAACTTAACTTTGGCCGTACATGCACTCGGTGCGGACTAGCTTCTGGCCATCAGCCGCTCACTCTTTGCCCGCCCGCTGCCCGCTGCCTGCTGCCTGCTGCCTGTCTCACTGCATCACTCAAGCGCACGGCCAAACGGTGACAGGACTGCGTATCCATGCACATATGTGTGAATGTGAATGTGCGTGGCTGTGGCCGTCTGCATCTGTGTGCGTCTGTGGGCAACGTAATTTGCATGGTCAGCATGCAGCTGGGGCCTGGGGTACACGAATGGGAATGGGCATGCAGTCGCCAGGTCCAGGACACAGAGCTATCCTTGCTTAATTGCATGCTACTGCATTGGCAACTTCATGCCCGGCGAAATCCAATTGCAGCAACCAAAAAGTGTTTCCTACTTTCGGCCTCGTTACAGAGTCCAGTGTCCGGCGTTTTCTTAGTGTTACTCACTAAAACATGCATATTAGCTGCTGCTGTGTTGTTCGCCACTTTTTAAGCATGAGTGTCAACAGAATGGCACAACTTTAAGAGCTTGATTTCCAGGTGATTATAGGTCCAAGTTTTTCTCAGGGTTCATGTGCGTGTTCACGTGATCCGAAACATGTGCACCGCTTTTTACGGCCAATACGGACACAGAAGGAAAGAAAAAAGAGTACATTGCACAAGTGCCGCGACACGCAAAACATTAAAAGGGATTTGTTCGTTTTTTTTTTTTTTTTGCTGTGCGTTCCACAGTGTCGGAGTCAGGGAATCAAAATCAGACCGTGTACATATGTATGTATGTAATATGACAAGAGCCGAGTTGAAAAAATGGCAAACAAATGGTGCGGCATTTGCTGCCAGCTTTTTTGTGCGACTATCAACCGTACGACGAATCATTTGCGAGCGATTTAATTTCAATTGCATGGGCGTTAATCAATGCCAACAAAAGCCAACTGCCATTTAAGGCAAAAGAAAAACAACAATACGAAATCAAAGCCAAAGCCAACAAATCAAACCAGGCAATTGAATTAACAAAAGTTGCAAAGCCTGCAAAACAAGCAAATGAGTATAAATTGCCAATTGAAAATGCATTCTCATAGCTAAAACAAATTCAAATTCGCGCCAAAGTGAACGCCAAGTGCTTACCAACACTGGACTGTTGCACTTTATTTATTTATTTTCTTTCCGCCACTGTATATCGCAAAAGTATCGAACTGCAGCTCGATATCGGTATATCAGTTTACCACCACCAACTAACTAAGAGAGGAACGTATAAATCCACAAACTTAAAAAGTAATATAATAAATATAAGCAGAAACTGAGTCAATGGCAAATCTTATGCATTCACATCTCAATTTGTATATGTTGGTGAGCGTGTATTTTATTATAGCCATAAAACTGCATTCAAGTTATATGTGAATTATTTACTCTCAGATTTTGTTAGACAGAAAATAACAAAATATTGAACTAATAATAGAGAATTATAAATACCTGAGCAGTATTTTAATTAAAGCAAAAGCTTAAACCAAGTAGCAACAGATTTGAGACAAAGGCGTATATATATATCTGAAATGAACGGGAGTCGAAAACTGAAATCGCTTCGCCTAGTGCGATTCGGAGAAATATTCTATGATCAGCAGAAGCGTCTGATATTGATGTGCCGTTGCTGCCAGCGGCATTATTTGTCTCTGGACGCATTCCAGACGCATCTCAACAAATGCATGGGCATCAAGCACATAGTCACGTCCATTGACGAGCTACACTTCGACGAGAAGAAGGGCGAGCCAAGGCTAGTCAATGGCAAGCAAGAGGTGGGTCAACCTATAGTGATTTACATGCCCAAATATCAAGCATTTCCCGTCTTGTAGCTGCTTATCTATGAGCCCAACGCGGTGCGTAACATAAACAGTGTCAACTGCAGCATTGACTGGGAGGCAGAGCTCGAGGATCCGCGCTGGTACACAGAGGAGAGCCGAGCGCCGTCCAACAAGGCGAAACAATCGCCCACCAACGCCAAAGAGAACGTAGCCAAAGGCCGTCTGCGTAACCCACTAGTCAGGGATATAGAGATGGAGAAGCAGCCGCATTCACAGCAGCCCGAGTCTCCCGCCAAGCGGATGCGACATTCCACGCCCAAGCGCACGATTCTCACCAACCAACAGCAACAGCACAAATCAGGCATGCCCGAAATGACAGCTAATCTGAGAAACCAAATATATATTGTGGAAAACATTGTGGAGGACTTGAGGCGGCTGGATGAAATACAAACTGTCGAAACAGCCAACTCAAATGCAGCAGCAGAAACAACGAAAGCTACTCCAGCAGTTGAAATTCCAGCCCTGTGCACTATACAAGCGATTACGCCGAGTGGGGGCGACACACAGCAAATACTGGACAAGTTGCGTGCATGCGGCGTCGAGGTCAGGCGGCGCAATACGCGGGAAACCATTGAAAGTGCTGTCGATGTGAATCCAAAGAAGCAATTGGCTTTGGATATAATGCGAAAATTGCAATCGAATGGCATCAAGTGCACGAAAGTGAATAATTCTAAGCAATAAGAATTTGTATGCGATTTGATTTCAATATATTTATAAGTGGACATGCCTACATTTCATTTACTGCTCGTATGTGTTTTGAATTCATTGTGTTTGCCAACCGCTTAGGGGGAAACACATTTAAACAGCTGTTATAAACAATTGATTTGCAAATCGCACTAATTGCCATTCACACGCAGACGTCGGAAGGTTATGTTTAGTTGCTGGACTTGGAGATGAGATAAAATAATTTACTTAATGAATTTACAAATTCTAAACCAAAAACCTCTTGTAATTTAACAAAAAAAATAACAAGCATTTATAGAAAGCAACACGCTACTTTGCGATAGTTATCGAAATACATACGCGTAGCTTGCATACCTATCGCACACATCTCTCATCTCTAGTTGATTATTTGTTGGTGCCGCACGCGTGCCGTTCAAGTCTTAAGGAATTGGTTAAAAATTAAGCTGCAAATAACGCGGTTCAGTTTGTTTATATTTTCTATAAAATTCGTTACGAAATTCGCCAAATTCAAGTGTCGCGTGTGGCCAACAAAAACAGTGGCAGGAAAACAAGTAAGACGAAAGCCAAGGGCTTACATAATTTTTGGGGCCTTTTTTGTGTCCAAATTTATTTAGCATTTATAGATTTGTGTGTCAATATGCAGTCAGTGTATGACATCATACTTAATATTAGTTTGCAGGCGCCAAAAACTGCAATTGCCTAATAGTTTGAGTACTCGAGGAAACTATGAATTCAAATTGGTGTTTATCTAAGCTCTGAGAAGCTGAGTTTTAGTTTGATAACAGAACTGGTTCTGAGTGAGAAACAAAAACAAATCTGTGAAGGATTCTTTACAGATTTATGTTTGTTTTTGTACAGTTGGAATAGTTTTTTAAATATATGTATACCAGCTTCAACATCAAATACACATAACACATAACATGCATATATTTTGGGGGGAAAAAAGCTAAGCTTGAAGCTGCTTTAAAACTAGTATTTGGAAGAACTTTAGCTTTTTTTTACTAGACAGAAAAATGCCAAAAATAATAGCTAGAAAGCTGTTATAAAAACTAAGAATTGGCTTTTCTTATATACATATGTTTATGAGGGGTTATGAAAACTGTTATAAAAACTCAAAATATTTGAAAACTTGCAGATTTAGCGCCTTTCTTACTAGAGACCCTTAAGAAAAACACAAATTTAACACTCAATTTGAAATGTACATTTTTATTTGTTTTTATAAATTGAAATTTATATTCTTAAGTATGCGGAAATACTTGTTCGCCTTAACATTCATATGCAATTAGCTCTCTTACAATCCTTCATATTTTATTTGAGAATCTTGCCTTACTTTAACTCTGGCTAATTGAATTCGTTTCACTTGCATTTCTCATTTCGATTTGTGTGTTATTTTAGGCTAAACTATTTAGTGCATGTGCCCATTTTTAAGCATTTGCTCTTTAATTAGTAGTTGCAGTTTCTTCTTGTTTTTCAGATTTTTTAGTTCTCTTTCGTTTTAAACATTAACTTAAAGCTGCTTATTGTTTAGTGCCTGTTTCAGAAATTTAACGCACAAATTACAATTTTCGTTTTGCAATCACATAAAAGAGGACAATAAGGTAATTATTTCATATACAAGTAACAGGTTGAGAGACAATCATACGCAGGACACTCAACGTTTAATAAACATTTATGATATTTAATATATACGAAAATAGATGTAATATTTATGCTAAATGTGTATGCTATAGTTTAAGCATGTGTGTACTCAATATTCAGTGTGAACTAAATGCGTTTCATTCACTTCCATTTTCACAATTCATTTAATATAAACAAACTTTTAATTTGATTCAAAGAGCCGCTGCCGCCGCCTCAGTTCCAGTTGCTGCTGCTGCTATTCGAGGGAGCGACGTCGCAGCTGCCTGCGCACGCTGCCCATGGCGGCACTGCTGCGGTCGAGCAGCTCGTTCGAGAGTCGCGCCAGCAGTGGCAGCTCGCGCATGGACACGTTCACCGAGGGCAGTGGCGCTAGCTGCTGCTGCAGCTTTTTGATCGAGCTCGCATTGCTCCCAGGCTGGTGCTGCGGCGTGACGGGCAGGCTGTGGGTAACTGATACTGTGGGCACGGTGCTGATTTTGATAACAACATCCCGGGCATCCACGTCGTCCACATCGGTGTGGCGCTTTAGTGCCTCGGCGCCCAGTGAATCTGGTCGAAGCTCTGTGGATTTGGCGCGCACATTTTGTTGATGTTTGGCCGCCTCCTTAAGCATCATCAGATGATCGAGCTTGTCCACCGTAGCCTTCAGCTCGTGCTCCCACACATCGTTCTGCTGCTGCCCGTCACCGCCTTCGATGGGTCGCACTGCGAGTATTTTGACCTTCTGCCGTAACGCCTCCAATTGGCGTTCATCGACCATGCCGCGTAGCTCATTACCCAATCCTGTTTCATCATAGTCGCACACATTGTCCTCCTCCAACTCGTCCTCTGTCTCCACGGCAGATGCCGTGGCGGCTGTGCCGCCGCCCAGGGACATTTGGCTGCCCGCTATCGATGGATAGTCACATTTCTCCAGCTCCAGCTGGAAATCGGGCAGCGATGGCAACGTACTGGAGGTGGGTGTATTTAGTTCAGCGCCCACGCCCGGCTCACGTGGCCCAGGCGGCGGCGGAGAGCCGCTCAACGCTGGATAATCGCCGCGCTGCCTATGTATGTCCTCGCTAATGCGCTCCAAATTGCGCAAAGCCGTGGAGTAGGTCGTCTTGGCACAGCTGACCTGCTGCTGCAGCTCCTGTATGCGATTCTTCTGTGTCTGCAACTGATCCTGACAGACCTGCTTCTCCTCGAAATACGGACGTGACTTGTTAATGCTCCGTCTGAATCTATCCTCGAGCTGCTGCAACTTCTGTTCGGCACCATGAAAGAGCCGAGTGCGCCGCTGATGCTCGGCATGGCAGTCGGCCTTCTGCTTCTCCGCGTCCATGACCTTCTGTGTGGCATGATTCAGCATCTCCTGCCAGGCATTGTCGAACTGCCATTCATGTGAGTTGGACATGAAGCGCTGCTCGGCCAAGGCGACCGTCTCCTTGGCTGCCGCGTGGATTTCTGTAAAAGGAATTTGCTTTAGAAAGCTATTCGAGAAGATGGCATTCTCATACTCACCATTGGCTCGCTGGAACTTGACAGCTGCCTGCTGGCACTCGATTTGCGCCTCGCGCGCCTTGTCCAGTGCTTCATAGTAGGGACGAGCCTTCTCAATGCAATTTCCCAGCTTCTTAGAGGAGAGTTTCAAGCGCCGCGTTGACTCATTCAGCAGTATGCGAAACGTCGAGTTGGCCTCCTGTTAATGATTAATATTAACTTATGTTAATTTTTGGATTGCTTCAATTCTCACCTCCAATTCGATTTCCAGCTTATTAATCTCATCGGTAGCGCTGTTGAGATTCTCGAGTTCAATCTGTAAGCAAAGAGCAGAATTAGAATTTAGTCTGATTATAAGGAATGAATGCTTTACTACTTAAACTGTTAAATTATATAGTTTATAATAAATCTACGAAAAAGTACGTTAAGTAAACTATGTCACGTTTATTATGGCTTAAGCCAAACGAAGTCATTCCAAATTCAGAACTCTTGTATCTCCTCCAACGCTTATCAAGATGCAGACGAATAGAATTTCGATTATTGCCAGATTTTTAAATGTCATTCAACAATATATTTTCTTTATATAGCAGACTTGATATGCTCATGTGAATCTCTCCATCTTTCACTTGCAGTTGTTGCCAGCCAGCCAACACCACCAACATCAACATCTGTCCCACGAACTAACCCACTAATACGAAATGTCGAGCGGCGGTGCCATGCCGAAGGACCCGAACAGTAAATACGATCTGAGCAAAATATCCGCACGTGTGGATAAGGTGAATGTGAGCGGGTTGCTGCGCACCCACGATGACTATGTGATGCGGGCAGCCGAGGGCCTGTTCAAGGCGAACAACTTTCAGCAGATGATGCTGGAGGCAATGGCAGCCAAATCGTATCTGCACGAGCTGGGCATCTTCAAGGATGTGAGCGTGCACATAGACATTAGCCGCGGTGCGGACGCCACGCCTCAGGGCTATGAGGTGACGCTGAAGGGCAAGGAATTCACACGCATCATGGGCTCGGCGGGCACGGAAATTGGCCAGAACGAGGGCTCACTGCGCACCGAGCTGACCATACCGAATATACTGGGTCGCGGCGAGAGCATATCGCTGCAGGGCAGCTACAGCAGCACCAGAGCAAACGATCTGCAGTTAAAGTTCTGGAAACCCTTCTTTCACACGCGTTTTCGAGAGAATCGACCCGAGTAAGTTGGCTATAATAACTAAACTGAATAACTTGAGCTAATTTTGGTCGTCTGTTTAAACAGAGCTTCGTTCAGCGTATTCAGGCAGACAGATCGGTATGACATCAGCTCGTTCCAGACAACCAACATGGGCTACTTGCTCGACTTTAGCGTACACACAATGCTGGGCGTTGATGTAAGTTAAGATTAATGTGTATAATCCATGAGGGAAAGAAGGTGACTTAGAAAAACCTATAAAAATACTGTCTGTGAATATAGGAATAAATAACAAAGAGCATTTCCATTCATATATCATATATTTCTCTGCTTTTATCTGCAGCTCACACACTCGCTGCAGTATGAGAACTCCATCAGGGACCTGGGCTTGTTGAACAAATCGGTGCCGTTCGCCATACGCGATCATAGTGGACCCAAATTGGCCTCGCTGCTGCGCTATTCGCTAATCTTCGACAATCGGGATGCCAGCGTATTCCCCACGCGCGGCATTTTGCTGAAGTCTGTGAATGAGTATTGCGGCTTGGGCGGCAACATTGCGTACACGAGCAGCACGGCGCACGGGGAGATGAACGTGCCGCTGTTTGCGGGCTTGGTGGCCCAGTTCTGTGCACGGGTCGGCGTCATGAGGGAGACCAAACAGACCACAATGCTGCCCATTAGCAATCTATTCTACTGCGGCGGGCCGCTGACATTGCGTGGCTTCAAGTACGGCGGCGCTGGACCCGTTATCGATGGCACGCCCATCGGAGCGCAGACATACTGGTGCACGGGGGCACATCTGTGGACGCCGCTGCCATTTGCGGGCGTCTTCAAGGGCCTGGCTAGTCATTTTCGCATGCATTTCTTCTACAACATGGGCAACAGCAATTCCTTCTCAATGGGTGAGTGGACAATGCAACTGATTGCATATAATATATAATCTAATTCCTCTCTTTCGGTTTTTCAGACAACATGCGCAGCGCCTATGGCATTGGTCTAGCTGTGAAGCTGGCCGAACGCGCTCGCATCGAGCTGAATTACTGTGTCCCGGTGCGAAAGCAGACCACTGACAAGGCCTTAAATGGTTTCCAGTTTGGCATTGGCTACGAGTTCGTTTAAGTCGAAAAAGAGCTATGTCGCAACTGTACTTAGCTGTAGAGAAGCCCGAGAGTCCCCCACACACAAAGCGCGATACCATGCTGCCCCAGCCACTTTTCAATTTTACTCTGCTATTTTATTGTATTTCGTTGTCAATGCATTTTTCATCCTAAAATTTATTTGTAAACAAGAACTCTTATTAAGTGTAGTTTATAAGGAATGTGTATATAAAAAAAGTTTAACTTTCAAAAAATAAAAAAAAATTGTTAAATTTAAATTGGATTTTAAGGAAATGAACAAAACTGTTAATAAGGATATCGGTATTGCTGAGCATTGGATATGCTAAAATAATGTAGCTATTAAAACGTTTTAAAATTAAATTTAAAAAAGAAGTACTGTCGTTTATAGATTTAGTGAAGAGCTCCGCTAAACAATGAAGTATACGCGTACCCTCCGTGGAGTGAACAAAACGTGTTGATATTGCCCCATGTGAACATGAAATTGCTTTTTGAGCAGCGAATTCCAAAGCAAACCTAGGGGCATCCATCCATACATAACCATAATATTAAATAAATATCTACTATAACAAACATTTTTATAAATAAAATTCCCAGTTGTCCACCAGCGGACTCGAACCTGCGACCTCAAACTCAAAATGCGAGCCGCAACCTAAGGCGCACCACCAAACTAACATCAACAGATCTGTCAACAAATGCGCTACTTCAAATAACAGCTAACAGTGCGCAAGCATCGCTGTTAGGAGCATAAATATTTTATTAACAGAGCAGATTAATGTAAACGTAAACAATGAACATACGTAAACCTGAATTACAAATTTCCCATGACATTTATGCGCTTTGAGTATCGTTACTCAAAGTGCAAACAAAATGTAAATTAATTAATATTAAGTATCAACCTGGCAGCTGCGAGAATACCATACAACCAAGACGAATGTGTACGCAGAGGTAGCGAAAAAATAAATCCCATAAGTGAGATGGGAAATATGCTCAATTGGACATGCTTTGTTGTATCGTTAAAACATTTTATTATTGTTGTTGCTGGTATCGAGGAACTGGAAATTTATTTAAAAATTCCCAAATGTATTGTGGCCGGCGGGCGTGCACCAGCTCCATTGTTATGGATGGTTGAACTGCATGCGGTTAAAATTGTTGTTTTGGTTTTGCTGTGGTCGTAACAGCAACGAAATAAACTGGTTTTAATTATGATATTTTTGAACTGAATTTTGACCGTAGTCTGGCAGTATATGTATGTTTATGTTTCAGCTTTTATTAAGCTTGTCCCAGTTTGATGATTATCGTGCTCGTCGGGCATTTCTTCACATACCGGACGTACAAAAGGGGCATGTTGAGATACAGATACGTAGGTGTGTTTGCGTGTATGTGGAACGAAGCGGAGCATCACAGGGCAAGTCGGGAATCTGATTGATTTAAAGGCCAAAACAAACGCGCAGCAAGCAGCTCGGACCGGTTCCAGCTTACCTTTTGGCTGGCTGCCACCTAAAAACCAGTTTCTCATGCCCCTCACAAATTTCAAGAGTTGAACTTTCCTGGAATTCACTGGCATCTGGCGTGGCCACAAAGGAAGTGGTGTACACAGCTTTTGCTCTGGCTTTGTCTGGCATTTGCCTTGCTGCCAAGTGCTTGTTAATTCAAAACTTTTTCATTTTGCAGGCCTATACAATTTCCCAACAATTTCCATGTGCAACATGCAACAAACCAACTATAATGCTAGTTAGCAATCGTTAAAATGCGAATTAACAGCATAGCGCCCTCTAGCGGCAGAGCGCAGTCGTGTGTGCAGCGGCCCCTTAAGAGGCAAAGACCTTTATGGAGACGAATGGCTAAAGACTCAATTCGACTCATAAAAACTATATGACAATGCAACTGAATTGTAAAAACCCCCAGCCCCAAGCCCAGGTGGCAGGCAGCTGTACTTACGTATGCATATGAATACGCAAAAATATTTGATTATCAGCCACAGAAACAAACAATAAATATTTATTGTAGGTAAATTTGTGAAATGACGACTCAGAACATTGCTTATAAATTATTTTGCACAACTTTTGACGTTCTGTTTACGAAGAAGACGAACTGAGAGAGAGAGAGAGAAAGAGTATCTTGCGCAATTATGATTCAGAATTGCTAAATATATAAGTGAATATCATTTATTTATAATTTTTTGCATAAAGAATTCTATAAAAAAAAGAAATCATATTATATAAAAATATTGAATATAATAAATATTATTTGCATAACACTCTATACAGCAAAATTTCATCAGATATCTCATTTCAGCCTTTAGCAACTAACAACAAATTATTGATTAATCGCTGAACACGTCAAATGCTAAAAATGTTAAAGCCTCTGCCGCTAACAGGGTCAAAATCACATGAAGCAGGGCTAAGAGCCGACGCTTAACGTTCAACTATCACGCGATTTGCTGACGTTTTCCGTGCATTCGTCAACGTTTGTTCAGTGTAAGAGTCGAAAGTTAAATCTAAGCCATAGACTATATAAATCAAATGCAAAAGGTTACGCGGCAGCTATAAAGTAAGTAAAGGTATTTACAGGTGAGACTAGATGAGTTGTTACCTTGACGGTAAGCAGGGGCCCCAAAAAATACTAGCTGTAAGTTTGTTGATTGTTTCTTTGACATAAATATTATGGAACGAAACTTCTTCTTCTTCATCTATTTCATAAGCTTTTGTCTAGCAGCTTCGTATATGATTCATTAAAATAATATTTCATATTAAAGGCAGAGGGCAGACCACACTCTATTTGTGTTAAATATATATACTTTTATATATCCATCAACATCTGTACAATGTTTCCCCATATAGCAGCTTGTTGCATCTGCCCTAGAGAGCTCTTCTCTCTGCTGACTCAGCCAGACTAGCTGATCAAATTGGATAATGTTCCAATTTGAATGGTGTAAAGCAAAATATATAATAAAGCCCACTATTGTTAAATGCTGGGCATATCATTAGCTTATTAATTCGCCCGCTCTGCCGGCCAAGGCGAAGCAAATGACGCCAGCAACTCTGCTGCTGTCGATTGGTGGCGTGATGCCTGTACGCGAAAGACTTGCCTAGCCCAATGCGACACAGCCTACTGCCTGCTCCGCGCTGATCCGACCCGACCCGACCTGGCATGACCTGACCTAGTTGCGGTGGCCTCGCACCACTGCAGCGTAGACTTCCTGCCCGGCAACACCCACAAGTACGTAAACATTAGCCTGCGGCTACGGAAATGCGAGCCGTAATGGAAGCCGTATTCATCGATTCACTTTTAGCGACTTGTGTCACACAGCAGGAGCAGGAGCAGGGCACGTGTAAGCTCGCAAAAGGACATTCAACTCTATTGGGAGCTTTTGCGTCATTAGCAGCGAAATGCGAAATATATAAATAAATATATATGTATATATATATATATATAGACAAACATATATACATATGTATATCTAGCGCAGCCAATTTGAGTGAGATAGAAAGTCGCAGCTCCACCCCAAGTGGGCTGACTGGGCTGAAACTAAACTAGCACAAGTGTTGCCATTGCCATGGCTTTGCTGTTGCTGTGAAAGTGTTGTTATATAAAGAAACAAAAGCAGCTAAATGTCTTCGGGCGCTCCAGCAACTCAGCGTTAAACGCAATTGACCGCAACAATTTTAATTAGCCTAAAACTTGAACCCACCACGACAGAGGGCAAAAAATTGTTATGTCAACAATGAAGCCAATGGGCAAAATCTGATAATTAACAAATAAAAGTGGTCGCGGTGGCGGTATACGACTAGCAAATACGCTGCCTAATGTAACTTGTTATTGATAAATATTTAATAATTTAATAATAATTTTTACCAATTGATATATAATAATAGTAACTCAAAGCATACCACATCATCAATTTTCCCTTTTTCCAATCAACAAATGTGCCTCAACTGGGCACAGCCCGAGTTGTCAGACTTTATAAATTACAAGCTTTGCTTTGTGTTCAATAGCTAAACAAAAGAGATTGGACAAAATGTTGCCATGACAGTATGTGTGTATGTATGTATTTACATTAATGACTTTTTCTCAGAATCAGAGTTTGGCCATTTTGACTGCTGAATAGAAAGCCAGCTAAGTTGTACGACAGCATAATAAATGGTTTGCTTATGATTCTAAAAGTTTATGGAATGCTGTAAACCCGAAAGTTTCTTTATGGATTGCTCAATATGCGGTCTTCAAAGCAAAATTCTATACAGATTTGAGCAGAGCACTAGAGAAAAGCAAAGATAAAATTAAATATTTAGTTTAAGTACTACAAATCTGCTTTCATTTCAAATTTCACAAATGAGGGCGTATTCGCATACTGATTATTTCCCTAGAACAACAACAGTGAGGTCTAATTATAATATAATAATATAATATATATATATAATATATATACATTTATATACATTTTGAAACGTAACCTGCATAGCATGTTTGATACAGCTGGTTATGCTCATAAAGACTATGAATACTATATACTTTATACAGACTATCGATTGCAAATCCAAGATAATATGATATGCAATCGATGCTACGTATACAAATTGCCTTATCCATTAAGAAACAGCAATTTACGTTAGTTACATTACTCTTACTCTTTATACCTTTCAAGTAATTGAACTTTCGAATTGCCGCTGAAACAAGTTAATGACTTTGTTAGATTGATAAGATTGTTTCTGGTTATTTTTTTTCCTTCTATTGGAAACGAGTTCGTCATGCTATATGGACTTGTCAGATAAAGCCCAACAATTAAGATTTCTGTTTTTGCTTACATAAACCATAAACAACATAACAAAATTGCTGTGTGATTTTGCTTGCGGCATGAATTAATTAAAGCAAAAGCCCCATAACAAACAGCAAATGTAAATTGTGTGCGGTAACCGAGAGCAAAAAGTCGCCAGACTTTTGCTGCTGTTGTTCATCATTGAAGAGGAGGCAAATGATGGAGCTGAAGGCGCCTCAATGATTATGACAGATAAACAGAAAATATACACGAACATGACAAACAACAAAGCGAAAGTAATATATTTAAATTGCCATGAAAGTACACTAACAAAAATATATAGTTTACTTGAATTTATAATTTTAAATTTAAAAAATTAAGAGAATACAGAAATGCTGTAACTACATGCGTTGCGTAGCCCTTCTCCATACTATAATGCTCGTTAGATCATCTCGCTTCAATTTCATAATTCATAAATTATGAAAAATTATAAATTCACTCGAGTGCAAGCGAGACAGCAAACATTCGTTCAAGTTTCAATTGCACTGTCTCCTCCTCGCACACTGATGGTGTGACAGCGATAAAAATACCAACAACGCTGCGTGGGAGCTGCGCCCATTGTTGTAAGAGCAATACAAATCTTTTTCTTATTATTTACTTTTGCTTACGATTTAAAAAGAAATAAATAAACTCAACAATTGCATTGGAAATATTTAACTGCTGATAAATATAATCGCTTCAGCTGAGACTGCGCGGCGTAGCAATAGCAATGTATTTGGACTGCGGCCAAGCACATGGTAGCGTGGCCGAGCGGTCTAAGGCGCTGGTTTAAGGCACCAGTCTCCTCGGAGGCGTGGGTTCGAATCCCACCGCTGCCAAGGGAATTTTTTTTTTTATTATAAATTTATGTATAAAATATATTTAAATTTTAAGTTGCAACTCAATTTGTATTATCAAATCGTGTTTCATGCTATTGTTTATACGTGTTAATTAATCAGTTTTCTATGTTAATTAGTTTTACAGCACTCTTTGAGTCATTAGTATACTATATATAAGTAAATTAATGGTTCGTCAGCCAGGCATTACGTGAATCACTATCGCTGATCATGTTCTCTATATCGCCTCGTCTCACCTTGCTGACAAAAAAAGGCGTACAGGTATCGTATCGAAGTCTTTTTATTAGTCATTGGCAAACATTCATGCTAGGCATGGCTTAAATTTCCTTTCGTAATCAAATTATCAAGTGGAACAAGGCAATATTGATATTGTCGGCAAATATTTTAATGGAAAATAAAAATATTAAAAAGCAAAAATCGCTGTATACTGTGACGTTATTTTATATATATAAATATATAGAGGTAATCATTTTTCTACTTTTAACTTTAAAATAACCTTAAGTTGATTTCATATTTTATCGCTTAACTAAAAATAGATATTTTTACTATTAACCCATCAACGATAAGTGTTAACTAATTGCAGGCTCACGAGAAAGCTAGATAGATCGAAAAAGAAAAACTTCCCCTACACAAATGACTAAACTGTGACACCTGACACGAGTGGGAGTTAGAGAGAGAGAGAGAGAGAGAGAGAGAGAGAGAGAGAGAGAGAGAGAGAGAGAGAGGCGGACTCCAAGACACCAATTTAGTTGATCGCAAATATAAACACCAAAACAGCTGTGCAAATCGCAGATAAAGATGAAGTCGTTCTTCTGTTATTATGTTTTGGTCTTTGTTAGTCTATCTTTGCTTTCTTTGTCGTACGCCTGACTGCAAACGTCATCAAGTCTTTTGCTCTCTACACCTGCTCGCTCACTCTCTGTCTCTTTCTCTCGCTGTTGACGTGTGGGCGACGACATCTTTGATAAGACAACGAGCCACGAAATTGCACGCGCTATAAATTTCATTGATAAACATACTAAGCACTCAGCAAACCGGTGGCAAAATAAGAGGAAGTGGTGCATAAAGCATAGAAAAGGTATAAAAACACAGCCACAAATAAATATTTATGATCATTTAACTGTATGTGTGCGTATTGTACATGTTTGTGTGTGTGTATTGTATATTTAAAGGTGCCTAAAACATATTTGGCAATATATGTACGTGTATGTGCATAAAAACAGGTTTTTATTTTGTTTAGAAGAATCTTGAGTTTCGTACGTAATACAAATTAGAGAATTCTCTTTTCATACACACACACAATTACTCATACACAGACATGACGAACCAATCAAGGCATGTGATTTGCCTCTGCATTCAATGTAAACGCTTTTACGCAGCGTGGGATATTTTTTTGTGTGTATAAAAATAGACAAATGGCCGCCGGGTGAGAAATTATAGGCATTGATGGGAAATTTTTAGTATTGAAATGTAGCGCACAGATCCGTATGTGAGATTGAATGATTTCCTTATATGAATCTATAAATTGCAAATTCTCGTTACAAAGAATTCCACTTGAAGAAACAGCAACAAATAAAGCAAAACATGAGCTCAGCTTAATTTATTCAAACTGCGCACAAGTCTCGCAACTCAAAAACAAACACAAAAGAAATACTTTGATTATGCTTTGGGCATTAATTTGCACATTTGTTTTCATCTGCTTGCGTCGGCGTTTTGGCAGTTCCCAAACTGATTAATTTCCCCGAATTCCTATGCAAGTGTTGCGCTCTCGCTTCCACTGCCTAAGCCACACCTAAGCCACACACACCCATACATCTGCAATTGAGTTTACATTTGGTCACACACTCATACATACATATAGAGTATATATGTATGAGTGAACCATGCACAATTGAATATGCATGAATGTTAGTTTTGAATTACGCACGGAGCATAAAATGTAATTACTTGGAAGAGGCAGAAAGGCAGACAAGGACATTTGAGACAGCTGAGAGGGAGCTAGAAAGGGACAGCAGTCTGGCTATGTACTTCGCTTGCTGTGTTTTGTCAAGTGCCCTTTCCCATGAATATTTAACAGTTTCATTAAAGGAAGCGCACAATTTGTTTAATTGTCAGGCAAAACGTTATGAAAATTGATTTTTATTGCTGTGAGACGACAAAGTGTAGTCGAGCGTAGAAAATGCGCATGCAATAAACCAAAAACAAAATAATGTTAATGTAAATGTGAAACAAAAAGTGCAATGAATAACTAATGCCAGCTTCCTGTAAAAGGCTTAAACAACTGTCAGACTAATTAATAGTGGCAGGGGGCAAGAGAAAGAGAGACAGAGAGGGAGAAGGACAGAGCGAGAAACTACGCAAGTAAACAAAGAGAGCGCCACAATAACAACTTACAAACAAAGACTATTAAAACAAAAACAACAACAGCTGAGCATTGCTGTTGTTGTTTTTGTTTTTCTCCTTCTTTTGTTGTATGCGCTGCTCGGTGCCTGGTACCACACACTTGCACTCACACGTGCATTGCTGCCTTGGGCTCACCTGAATTTGCGGGTCCAGCTCGCTGTCTTCAGTATTTGACATTTTGCACTTTTAGCAAATTTCCAAGTTTTCAATTTCAATTGAAATCGCTTTTCACTTTTGTCGCCAGCTGCTCCTCCGCTTGTTGTTGTTGTTGTTGCCCTGTTTGCGCCTTTTTCAATTAGTTTGCATTTGCATTTTCACTTGCATCTATTGGCCAGCTTTTTTATTATTTTTATTTGCTCTGCCTGTGGTAAAATTTAGTTAAGCAATAATCACATGAGCCTCAGCATGTGTGTCTGTGTGTGCGAGTGTTGCCGAAATTATGCAAATATTTTTCACATGGGGAATTTACTGATATTGAATAAAATAAAAAAAAATAATAATAGTATTTGTTGTATTGCGTTGTTTGTGTGAGGGAGAGAGATATATATAGAGTACAGACGCGAACAAATTACAAGAACAATTACAATAATATATATTAACACAAATATAATTAATTGTAGACACACACACTTCTATTATTATTGGTTTTTTGTTACTTTTTGTTGATATAAATTCTACGACTATCTTAAAATTATCGGAGCGTCCGAACGCGGTGTAAGTGAAAAGCAGACTCAGTGTGACCGCAAAAACTGGCGCTAGATATAACACAAATGCCTATAATTATCGATAGCTATCGATATAGAAACTATGTTAACAGCCAAACTAGTTAAATCAATGTAAATGGGCACTTTCCTACTCAATCTGCACTGCTGAATGTTGCAATATGAGCTTTTAAAAATATGTGGAGTCAAAATCTTAAAAGAGGAGTGAAAATGTTAGCTGTGGAGCAAGTAAATGGAATCGAGCTATGTTAGCTTTAGAATACGAAACGAAATGCAACACTGTCAGACAAAAAGTGGCGCGTTTTTCAAATTTGGTCAGCTTCAATAAAATCATTTCATACATTTTTACTATGAAATTTTATTTTCTTTAATTGTTTTCGTTTTGTTTTTTTTGTTGTCCATTATGTGCTTTACATGTTGTGTGATTTCCTTTGCATTTGGTAATATATATATGTATATGCATTTATGTATACGTATATGTATATTTTTGTTAATAATTTTCAATTTCAATTACTAATAATAATGATATGCGCACCAAAAACAAATTAACTTAGGCGCAAACAAAAAAAGTTCAAATTGAAATTAAAAAGAAACAATAGATTTTTCTCTAAAAAATTGTTTATTTAAGTAAATGATAAAGAAAGGCAATAGAATTTCTATACGTTATTTAGCATTGATGCCCGTATTTGCTTGCTTAATATATCTTTAAATATATATATATTTATAATGTTTTTGTTTTTTCTTTTATATTTAATATAATGAATTTTATAGTTTATATGGAATAACACTTAATTATATAGATTTTCTGTATTGTTCTGTATACATATATTTAAAATATATATTTAACTCAAGAGTTCAGTTGGAAAAAATATTGAAATTTTTGTAGTTTGATTTGAGTCAACTAAACATTTGTTTAAGTAGAAAAGTTGTTTGTGTTTTGTTTGTTTCTTGTGTGTGTGTGCTTTGCAGTTTTCATTTTCATTTTCCATTTTCTTTTTCGTTTTTCTGTTTAGTATCAAATTTCTAAATACTTGCCATATAAATGTCGTTTAAATATTTATTATATTTATATATATATATATATATATTATGCTATATATTAACTATATGCAATTTGCGCTTACTTTTCATTATCTTCAGATATATTTTATTGTTTGCTATTATTTAATATTCCTCGTTCCATAGGGAAAGTACAAAAGTATACGTGTTTCAAAAGCTTTTCTGTTTAGTTTCTCGAGTTACATTTAATACACACAGCTAGATATGGTGTAAAATCAATTATAAATCATAAAACTGGCCTCGTCAACATTAACTTACGACATTAACTAATTGGTCTAGTTATGCTACAGCTGGCCAAAACAAATCTACAATTCAGTTTACAGGTTTTCAGTTTGGAATGTCTGACAGTTAGCTGGATTTTGATTCGTATGGAAATTAAATACATTTTATAGACTTATTGCTTTGTACACGTATAAGTTCAAGTTTAGCACATAATTAACTAAATTTAGCTCAGCTCTAACACTGCCGCAACATAAGTAGACCAATTATCTAGAGCTACAAAACTTTCAACTTAAGCATTTAAATTATAACTAAGACATTCAATAAGAACTAGACAAATGATATATATAAAAACATAACTGAAAAATTGACGCTGGACAGCAGAGACAGCAAACTATATACGTTTACAAAAAATTCAGCTACACTACGTGAAATGTTTCTCGTTTACAATTTCGAGTTGTGGTTGTTATCTTAAGGAAACTTTGCTTTCGGATTGTTGTTGCTGCTGTTGCGGCCCGTTGCCTGCGCCCTACTCACTGTCTATGTTCAGGCCCACGCGCTTCTCCTCCTCGAGCATGGCGTCGAGCTCATCTGTCAGATTGGCCAACATGTTGCCAATGTCGTTGAGCACGTTCACCGACACCTTGGGCGGCACCGTGTTAACAGCGGCGACTGGGGCAACAGGCGCAGCTGCTGCCGTTGGCTCTGGCGAGACTGAGGACTCAATGATACCGCTGCCGGTACCACTGGCCATGTCTAGGGTGGGTGAGCGCAGATGCACAGCGCTGCTGCCAGCGCTGGCTGTGCTGTTCATGCTGTCGCTGCGCGCCATTGTGGCATCGTGCAGCGAACTGGAAGATTTCAGCGAATGGAACGAATGCGCTATGTTGGCAATGGTGTTCGTCGACGACGAACTGGAACTGGAGCTGGAGGAATGCAAGTGCGTGCCGGCCGCATGATGTCCAGCGCTCGCTCCCGCTGCGCCGCCGCCCGACTGCAGCTCCTGGCGATTGAGCAGCCGCTGCTTGATGGTGCCGGTGTTCTCGTTGGCAAAGGGTATCGTGTCTATCGAATCGATGCTGGAATTTGACTTGTTGTCATGATACTTCTCGCAGTGGATCTCGGCCGTTGTCTGCTGTATGGTCGCATAGTTCGCATAGATCGGCTGCTGCTGCGCACTCACGCCGCCCGCCTGCTGCTGCTGCTGCTGCCAATGCTGCGCCGTGTGGCCATAGAACATGTGCTGGGGCTGCTGCTGCTGCTGTTGATTGGCTGCGCCAGCAACTGCCGCCTGCTGCGCTGCATCCGTGCTCAACTGACGCGAGTTGCGTATGCTGCAGTGGCGACGCGGTGGCTCGGGCGCAATCTTCTTGCCCGTCAAGGGGCTGCCGCTCAAATAGGACTGCAAGAGACAGAATGAGTGTTAGCTTTAGAGTGCTTCAAGAGGTCGCTCTCTCAACTCACTGTTGCACCATCGGGGCCACCGGCTGTCACATACTCTGCCGCCGCAGCTGCGTTCATGTAGTGATGATGCTCCAGTGGCGGCATCGTGTTCAGCACGGCGCGCTGAAGTATGCCGCGTTGCTGGCGTGGCAGAGTGCCGCCGCCCTCCTCGTAGAGCAGCTCGCGCGTGGCATCGTTGGTGGGTGTTATGTCGCCATCGTCGTAGGAACGCCGCCAGGCCATGGCTGCCGCATTGCTGCCCAGCAGACGCGCTGTCGCCGCCTGCTGCTGTTGCTGCTGCAGCAGCTGATGATGCTGTTGCTGTTGCAGTGTGGCCGCTGCGGCCATGGCTGCTGCCGCTGCCGCAGTCGTGGGCGGCCCAAAGTGTCCATAGTCCGTGGTCGTATAGTGGCTAAAGGTCAAATGGCTGCGCGTGCTGTTGTCGTGTATATCCTCGAGCGATTCCAGGCTCTTGCCACGTGGCTGACGCACCTGCAATGGACAGTCAGAGAGAGAGAGAGAGAGATTGCATTAGTTGCTCACTGACATGCGGCACTTAAAGTTCAAGGACGACTGCGCCTACGACTGACATTTGCCAACTCTCAGGCAACCTGAATCATCACAGCCCAACCCACCCACCTTAATGAGCACCACATCGTTTCCGTTGCAGCACTCGTGATTGCTGCCCGTGCAGTAGTAGGCGTCGCCCCCACTCACTGCGCCCAGGCCACCTCTGTGGCAGCCATTCAGCCCATTGGCCAGGGCATTCACACTGTTCGCGCTCGTCGCATAGATCTTTGTGTCGTCCCAGGAGACACGCGCTGTTGGCACATAAGATGGCGTACTGGGTATGGGCACGTTGAATTGCCAGGGCTTGCGCTGGTATTCCTAATCAAATTATGAGAAGAAATGAAAAGAAAATTCAATGAAATTAGAAAATTATAAAAATTATAATTGAAAGGCAATTATAAAATAATTTAATAATTTAAATAGCAAAAAATCATGTAAAAGATTTAATTGGCATTCAAAAATATATACTAAAATAAAAATGTATTTAAATTAAAATTAAATAAAATATTACAATAAAAATTAGTGTATAAAAATTATATAATATAATAAAAATAATATAAATAAAATAAAGATGAATTTTTAAATAAAATAATTATAAATAAAAAATAAATACAACAAAAATAAGTTTTTAAATAAAATAAAAATTTATAAAATAATTATAAAATATTATAGTAAAAATAGTTTAAAAAATATATTAAAAAATTAAATTTTAAAAAAATTTTGTATACAAATTTTTAAAAATTAATTTATTTAAAAATAATATAATTTAATTTAGATTTGCAAAAAATATATATTTAAATATATAAATAATAAACTAAAATATACAAATATTTAATAATTCATATTAGAAAAAAATTATAAAAATAAAATATTTAAAAATTTCAAACTAAACCGTTTTAAATAATAAAATCTCAAGCACATATTGCTTTAAAAATAAATATTAAAATTCTAAGTCAAACAAATATTGAAGCTTACGCAATAAATATTATTTAATGCTCAAAACCTAGCCAATTGACGTCATCCTCAGCCCGTCACGCCCAGCTACGCTCGCATCTATTTATTGCCATGTCTAAGAGTGTCTAAGTGTCAGAGCAAAAATTTACCTGTTGCTGATAGGCATTGGCGCCGCCGGGATTCCACTTGCCGCTGATAATGTCCTTGACCCGCTTGATGGCCAGCAATATTTTCTTCTGATGGCCCAACTTGACAATGCCAATGTCCTCGAGATCCTCCCAGGTCACTTGGGTGACATCGCGCACTGTCTTATAGTTCTGCTCGAGCAGCGGCTGTATATACTCCTCCAGTCGCAACAGCTGCAGCCACTCCTCAATCGAGCCCTGTTTGTACAGAAATATATATATGAGGGAAAAGCATAAGAATCGGATTTGTTTTATGATTATTTTATTTGTATTTTGTATTGACGGCTAATCGCGCTCGATTAACAGCAAAAGCCCCTCAAGTGCGGGCAGCCAGCCAAGCAACAAATTTGTCCATGAACTAATTCCAGGCCAAAGCGCTGATACCACAGCCAGAGCACTGCGGGCTTGTGCCCGGAGAGGGAGGGGGAGTGGCAGCTGCGGCTATGTTAGCCTGTGCTACGTTTTGTAGCGCTGCTGATGAGCTCGTCGCGGCTCTAATCAGTTGTAATTGATAAGATATGACATAAATCGCGTCAAAGCACAAACATAAAGGAACGGGTAAAGAGACAAAACTCGTCGCTGTTTGCCATTAAACGGTAGCCAAAGTTTCCACAGAGAGAAGCAGGCACACAGGCAGAGAGAGAAGCAGACGCACACATACACATACAGAGATATACAGCCACATACATAGAGGTATACACACACGCTACGCAAGGCAGTCAGAAATCATCAACATCAGCAATTTGATATACCCTGTAAACATGCTGAGGGTAGAGCATATGCAGGCTGTTTGACATATAGGAATATATTTTGGTATATATACTATATATATATTATATATTGTATATACTATATATACTTTTATATATTATAATATACTATATACTATTATATATTATATATATTATTATATTATATATATATATATATATATATATATCTAAACTTGAAACTCCTCATCACTTAAGTTATTCTATTCTTTGTATTGTATATACTATATTATACATATATATATTTTTTATATTATATATATATATATATATATATTTTTTTTTTATTTTTATATATTATATATAACTCCCTTTCTCACATAAGCAGATACCCCTTAAATTTGGTACCTTAAGAGCTCAGCACATCACTTCTAGGGCATCTGCTAGTCGTGCACGCAGCTCTTACTCCACTCATACTTGTTTTTTTCCATCATCTGACGTGTTAATAACTTTTGAAGCTTTTGCTCTTTCGCTGCTGTCTAAATTGGCGTTGATTTCTATTTAATTAAGCGAATGGAATTGTTGTTGCTGCTGCGATGCTGTTTGCTACGTTCCTGCAGCAATTGAAAACTGATTTCAGCCAGACTTTTCAAGGGTATATAGCGTCGCTTTAAATTATAGCGCTAAGCTATATTCAAACCAATAATTGCTAAGATTGATTCTTGATTGCTTATGGCATATGCAAATGCTCAATCAAAGGGGATTTGCTTTATGAGCTGGCTTAAAGGGAGACAAAGTAAATCTTGAGCTAAGAGAGTTTCACTGGAATAAAGTCTGAGTTTATCTCTAAACTATACTATTTAGATATGCACATAAAAAACTTAAGAGAATTTGGCTAAGAGCTTGAGAAATATAGATTTTTATTTGTGAAAAATTTCTAGATGAAAAAGATTGGATAGACAGAGCTATAGAGACTCAGTTTATAAAAAAATAAATAAATAAATATATATTTATAGTTATATATATATTCAGAATTTAATTGAAATAAAAATAACTTTATTTTATATACTAAATAATATGGAATTTATTTGTTAACAATTTCCATATGTAAGAGATGAAGATTTTGGATAGAAAACCTATAGATATGCAGCTTATTAATGAAAATATATTATATATTAAATTATATATGAAAAAGTTCCAAATTTTAGATAGAAATTAATGAAAATATGTATAAAAATATTTAAATAAAATTCTTTATTTATGAAAAGTTCAAAATTTTAGATAAAAATCCATAAAAATAAATAAATAAAATTCTTTATTTATATTTTAAGATTTATACTCAAGTCTTGAGGTATAAAATCTAGAAAAACTTCAAGCTCAAAGCAAGAACTTCAATAACTCTGTTTACACTGTGCACCTCCATTTGCTAGCTTAAACTTCGCATAACTAAAGCTTAATTTAATAAATAAATAGCTTATACAGCTTGAAGCATATTTTCTATATCATCCAACTCTAATCAGCAGACAGCTGACTGCGCAATCGAAAGATGTTAATCAGAAATTTGTATATTTGTAGAGAGCATCGCGACGCATATGCCACAGAAACTTAAAAAATAATATTTATTTAACGTCAGCCAGACATGCCGAAGATATGCATAGATATAAGAGATATATAGCTATATATATGTGTATGTCTGTACATATATTTTGTTTTCTAATTTGAAAACTCATTAGCAGGTAGCATATGGTATGACACCGAAAAACAGACCCGCATACAGCAGCCAGCCAAAGCGGAATGGTCAGAAACTCGTTTTTAGCAGCAAAAAAAAAGCAGATATATATATATATATATATATATAGTTATATATGTGAACATGAGTACGTCAGGCCGAAAACTAAATACCATTTGGAGTGTCTAATAACGGCGGCAAAAGCGTACGCTTGGTCTAAACCTCAAGGTCGTTGCGTTGCGTTGATTGCGGTTTTTGTTTTTGCCTTATGGCCAGGCATGAGCCGGGCCCAGAGATTGCCAACGACGACATGTCGTTGACGTTGTTTAATAACTATTTTGTTGCCTTTCCTTTGACTCTGAGGTATTTTGCTTTATTTCCTTTTTCGTCAGATAAAAATGCTAAAGAAAGTGCCGGATGAGGTTGAGAGACTTTTTGTATTTTGTTTTTTTTTTAGAATGTCAGCTAATGAGGCTGCGCCGCAAGACTTTCATTTGCAGCTCGATATAAGATATAATATATAAAAAATAAATATAAAGATATATACTATATAAGAAATACCGATATATATATATATATATTTGAGCATGATGTAAGTGAAGTTCAGCTTGAAGCCACACCCAAGGCGACCGCTTGGCGCTCACGATCAGTAGAATAAATAATAGTTTTTTGGCAGAGCTGCAAGAGTCAAAGGCTGAGCTCTATACTCTGTACGCTCAATAAACAAAACACCTAAAACAAAACAATAAAAAAACTTGCGAAAACAGTCACGCAGCATTATACAAAGAGCAAACATAACAATAACAGAAAACTTCTGCGCTGAAAATATCTAAAATAAAACCGAAAGCTGAGGTCACTTTTTTGAAAAATTGCACAGCTTCAAAGCGAGATACGGGCAAATGCATAAATACAGCGCACGGTTATTGAACAACAAAAGATATCCAAAGGCAGATAATGGCAGACAATCAGCCATGGGTTATAATTTGAAACAAGCAATTAAGAGAGCTGGAATGTGGTTCGCCACAGATACAAATAGATAGCCGATAAATGATATTTCAAGTTGCAAGCAACAGCAGCAGCAGCAACATATGCATTTTGTAAGCTCAGGCATGGCATGCAGGCAGGTGGGCAGCTGACAGGCCGCATTAAGTCCAGCCCAAACAGGTGGGCGGCGGGGAATGCGCGCGCGCTGCGAGCTTTGAGTGGCTGACGAAATCAATGAATCAGACAAAACTTCGAATGCAGTCGAAACTGGGGTATTATAGGGGGCTGACTGGGGTATTGGGGCGCAGTTGCATTGTCTGACTCTTTTTTATGACTTTATATACACAAAGCAGCCATTGAAGGCGGACTTTAAAGTGAAATCCGAATTTATAGTCTCTAGAATGTCATAAATATATATAGGTAGCATGAGCTATAGCAGTCATATAAGTAATATAAGCCAAAGCAGATAATCATAGTTATTAAGAGAAGATAAAAGGTAAAAGGTGAAAGATATATATATGTAGCAGATAAAATATTAAATATATTTGAAGATAAAATGTAGCAGATAAAAGATGAAATAAATTTGATAAAAGAGATGAAAGATATATGATAGACGATTAATGAGAAATATGGAAGATGAAAGATAAAATATATTTGAAGATAAAACGTGGCAGATAAAAGATTAAATATTTTTGATATAAGATAAAATATTTGATATAAAGGAGAAAATATATTGGATGGATGACAAGATATATAATATAATTAGTAAAGCATATAAGCATATAAAATATATACTATAGAAGTAATATAAGCCAATGCAGATAATCAAAGTAATTAAAAGAAGACAAAAATTAAGTATGAAAAATATATGATAGAAGATTAATGGGAAATACAGAAGTTAAACGATAAAATATATTTGAAGGTAAAATTTAGAAGATAAAAGATTAAATACATTTGATAGAAAATAAAATATTTGATATGGACGGGAAAATATATTTGATGGAAGATTAAATAATTGATATTGAGGAGAAAATATATATGATGGATGTCAAGATATATAATAATATAATTAGTATAATAATATATGCTTATAAGATAAAAGATAAAATATATATACTATAGAAGATATATGTTAGATAAAATATAGTATACAAAAGATAGAAGTAAAAAGAGCATAAAAGAAGATTTATGAAAGATTTTACAAGCTAGAAGATCAAAGAACTATATAGTAGCTCAAAAGCTATATAGTTTTTGAATATATAAAAATAAATGAATTCATATAAATATATAAATAAATAAATATATATAAATGAAGTTAGTTTAAATAATTTCTTTCTTGATATCAACGATATATATATATAATATTATGTAGTTACTAATATATTTATATATACATATATGCATATATAGTAACTTCTAAGTTTATAGCCAGTTCTATCAAGCATTCATCTTATCTTAACTCAAAGTTCTCTGAATACAGCTATTTGCCTTAGATAACTCTAATAATTATAGCTCTAAATACAGCTTGCTATAAACTTTATAGCTTCCGATGAAACTGTATTTCGATAACAATCGATAACAATTATGATCGCTCAGCAGTAGCTTGCATGCCACTCTATACCAGACCACATATTGCCTTTGCGATAAAGCCTAAAGATAATATATATACTTTCTGCCACGTTGCTGTATCAGAGACGATTAATTTTCGACTTTTGTTGAGTTACTTTTATTGTAATGCCATGGATGGGGCTTTAAGAGGGCTTGAGCACCACATTTGGCTATGAGAAACTCGTGTCGAGGGCTTGTTTCAGCTGCACGTGAACGGCATATCGAAGCGACAATCGCATTGCACCTGGTTATGTCACGTATTTTATCGGATATTGTCGCCGCCCATCAAAAATGATGTGGATAAGGCGATGCTATGCATATTCGTAGCGGAACCTTTCGCTGCAAAGCGCGTGTGAATCACATGATATATAAAAAAAAGTATTAACTGATAATGCCAAGTTTGCTCTATATATTAGCCAAGTTAAGTGTGCATAATAAATATACATATATGCCTAGAGCTTTACATGTTGAACAAAGTCTTAACTACTTTATCTAACCATTTCTCTAGTATACAAATGATATTTGCTCTAGAAACTAGTTCTCTGAAATGACTTAATCATCAGTTCAGGTTCAGTCTTGATGCTCGGAATTGCACGGCACTCATAAGCCCAGTTCTATTGATGGCTAAAAGGCACAGCGACTACTTTGATCTGTCGGTGTTCAATGTTAACGCGCCGTCGACCAATTAGCCTTGCAAAAGCCCCTGGCCGCACACCTTGGCCAAATGTCACCTGCAAAAGGCGCCAACGTGTTGAGCTTGAGAGAACCTCACGAAGTTCACGTTTGCTTTTGCATTCGTTGTCTGTTTTTAATGAATTGTTGATGGGAATTAATGTGCGCATATTAAACAAAATTCTTTCATTAACAATAAAAATAAAAAATAATAAAAAAAAAAAACAGAGTAGAGAGGAGAATAACAGTTTGCTGACGGCGCTTTTTATGGTTCGGGGCTGGCGTTCCCCAGCTCACAATATGTGAGAAACGAGTTTTTGCAGCGCGACTGCAAATGCCTTTTTAATGAAATATATAAAAGATAAGCTGCGAAAACACACAAATAAACAAGCGAACGAACTCTAGTTGGAACAGTCTCCGGCTAATAGAGATGAGAGATCTTCAGGGAGAAAAGGGAGAAGGGAGAAGGCAGCTGAATATGTTTATATATTAATTGATATTTAAGACGTGGGAAGCTATTCAATTACACACATACGTGAGAGAGATATATAATCAGATTAAACAAATGTTTTCGATTTAATTAAGGCTTGGTTTGCGAATTACAATCTAGGGATTATAAAACTACTGTGTGGGTTTCTTAGCTGTCATTTAACTAAGAAAGTTCAACTAGAATAAAACTTATTCAATAATTAATTGCTCCTTAGAAAAATTGTATATCAGGTATATCTTAGTCGGGCATCCCTTTCATAAATACATCTCGACATATCTCTCATTCTCAGGCTCTAGAAATTTGATTAAGCAAGTTCAACTAGAACTACATTTATTCCACAATCAATTTCTCCTTAGAAAAGCGCAGGGTTAAGGTATATTATAGTCGGACACTCCTTCGATAAATACCTCTAGACATAGCTGTCATTATTGGGCTCTCGAAATTTGTTTAAGAAACTCCAAGTAGAACAAAACATATTCAATTTCCCTTAGCTTCTCCCTTCCGTTAAGGTATATCCCAGTCGGGCATCTCTTTGATAAATACCTCTCGTCATATCTCTCATAATCATGCACCAGAAATTTGTTTAAGAAACTCCAAGTAGAACAAAACATATTCAATTTCCCTTAGCTTCTCCCTTCCGTTAAGGTATATCCCAGTCAGGCATCTCTTTGATAAATACCTCTCGTCATATCTCTCATAATCATGCACCAGAAATTTGTTTAAGAAACTCCAAGTAGATCAAAACTTATTCAATTTACCTTAGCTTCTCCCTTCCGTTAAGGTATATTCTAGTCGGACACTCCTTCGATAAATACCTCTAGACATAGCTGTCATTATTGGGCTCTCGAAATCTGTTTAAGAAACTCCAAGTAGAACAAAACATATTCAATTTCCCTTAGCTTCTCCCTTCCGTTAAGGTATATCCCAGTCGGGCATCCCTTTCATAAATACCTCTCGTCATATCTCTCATAATCATGCACCAGAAATTTGTTTAAGAAACTCCAAGTAGAACAAAACATATTCAATTTCCCTTAGCTTCTCCCTTCTGTTAAGGTATATCCCAGTCGGGCATCCCTTTGATAAATACCTCTCGACCTATCTCTCATAATCATGCACCAGAAATTTGTTTAAGAAACTCCAAGTGGAACAAAACATATTCAATTTCCCTTAGTTTCTCCCTTCTGTTCAGGTATATCCCAGTCGGGCATCCCTTTGATAAATACCTCTCGACATATCTCTCATTATCATGCACCAGAAATTAGTTTAAGAAACCCCAAGTAGAACAAAACTTATTCAACAAACAATTTCCCTTAGCTTCTCCCTTCCGTTCAGGTATATCCCAGTCAGGCACTCCCACTTAATTGTTTTCATAATCTGCCAGCAACTCCCTAGTTATAAACGATAGTTTTTGCCAGCTGTAGTCAAGTCACAAGACAAGCAGAAGTTTCTCAGCCCACATATCACACCTCGAGATCATCCTATTTAAAAAAGAGAAACTTCTGATGAGTCGACAAGTTCGAAGACATAGATACGACTAACTAATTACTGCTCAACACTATCGTAAAGAGAGAGAGAGAGAGAGAAGCTTGTAGATCGTCTGATATAGAGAAACCTGTAAAGCTTATGCAAGTTGGTTCTCTCCATACGTGGTTCGACGCGCTCCGATCGCTAGCTCCGGCCCATCGCTAGCCATTTTCACCTTTAGTATGCCGCAATTAATGCCAATTTGACAAATTGCTATCTGTTGACTTATGACTAAGTTGACTTTATGCAAATATCACGAGTTGTTTGGCTGATTAGATAGAAAAGCGGAACCGGTCGGTTGGCTGGGCTCGTTTGTTGTTTACTTACCGGCACAAAGTGTGGCAAGTTGTCGAGCACCTGGAGCTTGTCGATGCGCTGCTTGATGCGCTCGCGATGGTGCGGATTCTTGATGCCAATGGCGGTGAGATCCTCGGGCGTCATGCGTGCAATCGTTGGCAAATCGTAGCCGGCGGCTATGAACAGCTGAGCGTACTCCTCGTGCTTCATCTCGAGCAGCCAGTCAATGATGAGCTCATCGTTGCGCTGCCGGTCCACGCTGCCGATCGAGCACGAGCTGACGGAGCTGCAGCGGGGCGAGGAGAGCGGAGCGCGTATCGAAGCGCCCGATGAGGAGACGCCAGTTAAATATGAAGAGGCACGGCCCGAGTCCAAGCTGGCCGTGCTGTGCCGCGACCCCGAGCCGGCCGAGCCCGACGACGACCCCGGCGAATCGCGACCGGGCGACTGTGTCAGATCAATGCCCTGATCCTCCTGCAGCGCCAGCTGCTGATGATAGTACACCGCCGCCTTGTGGGTGAGCGGCTCGCGCAACGTCGCGCAGAACACCGGCGGTGGACAGGCCACAATGCTGGGCGGCAGCGGAGCTTGCGCCGGCGCCTGTTTGCTGCCAGAGCCGACAGCTCCAACTCCTGCTCCCACTGCCGCTGCTCCAGCGCCCGTTACCGTGTCGTCCTTCATGCGCAGCGCCACGCTCGTCTCGCGCGGCAGGTTGAAGCCGCCCTCCTCCAGCGAGGGCGACGAGACAATGCTGCTGCCACTCATGCTGCCAATCCCATCGTCCAGTTGCGGCTGTGGATGCAGATGCTGTTGATGGTGCCGCAGTGGCCCGCTCAGCCTGTAGATCGGTATGAGGGGCTGATGGTGGGGCGAAGCGGGCGTCGCCAGTTGATCTCCTGGTATTGTTGGCGGCTGTACCTTTTTAGCTTGTGCCGTCGATGCGTGCGGCTTCAGTGAGCGATGCATGGCGCGCTTCTGTTACGGCTGCTGGCCGCGCTGGCCGAGTTAGCTGCAGCGACTCCTGCAATAACAAATAAAAACTGCATTAGGCAACTATGTATGTGGGCGGGCACAGATGTGCGCCAGATGTGGCTGCAGGCTGGCAAATCTGCATAATTGGGCATAAATTTTCGTTGCTCTAGCTAAAAATAGGGTCACACTGTTTATGCGCGCGCTGCTGCAAGTCAATAAACTGCCACAGGGCACGAGATGTGCGCCGCACAGTGGGCGCAATACATAAAAACTATACTAAAAAAATACAAACAAAATAGTTATGAGTCTAACCATTGTTAACAACTAGTTTGGGCCAAGTTTTTAGTAGCGCATAAAAATATATATGTCAAATGCATATATTTGATATGCAAACTCTGACCCACTGTGCGCCCGTAGCATCGTATTACAAATTTCATTCACCAAACACAACTAAAAACAAACAAACAGGGGGAGAGAATAGTGCCAGAGACGCAGTCAAAGTTCGTTGACTGTGGGCGGTAGAGGGCAGGGCAGGGCAGGGCGTCTAGGCGGCTACGTCATAATACACTTGAAAAATGCAGCGACAGGCGGCGACGCTGGCGCAAATCTGGCAAAAGTCACGAACAGCGCTACTGGCCCAGCCCGGCCCGGCCCGGCCATGTCATTAACATTAGCGAGAACAAAGCCGCAAAATACTCGGAAGCAATAACTAGACAGCTTTAATATGCACCGTTTTCCAGTGAAACAGTTAAAGGCCAAAAGCGATTTATCGATAACACGCTAACAACTGCAGCAACGGCCACCTGTTCGATTAACTACTCGATGCCCAGCCGAGCCGAGCCGGGCCAGGCCGGGCCGGTCGACGTAGTACACACGAAGCAGGTGCCAAATTTCATAAAGTACGTACGTATGTGTGTGTGGGAGTATAAAAAGCGGCGAAACGTAGCAAAAGCAGAGCAAAATGCTAAAAAAACAACACGTAAAACGGTGGCAGTAGTAAATTTCATTTACAAGCCCGTCGACTGCCTTTAATGAATTTTTATGTATGCGACGTGGAACGAAAATTAACGAAAAAGTGCAGCCGAAGGCGCGGGAGAGGCTCAAGCAAGCAGAGAGAGAGAGAGAGCGCGCACGCAAAGAAGAGAGTGAGTAGGAGAGAGCGAGTGAGCAAGCGCGCAGAGCCAGTGCGACAGAACGAGAGAGCAAGCGTTCAGAACAGAGGCACAGATGACAGCGGGCAGCGAGCAGCGAGCAGAGGCAATATCAAAGAGGGCAGCGAGGAGCAAGCAGAGACGCCGGCAGCGGGCAGAGGCTGAGCAGAGTTTGTAGTAGGGTAGTATATCAAAAACTGCGAACGATACACAAATGTGGGTTGCAATTTGTTGTTGCTGCTGCTGCTGTTACTGTTGTTGTCACCCACACACACCCCGTTCGGCCAGCTGCAGCATTTGCAGATGTTGTTGAACTGTGTTGCGGCGGCCGGCTTGCATTTTGGGCTAACATTTGCTTGTTCCTTTTGTGTACCGTAATATACATATATATTTTTTCTATATATTTTTTTCGTCTATTTCTCTTCTGTTGCTTGCACATTTAATTGCAAACATGGCGCACAGGACGCCCCCTGGCGTAGATAATGCACAAACTATTGCTGTTGTTGGGCGCTGGGTGTGGGTGGGTGAGTAATCATAATGAGCGCAACAACACTTGCGCGTGCAAGTATGTATGTACATAAGTGTATGTCTGTATCGGTGTGTGTGTGTGTTTGAGCATAAAAACTGATTGGAAATGCAATTGGACGCTTGGGCGGCCTTTTGCTATTAGAAAAACTCTGCACACAATACAAAACTATTACAAAGGGCAGCGCAGGCTGAAAGATTTATTGATTGTCGCACACACACACATTGATGAGAGTGTATGTGTGTGTGTGCATACAATGTAGCGGAGTTGCGGTTTTGAAGTTAGCAGCAAAAACGCTGAGCAACTAAAAATAATTATGGTTGCCATTGCTTTAAACACACACACACACACACACACACACAGGCAACATGCAGACATGAATACATACATATAAAAGAGCACAAAGGGACCGCAAAGTTGATATACGCTACTCAATGGGGGAGTATTGAGAGTTAGTTGTAAAGTTTGAATCAGTTTTCAATGGCCTGCGATAAGAACTCTCAAATATTTATAAGAATAAGTTTTATATTACAAGTGTAGGGCTGTAGAAATATCAAAAGGGGAACTCCCTGACATCATGTGACACACATGAGCATATCGTATTGAGGCTGGAAGGGGAACTGCATACATGAGTATAGCCCATTAAGAGTTCTCACAGCACCATAAACTATAAATTTACAGCTTAAGCTGTCGAGAAATTACAAAGTTTCTCAGCCAAGAATTTATCGGAAATTAGAAACGACATTTTGCTGGCTATGGAATTAGTCAAATTAGATTTTAGTGATTTTCTTTTCATTTGCATTTAGACTTTTATAATATTTATTATATTAATATTAATCTTTCAGAAATCTTAAGTTTCACAAAGTAAATTTACCAAAAATGTGTTTTTTATAAATTATTTAATGTTTTTTCTTTTTAAATATGAAATCTTTAACTTAAACATTTTATATGAAATAGTATTTTTCTATAAAGTAATATCTGAAATATGTATATTATCTACTATAAATCTTCATTGAAGATTTTAGTATTTATAGAATAATACTATTATGTGGAAAATATTTAATTTTAATAAAGCCTTTTCTTTTTTTTCCATTTATTTAACAATTTAATTTACCAAATTTTTTATAATTTAAATTTAAAATATTTAATTTAAATTATTTCAATTCAAATACTACTCTAAAATAAAATCTTAATTAATATCCCCACACTTCCCAGTTAATTTATCTAATTCTAATAGCCATTTGCCCGCGTTAGTGTATTCAAAATTCGTTGTGAGCTGGTTGCTGTCGCGGTGCGCCGTTAAAGTTTACTGGCATGAGTAATCAGCCAAATGGAGCGCAATAAAATGGCAACGGCAACGGCAACACGGCCAATCTATCAGGCCAGGCAACACATCAACTTAGTTGATGTTGCCCAGCCACCCCCGATAAAGACTGCTCGGCCACCAACCACTCCATGGCCAGATTCATATGCCGAACGGGACATGGACCTCAAATGGGTAAAGGGGAGCTGAAGTTGGGGGCGGCGGCTGAAATCAAATGAAGCGAGTCTCGTTCTCATGTTTATTAACGGTGCTTAACTGGGATATTGTAGAAGTGTGTCGGTGTCTATGTGTATGTATGTGTGTCTGTGTGTGTGTGTGTGTGTGGGTGTCATTAAGTGCGCTAGATAAAGGGACCGCCCAGGCAACACTTTATTAACAACGCGAATTATTGACAACGGCTTTTTCTAACACCCTGTTAAGTTACCCAGAACAGAGCGAACAACTTTGCCATAAAGTCTTTTAGCAACGCTTAAACTTAATTGCTTAGATTAACTAGCTGTTTAACTAATGCTGAGTTTTAATTAAAAATTGCTAGGATATTTGGATAGCAAAGGTGTTTACATACTAGGCCAAGGCATTAATAGAGCACTAAAACAAGATGTTAAACCTGGATATAAAATCTTAAGTCTTTTAAATGTTAACTCTTTAACATAATTGATTCAACTTGCATAAAAATCTTTAAATTCTTAATATTGATATTTTTCAGAAGATCTTTAAAGATAAATAAAAAATAAAATAAATATAACATATGTATCTATATAATGTGAACTCTTTAACATGATTTATTGGCAACATCCTGTACACTAAAGCAGGTCTTTATACGTCTATATTTAACATTTATAGATATACATGTATATAATGTTAACTCCTTACAGGGTATCTCAAGCGTCTAGCACACACTCTTTTGACTACTGCTGCGGGTGCTTTGCATATGTCATGAGACGCTTTCCATACTTTCCCTAAAATGCAATGCTGATAAAAAGTTTTTTGGTTGCATTTTTCTTACATTTCTTTTCATTTTATTTGGTATATTTTTTTTGGTCTGCCTGCCACGCCCCACACTGAGTGAGTCTTAGTTTTCGTGTACTTGTACATTGTGTTGGTAGCGTGTTTTGTCAGCAGCAACAACAACAACAACAAACTAAGATGGTGTCGCTGCCTGTCGATAACTGGAAGATGTTGATCTTGCAAGAAGCAAAGCAGCGGAGAGGACAACAAAAGCAACGAGATGCCCGCTGGCTGTGTATAAACTTGTTTTGCCTGTAAAGGGAGTTGTTGTCGTCGTTGTTGTTGTTGTTGTTGCTGTGGTTGCTGTTGTCGTTGTTGTAGTTGTTATTGCATTGTCTTGCGTTTTGTTTCAGGTTTCATCTGGCAACGCCAAGAACGGAGCAAACAAGAGCCCATAAAAAGCTCGTAGGAGTCAAATGCAACGAAGATGTGTCAATTGTGTGGGCGAGAGGGAGAGGGCGAGAGAGTGTGAGTGTGAGTATGAGCAGACGAGCCAGCTACATACTGTACATGCAGTTAACGGTTAATGCAAAGCGAATGCGTAGCGCATATGGCACCAGACAGCAGAAGAGACAGAGAGACAGACAGACAGACAGACCAAATAAGGCTGTCAGCACGTATGCACGTCGGCAGAGCAGAGCTCCAAAAGCGGCCATCAATTCTGCTTTTTGGTCAAAATACGCGAACAAGTTGTAAAGCGAGCAGCAATGCGAACAAAGCAACAACAACAACAACAACTGGTGTAGAAGTGGGCTGAGAGGGAGGCAGCAAGCATTTACTGTTATGTACATTGAACTTTTTAGTACCTAACCACTTGCCACCCACTTGCAAAGTGCGTTTACTACTACGCACACACACACACACACAGTTGCGCATACACATTCACATCTACAGTCACACACACACACACATACATACACCAAAAAAAAGTCCGCAACTGTGACAAAAATATGATAATTACCATTTTAAAACAAATTTTTCGGCAGCAACTTTTAGGGCGAACACAAAAGCTCTATTGAAATGAGCTTGAATTATATATTTTGCGTAAATTGCAATTGATTTAGTGGGATTAAAACGCGTCGGAAAATTCTGTGCAAATTTCTTTTGCACAAACACACACACGCACACAAACTAAAGTAACACCAACACACTAACAGTAACACCGACACACACACAAAACAAGTAAAGCATATGAAAAAGGCAGCGCAAAAAGTTGCCGCTGCGGCGGCTGCGGCTGCTGCTGCTGAAAGAAACGAAGATTTAGCCGCGTGCACGAGCCGACGGCGACCGCAAGTCAAAGCGTATTGAAAACGCGGCTCAAGTTCGAGTCCAAGTCCTCCTGCTTGCTGTACATGACCAAAAAGAGAGAGATGGACAGAGAGAGAGAGAGCTGGAGAGGAGCGTCAAACAGTGAGCTAGAGAGGAGCGCCAGTTAGAGACGAGCGAGAGTGCGCGCAATTTGCCGACACTCAAAACTCTTCTCAAGCCAAGCCAAGCCAAGCCAATTTGTTGCAATTGAAACAATAACAGTAGTTGCCTCACTGACAATTTATTGCTGGCTGGCAAATTAGTTAATAAACGAAACAGTCGGCCTCCGCGTATGCATATAATTTCGTGGCACTGTAGCGCTGCAGGAGCGCAGCCTAAGAGAAATGCATTCATTTCCAGTTGTGCGCACAGTGACACAAATGGCAGCGGAAACCTGTCTAAATGCTGCGTTATGCTTATTTACGGCCTGACATTGTTTTTTATTTTTTTGTTTATTTTGATTTCCCTCAGATAAGAATTAGAGGTCGGCCCATTGAGGCGGGAAAACCTTAATGATCGTATGTAATTTGCATTCATTCGTGTTTAGCATGGGAAAACTTGTAAAACTTGGCCCAAGCCATTACCGTAACTCAAATTCAAGGCTAAGTATACAAACTTAAGTTGATTGACTAATTTACAACTTGAAATAGTTTTAAGTGCTTTAGTTTTTTAATTACAAAAGCCTACAGCAGATTGCAAATTGCAACACCGGAATTTTTAAAGATTTTTTTTATTTGTTATATATTTATTTTTTTATTAAATTACTACATATATATATATTATTTTTTTAAATTTAGTTATTTATTATACATTTTTTAATATTTATTTTCGTCACAAATCCTCCTTTTTCATTATATTTTTTATTTTTATATATTAAACATTAATTAATTAATATATTTTTATAAAATTCGACTCTTCTATAAATCAATTCTATAATTCATTTAATAAATCTTAAATACATTTGCATATAAATTTATTTCTTGTTAATATCAGTTGCTCCACTGTGCGTTGTATGCCACAAAATATATCCAAACACACACATACACAAAGACAGGCTAGTCAACCACTTTGCTTGCCGCATAAGCCAATAAGAGCCAAAGGCAGAGAGCAGCGAATATGAGAGATAGAGAGAGAGCGAGCACGCGCTCCACACGAGCTTCATACAAAAAACTTCAAAAAAAAAGGCTCCAACTTTATTAAATGGCCTGCGCACGCTGCCCGTTCTCTCGCTCTCAATTTTGTGCGCTCTCTCTCTCTCTCTCACACACACTCGCTAAGCTGTCACTTTAACCCCCCCGCCCACATGAACGACAATTCTAACACTTCATTGGAGTCGTTTACGTTGCGTTGCGTTACGTTGCGACGGCAACGACGCGTCGTCAAGTCATTTGATTCCCACACAAATCTCTGCTCTCTCTGTCGCTCCCCATTATGGCAAGTGAGTTATGAGTCTGTGAGTGTATGTGTGCATGTGCATGCGTGTGCGTGTGTGTGTTTATGTGTTTGTACTGCGCTTTCTATTGATTTATATGAGCTTTATAGCGCAATCTGAGTGCTTTGCAAAGAGTACAAAGCTCAGTAGTTGAACTAAACGCGCATTGAATTTCCAAGTGAGCTGCCAAAGACAATGCGTAAATGACAGCAAAACATTTAATTGCCGACGGAGCAGGGTGAATAAATTATACTAAGAGCATCAGCAGAGCGCAGCGCAGCCAGAGTTGCCACCGCGCCATTGTTGTCGGCAGCACGCGTCAGCGTCGGCGTTCAAGCATAACGCAGCCAACGCTGACACGTGTTGGTTTATTAATTACATAAGCAGATGCAGCCGCAGCGGCAGCTGCATTATTATCTGAAAACAAAAACCAATTTCCTGGCTACTCTGCACAAAGGAGCTGAACAGGTGGTAGCCACTGCATACAACAGTGTGCAAGAAGAGGAAGCAGAGAGAAATGACAGATGGCAAAGTCGGCGCCGACGCCGGCAGCAGGACACGAGTGTCAAAACAAAAACATTTCAAACATTGCTCACCTTTAAAATGTGTGGAAAAGCTATTTCTTCTCACTGTGTTTACGTCTTTCAATTTACAATAACAAAAGGCAATAACAAAAAGCAAGTTAATCACATTAAAACACAACCGCGACGAAAGTTGACACACAAAAAGTAAACAAATGTAAAACTGTAACAGGGCATTAATTACTGTATTTTGTCGTTGCCTTCTTCTAGCACTCTCTCACTCACACTCACACACAAACGCACAGATACAAATGGCGCGCGCGCGACTCATAAAAGTAAAACATAAAACCAGATTAATTTTTTGTGCAGCCGAAAGAGTTTATTAAGCTGCGCTGCTTACGTAGTTGTTCCCGAGTTGTTGTTGTAGTCGCTGCTTTTTATTGTTTGCTACGCCGCCATTTTCTTAGTCGTGAACTCGTTATTTAAACTGATCTTATGTTCGCAGCTCATTGGACTTAATTTATACACATTTTTTGTGCTTTTATTAGAAACATTTATTAATTGTATGCGATCATATTATTAATTTATGCGTTTTTAATCACCAAAGTCTGATCTGCGCGACAAAGCGACGCGGCCCAACTCAACCGCTCAGCAAGAAAACAAAAACATAACTGAGTCTGTCTGCAGACTTGAAGCGGCAAAATACCAAGTCGACAAATTGTACTTATCGATAACAAACAGTATTTTTTGTGGTATTTTTTAAACCTAATAAAAACCTGCAGTTAATGAGCAAAGTGTTTAATATTCTTATTTATTTATATTAATATTTTTTTCTTCCTCACAATTTGAATTTGCTATAAAATTGGTAACAATATATTTTATTAATGGCATATATAAAATAAATCAAGGAATATACCTAATGGTTTACTATGAAACAACTATCGATAACAGTATTGAACCCAATCTTAACGATACCCATCACAATTTGCGCCATCGATATATATTTAAATTTCTGTAGTCCCACCATTAGTTTTCAGCATAAAACAGCGCAATTTGTTAGCAACATACAGCCACACTTGTTGCATTTGTATAAAATGTTACAATTATTTAAACAAAATTGATGGCAGACAATAAAAGTTGATAGTGCGTGCGCTTAAATCGTTTATTTAATTATGTGTTACTTTTTAGTTGACTGCAATTAAGATTTCTGTTACTGTTTCTGTGCGTGCCGTGTTCCTTCGTTCACCTTAGTGTTTTCTCTGAGTGTGCGTGCGTGTGTGTGTGTGTGAGTGCGCTTATTGCGGCATTTTTGGTTAAACAAATTACGACGACTAACAAAAGTAAGCATAATCAGGTGAAATTAAGTAAATCGACGGTTTATTGTCTTGCAAAAAATACACATGCAAATAGAAACTCAAGAAAAAGCGGCAAACACAGCCCAGATTTCAAATGCAAATGAGGTAAAGAGAAGGAAAGAGGAAAAAATACAGGTTGTCGCTGCTGCTACGCTTTGGCATTTGTGTTGGCTTGGCTTGGCTCTCGTTCGTGTTGTTGTTGTAGTGGACTTGGCTGCCTTTTTAGTTGGTCAATGCACGGCGTTAATTAAAGCTGTATAAATTCTCGTTGTCTGTGGGCCGAGGGCCGTGTATACTTAACATTCTTATTGTTGTTGTTGTTGCTGTTCTAATTTATCTTTTCTTTTTTTTTGAGTGTGTTTCTTTTGCTTTGCTCTCAGCAGTGGGCGTAACGCCTTTTAACAGTTGATGCTATGATTCATGCCAGTGCAATGTTAGTTGGCAACAAAATATATTTTCGGCACTGCAGCAACAACAACAGACACCTGTGGCATCTTGTTTACCGGTGCGGTTCAAAAGTTTAATTTGACAGCTGCGTGGCGCATCCTAAAATGAGATTTGAATTAAGAAAAAGCTTTTTCATCTTGTGCTTTTGCGCGCGCGTATGTGTGTTTGTGTGTATGTCTGTCTGATGCAGCTCCAGTTGGATTGGAGGGAAAAGCAGACGAGAAAACGCTGTTAAGCCAATCACTGTTAAGGCAAAGCAAAGCATAACAGCGCTGTTAAATTTAACATGAATGGGTTAAATTAGAAGCAAAACTAAATTTTAAATAATTATATATAAAATATATTACATAACTGTTTTTTTTTATAATTTAAATTTTTGCTAATTTTATATATATTTTTCTATTCCAGCTCGTTTTCTGTGATTCCTGTGCTCGTTTGTATACAACTTTAAGGATAAGAAATAAATATTCAATAAATTCAACGGACAATAAGTTAACGCCTCCGTCTCAATTGTCGCTGCGTACGTTTCCGTCCCAATGCAGAAAATGCCCTCGCAAATTTTAAACGACGGCAGTGGGTCTGGCAGCTTGAACAATGCGGCTTCATTGTTGGGCGCATCGCCCAATTCGATTACAGTGAAGACTGCGTACAATGGCCAAGTCATCATAACGACCATCAACAAGAACATTACCTACGAGGATCTGTGCTATGAGATACGCAACATTTGTCGCTTTCCCATCGATCAGGTGACACAGATCATATATCTTTAATATAGCTTGATTTTTATATTATAACTGTGTTTTTTGGTCTGTTACAGCCCTTTACCATCAAGTGGGTCGATGAGGAGAACGACCCCTGCACCATATCAACGAACATGGAACTGAATGAAGCCATACGATTATATGAGATGAATTACGATTCTCAGCTAGTTATACATGGTAAGTCCAAGTGTGATATGTGAATATATAGATATATGCTTATATATGTTTACTATACCGTAAGTGCTTTGTTTGCTCAATGTGATAAGAGGATTTTGCAATTCCACGTAATATTGATGACACGAGGCCAAGTTATGGGTCACTCGTGTGGGTTTTTCTTGCATGTGACAAAACACTGACTGAAGGAGATATGTAAAAGAAAAGAGCTCAAGCTTAACATATGTTAATTAACATTGCTTTATCAAAGTAATCAATGTTTACAGCTTCAAATTACATGACTGTATAACTTTCTGTTTACTTGAATGAAATGTAATTGGTTTATTATTATAAATTATATTTAAATGCTTGTTTGTTCAGCCAAGTCTTGGCTGAATACATTTGGCCAAGCTTATTAAATGAGGCAACAACTGAGACACTTGTCTTTCGCATGCCGCATTCAGGCCTAAGTAAATATAATTATATAAAAGCATAATAATATATAACATTAAAATATTATATTATAATATAAATATAAATATTATTTAATTATAACATCATAATATATACCATTATAGAGTTCTATTATAGTATAAATAAATATTATTTAATAATATAATTTATTATATTATATTTATTAATAATTTCGAAACTTGTATGGATCTCGAATTGAATTAGCTTGAGTTCATGGAGTTCAAGCAGAAGCCTAAGACTAAAGGCAATATATGAAAATATAAAATATGATCTGAGACTCTAGATAAACCATATTTAATATATCATATATCATATATCATATCATATATCATATATCATATATCATATATCATGTATCAATTATCATATATAATGTATAATATATCATATATCATGTATCATATATCATATATTATATATCATGTATCAAATATAATTTATCAATTATCATATATGATATATCATTTATCAAATATGTATCATATATCATATATCATATCTTCATAAAGACTAAAGCTAAATTGAAACCTTTTAAGAGATAGTTAAAATATATAAAAATCTTAAATGATGTCTAACTAAAATGCTCATATTTACTAGTTCTCATATCAAAATTTTAGTTTGAGCTCAAATTTACTAAGTTTCTGTAATAGTTCTGTTTAATAATATTATAATTCTCAAAGAATTATGAAAAGTAAAAGAAATAAAAACAGCTAACAGCTCGGGCCATAAATCTTAAAAAATAACTTTCAAATATTAATTAAATCACAAATTGAAGATTAAAAGAATTCGCATTGACTAACTCTAGTTAGTGGCTTGAACTAGTGCCCATTATTATGGGCTTTATTAAGCAAACAACAACCGTTAATTAAGCAGTAAATTTATAAACGAGCTTGTGTTTTGGCCACAACAATTCTTTGAATTGTGGCTAAGAGCTGCATGTGTGCAGAGCTAAAAAGGGCTTGTTTTATGCTGCCAAAAGGATGTTGTTCGTTGGGGCGTGCAACTAACACACACACAGTGAAAACTATGCAAAACTTTTCTATGTATTTTTGTTTGAAAATTTTCACAAATTTCATTATCAACGTTTGCGCTCATTGGCGTTGAAATAGGTCGCCGAGGATGGGTGGCTAGCTGGCTGGCTGACTGGGCCTTTAGATGTAGCACAATTTAACCGCAATTTTGTGCACAGTTTTAGCCTGGTTAAACAATATGCTGCTGCTCGTTGCTTTATTAGCTCAATAAACCGTAGCTGGCATCGCCTTTTGGCTTACGCCCGCAGCTCCCTGTGGGCCAACAGCATGCGCAAATTCAAACAGCAGTCGGCCATGTTAATAACATAAAATATTAATTAACTTGTGCAGGCATATATACACGCCACACACACACACACACACACACATACACATTTGCCTGGCTGCTGGCTAAATGCTTTCTGCTTGCCTCCTTTAGCTAAACTCTGGCTACGTTCGTTCGTCTCTCACTTGTCTTTTCGCTGTTGTTCTTAAATGTTTTTTTTTCCTCTTGTTGTTGTTCCTCACATCTGCTCTTTGACCCGATTTGCTGCTGCCGGCTTCGTTTATAATTCATTATAATTAAATTGTTTGCTGGCAGCTCGGTTAGCTCCGTTTTCAAAAATTCAATTTTTCTGCGGCCTATTTTAGCTGCTTAGGCAGTGCAGGCACGCCTCAAAGCACACACACACATACTCACACACACACACACACACTCAGTCACTCCATCTGCTTAGTTAACTGTCTGCGCTTAATTATCCTTGCCGCAAAAAGTTTTTGGCTTTCGCCCCATTCGAAATTTGCCTAATGACAAAAACAAAATGTTTTGGCAACAACAATAAATAACTGTAAAACACGTACAACACCAAAACAACAAACAAAACGAGACAACACCAGAATTTTATTATGTTTTTGCTACCAAATTAACATTTTAAGGGCTTAAAGTTTTTTTTTTTCTTGCTTTTTGTTATTTTGTTGCAATTAGCAAAAAGGAAGGCTTAACTCGAAATTTATTTGAATTTAAAATTTTGCATAAAATGCTTTACTAGAAATTCAGAATTATTTAAGCAAATCCCTATTTATAATATAATTTTGGGTAATAAGAAACAGAAAAACTGAATAAAATAAAATATGAATAGGAATGTTGATAAAATGTTATTTAATTGTAATATTTAAAAACCAATTTAAAAAAAAAAAAGACAATATTTTAAAAATGTTAAATACAAAAAATAAACAATAAAAAAAGAAATAAAATGAAAATATAAAATTTTATTAAAAATTTTATATTTAATAAAAAAATAAATGAGAAAAATTTAATGTAAATAAAAAAATTACAAACCTTAAATGTTAATAAAAAATTTAAAAGTAATAAATAAAAAAGTTAAAAATAAGCAATTAAAAAATTTTCAATTTTTCAAATATTTAAAATTTAAAAAAATAATATAAAAAAGCATTAAAAAATATAAGGTAAAACATTTTATATTATTTAATTTTTTATATAATTTTTAATTTTGAATATTTAAAAAATATTAAATAAATAAATAAAAAAGTGTAAATAAATATATAATATAAATAAACTTTATATTTAACTAAGCAATACAATATAAGCCATACATATTTATCAAGGTGTATTCCCAATCTATATATTTTTCCTTTTCTGAACTGGAAATTCCATTTATTACCTCGCTCTGACTGTACCTCTAATTATGCTCGCATATAAGTATTTTTTGTAGTTCTGCTAGCCTAAAGTTCAATGTTTGCTTATCGCTTTTCGCTTATCTATATTTGATTTATGAATAGAAGTTTGGGTTTTTAGAGATATCGCTTGGAATGTCCAAATTCTAATTCATGCTTCGAAAGTTTATCGTTATTACGGCGTTGGCTTCGTGATAGTTTGATTTTTGTTGTTCACCTTTGGGTGGCAAATGGCAAAAACTGTAGGAGATATAATTTCGCCACCGCGAAACACTCAACAAAGTTTGAAATGTTTTAGCTGTTTTTTACAGCAGCAGCGGTAGCATTTCGGCTTCCTGCTTGTCCTCTACATACTTCTATCTATGTATATTTGTTGTTGTTGTTTTGTAGCCACGTGTGAAAAAATGCGGCTTAAAATGTATTAAAAGCATTTTCTGTGCGGTTTTCGCTCTCCGGCTCCAGTCTGTGTGCGAACATATTATGCTACTACAACTACACACACACACACACACACATGCACACGCATACATGCGCAAGCTTGCCACACAAAACTCATACAAGCGCCTTAAAAGCATTACACGACGCGACTGTTGATGTTTTGCTACCTGTGCATGTTTGTTTTTGTAGTTATTGTTATTGCTACAGTTGTTGTTGCTGCTGCTGCTGTGTGTTGATTAGTAAATGGCCATGCATGTGTGTGTGTGTGTGTGTGTGAGGCTAGCGTTTTTATAAGTCGTTGTTTTGGTTGCCTTGTGTTTTGTATTCCACCTTCCGGTTTCATCTCCGGCTAACAATGAAGCGTCTGCCCTCTCTCTCTCTCTCTTTCTCTTTATCTCAGCGCCTGTCGTTATAATTTATGCGCCTGCAATATGGCAACGCTGCCCACATGCACACACACACACACACACACACAAGAGACAAAACTTTATCCAGGCGTACAAGCTTTGAAACACATAAGGTCGATATGCAAGATGCCCTCACGCTAGAGCGAGGCAGACTAAGAGCAAGAGTAAAATTTCCCAAAAAAGGAAAAAAATCAGCTGAGCGCTGGCTGACAGCATTGCCAGCTGAGCTTTTGAGTGCGCTCAACGGCTGGCAATGCTGCGCCGGCGTTTGGCTTGTACTAGGCGGGCGGCGCTGCCAAAGTTTCAAAGGAAGTGAAATTGAGCGCAAGTGCAGGAGCAGAACTTTAAAAGGCGTCCGGCGCTGCTTTTTGCTGTTGCCTGCGTCACCTGACATTGAACAGCGGGCAGACACACACACACACACACACACACATACACACACCGATATACTCTGTGTGTGTGCGAAAAATATCCCTAGCAAAAGTTTTGGACTGCGTCGGCATTCGTCGTCCTGTCGCAACACTCGCGCCGTAACTGTTCGCCTGTCTGGAAGTGCCGTGCGGAAAGCAAAATACGGGCCGTATAATCAAGAGAAAAAAAAGCTTCGCGTTTTTTTCCTGCTGTTGCTAACGTCGCGTCGTCGCGCACAGCAAATATACCAAAGCCAACACACGCACACACACAAATTATACATAATATAATATAATATATATATACACGTATATATAAAAATATAAACTGAGTGAATTTAGCTATTGTCAACACAAAAAGCCAAGTGAAAAGCCAAGCTAAAGGGTTTGCTAATTTCTGTTTTATAAACTCCAACTTCTTGCTGCACGAAAAAAAAAACGAAGTACGAAAAAATTGAATGAAAAAAATCAATTGGCACAAGGGAATAAATATATATATATATAATTTTTTTTTTTACTGGATCGGCTTGGCTTTTTGATTAGTTTGCACCCGTCCACGCCCCCGCCCCCGCACATGGCTGTGTGCAACGGGGCGTATGAATGCTAAGCCGATTCGAATTGAAATCCAAATATATTTTATTATATTTATGCGGTCTTTGAATCGCTTGAATTATTCAAATGTTTGAATGAAACTGGCGTCGAGTTGACTGTGTGATTAAGTCAGTTGTGAGTGGACTTTGTATGGAGTTGAAGTTGTTGACTTAGAGAAATATTAATTCAGAGAGCAGTTGATGTGTTTGTAAAATGAAATTGAGCTGATATGAAATTAGTTCTGAATGAAATTAATAATTATAGTTTATTATTTTTTATATATATTATTTTAAATAATTTTATATTAATTTCTATCTTTTTATTTTGCTGATTTTCTATTATTAATTTTGTATTTTTATTATTTTCTGTTAATATATTTTTTATTTATTTTATTTTTATTTTTATTATTTTATATTATTTATATTTATTATTATAAATAATTTATTATTTTGTTTATTTTTTATATTTCCTTTAATTTGTTATTTATTATATTATTTTTGTTTTATAATTTTTTTTTTCTTTTAATTTTTTTTATTTCTTTATTATTTTATATTTTATTTTTAATTTGTATTATTTTATTGTGCATTATTTTATTTCTGTATTATTTTATTTTCTATTGTTTAAATTACTTTATTTTCTTTCTATTTTAATTTTTTATTTCATATATCTTAGCGAACATTTATCTAATACATATTTCTTTAAATTTTTATTAAATATTATTTCTTAAAATATATTTTTTTATTAAATATTTGTTCTTTAAATTTGTTTGTTATGAAATGTTATTTCTTTCGAAATATTTTTGTTTTCTTGTTTAAAATATTATCTCGTCAGCTCGTCAGTTGTCGTTAGCAAAACTGATTTGCGGGCACAGGCGAGCGGGCGTGTTGTCGCCCTTCAATTGGGAGCTATACCCGCAAGGCATGTGTCATGTTTAACATTTGTCACTTAATCAAATTCCTGGCTGCGACTGTGAATCCGGTTGATGTTCAGCGTCGCACCTCGTCCGCAGTCCGTAGTCCGCTCGCTGGCTGAGCACCCAAAATCGAATCATTGATTTTCATTTGCTTCGCTGATTCGTTATTTCGGCTGCTGTGCCACAGACACAAACAAGCAAACACACACACACAGACAGGCGGCAAAAAACAGACATCAGCGTCTCTCTCTCTCTGTCTCTCTCGCTGTGTCATGCTCACACCAAACTTGACCCTAGCAGGCATTTGCACTTCATCCAAGCGTTGATGACGCCGTCGCCTGCCTGCATTACAAGCCCAAAAGCTGTCTAGGCCAAAAAAGATGCCCAAATACTTGCTACTTGACCAGGCTAACACACACACACACTCACACACACACACATGTGTGTGTTTATCCTCCGTGTATGTGTGTCAGTGTGCTGCCAAGACGCTGCAGGGCGCACACTTACGCTCACGCTCGCTCTCTCTGCCTCTCTCTCTCTCTCTCTCTCTCCCTTTGTGCTTTCTCTTTGTGTGTGCAAATCAAAGGCCCAAAATCGACAAATTTGTTGGCCCAGCTGTCGCCTTCAAATGCGCTGCCATTTAAACTCGTTGTTGTTGTTGCTAGCAAATCAACACATTTCGATTTTGGCATTGCATACTTTTTGGGGCCAGCTTAGCCCGAGCCGCCCTCGACCAGCCCCCAAGCCCAGCCTGGCACATTATGATTGTTTGGCATATTTTAATGATGCCATTGGGCTTAATGAAATTATTGTTAGCACTCAGAGCAGCCAGCAGTCTCCCCTCCCTGGCCAAGCAGCCTCGCTTCGAATTACCTCCACGAGCGTTACTTAAGTATGCACATGACGTACATTTTGACTCGTTTTGCATGCATGGCCAGCTTCAGCTGGCTCCTTTGCCGTAGCGTTGTTTCTGCTTTTCCTCTTACTTGAGCTCTTTCTTGCGCTCTTGTTGGTGGCGTGAAATTTTACAGCGTGAAGTGTTTCCGCTTTATGCGAAGGCGTCCAAATATCGGACGCAGGTGGCCAAGCAGGGCAGTTGGGCCAGGCTGGCTCCCAGGCACAAGCGCTTACAAATTTACGGTCCTTGTCGTCGTCTCTGACGTCATTCGCAGGCAAATTTTGTATTTTTGCTGTTGCTTAACTACGGGTCAGAGAGGCTGCCGGATAACCGAACGGAGCACACAAGAGCAATACACGGAACGTGGCTTTAAGATGGCCGCGTTCGCTGGTTTATTTATCGTTATTATCGCTTGGAACTTGAGTGGATTTCGCTGGGGCGTGTCCTGATAAACATCAACGCTCGACTGCGCCGCTCTCTCTGTGTGTGATGTAAGCCCATTGTTTGCAGATACTTAAGCATTGTTGATTTGCCAATTTGCTGAAGTAGCATTGTACTAGCTCGTTGAATTGATACTTTGGCCCGGCCATCATTTAATCATTGCACGTCGACCTTTCAATAACAATAATAATGAACTCGGAGAATATCATAATGCATTAATTGTCTATCTATTATGCTAAGGGGTTTGGCGCTGTCCCCATTTATCCGCACATTGTTCGGTATTGATTGATTGGGGCCATTAGCAACAGTTCGCTTCGTTCCGTTATGATTTGTTGACAATTTATGTAATTAAGAATTGCTCAACGTGTTTCACATCAATTTCACTTCGATTACGCGGCGTATGAGTAACGTGAGCCGATGTGCTAATCCTTAAAGCTTCGCTGGCATTGTTGGAGGCATTAAACGGCGCAGCTATCAATGGGTAACGCCTTGGTATAATGGAAGCGTTTGAAATGTACTTCTTTTGTGTTTACCCTGTAATAATGGCATATGAAAAAGGGAATGCTGTAGTTAGCATACCTATGAAATTGCTTAAATAGCAGCTCAGCTTGAGCAATGTTTTTAAAGCTATATAAAACTATAATAAAATATAAATAAAATAAAAATGAACTTTAAATCTGAAGTTTAATAAATACATTAGATTTTATATTATTATAATTATTAAAATTTATATTAAATGTCTTCAGCAAATCAATAAATATTGATTTCAATTTTTTTTCATTATTATAATTTTTATTTTTTTTTTTAAATTGATATTTAATTGTTAGTTCTTTTTTATTATTTTTTAAATTGTCTTTTTGTTGTATTTTTTGCTTATAATTGTTTTTTTTTTTATATTTTTTATTTATAATTATTATTTTATAAATTTGTTTATTTGTTGTCTTATTTATTTATAATTGTTTTTTGTTTTGTTTTTTTTTAATTGTAATTTTTTTATTTATAATTTTAAAAAATACTTTTATTATTAATTGTTTTTTTTTCTTAATTTTTAATAAACATTAAAGAAATATAATCAATCAATAATGTTTCAATAATTTTATATATAATTATTATATATATTCGAATTATATATAATTTATATATATAATTATAATATATATTATATATAATATATATATATATATATATATATATATATATATATATATATATATATATATATATATATATATATAAATATAAATATAATATAGTGACAAAAGTCTATGATGGGTTCTGAACAGACCAGACCAAGAAAAACGTAGATAGTTGTATAGAAGATATATTTGGTTGGGTTTTGCGTTATATAATTCTTCAATCTTCCAACCCTTTCTAACTCATAATAAACTAATAATTTGAAGCTTTTATTAGTTAAGAACTTATGTAAAACAATACCTAATCAGCTGAATATATCCATTTGTAACCACTTCTATACCAATTTAAATATATAACTCTTGACTCCAAACTCCAAAGTCTTATTCCCAGTCTAATCAAGCCTCAATAAGGGCAAATCCTTGTTTAAACTGAATCTGAACTCGTTGCAATTAGATCATTAATTTGAAAACTTTGATGCGAGGCTCTGTAAACACATAAATAACTTGTTAAATGCCATAAATCTGTCGGCTATAAACACTCGGAGCAGTTTTTCCATTTAAGGGATTATAATGCAAGACTTTTAAGCTAACGAATCAAATATTGTCTTTCTCAAGACAAATAGCCAGAAATTCATAATTTCACAACTTTGTGTGTGTGTGTGAGTGGAAAAGTTTGTTTCATGATTTAATTGTGGCAGTTGGAAAAGTTTCTATTCAAGGATTAACCTCGTTTAAGGGAAGAGGCAGAGGCAGAGGGGGAGACGGAGGCAGGCAAGCCTGGCGTATAAATTATATTCACATTTCGAGTTTATAGCAACGTCAAAGAATCTCTGGGGTTAGCCACTGATTGATTTACCGCACAAACTGTCGCTGTTTGGGGTGCATTTGCTGTGGGCGGACGGGCGTCGTTAATGCTGTGCAACTAACCAACTCAGTTGTCAGTTCATGGCCCGGCATGGGAGCCGACCAATATTCATGCTCCAATTGCAGTCGCCAAACAATGCCTGGGAAGTGTGTTTATATTTAGCAAACGATGTTACCCAAAACACACGGCCGCCCAGGGGGCGGGCGGGCGGTCAGACGGACTGTCACTGTGGGGCTTTATAGTCCCAATTGGTATGGGCTCCTCGCCCTGGCTCGGGCTTGCAGCATCAGCATAAAAGTGGGGATCGACTGGCTTGTCACGACACAAACCACTTGCCTCGAGTGGATGCTGGTGCTGCAGCACTGGGAGCCCGCCTCCTTGGTCGCCTCGTTAATCATGCGAATTATGCATGAAAGTAGAGTACTTAATTTCAATTGTCTCAACAAGCTACAAGACCAACGACAACGACAGCGACAACAACAACAACAACGAAAACAACGTCAAGTAGTTTCGATGTGACCTACCAATACACTTGAAGAAATTTTCTATTTACACTTGACTGCACTGGGGAGGATTGTATTGCATAGTTTCTCGGGGCGCTCTGGGAGTAAAATTTCCCTGCGCAGCCAGGCCACACACAAGCGCTCTCTCGCTCTCCCTCTCTCTGCATTCGATTCGCTCTCTTGCTCTATATCGTTTCGACTCTCTCTAGCTTCTTGGGCCTTCACGCCTTTGACAATTTGCAGCAACTTGTGCGCTCGTTTGACTTGGGTTCAATTGTTTGTGATTGTCGCAGCGTCGCTGCCTGTGTGCGCGTCTCTGTGTGATTGTATGGCTGACTATGTATGAGTGTCCGTGTGTGTGTGTGAACAGAGTTGTCAGCTGTTTCGCTTGCATTTCGCCGCTTCGCTCCCTGCACGTCTTTGCATAGTTTCGCTGCTTCTCTTTCGCAGTTGCCCATTATTACACAATTTATACATATATATGTATATAGATATGTATATATAGCTGTATTTTTTTTTTTTTTAGGTGTGGTTTCTGCGGCGACAGCTGCGTCTGCATGACGCCCACTGCCGGCAACGCCCCGAACCGCCCATTGCCTGCAGTTTTTAATCAATCATTTTAAACTATAGAATTTGCACGCCAGGGGGCGCAGCTGTCGCTTGGCTTTGAAAACTTTTGCATTGCATAGTTTTAGGCGGCCCGTGGCGTTGCCTGTTCTCAACTGTAAATGCAGCAGCTGCAACAGCAGTTGGGCCTTGTCCCGGTTCTATTTCTTTTTTTGCGTTCTCCTAGCTTTCGTTTGTTATGCGCTGTGCCATGTGCCGCACAATTTGCACTTGGGCCAGCACAGTGGGGCGAAAGTGGAGAGATATAGAACAAGAATTTATTTATTTTATAATAATAAATGGAAAGGAAATTAATTAAATTATTTATTTTTAAAATCTTTTTATATATATATATATTATTTTTAATATATATTATTTTTAAAAGTATTCTTTAATATTTATTTTGTAGAATTAGTTTATTTTTTATATTATGTATTTTACTAATACAATTTTTATATTTTATATTTATTTTATATTTTATTTATTTGGATGACATTTATTATTTATTTTAATAGCTATTTTTTTAATAACTAATTATTATTTATTTTTCTAAGCTACTTTAACTTTATTTTGAGCCTTTATTTATTATAATAAAAATATTTTGGGCTTTGAACATAGATTATATTTATAGCTAAGAATAGCTGTTAGAATTTCTTATATCTTCATATCTCACATCAAATTATAACAATTTTTACTTAAAAATTGTTTATATTACTCAGACTTGCTATTCTGCAGCATTGCGAAATTCCATTTATCTCACTTTTGCCCCACTGTGTAATTTGGTCAAAAGTTTTCATTCTCTTTGGCTTACTTTGTAATTCAGTCTTTGTTGTGCTTGTTGACATTGCCAGTTTATGCAAATTTGCGGCAATTAATCGTAGCAGCAGCAGCAGCAGCGGCAGCGACTATAGTAAAAGTCAAGTGCAAAACAAACCGAACCGAACCGAAGCGAACTTTCTACGCGCCGCGTACAAAACTGAAATAGCAGCAGCAGAAGCAGCAACAACAAACACACGCGAATTATGGCTTGGGGCTATTGGTCCGCCACAACAGTGGATCGTGGACGCTCGCCACGCCGCTTGACGCAGTGCACGCCGTTGCCTGTGAATCTGGTGCAGCAGGAGGAGGAGGAGGAGCAGCAGCCGCAGTGTTTACCACAGCAACAGCAACAGCCGCAGCAGCAGCAGCAACAACAGTCGCAGCAGTCACAGACCTGCCCCAGCACCCCGTCGGCCAGTCAACAAGGCGGCGGCGGCGGCACGCTCTGCTACAGTCCCACATGTCGTTCGCGCTGCTCCAGTCCCTGTCCGGGCTCACCGTGTGGCTCCATAACGCCGCCGCCGCCGCCGTTGCTCACCTCCTCGCAGCAGCATCTGCATCAGCACTCGAACAAGAACTGTCCGGCCGCACAGCAGCTGCTCACGCATCTGGACTACGCCGCACGCAGACAGTCCCTGGATCAGCTGGACAGTCCGCAGGTACTGAACACGGTACTACAATAAACAGGGCACCAGAGCTGTGCACGATGAATTCGAGTTGTCATTCAAACCGAGATCCATTCAAGTTGACAAAAAGTCGAGAAGTTTAAGATTAACATAAAATTATAAAAGAATTTTAGAAAATTAACTGCAATTGCATATGATAGGAATTGTTGAAGAGAAGAAGACGGAATGTAGAGAAATTGACTGAGACTGTTAGTAAAGAACTTTTTGATAGTAGAAGATACTAAAGACTAGCCAAAATATGATAGAAAAGTTCTCAAGAGTATAAATGAAGATTGATTATATGTGATATATTTCCTGATATACATTGCGCATCATCTGGGTAGTGCACCCTTCTCTGTCTCCGTAAATATTGAATATTTTCTTTATTATTCAAGCTTTAGTCCTAAAATTTCTTTTCTATTCAACTCTGTTTTATTCTTCTTGAAATAAAACAAAGCTGGTTTATTTATCATATCAAGATATATTTTTAAAAATTTCTGAAATAAGGCTAAGAATTGGCATTCATTGGCAGCTAATATCTCGCGCAATATGGCCGCTACTTTTACCAAATTTTTTATGTACGCCACAAAAATCATTTTCTTTAAGAAAAAAATCTCTTAAGCTCAATACATAGTTTAATCTATGGAGAAAAAATCAAAGATTTTCAGTTCTAAAGTATTTTTCTTTAACAAAATATATTTAAAATATATTTTAAGAATTTTGTAATTCCAAAAAGTTTAGTTTAACTTATGAGGAAGCAGACTTAGCAGCTAATAAAGCTCTTTAAATAATTCTTATACAATCTTTAAAAATTTTATTGAATCTGAAATTTGTAGATATTTTTAAAGATATTTTTTAATATTAAAATTGAGCTAGTTTTTCATGGACTTATTCTTTAGCTTTTACCAGCCACTAAATTAAATATATATTTTTAGCAATTTTCAATTGAAAACACTTAAGCTTAGCTTCTGCTGTAGCACAGCTCAAATAAATTGCTTGAAATGTGTCAGGTTCTCATAAAATTTAGATGAACTCTTAAAATATTATGCAGAAGCCAAGAAGCTTTAAGGTCAGAGTGCATTGCAGAGGCCGGAAAGTAGAGAAATAATTGATGCAATTGGACTGTGTAACAAATTGAATGGGTAGTCAAGGCAACGTGTGTTATGAGTCATGCACAGCTCTCACAGGACTTGGGCGTAACATCACTGACATTTGCTCCTTTTTGTATGTGTGTGTGTGTGGGACAGTCGAAGTACTTTGATATCCAGGCCAATCAGCTGTCGGACATCATGTGCCGCGGCGCGGTGGTCAGTTCCATACAGTCGGCCAATAATACGCTGACCAGAGGCGTCTCGCTGCACAGCCGCAGCGGTAGCGCCCATGGCAGCCATCACAGTCACAGTCATCATGGCAGCGCCCACGGCTCGTTGGGCTGCCTGCAGGGCGGTGTGGGAGTAGGCGTGGGCACAGGCAGCACCGGCAGCATTGGCATGATGTCCGCCAGCCACATTGACACCGGCGATTACGATGTGCCGCATCCGCATCCATATACGCATCATTATATGCAGACGACGGCATCCGTGACGCCGCCGCATGCAACGCTCAGCAGGCCAGGATCGGCTGGTGCCGTTTGCACCGGGCACGATTCGGGCTCCGATTCGAGTCAGGGCTGCGGTGGCTCCATCATGGGTGGCATGCTGGTAATGGGCCATGCCGGACACATGGGCAGCCTGGGGCATCATAGCACCGGAAGCGGTTCGCTGGGTCGCTGCTCAAGCCGCTGCCACAACACCACCACCACCGATGACTCCGGCGGCGGCAGCAGCGGCGGTGGTGGCGGTGGTGTTGGCATGGGCACCACTGTTGCTGTCGGCGGCCCCGGTATGCTAATCGATTATCATCACGGCCATCATAGCGGCAGCGCTGGCAGCGGCCTAAATGGCTGCGGCGCCGGCGGCAGCATCGCTGGCGGCAGCATTGGCGGACGCAGCAGCGTCCTGGGCACCATACACAATGGCCACGGCCATCATCATCAGCAATACCATCACGAGTGCATCCACTACGAACGTCTGCCTATTCCCGTGCCTATTCCCACGGTTCCCATGGGCGTTACGCAACAGCAGCAACATCAACAACACCAGATGCCGCCACAGCACCAGCTGCAGTCGGAGGAGGAGATCGAGCCAGCCTATGCAACAGGTATGCAGCCAAATGCAACTTTGTTGAAAGTGTGATGTGTGTGCTTGAGATGAGAGCGAAGCGGGTTTGAGTGAAGTAATTTCTGACTCTCTGGGATATATATGCATATGCATATATCATATAGACATAGATTATATATACATATGCATACTGATTCTATGCATATATCATATAGACATAGACAATATGTTATCTTTAAAACTATTATTGTTTTTAAAATAAACTTAAATATATTTATTATAGTTTTCCAGTTGGTTTCTAATAATTTGTGCTCTGAATATTCATCAACTCATTTCAGTTTTTTGCATTTAAAACCTTAAGTGATAATGAAAGCATTTGTTTGTCATCTAACTTAGCATATTTATAATGAAACCTCTTTAAAATTAGTTGAATAATATATTTGCATACTATTTTCCTGAGCTTGAATGCAGAGAAACCCGTTTTTATTCACGCTTATGCTTTGATAGATTTTACTATTATTAGCAAAGCAAGTTAATAATATTATTAAATATATAAAATACTCATAGGCTCATATATAAAATTATTTGTTGTGCTAATTTGATTTATATCATATATATAATATAATATAATTTATTATTATTATTAATATTATTAGATATATAAAATACTCATATGCTCATATATAAAATTATTTGTTGTGCTAATTTGATTTATATCATATATATAATATAATATAATTTATTATTTGTATAAAATCATATAAAAAATTCTTGTGATTAATTTATTCCGTAATAGATTTTATTCTTATTATATTATATATTATTTTAATTAATATTATATTATATATTATTTATATTAATACAATTTCATTCCTATTATTTTTATTAATATTATTTTATTATTTATATTATATGTTTCTCTATTTAATATATTATATATTTTTATTAATTTAATGAACCATATATATTTTGTAAATAATTTTCTAAATATATTTGAAGTTTTATTTTCTCTTCAAAATTAAATTAAATTAATATTCCACGAATATTTTTCTAATATTTCTCTAATATTACAATATTTTACTCCATAATGGGTTAACTTTAGCAGTTTGATATCCCAAACACATATCTTTATTAAAATCTTTAACTAATTATAAGCTAAGCACCGTTCCTACTTAAAATAAGTCAATAGGAATTTCGCACTTGGAAAGCAACTAATTTCCAACCCTGATCTTATCGTCTGCGGTATTCGTTGCGCTCTCACTTGCTCCCAATTAGTCTTCTGCACGTCGTCGTCCGATTCTTGTGACATTTCAATAGCCTCTTGAGTCTGTTAATTCTGTTTTCTTTTATTCTGCCTTTTGCTTTTGTTGTACTTTTTGATTTCGGTTCTTTTGCTCGCGTTCTGCTGCTTTGCCGCAGTTCGCAGCTGAAGCTCGCGCGGTTCAGACGGCTGTCGCGTGCCGCAGAGTATTCTCTGAACAAGTTCATAAATATTTTTTCATATACATAATTTGTTATTGCTGTTGTTAGTTTTGTTGTTGTTTAACTAATTTTAATTGGCAACAGTTTGTGACGGGCTGCGTCTGACCCGCGCTGAACTTCCAGCCCAGAAGCACACAATGATCATCTGGAGCGGTTTCTGTGAGGCGGCACAAATTTACAGCAGCCAAACGGCCTGCTTTATGAGCGGTGGTGTCTCGTGTTAGTATTGATCTGATAGAGCCACTTAAAGTGTCAATGGCTGTCGCTATTCTGCTGCGAGATCAGTGTGGAAGTATTTATGAACCAATAATAGACCCATTGACAGCCAGTGGCCTTTGTCTTTTATGATTATTATTAGATATTTATGTGTTTATCAGCAGCAGTAATCAATGTTGGGGAAACGTGTATAGATATTGCCTTGGTAGATGTTATTTATAGTTAACATAGATTCCAGACACATACTAAATACTTTCCACACAGAATCCACATGTTTCCTTATGCATACAGCATACATATATGCAGCACATGCATACCACTTACATTCCACAGCCTTATCACATGCATTCCACACACTGCAGATATTGCCTTTGTAGATGTTATTTATATTTAACATAGGCTCCACACACCTAACATGTTCATACTAAATACGTTCCACATAGAATCCACATGGTTCCTTATGCATACATATATGCAGCACATGCATACCAATTGCCTTCCACATACGTTCCACAACCTTATCACATGCATTCCACACACTAGCACGTGCACGACCTTCACACTTGCCTTCCACATGGTTCAATGACTAAATCAACTGCTGCATTACGCGCCTTCTTAGCTAAGTAAAGCTACTTGTATTTCCCAATATTTTTTCATCAGGTGTATAAATTTACAGCGTTATCTGTAGCTATGAGTATGCCTGGGCTATAGAACAACACCCAAGCCAAACAAATTTTGTCATCCATATCAGAGCGTTGCTGATAAGGCGCTCGCAACGTAGAGCAACCACAACAATCGCACACAGAACCGTCTCTTGTATCTCTGTGCAGTGTAGATAAACGCCTACCAGATATGTACGTACGTAATGTAGGTAGTCGATAGGCCGATATGACATTAGAAACTGCGAATTCTAGGTCAATGCAAGGCATGGACTCTACTCCGATCGGATTGTCACAATTCTGTGGCCTTGTAGCGAGTCAAATGTTGAAAGAACCAATTGAATATGAAATATGGAAACATCCAAACATCAGAACTCTTTGACGCTGCGAACAATTGAGCTCAATTGAGACTCGGACACGGACTCGGTCTCTTCGGCTGTACGGAAAACTTAATTAATGCAGGCAATTACTTGGAAAAACTACTCAAAGAGCGCAGCGCTCTCGCCGGTTGTAGTTTTTGTTTTATTTTTTTTTTTTTTTTGTATTTTGTACATGGTGCGTGGCCGTCGTCGGCTCCGGAGATAAGAGTCGAGCGCTTAGTGTTTGTGTGCCTCAGTCATGGAGTTGGTTCTGTCATGTTAACAACTCACATCAGGCACACAACTGACTGCAAATGTGGCTGGGCAAAAATCCGTTTATAAGTAAAACAAAAAGTCGATATATATATGTGTATAGAGCAAATTTATAATAAAGATTAATTCAGTTTTGCTGGGCTTTAGTCTTCAGTCAATTAAATTGATAAGGCCAGGCTCGCACATGGGCAAACCAACTGGCCGTAAGCATGACAAATAATTGAATGTGAACAATTTGGCTAATTAGGCGATATCGATTTACACACAAATAATCAAATTAATAATTCCATTCTCTGTCTCTTTTGCTTGCAGTATTTCCGAATGTTCCTCAAGCGCCGGGCTTGTCCTGCGATGGCGAAGATCGTGAGTAGCTAACCAGATGCATCCAAATCAGATTTGTTTTTCTAATTATGATTTTTCATTTCCCGTCCCATGCAGGCAGCATCTACAGAAGAGGCGCTCGACGCTGGCGAAAATTATATCGCGTTAATGGACACATTTTCCAGGCCAAACGTTTCAATCGCGTAAGTAGACACACATGGCTGTATTTTAGATATCTAATGGATACGACAGTGCACACTGGTTCAAGGCATTTGAAATCGAAAGTGAACTGCGAACTAAAACGAATAGCAATAACACAATGCATTGATGATCTAATATTTATGATTAATCGAAGACTCACTTATTCCACCTGTTGCCTGTGTCGCACTAAAAGCTTTGTCGGCAAAGCTTTGTTTCCACACGATTTGTTTTTAATTTATTCAAAGACTTTAGCTTTCTTTTTCGCTAAATGTCATTAAAGACTTTCACATATTTTGATTATATTCTAACTGTAAACTAAATTCTATAAAATAAAAACAAACAAAATCTATAAAATTAAATAAATGAAATACTAAAAAAAATATATATTTATATTTATTTAATAATTCAAAATATTTTATAATAATTTGCCTTATAGTGCAAATTCTAAAATCCATTTAAACTTTTACTGATTAAAATAATTTTAATACTTCATTTGTAAAAAAATAAAAAAAAATAAAAAAAAAAATATATATATATATATATAATTTAAATAAATATTAAATTATATATAATTTTTTAATTTAATTGAAATTATTTTAAGAATATTTGTATTTTACAAATTAAATATTTAATATAAAACTGAAATAATTTAAATTATTTTATATATATTCTTAAAATAATTTCATTTTAACAATTTTTACAAAATGTAAAAAATACTAAAATCAATAAATAATATTTTACAAAATTAAATAAATTTAATATTTGATTTATAAAATATTTAATACTTTTCTTTGATTTTTGTAATCTTAAAAATATATAAAAAAATATTTAAGTAAACTCTTTTGTATAGTTAAATTAAGTATATTAATATTTTATATATATTCAACAAGATAATAATTCCTGTTTTCAATCCCTTTTGCAGCGTGCCTTCTGTGCCTATTGCCAGGATCGCATCTGGGGCCTGGGCCGTCAGGGTTTCAAGTGTATACAGTGCAAGCTGTTGGTGCACAAAAAGTGCCATAAGCTGGTGCAGAAGCAGTGCACCGATCAGCCCGAGCCGCTGGTCAAGGAGCGCGCCGAGGAGGCCAACGATCCGATGCCGGTGCCACTGCCACCGCTGCCATACGAAGCGGTCGGCGGCTCTGGCGATTCGTACGAGCCGCACGAGCATGCGCACATTGTGGTGCCGCCACCGCCGGAGGACTCCATGGAGCCGGCCACGCAGCGTCAGTATTCGCTGAATGACTTCGAGCTGATACGCGTGATTGGACGCGGCAGCTATGCCAAGGTGCTGATGGTGGAGCTGAGGCGCACACGCCGCATCTATGCGATGAAGGTGATCAAGAAGGCGCTGGTCACCGACGACGAGGACATTGACTGGGTGCAGACCGAGAAGCATGTCTTTGAGACAGCCTCAAATCATCCGTTCCTCGTGGGACTGCACTCTTGCTTCCAGACGCCCTCGCGCCTCTTCTTTGTCATTGAGTTTGTGCGCGGCGGCGACTTGATGTACCACATGCAGCGACAACGTCGCCTGCCCGAAGAGCATGCCCGCTTCTACGCTGCTGAGATTAGTCTGGCATTAAACTTTCTGCACGAGAAGGGCATCATCTATCGTGATCTGAAGCTGGACAACGTGCTGCTCGATCACGAGGGCCACATAAAGCTGACGGATTACGGCATGTGCAAGGAGGGCATTCGTCCGGGTGACACAACGTCAACGTTCTGCGGCACACCCAACTATATTGCGCCCGAGATACTGCGCGGCGAGGACTACGGCTTCTCTGTGGACTGGTGGGCACTAGGTGTCCTGCTCTACGAGATGCTGGCAGGACGCAGTCCGTTCGACATTGCGGGCGCCTCTGAAAATCCAGATCAGGTGAATTTTGTGGATCTGTCATGGATGTAACTCTGTATAATATATTATTTGCCACTTGCAGAACACTGAGGACTATCTGTTCCAAGTGATTCTGGAGAAGACCATACGCATACCGCGTTCGCTGAGCGTCAAGGCTGCTTCCGTTTTGAAAGGTTTCCTCAACAAGAATCCCGCTGATCGCCTGGGCTGCCATCGCGAATCTGCCTTCATGGATATTGTAAATCATCCGTTCTTCAAGGTCATCGACTGGGAGATGGTAAGTCTAAGGCCACCTTCCCTTTGGACTCTATGTGTTTGTTTTTGTGTGCGTGTGTGTGTTTTTTGATGATGATACTCGTTGTGCCTCAAACTGTATAGACTTATTGAGCAGCCTTGATGTATTGAAAATATGTTAAGTAATTGCTTATGGAAGTTGAAGTTGTTTTACCAAGAAGTGGAGAGGGCAGTTTAGGAAGTAGTCTTCAGCTTATGAGGAAATTTAGAATATTTTTGTAGGGCTCAAAATTGAGCATAGGTAAACTTACTCTAAATATTGCCCTAAATCTTATATCTAAAATATTATTAAATATATATAAGCTACAAATATTAGATTTTGATTAATTTTCATCAATAAATCCCTAATTTATCTTTATAGAGAGAGTTAGGCAGCGAACTTTATCGCAAACAGTTATATCGTCAGATAAGCAAGCAAAAGAAAGATAAGAAAGGCACAAAATATTTGTTTTGTTAAGATTAAAATTATTTATTTTTCCATAACTTTCTAAAAATATTTTTCAAAAATCTATATAAATGAGGAAAATGAAATACTTATCTTATACTCAATTTACCTCAAGTTCCAATTCTATGTTTATTAATGTTGTGGTTATATTATATCAATATTGAGCCAATTGCTGTAATTTATAATACTAAGTGTTTACTATATATAATTTTGTGTATGAAAAGATTGCACAAAAGGAGGTACAACCGCCTTATATACCAAGCCTGGATCCTGGCGATCCTTATATGACAACAAACTTTGACGTTCAATTTACCAGAGAACCGGCTGAATTGACGCCGGACGATCCGTAAGTTTTGTGTCACGAAAACAAAAAGAAAATTTACAAATTTACAAAAAAAAAAAAACATGCCTTCTAGTTTTGGTTATTTTGTTCTAATTGTACCACGAAGCATGAGACAATATCCTTATAAAAAAACAATAATTGTAAGCTGTAAAATAAATAATTTCATAGCATTAGTGGTCAGACTAACAGCAGGTAATGTTCGCTCTCAGCCACATTGTGTATCCGCCCTCTGTCCCCGCTCTATTATCAGTAAAGACACACGCCCTTCCCCCGCTCGCTCTCTCTACTTATCATCATTATCATCATCAATACACACACACACAGACACAGACTCACACACACATAGAACTCACATGGACATGCATTTGAAATGTGTCCTGAGCCTTATTGAATTTGATTTTTACGTTTGCCGAGATTGGCTGGCACTATCTTTAGCTATAATCATATTATTTTTACTATCTTTGCATATATCCTGCACACACACACACACACTCTCTCTCTCTCTCTCTCTCGATATACGCACCACCAAACACATGCCAATTTCAACCTCATGCAGCTCGAACGCAAACAGGTTTCGCCTCCATTCAAGCCACGCCTAGACTCTGATCGCGATCTGGCCAATTTCCCGATCGAGTTTACGGGCGAACCGGTGCAGCTGACTCCAGATGATGAGTAAGTTTTCTTTTTTTTTCCGTTTGATATTCCTTTCGATCCAATCCAATCTCCGACAATTGAATAGTATGGATTGAAATCTGCGCTCTTACTAATATATTGTTCTCTCCCTTTAGCCATGTGATTGGCAACATCGATCAATCGGAATTCGAGGGCTTTGAGTACGTCAACCCCTTGCTCATGTCGTTGGAGGATTGCGTCTGACACCACGAGACGTGTGATTTGCATCCATATAATATGCGTGTAAGTGATGATATAAGAAGTGATTCAGTAGGCCTAAACTGCAGACGGATTAGTTGTAAAGACTAATGATTAATGGCTAAACGGTTTTTAGTAATTTTTTGTTTTAGTTTAGACTCTCATGAAACTAGGCTTCATTATAAAAGCGAGCATTAATCAAGGCTCTCACATGAGTATACTACATTACATATATATATATATATATATATATATATATATATATATATATATATATATATATATATATATATATCAGCAATTTGTCAGGGGAGTATACACAACTCAGAGCCTTGAGTACTGCCTGCCTTTATAGTCACTTCCATTGTTTATGTTATACAAATAAACTTTAATTGAAGTCAGCTTGTTTAACATGAGGAACTTAGGTTTTGCTAGCGAATGCTTTGTAGGTATCTTCATGCAGCAAATTGGGTTCCTTGTTTTGCCAAGAACAATGTAACTGCATAAAAAAAAATACAAAAATAGAAAGAGCTGTAGTAACATTTCAATTTAGTCAACGATTGCGACGTGTGGAGCAGAAAGGTGAAGCATGTATGAAATATAAAATAATGAAATAGAATAAATTGCCAGCGACTGTAGAACTAGATAAATGAACGTAAAAAGTATAGCCTGAAGGCATAAAAAATATACATAAAATTTAAAAAATGCCTAGATTGCAGAGAAATCGAAGTTTGTATATAAAGAGCCTGGATTTATGTAAATAATTTAAAATATATTAATTTTTGTAAAACACATAATAATAATCTCTATAATTGCAGCTCTATGGAGAGGATTCCAGTGATTACGATTCTGTGGCTGACGACTTGAGTCTCCTGCATTTGAATAGCGCGGGAGGCGCAGCCAATACCAATAATAATATAAGCCAGCAGCAACATTATCGCCAGCAGCAACAGCAGCTGCCCCAGGCGCAGCAATATCATCCATACCCACAGCAACAACAGCATCAACTACAACACTTACAGCAGCAACACCAACAGCAGCATCAGCAGCAGCAACATCATCATAATGGTAACAATAACAATCATAATAATCAAATGCAAGCAAATAATAATAAAAGTCTACTGCAGCACATGTTTTGCCTTCCATTGAACTAATTAAAATAACGAATTAGATATTGAACAGCAACAAGAGCAACAGATAGCTGACAGCAACAACAACTAGCAAATGCAACAAAACATAAGTAAACAAAAAGATAAAGCGAAAAGTATATTAACAAAATTCAAACAGTTATAATCTTCTATATACAGAAACAAATGTCTAAAGCAAACTACTTTCATACCAAAAAATAACAAAAACAAAAAGATAAGAAAACTGTCACAAGCTGCGAGTATTACACTAAACTACAAATGATTACTTTACTATTTAAGCACCTAGGCAAGCTAGGCAAAATCTATGCATGCAAAAAAGAAAAAACAGAAAAAGAAAAACGTAAGAACGGCAACAAAGAACATTTCATAACTCAATGCAAGACTTTTCAGCAAAGTTCACCCATAAAAGTATGCAACAAAATTTTTAGCTAATAAATCTACAACAAAATTATACATACGATACGCATCTAAACAAAATATATATATATATACATACATATAATTTTTAAATATTTAAAAGCAAGACATTTAATTTTACTACGAATTAACAAAAGAAAAAAAAATAAGAAAAAGAGAAAGAAAATCAGATAGATAAACTACTAACAAGATGAGAGAGAATCAATCGATTAAATTTAAGCGCGTAATTATTATGTAAAATGTATGTGTGTTAGTGTTAGTGAGCAGAACGGTTTTTAAAAGCAACAGCAACAAATTGATAATGATATGTGTGTGAGCAGGAAATGCATTAAAGTCTAGACCTAATCGAACTGGCAAAATTATCAAAAAGCAAAAATTTAATTATCAAAATTTAAGGACAGGAACAAATGTTGAATCGCTCTAAACAAAAATAAAAATATATATATATATTTCTAAGCAAATGATAATTTAAATGTATTTTCTGTATTATTATATAAAATTTACACCAAAATCGTCATCGCATCGTTTACTGGCAATATTCCTCCTTCTATTTTTGTTAAGTATTATAAACCTACGTTTTCAACCCACACATTCCACATTGTACTTACTATACAAGAAAACAAAAATTGTTGTTAAATTATTAAATTGTAAACTACGTATAAGTATGAGATTTTCAGCAAGCAATAAAACGATTATTTTATATCCATGTCCCAATTTATTGCTCGTTGTAAAACAAATCAAAATTGAATTATTTTCAAAGCACGCGTATTTTGTGTGTTCCCTAGAGAATTGTTCCAATTTCTGGCACTGCGTGAGTTTTTAACATATTAATACCAATATATATATATATATATTTAAAGAAAATTGTAAATTATGTTTTTATAACCCTTAAACGAGTAGACATATTACAAGCAAGCGTAAAACAGAATTAAATTAGTAATTAAACAAAATATAATTGTGTTGCTTTAACTTTAATGAAACGTTTAAACGAATTGTGTTTTTAATTATCTACAAAATTTTTGAAATGAATCGTATAAGATACATAAAAAAAAAAAAACAAAACAAAAAAAAATGTTAAATTGTTAATGTATTCAAAGTGACAAAACACTAAGCAATTTAAAATTATTAAACACAAATACAAGGATTCCAACAGCATATTTTGAGTCAACCGAAATAATAGCAAACAATCAATTAAAGCGTAACATATAGCAAATACCAAGTCGAAACACTGAACAAATTTAGTATGCACATATTTTAATTGTAAAGAAATGGAGCGTAGAGTCAGCGTATGAATGCATAAATGAGAAATGGTTTTTAACCCAAAAGGAATTTTCCAACAAGTTTTCCAAAACTTAAAATTAATTATTGACGGCAAAACGTTTTTTTTTCTAGACAACTATATATTTATACAATCATAAGTTTTCTTATTGGTTTCTTTGATTATTTTCTACATATATTTTTTGACTTTCGCAATATTTGTATGTCTGTTTTTTGATACATTTATTCATAGTAATTTTTGTATTTTGTGTTTTCTCATTTTTATACTAAATGCACTTTGAGTACTTTGAATGCTAGCAAAATGTCAAATGAAATTGAGAGCGTAAACAATTTGCGTTACAATTATGCATATAAACGAACGAATAAATTATTGTGTAAGTAAAAGTTTTAACAGTTTCACGTTCATTATGTGGGTGGGGATATCTGGCATTTGGAGTCATACGAATTGGGCTCAGGATTTATGAACAAATGCAAACGGTGATCCCTTTTGTTGGTGTTGACCAGGACTTCAATTGGTTTGCAGTATGGAGACGGGCTCCTGCATGATTTGCTGTATCTTTGCTTCCGGCACGGGCACCCCGTTAACGAGGAGGGTGTGCACGATGCCGTCGTGTTTGTTGCCGCTGGAGCGTGCCTGCAATACAAATGGTGTGTCCTGCAGCACGAAGCTCGTATCGGTGCCGCCCTGCACAAACACAGCCTGCAAGGGGCAGAGGGGAAGACATGATTGATAGTCAGCCTCGTTTTTTGGTCTAGATCCGGTTCACTTACCGCCTCCTCGCGCAGCTCATCGTTCACATACAAACTCAGCGTGTCCAGCTTGAGCATAATGCGGTATTCCTGCGACGCATCCGTTGACCCAGCCTGCTCGCTGCCACAGGTGCAGAGCCACAGGCGATACTGACGTGTCAGCTCCTCGGTGTACTGGGCATGCGGTTTGCCGTCTATGTAGAGCGAATACTCGTACTTGAAGCCCGGCGCTGGATCGACGCGTATAATGCAGCGCGCCTGCTCGATTTCGAACGTATCCTCGCCCACCAGCTTAAACATCCAGTCGCGACGCAGCACTTCCTGCAAGAGCCAAGCACAGGTATACGAATGGAAAACTGAAGAATTTGAAACGTTTTCAATTAAATTAATAGCGGGGCTTCATGTGTGTAATTTGATTCTGGTTTGATAAAGCTGTGCAAGTCGACAGCTGGGAATGCACAGTAAAAGGGAGTAAGCAGGAATGAGATGGAGGGAGAGAAGAACGTTTTCGTTGGCAATGCTCGACTGCAAGATACCCAGTATGTAAGCAGATGTTGATATAGGTATTCGAGATCCATTAAATTCAGCCTTATGAAATTGGGAACAAAAAATTATTAAATATATAAATAAATAAAAAAATTAATATAAATAAAAAATAAAAATAAAGTTATTTATTTTTTATAATATATTTATATCTAGATAAAGCTGATTCAATTCATTATAAACAAAAACTATTGAAATTTAATCTCTTAAAAATATAAAATATTAATTTTAATAAAGAGTTGTTCGCTAATATTTCTTGACTAAACATATTATATAAAAAAATATGTTGTTATTCAAAGAAATTTATTTAAAATTTATTATATTATTATATTTATTTATTAATATACATATTTTATATTTTAAAAATATTTTTAAAACGTTCAACTTTTTTTTAACAAGCTTTAAAGATTTTTAAGTTCAATTTTCTAGATTAAAAATATATAATATATACTTTAAAAAAAATTATTAAATTAATTTATAATTTATAATTTTTTTCGATAGAAAAAAAAATTTTAGTTTTTATATTTATACGAATGTGGGATAATCTTGAATGTTATAGAACAATTTATTTGATGTTATTTTGAAGTAATAAATTAAATAAGAATTAGTAAAATAATAATAATAATAATAATATAAAAATCAAAACTAAATAATAGTAAAAAAATTAATAATAAAATAAAAATTAAAAATAAATAAATATAAAAAATAAAATAAAATAATAAATAGCAATATAAAATAATAATAACAATAAAATATCTATTATTTATATGCAATATTTACAAATTTGATTTTACTTTTAACATATCTGAGCTTTAGCTAAAGTATATATTTTTTATATATCTATATCTCTTTACTTTCCATATAAAAACCTATAAAAGTTATCTTTGCATATCCATTTCGTGTGTTTCTATATTTATATATATACATCAATTATTCTATATTTTACGCTCTGGCACACACTTCACCCAAGTCTGCTTTGAACTGTGACATTTTGAGCCACAATTTCGTGAAAACAATGCTGCTGTCCCTATTATAATAACCGCTTTAAAGTGTTATTTGAAATTACACAACAGCTACTCTCTCTTATACAAACATTTGTCGCACAAGCTATAGAAATGGGTACTTCGCCAATTTGCGATAAGTGCATAGCTTTAGCTGGTGTTTTCGTGGGGTATGACTAATTGGCGTGCCATTTGGGGCGCGCATTGGGGAAAGTGCATTCACCACTTACCCGACCATTGACCCAGATCATGCGGCGTCCACTTGTGGTGCCGTGCTCCAGTTCGATGCGGTACATCTGGGAACGGACGGAGGGCAGAGAACGAAAGTTAATTAAATGTTAATCAACATAAGGACGGGGGGATAAATTGTTTAGTCGGATTTGATTTGGACCTTGCCATTGATGGGCGCACACCATTGGGCGACGATGTTGTCTTTGTTGTAGCGCTGCGCCTCGGGCACATGATCCAGACTCATGATGGGCACCGTTGACAGATTTTCCATGCGCAGCGTTGGCGACAGAAACGACATAGCCGGGCCGCCGCGACTAAAAATCGATTTCACTTAATAATATTTTAGTGAATGCATTCAAAATGCAAGCAACTAACCGAGGATAACACAAAGGACGAAGTGACGATTATAATCTCACTTGAAAGGCTAAGGGCTGACGGAAATATTTGATTTGGTTAAGGCTTATTAACAGCTTTGCCGTGCACTTAGCCCAACTAGTTATGCTACGTTTTTTTTTTCCAGCGCTGTGGCGGCGCGAACCGTTAGCATTCAGCGTCAATGGCACACTAAACAACACACAATAATGGCAAAGGAACTGAAGAAAATTTGTATAGTTGTTGTTGTTGTTGTTGGCCCCGGGTCTGGTCGGTTTCTGGTCGAGTTGCGTTGTCGATGGCTCTTTCTGTTGTGGCTAGAAAAAGTGCAGAGCCAAAGCCAAAGCCAACGCCGGAGCCACAGCCATAGTCAGAGTAGGGCTGAGCGCCGCATGGCGCCAAAACAGAGTTGATTTGTTTCACTTTGAGTGTGTGTGTGTGTGGATGTGTGTGGGGTTAAGCCCCACTTCTGTGCTATCTATGTGTGTGTGTGTGTGTTGGCTGTGTGTTAACATTTGCACACATGTCGCCGACGTCGTCGACGTTGAGCATAAAAATAAACTTTACTTTTTGAGCAGACCCCAAGCGCCGGCAACTATGCAATTGTTATGGCCAGAGCTAAGTGGGTAGCTTAACTATTTAATGCGTTTGGCATATGTTTGCTGCTCGGGCCCGCGCGGCTTTAGTAGTCTACAAAATATGGCTAATCATCAATCAATTGAAAGCCACAGTAATCTATATAATTAAGTGATTTCGATGAGACATTGGAATACCCTGGAGATGGGCTGAATGAAGATTAGGGCGGACTAGCTTGGATGTGTGTTGAGTAGTTTGAGGGGTAGTAAAGTCAATAAAAGCTTTTAATTAGATGAGATAGTTGGCATATATGAGAGGTTAATCAAATAACTTAGAAAACATAAAAAAAGATATATATATAAAATATAATATAAATATTTATGAACAAATGCTTTGACCAACAGCTTTATATTTTATATATATATATTTATTATGATTATTTATTTATTGTATATTAATCTTGATTTATTTTCTTTTTATATATTTTTATATTTTATATATTTATATATATATATTTATTTATTTACATTTGTATTATTTAATATTATATATTTATTTTTTCTATTTTTTTATATTTGATATATTTATATTTATATTATTAATTATTTTATATTTATTTTTATATTTTTATTTTATAGTGATTTAATAATATTTTTTGTTTTAAATTTTTATATTATTTATTTTTGTTTTAAAAATTTATATTATTTATTTATATATTTTATTTTATTTAAATCTCGATTTATTATATTTATTCATTTTATATATTTTAAATATGTATATTATTTATTTAATTATTTAATTTTATTTTATTTAAATCTTGAATTTTATTTACATATTTTATATATTAAATATATTAATTATTATTATTATTATTATTATTATTATTATTATTATTATTATTATTATTATTTTTTATTATTATTATTATTATTATTATTATTATATTATTATTATATATACTTTATTTAATTTTAATACAGAAAGTATAGCTGTAACTCCTTCCCTTTGCTCAGTGCAGCTCGCAATACTTGAGTCTCAATGGAGTGGGTTAGGGTATTTGTGAGCTGTGCTTAATGCTCATTCACTCACTCGCTCCTTCGCCGTGCTGTCCTCGTAACGCATTGCAATTGAATAGAGCCAAGAGTGCCGAGTGCCTAGAGCCTTTGCCTCAAATTGAGCGTAAGACAACACTTTTGGGCTGCTCATATCAATTGGCTGCGCTGCCGTCGCCCCTCCCCACCCTCTTCACTCACCCGCTTTCTACATATAAATGTGACAATTATATTGCCCGCGGTGGGGTGGCATAAATTTGGAGGCATTCAACAAACGCTCAATACCCACTCTCTCCCTCCCTCTCTCTCTCTCTCTCATGCTCTCTCTCTCCCACATTTCTTTTCACCAGTGCGGGGCGTAGCAAATTTGTCGCATTTTGTTTTGCTGTCATGTTTATGGCGTAATATTTTGCGGCCGTAAATACACGCCAAAAATGCTAATGACCGGCACCAAGGGCAGGGGGCGGGGCCCAGTGGGGTGTAGCGTTAGCTGGTTAGACGCCTGGACAGATAGTGTGACAGCTTGCGTTAGTTTTGTATTTCAATTTGGCCAAAAAGAAAATGAAACAAAAAACAAGTATTGATAAATGTATTTGGCACACAGCGGAGCTGCAGGCACATCATATGTCAAATTGGGGCCTTGGCGATTATTCTTAGCACTTCGATTGTGTCTCTGTGTGTGTGAGTGTGTGTGTGCTTTTGTGTGGGTGCTCGAGCAGAAAATGAAAATAACAACAACAACAACTGGGAGAAAAGCTGGCATTTTCCACACGCGAAGGTCAATGGAAAGCGCCTTTTCAAACCGCTTACAGTCGATGTGTGTACTTTTACAGTAGTTATTGTTGTTACCGCCAAAACGGCAATATCAGCAACAATAACAACAACAATAACAATAACAACAACAACAACAATCACAACAACAACAACAACAAACAGAGATAACGATGCGAGACATGACAAGGACAAGGCCCCCCAACTGGCAGCACCTCATGGTACGAACTTAAAGCTTCTCTCTGTGTGTGTGTGGGCGGATGTGTGTGTGTGTGTGAAGGCTTAAATATGTTTCTGTGTAATTACAGTATATATAATAGATTTTTGGCAAAGTCATCAAAGTAGTAAATCGAATAAAGACTCCATTAAGTTTTTAAAACAGTCATCAAATTTATATATTTTTTTTTATTATTATTATTTTTATATTTTAGAAATTATTAAATTGAAAGAATATGAAAGTAAAATGAAATTAATTGAAATGACTCTTAAGCCAGTTACTCTTAGTAAGACATGTATGAAGTCTGCATTTAAGAGGACTATGAGTTTAGAATAAGGTCGTTTACATATGTGTTTCTTGCGTTCATATCATATACAAACAGGCAGTTGCATGGGAGAATTTTAGCTCTGCTGGAGCTGAGTGCAGACTTCTGCTCATCATCTTTAAGCTCACCTCTGAATGGGTGAGAATAGCATTATCTGTGCTGCACTCAGATGAGTGAGCTGCAGCGGTCCATGTTGAAGTTTGATGTTTGAGCTGCAGCGATCCATGCTGCACTCTGATGTTTGAGTAGTTATGAAGAAGGTTTCTTTTCTCTGAGTACCTACGACTGGTGGGGCACACTCACAGCAGCTGGAACGACCACATGATTGAGCTAGAACTGTGCTCAACTGTGATGTTTGAGCTAAACCAGCTTGTGCTGTGCTCCGATGTTTGATGAAGAAGTGCTTTCGTTCTCTGAGAACCTACCACTGCTCAGCTATGATGCTTGAGCTACTGAGCTCTGATGTTTGAGTTATGAAGAAAGGTTTTTTTCTCTGAGTACCTACCACTGGTAGGGTATACTAAGAGGTGCTGGAACGACCTTCTTCATCATCATCAACTTATGTCAGCTTGCGCTGAGCTCCGATGTTTGATGCAGAACAGTTTTCTTTCTCTGAGTACCACTGCTGGTTGATGCTCTGAGAGTAGCTTCAGTACTGTTTGTCGCTGCGAAAAGTGGCGCCTTCTTATTAACTAGGAACAGTCTTTACAGCATGCTACATTCTATTTTCTCAATAAAAAAAATCTGATTGCTATGGCTATATTTAAAATTTATTATCATCTGTTTAATTTTGTTTTTCTGTTTTCATTTTTTTAATAATACAAAGTTAAACAGTAATATTAATATTAATTAATGTTAATGTATAAGTTATAGTTGTGAAGTTGTTTGCCTTTTTTACAAAAACTTTCTTATGCTTAAAATATAAATTAATTAAAATTTTTTTTAATTTATATTATATTAAATTCCATAACTAATTAGAAAAAATAATAATACTTTATTTAGATATTTTTTTATAATATTTAAAACATTTATCTATAAATTTCACATAAATAATTTTTAAAATATAATATTTTAAATATTTATCTATAAATTTCCCATAAATAATATTTAAAATATAATATTTGAAATATTTATCTATAAATTTTTCATAATTTTCACTTCTGATCACTGCTCGTATCCCACGCATTGCCCAATATTAGTTCAGTCAAACGTTTCTTGCAGTCTGCATGTCTCTTACGAGGTGCATTGGCTTTATATTAAGCGAAGGTTTTTCTATAATCTGTGGATCACCTGTAGTCAAGATCCTATTTTTGGCTATTGCTGAATTATTTGTCTCAATTTCCATTATATTTTGGTTTGTTAGAGGTTTAGGTTCAGGTTTAGTTTGTGCTATTAAAATTCAGACTGATTCATCAGAGCTTTACCAAAGTTTCATTAATATATTTTGTACAAATGTGAAAGCGTTCTGTATTAAATGCTGTTGATTTCACATTGCTCTTAGAGCTTTTGCCAATCACATACTACGCTTTGAAGCTCAATCAATCAGCTGTGCCGGGTCGACAGCTTTAAGTTCAGCGACGCTTAAAGCAACAGCTGTTCGCCATAAGCAACAAGCAAAGCTCTTCTCGAGCTTTTAACACTGTGAATACAATTTCGTGATCTCACTTTAATGCAAGTGCCTCAACTCAAAAGCTTTCTGCCAAAGTTAGTTCTCGCGTCTCACTCAGTCGTCAGTCAGCTGTGCTGAATGTCAATAAAAACAGGAATGGAAAACGAAAACACAGAAAATGCAGAGACGTCAGGTAATTTACAATAAAATTTAAGCTGATTCAAGTAAATGACAGATTTTGTTTTCCAGCTGTAGCCGCAATCACCTACAACTCCAAAGTATTGTCAATTGGCGACGATGACGAGTGCCTGAGCAGCAGGAGACCAGAAGAGAACTACAACACAAACTTCTTTCGTGACGATTTCCAAAAACATTTACGCCTAATACTAACGGGTATTAAGACACCCATCGACGTTAAGATCGATTGGAATTCAGTGGATGTCTTTGGAGCAGCTAGTATTAAGGTAGATAATAAGCCCCGACAATATCATTTTTATGCTGAAAATGGTAACAGCGGCTGGAGATCTCATATGATTATTTCGGGTCCCACATTCAATGCAAAGGAAGTTTTAAAGTACGTTAGAAATAGACTGAAAGATGAAAACTGGATATCTGAGAGTTCCATAGAAACTCCACTCAGAACAAAAGTTAGCGGCGGCGAGTACTACGGCTGCGATCAGTATATTCAAGGAATTGTTTCCGAAGCACTCGATGCAGAATCGAAGAGGCTGCTAAAGTTCATACAGTATTTACACAGAAATCATAAAAGCAAATAATATCAAATATATGAGTAGGGCCCTCCAGCCCTATATAAGGCCAGGTCTGCTCCAGTAATACTTCAGTGGCATCACAGATTTTCTTGAAGCCAGTCGTGCAGCGCGGTGCAGAGCTCCTCTTCCTCAGTCTGTGGTAAATATTTAAAAAATTAATAATATTAAATATATATATATATTATGCAGAATTTTAATTGATATGTACTATGTTATAAATTATTAATAATATTTAAATTGAATTTAAATTAATATAAATTATAAATTCTTAATATTCTTTAATATTTTTATTTTTTATCATTTTAAATATTAAATATTTCTTATGAAAATCATCTTTAGTTTATATAAACAAGATCAATGATAACGATATTTATGAAATGGTAATGCTATATGTTCATATTTCAATAACTGAATTGTAAACAAACTTTTAGAGAGCTTTTCATACATTTATTATGAAATGAATACAATTTCATAAGCTCTGAAGAGTAAGCTTTTCTATCCAATCACAAACTTAGTTATTTCGTTTCAGTCAGTCAGCTGTGCCGTTTCATTAGCTTTCGTACTGTAAAAATAAGTAAGCGAGAAGTAAACATGGAATAAGTCAAACAGAAATTGAAGGAAATTCAGGTAATATAAGCATTTCAATATAAAAACAAAGATATCTGATTGCTATCTTAATTTCCAGATGTTGCCATGATAACGTCCGCGACAAAAGTCTTAGCAATTGGAGATGACGAAAGCGCCGCGGCAGAAAAGTCACTTGAGAACCGTAACACGGACATTCTTCAAGAGAACTGCAGAAAGCATTTGTGCCAGCTCCTAACTGGCAGCCGAACACCCATCGAGGTTGTCACGGATTGGGACAAAGTGGATAGATTTGGAGCGGCTAGCATTAAGGAAGGTAATCAGCCCAGGCGCTATCACTTCTATACTTCACATGGTAACAACCACAAACCGGGTGAGATTATTTCTGGACCCGTCTTTGATGGAAACGGAGTACTAGAGACTGTGAGGGAACTGCTAAAAGGAGAAAATTGGATAACAAATAATATCATTGAGACGCCTCTTAAAAAGAAAAGTGGCAGCGAACACTACGCTTCCGATCAATACATTCAGCAAATTGTTTCGCAAGCGCTAGACAAAGAAACTCCCAAAATCTTTAGGTTTCTGCAATACTTGCATAGAAATTCTAAATAAATACTGTTTACTGGTCCTCGACATTTGAATTTTGATATTAAATTGATTTTTCTATTGAGCAAATTTAATTTAAATTTGAAAATATTATTTTTCTACCTGTTTATTATTTTTTTTAATAGAATTTTATTATTATTTTTATATATATTTGATTTGATTTTATTATTATTTGATTTTCTTTTGGGCAAATTTTATTTAATTTTAAAATATTATTATACTATTTGTTTATTATTATTTTGGTAGAATTTTATTAATATTATTTTTTGCATATATATTATTAAATAGATTTTTTTTTAAATTTTAAATTATTATTTTACTATTCTGTATTATTAATTTGATATATATATATATCATATCATAGCTTATCATATGTGCTTGGGCTGCTCGACGTAAACAAGTTTAAAAGCTTTTAGAGAGCTTTACAGTCTCTGCCGCTAAGCTTTTGACAGTAACAAAACTATGTTACCTCTTAGAGTCAGTCGGTCAGCTGTTGCAGGTGTTTACTTCACCAGGAAAACTAAACAAAAATAAATATGGAAAAGGGAAACAAGGAAATTGAAAAAGAATTAGGTAAAATAAAAAACAAAAAATAAGTAAATCTCTGACAAAATAAAATTTTCAGAACTATCCACAATCACGTCAAAGGCAAAAGTATTGGCAATAGGCGATGCGGAATGCTGCCCAAAGGGCCATAAATGCGATGATGATAATGTTATTGATAAACAAATGTACAAACGTTTATGTTTAATGTTAACTGGAAGCCAGACGCCAGCCGCACCTGTCGAAGTTTGGGCTTCAATGCAAAGATTTGGAGCGATCTCTATTAAGGAAGCGGGTCAGCCCAGGCGCTATAAGTTCTTTTGTGGACGCCACAAGAGTTGTCCGCGTGGAGAGATTGTTTCCGGAGTCGTATTTAATGCAGAAAGTCCGCTGAAGCACGTAAGAAATCGACTTAAAGACGAAAATTGGATATCCAAGAATGTGATCGAAAGTCCACTCAAAGCTGAGTTAGGTGAGGATTTCGCCGATTGCGATAGCTTCATACAACACGTTGTGCTGGAAGCGCTCGATAAGGAAGCGAGCAGGATCGTTAACTATCTGATATACCTACATCAAACTAAGCAGTGATTGAGCTCTTGGTAACTTAAAAGAATTCCCATAAAGCTAAATATAAAGCTTTCGTATAAAGCTTTTAGCAGATTTGTGAAATTACTAATGCTTAGTATTTTGTCTCTGCAGTGTATATAAAGCGTCATCGAAGGCAGTTGGCCATAACAAAGTCAAGAGCATTCCCAAGTATATAATTATGAACAACGAAAAGGAGCCGGAAGACTGCACAAGTAAGTTAGATTTGAGGTATTCCAAGGCAAACAAAAGTAAATAAAACTTTTATTTTTACCTTTACAAAGCTGTAGCTACAGTGACGTCAACCACAAAAGTATTGGCCATTGGTGAACCGAGAGAGGTTCTCAGCTATAAAAAACCTAACCAAAACAATAATTTGTTGTATTTTATTATGAACTGCTCAAATCATTTGAGTTTAATTCTGATGGGGAATCCAACGCCCGTCGACGATGTCAGTGGCCAGTGTCCAATCGAGTGGTTTGGCATGGAGACCATTAGCAAGGCGAATCAGCCCACTTGCTATAAGTTCTACTGCATTCCCTCACAGAGAACGGAGCCCAAACATATCAACGTGAATTACTTCTACCAGACAATCAATGCAAATGCCATTTTGCGCGATGTGAGGCATATGCTGAAGGAGGAACGCTGGAGATCCAAGCATGTGTTAATGGGACCACTCAAAGCAAAGCTAAATCCGACCGACTATAAGCCTGAGCAGAGTTATATAGGAACCGTCATTTCGAAGGCCTTCGATATTGAAAGAGCGAAGACGTTCCCGTACTTGATGTATTTACACAGAGAACATGTGCAAAAAAAGCGGAATTCATAATAAATTAGTTAAAAATTTATTGTTGCCTAATAAGGAACAGCTGACAGATGTAAACAATTTACCAATCTATGAAACAGCTTTTCACTGTTTGATAAAGCTTTTTGCCAGTCTCAAACTAAGTTCCAGCTCTTCAGGCTTTTCATAATGCAACCTTGCTGAAAGCTTTGCTTGAGCTTTCGGCGCTTCTGTTGTGAAATGTTTATATTTCATTCATTCGTCGTATTTATGCTGGCGTAAGTGAGATATTTTGGCATTTCCAAAGCGCATTTCAACCGAAAAGCAATCAACTGTGATACATAATACTAAAATAATGGCAGAGACTGAAACAGAATCAATTATGGATAAGAATAATGATAAAGCAGACAAAAGTTAGTACAAATTTAATTTATATACTTTATTATATTAAAGTTAAATTATTTTCAGCTGTTGCTTCGTTGACATCTGAAGTCAAAGTGTTGTCCATCGGAAATCGGAGAGAATACTTCAAGCGGAATAAGCCTGTGGTCAAATTTGATAAACAAATCTTGATGGAGGACTGCAGGAAGCACTTTGGTCACCTCTTGTTGGGCAATCGAACGCCCTTCGTATCCAAAAATCTTTTTAAGATGGATGTGTTCGCCATGCAGGCAATTGAGGAAAATAATCAACCCAGACGATATCACTTTCAAAGTAATCACTGTGTCTATCAGGGGACCCTGGACTACGGCCCATTTGGCCTGACATTGTACGCGGACGCAGTGATGCACGAGCTGAAAAGGCGACTCAAAAGCCACAAGTGGATGTCGAAGAATGTATTGGAATACCCAAAAAAGGTCCATGATCGCTATTGCTATAAAGATGAGTACTATGTTCAGAACATGATTTGTGACATCATCGGTGATCAGAGACTCAAAGTTTTTAAGTTTTTGCTTTATTTACACAAAGAATATAAAATCGAACGGCAAAATGCTAAGAAATTGTAAGAACTGTGAAATAGATGTTAGCTTTTGTAACTATTATTAGTATATGTAGCATTAATAGTATATATTATATATTATAGTATGTACATCTTAAGTATGTTAACACTGTAAACATTGAATTCAATATCTTGAAGCATTTATTGAACTTGCAAAGCTTTTCCCATGAAATCATATCTTTTGCGTCAAGAGCTGTGTATAAATACAGCTGAAACGAGAGCGACTCGTCAGTCTCTGCTCTGACTTTGATGAAATAGTCTGAAAAAAGAAATTATAATAGCAAATAAATTATTATGACTAACAATAGAGTCGAAATGGAATCAAGTAAGAATAAACTCATGTTCTCCAAAATGAAATACAAACTAATCTAAAATATTCACAGCGCTCAGCTCTACGATATTAGCTATAGCAGATAAAACTGAGCCATCAGAGCATGAAAAGCCCTCAGTACCATTAAGAACTTTTAATGTCGACTTTCAAAACTATTTAAGTCAACTCCTAATGGGAAATCCAAAGCCCAAAGAAGTGCCCAATGGCGAGTACCCAATGGAATGGTTTGGGATGGAGACCATCAGGAGGGAAAATGAGCCCACTCGCTACCAGTTCTACTACATGGGCGCCCAGAAGACTGAGCCAGTGAATGCGAAGCCCTTTTTCTTCTATCAGACAATGAATGCAAATGCCATAATGCGTGATATACGAACATATCTCAGGGAAGAACGTTGGCTATCGAAGTATATGGTAACCGGTCCTCTCAAAGGCAAATTAGATGGTTGGGGCTTTAGCCCTGAGGAAAATTATATTCGCAATGCAGTTCATTTGGCATTAAGAGATGAAAGTCTAAGACAAACTGAGGCTGTATTTCCCTATGTGCTCTATTTACACCGGCAACATGTAAAAAATAATCAAAGACGTTAAACTATTATAGCGTAGACTGTTTTTAAGTTGTGACGTCAGCGGTTGGGGTTCCCACTTCGGCATTTCATAATGCAACCTTGCTGAAAGCTTTGCTTGAGCTTTCGGCGCTTCTGTTGTGAAATGTTTATATTTCATTCATTCGTCGTATTTATGCTGGCGAAAGAAAGATATTTTGGCATTTCCAAAGCGCATTTCAACCGAAAAGCAATCAACTGTGATACATAATACTAAAATAATGGCAGAGACTGAAACAGAATCAATTATGGATAAGAATAATGATAAAGCAGACAAAAGTTAGTACAAATTTAATTTATATACTTTATTATATTAAAGTTAAATTATTTTCAGCTGTTGCTTCGTTGACATCTGAAGTCAAAGTGTTGTCCATCGGAAATCGGAGAGAATACTTCAAGCGGAATAAGCCTGTGGTCAAATTTGATAAACAAATCTTGATGGAGGACTGCAGGAAGCACTTTGGTCACCTCTTGTTGGGCAATCGAACGCCCTTCGTATCCAAAAATCTTTTTAAGATGGATGTGTTCGCCATGCAGGCAATTGAGGAAAATAATCAACCCAGACGATATCACTTTCAAAGTAATCACTGTGTCTATCAGGGGACCCTGGACTACGGCCCATTTGGCCTGACATTGTACGCGGACGCAGTGATGCACGAGCTGAAAAGGCGACTCAAAAGCCACAAGTGGATGTCGAAGAATGTATTGGAATACCCAAAAAGGTCCATGATCGCTATTGCTATAAAGATGAGTACTATGTTCAGAACATGATTTGTGACATCATCGGTGATCAGAGACTCAAAGTTTTTAAGTTTTTGCTTTATTTACACAAAGAATATAAAATCGAACGGCAAAATGCTAAGAAATTGTAAGAACTGTGAAATAGATGTTAGCTTTTGTAACTATTATTAGTATATGTAGCATTAATAGTATATATTGTATATTATAGTATGTACATCTTAAGTATGTTAACACTGTAAACATTGAATTCAATATCTTGAAGCATTTATTGAACTTGCAAAGCTTTTCCCATGAAATCATATCTTTTGCGTCAAGAGCTGTGTATAAATACAGCTGAAACGAGAGCGACTCGTCAGTCTCTGCTCTGACTTTGATGAAATAGTCTGAAAAAAGAAATTATAATAGCAAATAAATTATTATGACTAACAATAGAGTCGAAATGGAATCAAGTAAGAATAAACTCATGTTCTCCAAAATGAAATACAAACTAATCTAAAATATTCACAGCGCTCAGCTCTACGATATTAGCTATAGCAGATAAAACTGAGCCATCAGAGCATGAAAAGCCCTCAGTACCATTAAGAACTTTTAATGTCGACTTTCAAAACTATTTAAGTCAACTCCTAATGGGAAATCCAAAGCCCAAAGAAGTGCCCAATGGCGAGTACCCAATGGAATGGTTTGGGATGGAGACCATCAGGAGGGAAAATGAGCCCACTCGCTACCAGTTCTACTACATGGGCGCCCAGAAGACTGAGCCAGTGAATGCGAAGCCCTTTTTCTTCTATCAGACAATGAATGCAAATGCCATAATGCGTGATATACGAACATATCTCAGGGAAGAACGTTGGCTATCGAAGTATATGGTAACCGGTCCTCTCAAAGGCAAATTAGATGGTTGGGGCTTTAGCCCTGAGGAAAATTATATTCGCAATGCAGTTCATTTGGCATTAAGAGATGAAAGTCTAAGACAAACTGAGGCTGTATTTCCCTATGTGCTCTATTTACACCGGCAACATGTAAAAAATAATCAAAGACGTTAAACTATTATAGCGTAGACTGTTTTTAAGTTGTGACGTCAGCGGTTGGGGTTCCCACTTCGGCATTTCATAATGCAACCTTGCTGAAAGCTTTGCTTGAGCTTTCGGCGCTTCTGTTGTGAAATGTTTATATTTCATTCATTCGTCGTATTTATGCTGGCGAAAGAAAGATATTTTGGCATTTCCAAAGCGCATTTCAACCGAAAAGCAATCAACTGTGATACATAATACTAAAATAATGGCAGAGACTGAAACAGAATCAATTATGGATAAGAATAATGATAAAGCAGACAAAAGTTAGTACAAATTTAATTTATATACTTTATTATATTAAAGTTAAATTATTTTCAGCTGTTGCTTCGTTGACATCTGAAGTCAAAGTGTTGTCCATCGGAAATCGGAGAGAATACTTCAAGCGGAATAAGCCTGTGGTCAAATTTGATAAACAAATCTTGATGGAGGACTGCAGGAAGCACTTTGGTCACCTCTTGTTGGGCAATCGAACGCCCTTCGTGTCCAAAAATCTTTTTATGATGGATGTGTTCGCTATGCAGACAATTGAGGAAGATAATCAGCCCAGACGATATCAGTTTCAAAGTAATCACTGTGTCCATCCGACGACCCATGAGTACGACGTATTCGGACAGACATTGTATGCGGACGCAGTGATGCACGAGCTGAAAAGGCGACTCAAAAGCCACAAGTGGATGTCGAAGAATGTATTGGAATACCCAAAAAAGGTCCATGATCGCTATTGCTCTAAAGATGAGTACTATGTGCACAACATGATTTGTGACATCATCGGTGATCAGAAATTCAAAGTATTTCAGTTTTTGCTTTATTTACACAAAGAATATACAAACGAGCGGCAAAATGCTAAGAAATTGTAAGAACTGTGAAATAGATGTTAGCCTTAAGTTATCATTAATAGCATATGTTCTTAGTTAGACAAGAATAAATAAATATTATATGGATTCAGATGACTCACAATTCAAAGTAATATAAGCATTTCCTATGAACGATTGATTATCCTGATATTGGGTTAATAAATATTAAAATATATATCATCTAACATCATAAAAGTACTCACTGAAACTTGAGCTTTATTTGGCCGAAAAAGAAAAGCTTGAAAAGCTTTTGTCAGATTTGTGAAATTACTAATGCTTAGTAGTTGGCTGTCGGCAGTCTATATAAAGCGTCAACGAAGACAGCTGCGACAGAGAGTCCAACTCAAGCATTTCTCAAGAACTGTAAATAATAATGACTGGCAAAAGCGGGTCAGAGGAGGACAAAAGTAAGTCAGAGATCAAGTATTCCAAGACAACAAAAACTAATAAACTTGCCATTGTTAAAGCTTTGGCCACTGTGACGTCGAGTACAAAGGTATTGGCCATTGCAGATCCGGAGGAATACTTGAATCGCAAAAAGCCTGAAGAAGATGACGCCGGAACGAACTTCAGCTTGAAGTGCACAAATTATTTGAGTCTAGTTCTGTTGGGCAATCCAACGCCCGTCGACGATGTCAGTGGCCAGTGCCCAATCGAGTGGTTCGGGATGGTAACCTTCAGCAGCGAGAATCAGCCCACTCGCTATCAGTTCTACTGTTACCCCGCGCAGAAGACAAAGCCTAGGCATGCAAATATTAATTACTTCTACCAGACAATTAACGCAAAGGCCGTATTGCGCGACGTAAGGCGGTTTCTGAAGCACGAACAGTGGAAATCCAAAGATGCTATAATTGGGCCACTCAAAGGGGATGTTTATCCGAACGCCTATAGACCTGAGGAATTTTATATTTTAGGTGCTGTTAGCAAGGCCTTGAATCTTCAAAGAGCGAAGGTATTTCCGTACTTGATGTCCGTGCACAGGGAACATGCACAAATCAAGCTGAAACGATAATGAACATATGAATGATACTACGATAGTCGGTTATACTATTATAGAGAGTATAGCACTGAGAATATAGGTGATGAGAACAAAAAATCTGTGTTTATCAGATTTGGTTTTAATTACACAATGAATATATATTTGTATATATTATATAATTCTATATAGAATACCAATGTAAAAGAAATTTCTTTTTTAAATATTAGCTTTGAGTTTATTAAATTATTAATATTTTTAATAACACACTAAATTTTTGTTTTAAAATACAGAAATTTAATTGTTCAATACAATATTGCATAAATTCTGTAAATTTCATACATGTTAAGCGATAACAACTCTTCAGTGCTTCGAATATCTCTTCTTAAAGTTTTTATTGAGCTTTCAAAGCTTTTATTATGATATCATTGTGAAAAGCAGTGTATAAATATGCCTGAAACGAGAGCGACCTGTTGTCAGTCCCCGTATTCACTTTACAGAAAGCAAATAAATTATTATGGCTAGCGATAGAGCGGAAATGGAATCAAGTAAGAATAAACTCATGTTTCCTGATGTGAAATATAAACTAATCTAAAATATTCACAGCGCTCAGCTCTACGATATTAGCTATAGCAGATAATACTGAGCCGCCGGAGCATGAAAAGCCCGCCGTACCATTAAGAACTTTTAATGGCGACTTTCCAAACTATTTAAGTCAACTCGTAATGGGAAATCCAAAGGCCAAAGAAGTGCCCAATGGCGAGTACCCAATGGAATGGTTTGGGATGGAGACCATCAGGAGGGAAAATGAGCCCACTCGCTACCAGTTCTACTGCATGGGCGCCCAGAAGACTGAGCCAGTGAAGCCCTTTCACTTCTTCCAGACGATCAATGCCAATGCTTTGATGCGTGATGTAAGAAATTCTCTTAAGGAAGAACGTTGGCTTTCAAGGTATGTGGTCCTTGGACCGCTTAAAGCCAAATTTGATACTAAGCGCTGTTATGACGAGGAAATGTATGTGCGGCATGCAGTCTATGATGCCCTTAATGCTGAAAGGCAGAGAGGAAAGGACATCTTACTTCCGTATCTGCTCTACTTACACAGGCAACAAGCAAGAAATAATCCAAGACGTTAGGCAAGAGATTTGCTTGGATTGTATCTTAACTCAGGGACTTAGATATACTGGTTTAATTTTTTAGATAATAATAAAAACTCAGAGGGCAAGTTAAAGTGAAAACTTCTTGTCTTTATTTTATTATTAAATGTTTTTTTTTTTTTTTTGGATTTTTTCTGGGTGATTTGTTGTAGCGCGTATAAATAACATTTTCTTGTCTCGTAAAGTGCGTCCTAAAGCTACCTGTATTTGTGTATGTATGTGTGTGTATTAATGTATTATAAAGATATAGAAATGTTCAACTTTCGCATAATAATTTGATATTGTTAATATCTGCTAAATAATAATACTGATCAAAACGCCAATTTGTTCGAGAATTGAATAACTTTACATAGACAAATGATTGATATAGACAATAAATATAGAATACCTTGATTCCGATTTCGATTTATATATATGTATATATAGAATTTATATTGCTGCTCCATAACAACTAACATAAACAGCTAATATCTTTGTTTAACTTTACTCTAAGCACATAATCATTTCAATTTGGAACAGATTTAAACAACGCTGGGCGTAAAATAGGCGCTAGTTGTAAATATTGTATATATGTATATATATACTATATATATGCATGTGTGTGTGGCTGTAAATGCTGTCTATTATGGTACTCGTAATTGTATGTACGTATTATCAACGCTAATTGCACTATTTATTATATGTTCTGTGTGTTTGCTATGAATTACACTGGCGGCCAAAATAGAGGCCTACCTTCAGAGATAAATGCTAAATCTTAAAGCGACCGTTTGCCTTCTGTATAACTATTACAATAATATGTTAACTGAAGTCTGCGAACATAAATATAAACTCTATGAATTTGATACAAATAAATATGTTTAATGTTTTCACGAAATATGCATAAATTAAACGAAAGTAAAGAAAAATATATTGCTTTAGTTTGAATACCAATTGAATACTATACTTCACACGAAAACCTAATTAGTTCTTAACTAATGCTTAAGCTATCAAATTTAATACAATTATTACGATCAAGTAACAAGATTGAAAACAGTTTCGGAGGCGAGAAAGTGAAATACACTTAACTTAATTAACAGTTCGAATACTTAAATACATAATAAATGTGTTTTAAACCAAAGGGAGAATACAATTTGTTATCATGGACTCATAAATGAGAATTACACATAGATCACGCTTCAGTGCGTATGTTTTAATGGCATTTGAAATTGTCTCTAACTATAAATGAAATGCATCAACTGGAAGCTGGTTATGGTATGTCGTCAGCGACTCTTATTATTATTATAAGATTAAGGCGCCAGTGCAAAGGACGTTTATGGCTTGGAAATGCATTTGTTAATATTTAAGGTGCGCTAATGTATATTAGCGTATTTCAAATTGCTTTAGAAAAATGCGCAAAAGTCTTCGGTCTCGGTATATAGAGGCGTGGGGGGATTGGGGCTTGGAAGGGGCGGTCACTTGCGTGACAGCATTATGTTAATAACAGTACCGCAGTTATGCAGCACACGTTTGGCATCGCTCAGATTGGCATTGGTCAGGTCATAGCCGTCGATCTCCAGCAGCTTATCGTTGAGGCTCAGCAGCCGCGCAGCACTGGAATTTGGCGTTATAGCGCTAACAAAGATACCCACCTGGAAGGCAAAGGAAAGCTGTTAGAAGTTGAAGTTCAATACAAAAGGAATGCGACGATTTACCTGATTAAGCAGCTCGGCAACGTCGAAGCCAATGCTGTTCTCCCACTTGAGAGTCACTTGCTTAACAGTAGGATTCTTGTGTACTCCAAATATCCAGGTTGACTTTTTGCCCCTAGACGTATTGTTGGTGGCCGTCGAGTTCATTGAGTGCTGCGATAACGTATCATCCATGTCCTGCAGCTGCTGCTGCTCATCAGCGTCCAGTTGCTGCTGTTCCTGCTGCTGCAGCTCCAGCTGCTCAACGTTAATATTGTTTTGGTAGTCCAGCTCCTCAGATTGCGCACCAATTGCCGTCGTCTTGAAGTTGCTGTTGAGTGCATCTTGGTAGCTCTGGTTGCTCTGCTCGTAGAGCGGTTGTGTTGGCGACATTTGTTGCTGTTGTTGCTGCTGCTGCTGCTGCTGTTGTTGGTGTTTGCGCTGTCGCATTGACTCGTAGAGCGTGAGATCTTCAGGCGTTTTCTTTGTATACACTCGCGCTATATGATAAGGCGGCGGCTCCATGCGTGGCGGAGGCGCCGCCGGTGGCTGCTGAAGCGGCTGCAGCTCATAGTTCTCCTCTGTGCCATTCGACAAATGCGTCGTTGGCAGCGGCAAAGTGTTGGCATCGACGTAGAGCTGTTGGTAGTGCGCATCGTAGTTGACCAACGGCATGCCATAATACTCTTGCGGAGCCTGCTGCTGCGCTGGCTGGTAGACACCATAAATGTGGGCCGCCTCGGGCGTAACACCATATATTGCACTTGCTGTGTGGTCCACAGCGTCCTGATTGCTATCACAGTGTGGCATGGCCACTTGGCCATTGGGCACCACGACACGCGCCTCGCGCACTTCACTAGCTGCTGACGCCGCCGCTGCATTCGCCGCCTGCGCCTGACGCATATACTTGGCCATTTGGCGGAGCTCCTTGGGGTACGGCGTGGGTGAACGCATCAGCCGAACCGAACTGCCAGCAGGCAGCTGCTCCGGAGTAGGCGGAGCCGCCACATAGCTGGCGGGGTAACTGGGCGCCGGTTGTGGTGCACTGCTGGTGTGCGTGTTGCTGTTGCTGTTGCTATTGGCGCTGCCCGCACTTAGAATGGTCGCCTCCTCGGCGAAGCAGATGCGCCGCGATGGGCTCGACGGCTGCTGCGGCTGTTGCTGATGATTCGCGTAGACGAATTCGTATTGATCTTGGACCTGCTGCTGTTGCTGCGCCTGCATCTTAAATGTCACCTGCGGCAGCATGAAGCACGTCAGCTGCGTTTTGCTGCTCGCATCCAAATACTGCAGCGGCACCAACGGCTGAGACTGGTTGTCGCTGAGCCACAGAGACGTCAGATTGACCAGGCTCAGCATGGAGACGGGCAGCGCATTGATGTAGTTATTCACTACGTTGAGCACCTTCAATTTGGCCAAGTGCCCGATATTCTGAGGCAACGCAGATAGCTGATTGTTGGCCGCGCTCAGGACGCTCAGTTGGCTGCAGCTGCAGAGCTCGTCGGGCAGCTGGCGCAGCTGATTGTCATCGGCGAAGAGGAAGCGCAGTTTGGTCAGCGACCCAATCGTGCTGGGCAAACGCATCAGCTTATTGTGGCTCAGCACCAGTTCCTCCAGTTGCTCCAGGTAGCTTATGCTGTCGGGCAGCTCGCTGAGGCCGTTCGACTCACACTTAAAGGTGACTAGCGACTTGAGCATGCCCACGCTAAAGGGAAACGCTTCCAGGTTGTTGGAGCACACCGACAGCACCTCGACATTGCGCCAGTTGCTCAGCTCGTTCGGAAGTGTGTCCAGCAGATTGCCATTGGCTTCGAAGTGTTGCAATTCCCGCAGTTTGCCAATATTGGGCGCAACACGACGAATCTGATTGAAATCAATCCATAGCTCGCGCAGTGACTTGAGTTCTCCAACGACCTCGGGCTGCAATAAAGATCAAATATGGTTTATACGCATTTAGATTAATTAACGTATATACTTACCAGTTCGGTGAACTCATTGCCGCCAATATCAAGTCGCTGCAGGCTAACCAAACGGACCATTGACTTGGGCAACGTGATGAGATTGTTGAGACGCACTTCCAATATCCGCAAATTGACGAGACGTCCGAAATTGGCGGGCAAGAACTCCAGGTAGGTTTCATTCAACAGCAGCTCTTGGAGCGATATCAACGATGTTATAGCATCCGGCAGACGCTGCAGACTGTTGCAGCTGAGATCCAGGTGAGTCAGGTGCTTGCACGCCTTTATCTCCTCCGGCACATTGACAATGACTGCAATGGAAATCCTATTAGAATTATTGATTTTCAGTTATTTATATTTCTAACTAACGGTTGCGGTTCAGATCCAAATGCTGCAGTTGACGCAGCGAGCCAATTGCCTGCGGTATGCTCTCCAAGTTGTTGCTGTTCACCTGAAGGACTCGCAGTCCTTGGCAGTAGAACAGCTGCGGTGGCAATGTTTGCAGCTGCAAGGATGACACAATTGTTAATTAACTAACTTTAGTATTCCGTTTTATTAATAGTTTATTTACTCACCCGCGCGTTGCTCAGGTGCAGTTCCTCGAGGGTGCGCTCGTGTTGCCACACCTCGGGAAAGGCATCCTGGAGCGGTGTGTTGCTATAGTCCAGCTTGTCGATGACCTCTTCACGTTTGAATTTGAAGCATGGAAAGCATTTGGACAGCAGCGGCATTTTGCCGTTTCGTGTGTTGGTTTATGTTTTTTTTTTTTTATGTTTTATTGCTCTACGTTCGATATTAAGGCACGGCCGTTGTTATTGTTGTTGCTGTAACAATTATTGCGGGCTACAAATATACAGACGAGCGACCCACACACATAAAAATTATTTACATATATAGAATTAAATATGCGGTAAGCCAGTCGCATAACTTACCTATGAATCATCGCTGCTCTTGCTGCTGCAGCAGCACAAAGGCAGCGGCCGCATTGAGCGCTGCCCCGTTATAATTCATTGGCATTTTGCTGGGCTTGTTATTGTTTCAATACTAGCGCACATATACAACACACACACAGGCACACACACACAGGCACACACACACATACATATAGCTGTATATATATATTTATACATACGCACAAGCACAAACAATAAGCACGCAGCTTCTGCTCGGAGCCGATTGCTTAGGCAGCCGGCACCTTGCACGCCTTGGCGGTTGCTAAGCTACGCTATTTACGCGTCCTGCCTGTATTTCGGGTTTATTTACGCACTCGATTTCGATTTTCTTTAATGTTTTTCGCTTTGAAGATGACAAGTTGCGAGTTGGCAGCAGCCCGAGTGCACAGGAATGCACAGCAACAAAAGTATCGATAGATGTTGCTAACGCTAATCGATATATTCAATCGGACAAAGGGCGCGCTATTGTGTAAGTTGTTTGAATGCTCAATTTGAACGTTAAGTATGTGCAGTAATTAGTTATTGTTATTGGATATTTATTTATCAATATAAATGAAAAGCATATTTGAACATTATAACTACATTTTCAATTAACAAGACAATTGTTTACAATTTATGCCAGTGTTGGTAAGTAAGTCAGCTGATATCACAGTTCCTTTATTTTGCACCAGATGGCGCCAGCACTAACGGCTGATATTTGAATTTCAAAAAGAAAAGTAAAACAATAAAAAAAAACTTTAGTCAGTGGCTGTTGCTAATTGAATGGCATTTGCAAATCAATATTTACCCTTAACTTCCTGACTGCGTAATATTATGTGCATATTGTTAATCACAAGTGTCAACAAAAACTGAGCAAATAAAGGAAGTGCAAATTGAGCGTTTCAAGCTCGATTGCAAACACCATCAACTGCAAGTTTTCGAGCGAGTCGACAATTAAAAAGACTTAAAAATAGAAAATAAAACCGAAACTCTAAAAACTCGAAACTGTATTTAAAGACTTTGACCCTCCCTTTAAGCGCGCGCTCAGTGCGAAATATTATACAAGCCGCGTCCACTTTCCGCTTCGTGTGGCCTCTGACGAATTTACACTTTAAACAATTGAAAAAATTGTATAGCGATGTGTAAATATGCACATAATAAACATTGTTGTTGTTGTTGTTTGTGCTGTTGGCTTTTGAAAGAGGCAAAAATGTACTAACTAATCGCGACGACAAGATGGTAAAAATGCATTTGGACTTAAGGGTCTCAGTTTCGTTTTTCGACTCGTGCGCTGCAGTTGAGATTTGAATAAAAGTCCGTTAAATATTTGAAATCGATTTAGCTGAATGTTTTACTTGGGATAGTGGAATAATTGAATTGGATAATTAAAAGAATATGTATGTGTTATGTTAAGAAAAATAAATTGGCAAATAAAAGAAATTTAAAGGAAAATAAATAAATAAAAATTAAAATATTTAAAAATGTTTTTAAAAATATTTTATAATAAAACTCAACTAAAAGAAATAGAGAATATTTCTAATAAAAAACATAAATTATAATAAATAAAAAAAGTTGAAAAAGTTTACTTTTAATAAATAATAAATAAATAATCATAAAATTCAACAAAATTAAATAAATAATAAAATGGTTTTGATGTATGATAAATAAATAAATTAATATATAAAAAAAAATATTTAATAAAGATATACAGCTAAAATAAATAAATAAAAAACATATTTTGTAACTTAATAAAAAAATAAATAAAACTAATGCAAAATAATATATAAATAAGAAAATATATAAAAATTAAAAAACAATATTTTTAATAAAGAAATAATTAAATATTTTTAAATAGCCGTGGAAAAATAAATTTAAAATAACTACATTAAAGCATTAAGGCAATAAATAAATTAATAAAATATCTATATTTTTATTTAATATTTAATATATTTAATTCAAATACAGCAAAAATGATTTAATTTTAAATAAAATCTTTCGTATAGTCGCTGCTAAATCATTTTGAAAAGATAACTTAATGTGCCTTTAAGAACAATTACATGATTATTGTAAGTTATTAACACGCAATTGAAGCAATTATAACCTTTTCTCTTTAATGAACACAATAGCTGTCAAATCGGTTACAAAGCCTATATCTATATACGGATTATCAGTTTGAATTAGAAATTAACACACAACTGCTACATTTCCCAGCAAAATAAATTAGTGATGGACTGCTCGGGCTATTTAAAGTTTCAACTGGGTCACAGTTAATAGGGGAGCTCCATGAGTTGTGGGTTATAAGTCAGATCATGCATAATTAAAACCACCTGTCGCCGTGCTTAAATTCCCATTCACGTAACCGGTACGCATGAAATATGACTCACATAAGGAGCACACCCCCATAAGCCACCCCCATTTGCACGTGAGTAATGCAAGCAAGAACTACCCCCTAAACCAGAGAGAGAGAGCGAAACGGTTATGTGTTGCCGGTTATATTTTTATTGTGGGTTCAGAGATAACTTTTTCCAATGTTAAATTTCTTCTACTTTTCTTCTAATGCTAATGAAGGGTTCTACTCAATATGCATACTGTGATCCGTAGTATCGTTTAAATCTAGTTGATGTATATAATCTATGTATTTTTACTGTTTCAGTGCCTTAGGTAAGAATCAAGATTCAGTTACAAATACTAAGTTCCACATTAGATATTCACCTTGTTTTGATGGTTCTACTGTTAATGCTTTCCATGATATAAGCAACCTCTTTCTGGCCAGTGGGTCTGAATATTGTTGATTTGACAATATTTTCGTGATAAAGCTAGCTCCTTACTAGAGCATTTACACTTTGTATAGGTCAAGAGTCTTCTTCCAGGGTTCCCCATATATCGTGCTGTTTTTTAAGTCTGATCAAAATGAAAAATATATATAGTTGCCTATATAGGTATAGTCCATCTCCCCACCTGAATGAATTCCATTGTCCGTAGTGCTTTCAGTCTATTTTGGTGCTTATCATTTGTCCTGGTTTTCGTCTGATTGGTTTATTCCTTCTTGCTCTTTGTCTTGCTCTTGGTCTTAGTTCGGCTCTTCTTCCCCTCGGTTTCGTCTATTTTGGGTGAAGCCGCCAATGTGACCTCGGGAGCAACAACGACGCTCTCCATCTCCTTAGCAGTGGGACCTGTTCGTTTCTTAGACGAGCTTCGTTTTTTGCCAGGCATGATAAAACACTATATCGGAAAAATAACACGAAACGAAAAATCACATGAATTCAGAAATTTAAAAATAAAAAAAAGAAAATCAGACAGGCCAAATGGAGTGTAGCTCACAAAATTTTGTTATGTTATGATATATCTGGGCTAGGCCGAAGCCCTCTACGGCAATTGTGGATCAGAATTTCATGGATTGCTTGGGTTTTACAATTTGATTTTTTGATTTTTTTTCTAATCATAAAAGTTTTCAGTTTCGGTACCGTTTGGATAACCGATTCGCTCTGCCCCATCCCCCAGGCGGCGTGCGCGCCCTGGGGGCTGCTCTCTCCTCAGCTGTCTGCCGCTCTCTGGCATCGCGGGCGGCGCTCTCCCGCTCTCGCTCTCTTATTGGGAATGACAGTCGTGGTCGAGATACCGAAACCAAAGCGCGTGCAGCAGCTGCCGCAGAGTGCTTTCCTCTTTAGTGGAATTTCTATTTTAATTTAGTTTTTAGTCAATTGCTAAGTACACGCAAGTATTAGACTAGAGTGTTGTACTAACTACAGGCACAATAGTCGTTATATTAGCTAATCCAATGTGGCCGGCCGCACCTCAATTGCGTTTACATAGCAGGCCAAGTGTTATTCGGAAATAAAAACAAATTATCGATTTTTGCGCCCAGCGACGAGCTGTGCAATAATTCAGTATAATTAGCTAAAAGTGTCTGGCATCCAAATAAATCGCACAATCGAGCAAACCCGGAGCCCACTTCACGGCGAGATGGCAGCCAAGCGCAATACGGTAACCACACAAATACCGGAGGCCCCGCCGGAGGGCACGTCCCTGGCGCTGGACACACGGCTCTCCCGCCACGTGGAGAGCGTAATACCCAAGAAGCGGTGAGTGCGCGACATACATACAGGCATATCTATGTCTGTCATCCATTCGCAGTTGTCATTCTAATTTCTGTTTTTGTTCTTGCTTCTCACTATAGCCAGGAGGCGCTCAAGTGGTACGGCTGGGGCTACAACGACGCGCAGTTCTACGGACAGCAGGGCATCATCTGTTTCAAAGGCGACAAGTACGTATGCTCCATGTGTCCATGAGTCACATATTAATTTAATTAAGCGCCTCAAGAGCTGATCTCTGAGTCGCTCTAGTTCAAACCGGCGGAATCTTAACATTGAGTTGTGTCTTGTTGTGCAGTAATTAATATATTTTACAACAGTCGGCCAATGTGAGAAGTGTGGGAAATATATATTACACTATATATATATAATTGCTAGAAAGAAATTGAAGCAGTCATTAGACAATAGATATTTGAGAATTTCTAGAAAATAATTGTGGATTCAGCTCGAGGCTTTTAAGGCTTGAAAAATCCCTAATTATTTAAAAAAAATATGAAAATTATTAATGATCTATAAACTTAAATCTAAAAATATTTTTAAAATTTATTTTATTTTTAAATATATTTAAAAAAAATATATAATATTTAATTTTAATTAAAATATTATTTTAATTAAATTAAATAAAGTCATTTATTTTTTTCTCATTAAAGTATTTATATTTTATAAAATTTAAATTATTTAAAACAATTTACATTAAATTAAATAAAGCTATTCAACATTTGTCTTCAAAAAGAATAAAAATATTTATATTTTATAATATTTTTTTATATAAGGAATTATTATAAAAAATATTAATTTGTTTTTTAACAAATTAAATGATATTAAGTAGTTTTCTCTTCATAAATAATTAAAATATTTATGTATTAAAATACTTATTATTAATAATTGTATATATAGTATATATTATTTCCTTGAATAACAAACATTTTTCTCTTCCATCCCCAAATTTAGATACCCACTCTCCGGCTGTGAGCTGCCCAACTTTACGAAATGGGTGAGAAGTAAATTCGATCTGGACGTCGACCACAACAATGCGTATCCAGAGCTGCCGCCCACGTACCCGAAGCCCGTGCAGAATGCGCCCTTCCTCAACGAGCTGCGCGGCTGCACCAAGGTGGAGCACTCGCAGGAGGGCGTGGATCGGCTGGTGCGTAGTCATGGCCAGACCCTGAACGACATCTACAGCCTGTGGCACAACAAATTCGGACGCATACCGGACTTGGTGGTGTGGCCGCGCTGCCACGACGAGGTGGTGCAGCTGGTGAGGCTGGCGCACAAGCACAATGTCATGCTGCTGCCCTTTGGGGGCGGGACCAGTGTCTCGGGTGCCGTCACCTGTCCGCAGAAGGAGGAGCGCATGATTTGTGTGCTGGACACGTCGCAGATGAACCGCATGCTGTGGCTCAATCGTCAAAATCTCACCGTTTGCTTTGAGTCCGGCGTAGTGGGTCAGGATCTGGAGCGAGTGCTGCGCGAGCAGGGCCTCACCGTCGGCCATGAGCCGGACTCGTATGAGTTTAGTACGCTGGGCGGCTGGGTGGCCACGCGCGCCTCCGGCATGAAGAAGAACGTCTATGGCAACATTGAGGACCTGGTGGTGCGGGTGAGGATGGTCACGCCCTCGGGCACCCTGGAGCGAGAGTGCAGTGCGCCGCGTGTCAGCTGCGGCCCGGACTTCAATCACATCATCCTTGGCTCCGAGGGCACGCTGGGCGTCATCACCGAGGTGGTGCTTAAGGTGCGCCCGCAGCCGCCGGTGCAGCGCTATGGCTCCCTGGTGTTTCCCGACTTCGAGCAGGGGGTGCTGTTCATGCGCGAGGTGGCCAGGCGTCGCTGCCAGCCCGCCTCGGTGCGCCTGATGGACAATGAGCAGTTCCTATTCGGCCAGGCGCTCAAGCCCGAGAAGAGCTGGCTGGCCAGCTGCCTGGACGCGCTCAAGCAGCGCTATGTGACCGTGTGGAAGGGCATTGATCTGACCCACATTTGCGCTGCGACGCTGCTCTTCGAGGGTGAGCAGAAGGATGTGCAGCGCCAGGAGGCGATCATCTATGAAATCGCCGCACGCTACAAGGGATTTCCGGCAGGTGGCCAAAACGGGGAGCGCGGCTACTTATTCACCTTTGTCATTGCCTACATTAGGGTGAGTAGCTGACTCTAAACTCTGCTCTGATGACTTTTCTTAACTGAAAGCAAAAGTAGATAGAATTTTTGGTATATTGAAGCTGTTCCCTTTGCTCTTCCAATTATCACTTAACAAGCAAATAATGCCACAAACAAGTATTTCACTTTTATATATATAAACTCTATCTTGTATATTTTCCACAAAACTTTTATTAGGTGCCGCCTTTGGTTGGCGTAAATATTATGAAATGCTCAATATGTTTGCTGTCAATAATATTTTGTGTCCATAAAGGCCGTCAAATGTGTGCTCTTTGAATATACATGTTATATTTTGTGTATATTTTGTATACATTATGATTTTATGATATTTAGGAAACCTTTGCGTACATGTGAAGTTTAGCGGATTCTTGGCATAATCTTGAAATTTAATGTGGGAACTTGAAATAAATAAAAATAATGTAGATGTAGATATAGATAAATATATATATTTTAATTTGAATTTTGAAATGCATAATTAATACTTTTATTTTTATAAAACAATGTAATTTTAGAATTATTAATATTAATGTTTTTATTTATTTATTTTTAATTTTATCTATTTATTTTATTTATTTAATTTTTTTTAAAGTATTTTATTTTTAATTTTTTTTTATTATGGTTATTAAATTTTTATTTAATATTGTTTGATTTTATAATTATTTTTTTATTATTTATTTTTATTCATTTAGATTTCATATTTATTTCGTATTTATGTTTTGTATTTATTTATTATTTATTTTATTTACTACTTTTTTTTCTAAATAAAAAGATTTTAGATTTATTTATTATTTAATTTTGTCAATTTCCTATTTAATTATTATTCATTTTTTTATTTATTTCGTATTTATTTATCATGCATTTATAATGTATTTAATATTTAAATATTGATAGATTTATTTTTTATTAAATTTTTATTTATTAATTTTGTATTTACTATTTATTTATATTTTTAATATATATAATAATTACTTATATAAAATATTTTTTTATTTTTATTATTATATATTTATTTATATTTTGTTTATTTATATTTAAGTTTATTTACTTTTTGTTTCTTTTTTTTATTATTTATATTTTATGTTTATTATTTATTTATATGTATATATATATAAAATATATATCAAATCATAATATTTTTTATATATATTGCTCCAATTTCAACTATATATATTTTTTCTTTCATTCACAGGACTTTGCACTGCACCAGGGCATCGTGGCGGAATCATTTGAGACCTCTGTACCCTGGGATCGCTGCAGTTTGCTGTGTCGCTGTGTGAAGCAGCGCGTGGTTTCGGTTAGTAGAGCATTCCAGCCTTTCAAATACGATTTCTAATCAATTATTTCATGTGTTTGCAGGAGTGTGCCAGGCACAATATCTCGCACTACACTATCTCGGCGCGAGTGACGCAGACGTACGATGCGGGTGCGTGCATATACTTCTACTTTGGCTTTCGGTACTTGAACATACCCAATCCTGTGGAGGTATTCGAGGCCATTGAGCACAGCGCACGCGAGGAGATCTTGGCCTGCGGTGGCTCCCTGTCGCATCACCATGGCGTGGGCAAAATACGCAGCCATTGGTATCGCAATGCGGTCACCGAGACGGGCAGCGCGCTCTACAGCGCCGCCAAGCAGCATCTGGATCCGCGGAACATCTTTGCGGCTGGCAATCTGCTGCCAGCGCAGGAGCAGACGCTGCAGGAGAAGCCAACTGCAACAGCAGCTACTGGCGCAGCTGCTCCGAAAGCCAAACTTTAGATACCTATATATACGTAACATATATAGAAATACTAGTCTAAATCGCATAACAATTACCTTCAAAACATTTCTAGCTGCTTTAAACCTTTTGCATTTGGTTTGCAATTTTAGTCGGGCTCACTTTTGTATGGGTGTTACATTTTTGATAAATAAATGGAATATTTGTATAACGAAACTCTGACACTGGGCCTGCCTTGACAGTCCGCAGATAACTTGGGTTCACATTGATCCTTGCTGCCTTTGCTGTTGGTGGTCTTCGAGCTTGGCCCTTGTCTGCCGCCAAACCACACAGAGCAACAGACTTTGAGACCAGACTGCGCCGGTGTCAGTATCGCGGCATGTGCGTCAGCCTTGAGGTAAGGGCTATATGGATAACTGCAGACTGTGTAGGGCACTTGAAAGCTTGTGGATTTTCTAAGAACTTGACAGGTTTATGGATTGCCTTGGAGCATATGTATTTTGTGGTAGGTAAAGAGTGTTAAACATATAAATCATATATTATTTAAGTTATTTTTTTTTTTAAATACCTTATGTTATTTACTTAAATCGAATGAAATCCATTAAATAAATTTGTAGTAATTTTATAAAAATATGCTATAATAAATAAATATAAATTTTAAAAAATTAAATATAAATATATATTAAATAAAATATAAATAATAATTTTATAATAAATAAATCTAAAAATATTTATATGTTAAAAAAATTATAAATGTGTAATAAATAAATAAATTAAATACGAAATTGATCAAATTAAATAATAAATAAATCAATATTAAATAAATAAAAATAAATAAAATAATAAAAAAATAATATTAAAATAAAACAATATTAAATAAAAATTGAGAGAACAAAAACTAAAATAAAATACTTAAAAAAGTTAAATAAATAGTTAAAAATATAAAAAAAAAATAAAAACATAAATAATAATACATTTAAAATTACATTATTTCATTAAAATAAGAATAAAAATATTAATTATAAATTTAAAATTACAATCAAAATTAATTTCTATATTATTTATATTTATTCTATCAAATGGGGCCATTTATAATCTATAATTGATCAGCTTGTCAAGTACTAAATATTATAATAATATTTTGTGTATTCATTTCACTTACTTCCATGCCTATCCGTTCAGCTCTGGCTTATTACCACAGGGATGTACAGTGTAGCGCCCTGCTGAGTGCATGCAATCCAATTGGGGCTCTAACTCCAATTGCAAATCCAACTCGAATCCAATCTGAATGCGATGCTGTGCGTGCCTAGACCAAAATCAAGCCAACTGACCGTCTGATCGTCTCATCTGATCATTGCGCTGTCATTTGCGGTTTGCCTTTGCTTAGGCTTTGTGCCTGTCTGCAACGTCGTTGCTGCGATCGTTCAGGCCCAGAGATCAAATGTCATCAAGTTGTCAACTTCGTTAGCTTGCCAATGGCAAGCAACAACAACAACAACGACTTGCAAATCTCTTTTGGCCAGCTCCTTGCGCTCGTTAATAGGCGAATGGGAATAGGAATGAGGCGCATGCGCAGCCGGCAGCTGCTTATTGATGGTCGGACTGTCTTGTCTTGTTACCGTGCCAATGCCAAATGTTAGTTACTCCCCAAAAGACTTTCAACACGCACACACACACACACACACACTCACACACACACATATGTAGCAGCACGCATGCGAGGCCTATAAATAAAGATTAAAATCGGAGAAGTGTGCAAAACTTAAGCCTGGTCTCTCTAAGCTGTTTAAGTTTATTTTCTGTCTTTACTTTTTATTTATTTCTTTTTGTGAGTATGTGTGTGTGTGCATGGCTCTGAAAATTGTCAGCAATTAACCCTTGGGTCAGTCTCGGGTGTTCAGAGTCTTTGGCTCTCTTGCTTTCGCTCTCCGGCAGCGCTCGCAGTCCTGTGATTTATGCCACAAAGTGCCTTCAAGTCAAACACAATCAAGCTGGCAAATTTATGGCACAGCCCGAAACGCTGTTGCAGTCCTGCGCAGAGGCACGTCGACGTGGTCTACCCCGGAGAGACGTATTCATTCATATGCTCATAATGGCCATTCACATCGTGCACTGTCACATTATTCAGCCTCCGGTTTGTTCTGGTTCCATTTCTGTTTGTTTTTGACGCACAACTCGGCGAAGCCTTGAGACTGCCGACCGATGCGTGCATGCTGCTTAGAGCTCAGGACTTGTCTACCTGCGCGTTGGCCAGCTCAAATTAGCATAGGTGCGCTAGAAGGTGAGCCTAACAGCTGTAATTTGATAGTCATTTTTACCTGTGACAGTTTTTGGGGGTGTTCACTCAACAAGGATGTAAAATTTTAGTTTTGTTTATTGGCATTTGAATATAAGAAGGCAAATATATATATTTAATAAAAAATAATATAACATTTAAGTAAATTATAATTAGAAAACTAATTGATTTACATAATATAATTTATTATTAAATTAGTGTAAAAAATCATAATATGCTTCTATCTTCATTTCATCTTTGAGTTAATAATTTTTATTTTGATATTCATTTTATCAGCTGAAGTCTAATTTACATATAATTTAATAATATCCAATAGATATGCTGACTTTTTGTTCAGTTCGAATTCTTAATTGAGATAATGACACTGCCATTAAATTTCAATTTAATTGATAATGCTAAAAGCAGCTGATTTATTATACGTTATTATTTTAAATTTGTCAACTGTTTTTTTTGTATTAAATTTATAAACTGATGGTTATTAAATTAAATTTGAAAACTCTTTTAATTTAATTACGCTATAAATGGTTTTTTATTATATTTAAAACTGTTTTTATACCACTGTTTTGATACAGAACTAAATAGGTGTAAACTAAAAGGTATAAAAAGGTAATTTTCTTTCATTATCTATATAAATAAATGTGTATTTATAAAAGTAATTTATACAAAACTTATATACAAAAAAAAAAAAAAATGTAAAAAAATAATATATTTTTTTTATAAACCGTTTTTGGTTTTTTTTTTAAATTTAATTTTAAATTTTTTTTATGTTTATTTTTTATTATATATTTACATTTTGTTTTGTTGTGTTTTCTATTATTTTATTTTATTTTTTTTTTAAGTTAAGTTTAATTATTTTTATTTTGTATTAATAACAAATAAACCTATATATTCTTTCTAATATTTAAAGCAGCATGAGTTTTGTAGATATAAAACTTAAAGATACTCTTTATTTTGTAATTATATATACTAATATTTAAATATATATTTTAAAATTCTGTTTTAATATTATTTGTTATTTATTTTGATTTATTTCATTTATTTATTTGTATTTTGTTCACATATCTTAAGCAACATTTCTATATCAGCATTTCTATAAATCACAGTCTAATTTACCTCATATTTGCGGGCAGTGTATTCTGGCTTACGGGCCGTTTCACACGGCGCAGCGCAGGCAAACGGGGCAATAATAAAGCAGCAACAACACGTTAGTTAACCCATTGAAGCCTATACAGGTACCACACATGAACGTGTGTACGGCAACTGCGCTGCAGCGTCGACGTTGCCGTCGCAACGACAGCGCGCGCCCAAGCTGCGGCTGCGGCTCAGTGGCCGTAGCACCTGGCGCTCAGTTGTGGGCAGCGCGGCGAGCTAACAACAACGGCAAACAAAACGCAAAGCCAAAGCCAAAGGCAAATCGCAAACGCGACGTGCTCAGAATTTTGTTATTATTTCAATTTGGCTCGCGATGAGTTAGAACTTAATGTGGAGTTCGTTTGGGCACGGGAGCGAGATAGAGAGAGAGAGAGAGAGAGATCTTAAGGAGCCCAGAGAGCGAGAGCGCGAGCGAGGGAGTGTGTGCGTCTGTGTGTGTGTGAGTGTGAGATCAAGATCTACTACAGACAGCAGCTAGCTGCAGCTTCTCATCGCCTGGCTGCAGCAGTTACGATTCGTGCGCGTCGCTTGCAACATCAAATTGTTTTTCGGTTTCCGTTTCGGCTTCCATTTGTTGTGCTGTGCTGTGCTGTGTCGTGTTGTGTGTGTGTGGGAAAAAATGCAACAAATATGTGTGTCCATTAGTTGTAAACGTTTTGGCGCTTGTAATTGGCGGCAGCTGCTTTTGTTTTGCCTTTAAGAGCAACCAACAGTGAAACAGGTGCGTCGACGCATGAAAACCAACCAAAAAAGTCAAAATAAAAATTTAAAAAATAAATAAATTAAAAAAATCAAATATCCATTACAAATGTAGCTATAAAACGAGTAGATTTTAAGATAAAAAATAGTAACAAAAAATCGAAAAATCTAAAAGCAATTAAATCATTAAAAATGCATTATCAACAACAGCAGCAGCTCAAGGGAAATTCTGTAGTGGCCAGAACACCTGCCATGACTGGTAGAAATTTCACCAGCCATATGCATGCATCGTGAAGATGCTGCGCAGTGTGGTGAGCTCTGCCCCTAGAGCGCAGCTTCGACCTGTTCCGCACTGACTCATTATAGCAATTCGCACTAAAAACGTACCCACGCCAAGTCTTAAAGTGTTTTATATCATCGTAAAGCCAAAAATTCACTAGCTCAAACTCGTATATGTTGACTTGAGCATTTGAGCCATTGGACTTGGCTTAAAAGAATTACCTGAATTGGCCAGCACACCAACGCAAAATACTTGATTCCTAGTGTTGCGGCTTATGGTTTCTATGCGTGGGCTCCATTTGCCTGGCCAAGCTATGGCTAAATGTTCGTTAATCAAACGCCATGATATGAGTGTAAACTTTTAATTGTTGTAATTGAAAAATAGTTGGCATTGTTTCTCTGTGTGTGGGCCAGCAGATTAGGGCATTTAACGGAGCTCTGTTGTGACTAACTAGAAGTTGAGAGCATGAAAGCTAAAGCAACTCTTGCGATAAGAATATTTGATTTGATTTGATTTTTTCTGTTTATATTTTGCAGTTTTATTGCCTCTCTTTATTATAAATTCTAATTTTAAAATTTTAGAAAGCAGCAATAAATTTGATAGAATACATACATATTTTGTTAGCTCATAAAACTTGAAAATATTTATTTGCTTTTGTGTTTTGAGGAAGATATTTTAGGAAGATCTTGCGTTTTTTCTAAATATAAATTATTGAAGTTAATTTGACAGCAAAAAATTTAAATATTAACACGAATCACAAATCAAAAACTGAGGGATTAGCTGAATCATAAAATTAGCATTCTATGACAAATAATTGAGCTAATGCCGAAAAAAAATAAATAAAAAAATTATATAACAATTTTTATTTTGGTATTAAAGGTTTATAATATTCTTATATATTTTATTTTATTTTGGCATTTATTTTATTTATTTCAGTTTATTTTAAGTATGAAGAAAAAATATATTTCGCTCAAATTATTAATAAGAATTAAAGGAATAAACAGAACAATTAAAGCTTTATAAAAATAAATATGTCTTAAATTAAATCATATTCTGCATATAATATATATATATATATTTTATTGTATGCAATTATGATTATAAATAACTGGCCAATTTTTTAAATTTGCTAAAATAATTAATTACTCCAGTAAAATATTTTATTAAATTGTTTTCTTCAACAAAAATTAATACAGATTTTTATACATTTAATGAAGATTTATTATTATATAATAATTTTAATTATTATCACTATAACTCAATGAGATCTGAGCGCATAAACATTCTAACTAAATAATTCTAAGTAAATATCTAACTGTCTGCCGCATGACTTTATTATTGATTCATGCTCACGTCTGTGGAGTCATGCAGGCCGTAGCTTGAGTAATTTATCTAATAGATACTTGAACTGCTCATCAAGTTGACATAAAACAAATGTTAGGCATAAAGCTGCCTGCTCAGCATAACGAAACATGAACAATCACTACAACAACTTTACATTTGCAGTGAACTACAGCGACAGCGGCAACAGCAGCAGCAGCAGCAGCTGAAGGCAAATGCATTCAAGGTGCGCTTAATTAACATGCAACGGGCAACAACTGGCAAGCGGCAGCAACAACAACGACAGGCCAACGACAACAGCACGTCAAAGAGTGCAATCGAAGTTATCAAAAGAAACTAAAATTGCCGGTAGGCAGCAACAGCAACAGCAACAGCAACAGCAGCAACAGCAACATCAACGAAACTTCGCCAATCAGTCAAAGGCTAAAGATGAGTTGTGCAGCTGTGCTTAGGCTTTGCCCTGTAGCAGCTAATTAAAGCGCACGGCAACAGCAACAGTTGCAACAGCGACAAAATCAGCGACAAGAGCAACACTAACAACTGGCAATAGCAACAGCAACACGGCAACTGCAGCAGCAACATGTAAGTAGCAACATGGCATTTGACTTTCTTTCAGGCTGCCATCAGCAGCAGCAATTGTTGACTTTCTAAGCCAGTTGCCAATTTGGTGCAATGGCAGGCGGCTGTTTTGGCAACAACAACTAGCAGCTCGGCAACAGGCAACTGGCAACTGGTAACAGCCATTGCCAGTTGTTCATTGTCGCTTGGCTCCCGACAATTGTTTGGGGAACCACGGCGACTGGGTCGCGTGTTTGACACAAATGCCGCGCATAGTTTTGAAGGCGGTTCGGAGCAACTGCGCCTTATGGTCACAACGAGCAAACAGTTTTTTAACAAAAAGTATATAGCTATATATGTATGTGTGTATCGGCAGATACAGCTTCCTGCGCTGATTGCATTTTAATAAGCCCGTCGCGTATCTCAGAGATACTCTTGCGGCCTGGCAAAATGTTGCATGTTTGCTTAAGTAGCCAACAAAAAATAATAAGCTGAAGGCGGCACGCAAACAATGTGCAGACAAAATGCGGCTGTCGGGGGCAACGGATCGCGTGCCAATGCCCATACCATGGGTCACAATGGGTTAAGCTGCCACATAAAGTATGCTGAAGTTGGGGAAGGAAGAAACACAAGTCCACGGGGCAACACAGTAAATTATGTTAGAAGTTTATCTGAAAAGCAGCAAAGAGAAGTTTAATGTGAAAAGTATTTGTTTTGGGATTTAATCATATATAAATATTTTAATAATATATATTAAATATATATTTATTGCTGAACAATTAAATTTCAAAAATTAAAAAAAAAAGTGTGAAACTATTTTTTTTTAATTTTCTGAAAATATTTAAAAAAATATTTTTTTATATATTACATTTAAAAAAATATTTTTGTATATATTTGTTTTTATTTTTTATGAAATATATATATTTTTTTTTCAAGACTTTTGAGAATTGTGTAAACGCTTTAATTAATAAATCGGGCTATTCTTTTTTTATATATTAATTTTTATATATTTTTTTTTTATGTTTAATATAAAACAATTTAAAGAGAATTTGAACAGGATTTAAAAATATTTTAAGTTATTAAATTGATTATAGAAAAGTTACTCAATATAAGTTCACTAAGCATTTAAGCTTTCCATTGTTCAACTCCCCCTCAGACAATGTATTTTTTGCGCCATCAGCCAAAGAGCTTGAAATTAACATAGTTATTGTTATTCTTTGGCATGATTTTCATTATTTTCCCATTTGTGACCCACTGTAGCTCACATTTCATCCCATTGAATGGCGGCAACTACTTTGAAGCAAAGATCTCGGGCTTCGGTTTCGACTTGGAGTATTGGTTGTTTATGCCCAGACTCAGACTCAGTTATTTGGCAATTTGTCTGATCGCACATTACGAGTAAAAGAGTTTTTTTGTGTGTTTACTGGCATAGTTTTCAAAAAGTATCTTTTATAAGCTGTGTGCGACGGCGGGCACATTGCACATTGCCTGAGTTGCTTAGCTTTTAATAGGCTTAAAGTGGTTGAGCAATGGCTGCAGCGGCGGCTCGTTCGCTTATCCATCAGGCGAGTCGCCGCGCCTCGTACAACTGAATTAACACAACAATCATAACGACAGCTGACCCTCATGCAGGAGTCTTGCCTCGCATGAACTTGGCTAACAAAATAAACACATAAACAAGCACAAAATCATAAACAAGCGGCCAATAAATGTTCGGCAGTGCAAAAGGCCATAATAATAAAATTAAATAGAAACACCACTGAGAAAAAAAATAACACAAACGTTGAATTTAATGTGAACAAATTTGTGCGCTAGTCAAGCCATTACAACAACAAAGGCAACAACAACAATTACTGCTGCAGTGCTGGCTACTGCCGCTTTTTATGTTGTTCTCGGGGTCGCTTAATATTTTTTTAGTGTCAGTCATTAGCCAAAATATGAACAGCAAAGCAACAAGCTACCCGGACAGAGTCGGTTAGACTAACAAAATTAGTTAACAAACTAATTTATGCAGGTCTCACAGCCATAGAGAGCGAGTTATATTAGAGGAAAAGCGGGCGCACATAAAAAAAAGATTAATTCATAATTGCTGAAGTCAGCATAAATAAGCGAATTTGAATTAGATAAAAATATAAATATTGATATAGATATAGGCGATATAGATATAGCAATAGATATAGCTATTGATATTGTAAGAGAAATAAAAATATCATCATAAAACAAAAATTTGTTGATAAACAAGAAATCTAAATCTAAATAATTTAATAATTTTTAAAAATTAATGAATATAACAATATAATAAATAAATAATAATACTTTTTTAAATTTTAAATAATTAAATGAAAAAATTATTTATTCTTCAATTTAAATTTAAATAAAATAAATGTATAGTTTTCCCCCAACAAATAACTTTATGATAATTTTAAATTTTTTTCTGACACTGTATATATTTTTTTAAAATTTTTATAAACTTGCTGAAAGCTAATCCAAAAATTCTAAATAAAAATAAAATAAATTCACCATTTTATTGCACAAAATTTAAATAACTTAATTTATGATAATTTTGTTTTTGCTAAGACCATAGCTAAGCAAATGCCTTAATGCCTATTGTATTTAAGACGTAGTTAACATACGCCAAAGATGAGCAAGAATGTTGTCTTGTCGCTATATTTTATGTATTCAAAATACGAAGAAGGAATATCGTAAACATATCCACTCGAAGCTGGTGGGCGCTTAGTTATGCAGCCTCATGTGTTTGGGGGAGCTTATCTAAATGCACACGTTTTTCTAATCAATTAACTGAAATCTGAGCCAGGCCAAAAACGCATTGTGCGGTTTTCTAATATCTCAGCCGCAAGTTCCACAAAACGTGGCAACAACAAACGCCAAAGTTGCGCGAGTCGTGTCAAAAAATTGCTTTGTATTTTATTATAGTGTTTTTTCTTCTCTTCTCTTTTGTTGTTGTATTTTTGGTTTTGTTATTATCGATTTTTGTTGCTGCATTGTTTGACCGATTTGTTTGAATTTTGCCGACCGGCGACGATTGGAGACTGGGAACTGGGGAAGATGTCTCGCCAGTGCATGGGCTGCGACGGGGTCCGATTGAGTCTGCGCGCTGAGTCTGTGTGGCTTGAGCTGAGTTGGGCTGGCTTGGCATTTTATCCAGTCACGCTGCAAGTTATTTGCGTCGTGCCCAAGAAGTGCTCTGTTCTCTGTTATTATACCAGCCGGTTCCATCATCAGTGCCATCGTGAGGAATAACGCTGGCCTCTGCAGTTTTGGCCCTGCTAGGTAACTCGAGCTTTCATTTTGATTTATGCAGTTGGCAACAGAAACTGTTGCGCTTGTGCACCCTAAAGGGTGTGTTGGTCAAGTTGTTTGTGTAAGTTGATCTGAAGTTGTGTTTATAAAGGAATTTTCTCTTAAATTATATAAAAATACTGTTGGGGATAAAAGGAAAAGGGAATTGTATCTATAGCAAATTTCAAAAAATATATATTTTAATTTTATGAAATATCAAAAACTATATAAAATAATAAAAAATTAACATATTTTAATTGTTTTAAATATTAAAAAGAATTTTTTATTAATAATAGAAAAATATAAAATATAAATGTTTTTTATTATTAAAAAATAAAACAAAAATAATAATAGAAAAATATAAAATATAAATGTTTTTTATTATTAAAAAATAAAACAAAATAATAGAAACATTAAAAAAAAACTATTTATTTTAGTTTTTAAAATATTTTAAAAATAATTTTAATAATAATAGAAACAAATATCATTTAATTTTAATATTTTTAAATTAATTTTCTTTCTTTGAAAATATTTTAAAAATAATTTTCTATGACAACCTTCATCAATCTATAATCCTTAGATATGAAATCCCTTGGATATAATTCTATATATTATTATATTATTTTCTTATACATAACTATATTGAAATACCTATAAAAGCGTATTTGAACTTCGCCTATTTTGCGCTTCAGTCTTCAATTTAATACACTTTTTTTTGCACTTGTGGCTGATTTTGTTTTGCATGTTTATATGATATGAAATCCACTTGATGCTGCACTTGTTGAATTCTGATATGTTGTGGGAAAGTTGTTAAATGGGTTCCCAATTATTCTTGAGCTGCACATATTTGTGGCAGCAGCTGCCAACGGTCAAGAGAATATGCCAAAACTTATGCATAAATATTGCTGCTCATTTCGCATGCAGCAGCTGTCTGAGATTGTGTGTTCTTCTGGAATATATATGTACATCTCAGCCGGCAATTTGCAAGTAATTTAAGTCGAGTTTCGCATTTTTTGTGAATGAATGAAATCGACGTAGCCTTGGAGACAACTTCCGTTGTTTGGCAGCGAGTGAGTGCCAATTGTGAGAGTCACTTGTCTATTGTGTGGCTATGTCGGAATAGCACTCCACTCATCAGCTTAATGTCCAATTATAATTTGTCGACTGAAGGCTGCGGTCCATTGTCGTGAATGGCATAATTATAATGCCTGGAGGCCCGCTTTCAAGTGTTGAGCCAAAAAATACTTCAATTTCGCCAGCGGCTGGTTGCGTGTTGCGGTCAAGTGTCTGATGATCGTGTACAAAGTGTTTGCATGCACTGAGAGTGGAAGTATCTATTACAACACTCTAGATGTATTGAAGAGGTAAGCCTTTTGGGAAACTCACTCAGATACTTAATAATGGGGCAGTGATATCATGCTCCATCCCTTTGTGTGGAACTGGTTTTCGGACTGTCTGTCAACACGGCTCTACGTATTCACAACTCATTATTTACACTCCACATAGTTGCTATTTTCGGGCTATCGAATTTCAGTTATGTCTGTTCTGTTCTCAGCGCCTCGTTTGCATATGACACAAATACGATTTTCAGATTCCACAACAGTTTTTTGTTTTCTGTGTGTGTCTTATGACCAAAGTCGGCTGGCGTTTAAAATATTTACAAGTTGTCACCATTTCGGGGCGATTCGCTTGGCCTCCAAATATTTGCATATTTTTATACATATTTATTTATTGGCGGCCTCTAGAAGCGTTCCACCTGCTCGAGCTAAGCCGGCCAATTGCGCAGCAGCAACATCAACAGCAAAAATCAATTTCAACTCGGAAATTGTTAGAGTCAAGTTTTTATTTATTTTTTGTGCTTTTGCTTTTGTTTATGCGCTCACGACTGGGCCAAGCAGAAAGGAAGCAAAAACACAGTCGACTGCGGCGAGTCTCAATTGAAATTTGCGACTTACTTTCACCGCGCTGCATTTGAAATTTGAAATTCAATTACGAAACCGCATACGCCCAGGTCTTAAAAGTCGCTTCAACTTATCGCTCGCGGGCAATCAATGCAAAGAGCGTAAATGTTTATTAATTGGCGGCAAGCGGGCAAAAGCTAAATGCAATTTTGGCGATGGGGTATGGCCGACTAAGGGTTATCCAGTGCTTGAAGAGCTGGGCAATATGGGCAGGTATTGTAGAGGAGGTATGACTGTTACTATATACTCAAATAAATTAATAAGCTTTTATATATAGACTCTATAGCTTGCATATCGTCCAGCCTTTACTCAACATCTAAGATCTACGCTTATAGTGGTATTATACAAGCTTTGATATACCCTGTTTATACAGCTACAGCACTTCAACATGTTCACAATCGCCTAATTAGCAAAAAACTCATTGCGAATATAAAAACAATTTTCATTACACACAACATGCATCATCTATTAACCATTTAATGGGAACTAGTTATAAAAATCGCAGAGTGTGAGAGGGAGAGAGAGTAAGGAGCTATTGAAGGTAAGTATATGCAATGCATGTGCCGTGCCTAATGAAGCGGCGTCATCGCATCACAAGCTGCTGTGACATATGCAAATTGCGTATACGCCCCGCGGCTCGAACTGCTAGCCAAATGTCGACTCAGTGTAACAGCATTTAGTTCAGCTGTTGCTGCTGTCTGTAATCAGCGCTCAGTGCGAATTGTTTGTGCAATGATGCAATAAGCGGATTTGTCTCTGATTTGCAGGCCAGATACGTGCGATTGAACTGGCAGCGGATCGGTCATTGCGATAATTGACAAATAGCTCGAGCTGAGCTGAGCTGAGCTGACGACTGTGGGTGGGCAGGTCGAGCGATGATCATGACTGCGAATTGCTCACCTTCTCTGGCCTAGTCACTCGGCCAGCGCCAGATTGTAATCAACTTGAATACTATATTTATGCCGCCTGCCCCACGGCTGAGTATATCATAATTGACGACTTGCTGGCAACCAACCAGGCGTCAGGCCTCAGCGCATGCGTGTATTCTGTTTTCGATTATGCGCCTCATGGCATTTGGCAGGCATAAGTTAGCGATTGGGTCGCCGGCCTTGATGGCAGCCGCCTTTGGCGCTTGTATCTTGCGCCTGCATCGTGTATCTTGTATCTCGCTGGCCGCCGTTTGCTGACCACATGGGGCGGCAGCAGGAAATTTGTTAGCCTGCCATAAGCAGCGGCGCAGCGTATAAATTATGATTGCAACGGGCCGTCGATATGCAAAAAGCGGGCATAAATGAAAATCAGACAGACAGAGAAAGAGAGAGAGAGAGAGGGAGAAGGAAGCCAAACAAATTCAAACTTCTTGGGCCAGCGAGCGAAAGTGTTGAATGATGTTCTAGCAAAGCGTTTCCAACAGCCGCCCAGCGGCCAAAAACAATTTCTTTTAATTAATTTCTAACAACGATGTGAGCTGCGCTGTCGTCTAGACAGCTCGAAATACTTCACACGCCGACGCTCGAGCCGTGTGACAGGTGCTGATTGAAATGACCCCAAAAAGCGAGACGTCGCTCTAAGTGGAAATCAAGTTGGAGCAGGCATAAATACAGTGAACACAAACAAATTAAATGCCTGAAGAAAACTCTAAATAAGACAAGAAATTTCCAATTTGATTTATTTAAATGGCAACATTTGGTTTACAATGCAATTAAATTCAATTCAATTAATTTAGCTTCAGCTCAGTTGAACAAATCTTTTACAGCATCCACAGCATCGTTCTATAATATATATAAATTATATATATATATATAGTATATGTTGTTTATGTGGCTTGATTACTTACAAAAGTATCCTTAATACTGTCCCACAGATTGCCTTGGGCCACATCCACATTGACCGCCAGCAGGATAGCAGTCAAAATGATTAAACCATTGTAGTTCATATTGAAATTCCGTTATTTTTTCCGTTTTTTGAGAAATTTTTTGATGATGCAGATGCTGCTGGAATTATACGACTGTCGTCTTATCTGGTCTGTGTATAAATAAATAGCTTTACAGACGCAACGAGGCTGATAACACTTAATTTGCCAAAAAGAATGGGGAATGCGTGCTGAAGAGTTAACGAATACTAAATACTCTGCATGTAAACAGAACAAGAATATTTAAAGAAATATTTTGATGACTTATAAAATGAAAAAAATATTTTATTAAAATTTATAATTAAAATAAATTTTTATCAGTTACTTTTATGCCTTAAGACTGGCTGAAAAAATTGATTTTAATTAAATAAAAACACATAAAATAATTTATTTATTTTAGGCAATTATTTATGATATGAAAACTTGAAAAAAAAAAATATATATATATGCACATAATACATATTTACATAATTTCAACCTAGCTGTTCTCAGCTCTTCTTCTAGTCGCCTACGCCCCTGCAGTGTATCGCTCTAATACTTGTTGATTCCAAACTTGACTCCAGCATTCTTGTCTTCTATTTCCATTAGCACACAAAGCAGCGCACATAGCAGCAATTGCTCATAAGTGTGCTTTACATACATGTATTTATATATATATTTAATCAGCTTAATATGCTGCTTCCATCATAACAAATTTGGTGCAAATTGGGTATGCGCGACTGTAAAATACTAAGTTACAGCTTGGAGTTTTTATTTAACATTTATTTATATTCAATTCTCATAAGTTTTATTTTTTTTTGAATTGTTCATAAAATTATTAAAATTCTTTTAGTGCCCCGAAAAGAAATCGTTTGCAAATATTTCATCCTAGAAAGAAATTGTTTAAAATATTATTTATTTCTTAACTCGGAAAATTTCTACTTACGAGGTCTTCGCCCATTTCCGCGACTGCTTTGCCAGACTTTTCCTATATTAAATTGAATATCTTATAATTTTCTTCTTCTTTTGTATACAAATTTTACTTACAACGTCATTACCAATATCGTCTATCCAATTTGCATAGATTAGAGCCATATTTATGGCCAGGAATAGAGCTATTAAGGCTAAAAAGCTGAGGCAGTTCATCGTAAACTCAACTGTGGCTTTTACTGCTGCTATAATTGAACAACTGAAAAGATTTTAAGATCTGCGTCTTTTATATACGGCTCAGTTGAAGCTTGGCACAGTATATGAGCACAGACCTGTACAGATATACATATATTATCACGGGATTTTCCAATCAGCACATAAATTCATATGAAGGTATGTTGCACTCGGATGTCAACGACTGGCTAATACTTGTTTAAGGCTTGCAGAGTAGTCCATCTTGAGTTTAAAAATTTTCTTAAATATTTCGTTTGATTTCTGTAAACCCATAATTTTTATTAAGTCTCAAAAAGATTTTATGCTTTGTGAATTTTATAAATTTATCTTTAATTTCTAATTTTCAAACAAATTTTTGTGTTTCCTTTTTTTTAAATAATTTTTGTATTTTTTATTAATTTAAAAAAAAATAATTTTATATTATTTTTTTTAATGATTTTCTTAAATTATTATTTTTTTAAATTTTATATTGTATATTTTTTTTATATATAATTTAATTTTATTATCTATAATTTTTTAATTACAATTTTATTATTTTTAATTTCATTATTCATATTTTAATATATATATTTTCACCGCGAGCGAGTATTATGCAGTTAGTTGCCTTCAACTGAAGTATTCCTACATTTTCTACTTCTGAAAACTGCAAATTTTTCACCTTTTGCAAGATGCTTGGGCTTTTCCCAACGGCTAGTAACTGCCAAGCTAAGCAAATATGAATTTCGATTAATTATAAATACTTATAAATACCTAATTCCAATAAAAATGGCTTTGCATCGCTTCTATATTGATTTGCTCATTAAGAACTTTTCATTACGGCAATCGTTCAGTTGACATTCGCGGGACAACTTCATTTAAGCCCCGAGCTCAGTTACAGGCAGCACAGTAGTCCCATGCTCTGCGGGGCTTCTGTCGAGCCGCACAAGTTGTAAAACTTAAACAGAAAAAAGATTAAAAATGACAAACGCCATAAAAACTGATCCACGCCGGCGGTCAAGCAGGCACATAAAAAAGCAAAAAGTAAAAAAAAATTAATGAGTTCCAAGCAGGCGGCAACAATTTAAACAATACAAAATTACATTATCCACAACACATCAATAAAACATTTTGTTGTAGAGGTTTTCATTGAGACGGGCTCGAGAGCCGGAGAACTGGCGAACTGGAGAATCGAGACTCGCAGGGGCCTCGGGCACCGGCAGCTATCATGGCTAGAAATCGATTGGGTGTGACGCATAAATAATTGCAGTCATTTATTTAAACATTTATTGCGGTGTCCGCAATGAGATTTCCATGTGCAGAAATATCTAACGCATAATTAAAAGTCGTGAAATCCGCGGGCTAAACTTGTTTATGAAATCATAGATACATAGACCAAAAATACGATACGATATATGAATGCGAATTAAAACCGGCTCACTTATCGGCTCGCAATCGGGTTTCAGTGTGTTTTTTATTCTGCCAATAAGTCGAAGCTAATTTGTATCTACGCCTCGGCCAGAGGGTCGCGACAATTAATAAGCAGCCAAGTTTCATGGAGCATGAAATTTTGCTGTTAGCTCATTAACAGTTCGGCGAACCAACTAAAAATTTCAAGCATTTTAATATATTCAGACGTGCTTCCATCGAACGAACGAACACATTAGCATAAATTTATAAACAAACACATAAATCAATATGCAACTAACTAAAGCGTTCGCCTTCCACAAAATGAAGAAATAAAAAACAATTTCATGGACTAGTTGCAGTTCAATAGACGCCAAGCTGATAACCGCCCTGACATGGAAATCTATTCAAAATAGCGGCAATTGTGTAAATAGCTGGCCATAATGAGCCATTCATTGATAATTATAATTACGGCCAGAGGCAAACATTTTCATTTACAATTTGAACAAGAAATTGACAAAGCTGACGCTTGGTGTCAGAGAGAGAGAGAGAGAGAGAGAGAGAGAGAGAGAGAGAGAGAGAGAGAGAGAGAGAGAGAGAGAGAGAGAGAGAGACAGTGGGCTGTACAGTATTTTAGTTGGAGCAATGTTTATAAAGAGGAAAATAATTGTAGATTTCTAATAAAGTTAATAAAGTATAAAGTCAATTTAATATTTGTGTTAGATGACTGTCAAAGACTATATTTTAGTTACTTATGTATATAGATTTTTAAAGTCAAGCTTATAAATAAAATTCTTTAAAATTAAATTCCTTAAGTAATAGAAATGTCCAATAAATATATATGTAAATATTATTATTATGGAGTATATATAATTTTGAGAGTGAAAATATGATCATATTCAGTGCGAAAATTTGCTTTGCTCTGTTGTTTATTAAATATAGATTTATTTTAGCGAGACATAAACAGCTGGTAATGTGTTTACATTTTAATAACGGAATAGCCTAAAATGTTATTGAGCAGATAATAATTTTTGTTTGTTTTTCCAAATTGATTTTATTAATCAATAAAATTTAGATAACTGCTTAAATGTTAAAAGTCAATATTGATATTTTTATTTATTGATATATTTATATATCAGGGGTTTTTAAATCTTTTAAATTATTTTATATAATATTTTAAATATTTACATATATTTTTAAATAATACTTTAAATATTTAAAAATATTTTACAAAATATTTTTAATTATTTAAAATATTTTATATACATTTTTAAAAATATCAAAAATGCTATAGATTATTTGAAATATTTTAAAATATTATATATATCTTTTTATAATATTCTAAACATTTAAAAATATTTTATATAATATTTTAAATATTTTGTAATAGTTCATAAAATAGTTTCAATTATTTTAAATACTTTCAATCCTTTATTCATAATAAATAATAACATAATAATTTTAAATATATTTCAACCGCATTGTTATGTTAACGGTGTCTGTTGTGCGTGGACTGACAGACTGCAGTTTGACACATTGTAATGACTGAAAGTGTTTAGGAGTTATCTTATCGCTGCTTGTCAATGTGCTCATGTGTGTGTGTGTGTGTGTGTGTAACCAATGTGTTTATACACATGCTTTTTTATTTTGGGGGCAGCAATAACATTTTGCTGTCGCGCGCTTGGATCCGGACGTTGTTGGCGTCTATTCTTGTTGTTATTGGATTTGCTTTGCCGCATTTGTTTACAAAGTGGGCGAATGCACTCGATTCTCGGAGCTTTATTTACTCGTGGAATATATGCTCACTCTGCTGGGCATATAGATATAGTTGTCTGATGACTTTGCTAATTAATAGTGAGCCGATAATTATGTTGCAATATTCTCTCTCAGTTTGAGGTCAGAGCTATATAAAAACGAAATGACTTTACATCAAACTGAACTGCGCTGCGACAGGCAGGCGACACCTTTTGGCTTCATCAATCACTTTTGTGTTCATTGGAGGCGCAAAGAATCAACCATATCGACGCTTCTGTTGCCAGCCTTTCCAAGAGTATACTAGACGCACTGAGATAGAGATAGAGATACTCGGCGCGCTGTAAGCGCTTATCGGGCATGACGCTTGTTGAGGTGTTTCCAACAGGTTACGACGCCGACTCTGGCGAACTGTTCAACTGGTTTGCCGCTGCTGTTCATATTTATTAATTATCGTATCGATAATTCTTCCATTTGTGAGCTGAGCTTCGAGCTGGCTAAGAAGCGAAAATAAAAGAGAGAAAAAACACCAAAATCACTTGGCATTGTGCCTTGGACTTAACAAAGTTCTGTTGCGTTGCCGCTCTTTGTGGCCGTCAACAAACAAAATAAAAAATAGAAATAAAAAGAAATATATATAAAAGCAAACACACACACACAGTCACAGATACAAGACAAACACACATGCAGACAGAGCATAAAGTTCAGCGGCGACTCGGTAAAGTTTTCTCTGCTGTATTTCAGTTCGATTCGAGCGATTTTCGAGCGCGGAGCGGAGCGTTGCGTTGCCTCGTTCACGTGAAACTACAAAAGAAATAACACTAAATAAATAATATAAAAAATATATAAGAAAATATCGTTGTCGCTTGCTAAGTGAAGTGTGTAACGGCGCTGAGTCAGCCGAAAGTGCAGCAAATAATAGTTCATGAAATGTGCTTCTAGTGCCCGAATCCGTTAACGTTCTCGCCATGCCGTGAAGTCTCGCTGCCAATCAAATTTAATTAATTTCGGGCATAGAGTTTCCATTTGGCCGAGAATAGCGTGCATGCCAATTAATTAGGCAGCTGACACAGAGCCAGCATGAGTGTGAGTCTCGGCGATATTGGTATCGGAATCGATAGTTTGCCCGGCGATTTGCTCTCCTACGATGAGTCAAAGTTTGCACAGAAGATAACGCACCTGACGCCCACGGAGCAGGAAGCCGTCAAGCGTTTTTGGAGGTAAAGATAAGCGGCAAACATTGTGCGTCGATTGGCCCCACATTAAGGCCGTAAAGCTTAATTAATTGGGCGCTGTTTAAAGATTAAAGATCGCTCGTTAGACACATGCGGTGTGTGGCTGCGACGCCTTTGCGGGTGTGGGTGTGTGTGTGTGTGTGCGCCAAAGGTGTGAGTTCGAGCTCAAACTAGAGGCCGCGATGCGGGGAACAAAGCCAAACGCTTAAACACACAAATCAAATATGAAATAGTCCCGAGCTAATTGCTCAAAGTTGATAATGAAAAACCTGTTAGGCGGCTTAAAGCAAAATGCCAAAAGCTTTGATAAATTGATTGCCTAAATAGATTTAAAAAGATTTTTAAGTCCAGCATGACTTAAAATATGCAGTTTTTAAAAGCATTGCGGAGTGTGTGGCGGGCTAAAAATAGTTTTTGAAGCAGCAAAAAATAAAAATAAATATAAACAAAACTTTAAATAAATTAAAGACTAAGTTTCTTGAATATAAAATAATTAAAAATAATAATAATCAAATAAATACTCTTATAATATCTCAGAAATTAAAAAAAACAATATTAAAATATATTTAAAAAAATGTTTAATAATTAAATTTTTATAGTTAACATTATCTTATATTTAAAATATTTATGCATTAAAAAATATTTAAAAAATTTTCCATAATAAAATTTTGATAAATCATTTTTTGAAAGACAAATTAAATTTTGTAATAAAATGTATTTTCTATTTTATTTTTAAATATTCAAATTAAAAAAAAAAAATAGAAAATACAATTAAATAAATATTAATATAATATAATAATTTATAGCAATAAAAATATGTAATATAAATTTAATATTATTTATTGTATATTTTTTATAAATTTTTTTTTAGTTTTCAATAAGGTTTGATTTTTAATTGAACAAACTAAATAAGCTCAAAAGCTGTCAGTCAACTTTTTTGTTAGTCTGCGAGCCAAAGTGCAGAAAGCCTGTGAAAACGCGTGTAAAACGCGCAGGAAACGCGTGCAAGCCTGTGCACAAATATTTGCTTTGCTATTGACAACTGTTCAAATAGAACTTATCTATGTGATTTATAAATAAATCAATGCTTTGTTAGCCAAGGGGCTGAAGGCAGCTGTCGCATAGAATGCAGCAAAAATGCGCTCTGCAGATGCGTAGATACTAAGTTAAGGCGCAGATACAGATACAAAGATACACTCGTTTAGTTAGGCTGCGCACACTTGCTGCGCTTCAGGGCGTGTGCGGCGCAACTGCTGCCGCGACACACAGGAAAATTATAATAAAATATATCAAGCTGTCAACATTTTGAGTTTTGCCTGCGGCCCCTTTTGTTCTCATTGTTGTTGCTGTTGCTGCTGTTGTCGTCGGTATTTTGAAACATCTTTGAAACTATGCGTGCCACAAAATCCACAATAATCTGTTTGCCATGCCATAAAGCACAAGGGTCTGCGCCTATTTCATTTTCAGGCACTCATTAGTGAACTTCGCTCTCCCCTTTTGCTACAGTCCAACATTTCGAATATTTATATATATAATTTTTCTCTTTTCCTGGAAAATGGTACATGCGTGCAGCATTTCTCATTTTCATTTGTTTCAACGGAAGCTGCAATTATTTATAATTTGTTGTTTTTCGGCTTGGCCAAGTCCTCAACCTGATGCAATTAGGCCCAAAAATGGCGTTGAATGGGAAAAACTCAGCCAGCGGGCAGATCTTATTAAATTAATTGCCTGTCATGTTTTCCACGCTCTCGGCAGCGGCAACGAGCAGAACAGCGGCAACAATGTTTGCTGAATATTAAAATAAAATAAACAAATCATGTCGAAAGCCGTCTTGCGATTTGCTGCCATATTTTTCACATTGCGCTTATTTCGATACCAAAATTTATGTAAAATGAAAATTTATGCGTCAACTGATTTATGCGGTTTTCCGCATCGCATGCATGACACAGCCATAGAGCCATAGAGCCGTGGAGTCATAGAGCCATAGAGCCTCCACCTCCCCCACATCTGATCACCCACCCCCTCGCCCTGTCTGTCAAGTTGCATCCATGTGAAACGAGCGACGGCGTCGCTTATTTTTGGAGCGCAGTCCAAATTAATATGTGTGTTTATGATTATGATACACGTATCATTATGCTTACACATAAATTTGTCTTTCCCTCTGAGCTGGGGGAATAACAACATTGTCAAGCAATCGCCAAGACTCCCTAAAGAAGGAAAAGTATATATATTTGGATGTGTATAGACGTCAAACAAAATGAAAGTCTGTGTGTAATATATATTTATTAGCTCTTCTTCTTCTCGAGCAGTGGATTATGTAATATTGTTTTTTTAAGAAAAAGTTTTTTGAATATATTTACATAAATGATAAAAGTTTAGGAAAATAATATTTTGATGTGCTACAAAAAATGTTAAATTTAAATGTAAATATAATATCTAGAAACTATTTCTCCCACAATTATTTATGCCAATTTAATAACTCAATCTATGAACAACTTGTTTACTAAATCAAGCTTATGCTGCAAAGGCTTCAGATTTTCATAAATTAAATGCCTTGTCTATCATATCAAAATTTATAGTATAAAATTCTTAAAAAGCAGTTTTACTATGACGAATATTTTTATAATTTGAACAAAAATTTTATTTTATATTAGGTTTTTTTTTTATAATTTTTTATATATTAATTATTTAAATATTTAAAATATATTTTTGTAAATTTAAAAAAAAAATATAAAAAATAATTTACATGCTGACAACATTTTTATATTATGTCACATTTTTAAAAATGATTTTTATATTTTTTATAATTACTAAAATATTTTTAACATATTTTTTATAAATGAATAAAAATTATGAAAAATTAAATTATTTGCTGGCAATATTTTTATAATTATATCATTTAATTTTTTATAAGCTTAAACTTATTTTTATATTATTAATTGATTTTCAAATGTATATAATTTTGTATAATTTATTATAACTCTAATCGAATAGCCTCATTATTTTACTCTCACTTTTCATTAGATATCTAAGGCTGTTCAAGGTATCTAGAGGCTTTTATTGCCTGCCAAGAATTTCTTCCAAGCAACTTGGGCCTTTTATTTACCAAAACACAAATAAATAAACTAAACTTAATTGTTATTTCTAAAATGTTTTTCCCTTTCGCATTTCTCATATCAAAATCTTTTATTTACTCCATTTGCAGGTCACTCGTTTTGCGGAGTCAACGCGCCTTCATTGAGGAAAATGGTACGTAAAGCAGCTGGGGCGTTGGGCGTGGGTTTTGATTTGGCTATAAAGCCGCGGCTTGAGCCCACACGAGTGCCGCGCTGTGGAATTGGATGTGGGTCAACTTGACGCCCGCGCAGAGCACCGCATGGCGATGACGGCGGCGACACCCACCCACCGCCATCAAAATGGCAATGTCTTTGCTCTGCGCCAATTTGTCGCAGCGGCACTCAGATTGGCATCGCTTTTCCACTTTCCACTGTCCATTGACACGTGAAGGAGTCGGCTATGCAAATGCCTTTGGCTGTCGTCAATTACGCCTCCAGGCAGCATTTGCAATTCCAAAAATTTTCAGGCACAAAAATTCGCATTTGACTCTTAATTAAGCCCGAAAGAGCCAGAGCCGGTTCTTGGGCTCTGATTGATATAGACGGAGTTTGTGATATTCATTAATTTGGCTTTGGCCAATTTATGACAGCGGATGTGAGTTGACGGCTTTGGGTGTGTGGGCGTGGCCAGTTGGCTGGCGTTAATTGAGGCAATTAAATATGAAATGCAAATGCCAGCCGACTTCTGGCCGAAATCTGTGCCAAATCGGACTCATTAGCCACACGCAGTTTACAGTATTTTTAGTTTCTTTTTTTTCACATTTACACATAAAATTTATGACACGTGGAAAATCATAAAAAAAAAACAAAATAATAGCAACGGCGAGCAAGAAGCCGTGCATTAATTGGGTAATCAAATGCATTGAAAATAACCATAAATTGGCCCACAGCGCCGTGCCGTGGGGAGCACTCTAAAGCAAACCAAAGCGAGGACAGCGAGCCCAGCTGGGGGAGCAACTGCAGCAATTAAGCAAAAATAGCTGAAAGCACTGAAAAAGAGAAGAGAAAGGGACGCTGACAGTCCATAAGGACAGCTATAGCAACTGTTTTGAAAGGCCTATAAAAGATCCTCCAACTGTTATAGGCTGTTTAAATCTGAGTTTCTTTTTGGTAGTTCAATCAGCCTTATAGTTAAATGGCTATAAAAGCTTTACTATTGCTGGTTAAGTTTATATAATGTGGGCAATTTAAAATTGATTTTTTTGAGAGTTAATTGAATAGTTAATTTTGAGTATAGATACTTTAAATGTATATAAATATAAATAAAGATTATAAATGAGCTAAGTACTTTAGCTGCCAATGACTAACATAATACTACTACTATAAAGTACACACATATATTTAATTAATATATTAATATTATTAATTAATATATTATTATTATTATATGACTACCATAGTACTACTACTATTTAGTACATATATTTAAATATATATTATTATTATATAAATAGCCGCTGCAGGACTCTGACTTCTTCTATAGACCATATTCCTTTGCCGTGTTGCCTTCATTTATTTCTGATTTCCCCGTCACTTGAGCAGTGGCATGGAAATGAGTTTGTGCAGCGGTTGCACGTGTTTAGCATAATTAAATTTTTGCACTTTACGGTAATTTGTTGTTGCGGGCAGTGCACCGTTAGCTTCATTAGCTGCAGCTGCAACAAACGCCTACCCGCCTCGAATGCCGACCCAGACACAGCGTCAGCCCAGCTCCAGCTCCAACTGCAGCTCCAGCACATGTGGCCAAATTGGATGATGTATGTCGGCAGTCGGCAGTCGGACATATGTATTAGTCGGGCAACCAGTTTTAATTTAAGTTTGTTTTTCGCCTTGTCTTTTGGCTGCCGGTCGAAATTCATTCACAAGCCGGCTTCATTTTGTATGCTGGGCAGCGGCTGTGTCGTCGTCGTCAGCGCCGCCCACACACAAAATTTAGTCATTACAACTCGATGATGATGATGATGATGATAATGAGGTTAATGTGGAGTGCTTCGGTTTGGGGTCTGTCTTGAATACGTTTCGCTGTCACCATTAAGCCTGCTACATCGATGCCCAATTGCGTCTTGGAGTTGGAGTCGGAGTCAGAGTCTGTCTACGTGCCTGGCCAGAGGTCTGGGCAAGCTCGTAATTTACCTTTGCTTGCAGCTCTGCTTGCTGCCTGTCCACTGGGCTAATTTCTTAATTTTTATGTGCGCCGAGTGCGCGATTTATGTCATTGTACGAATAAATGGGCGCCTTTTATGGTGCCCTCAAATCGTGTAAATAAAGTTGTTCGCGTTGAGCCGCAGACTGTGAACTGATTGAAAGGGAGATTGAAGTTGTTATGAAATTATTTGAAAAAAAAAGAAAAATAAATGAGTCATGGTTCGATAATGTGGAAAAAAGGGAATTTGCAATATTATAATATGTATATGTATAAGAAAATCTTTTGGCAGAGTTCAAAGATAAAATTAAATTAAAATTATTTGATTAGACCAGAAGTTGGCTTAAGATATGTAATGGAAATGGGATAACTATAAATATATAAATATATAAAAATATAAATATATAAATATATTAATATATTAATATATAAATATATAAATATATAAATATATAAATATATAAATATATAAATATATAAATATATAAATATATAAATATATAAATATATTAATATATATATATAAAAATAAAAAAATAAAAAATTATAAAAAAATATATAAATGTGTTAAATATGAATAGCCAAATTTATATATATTTTTTATATGAATGTATATAAATCTCTATATTTATTATATATAGCAACTATTATCATTCAACTCAAACCCGAAATCCTGATTAAAATTTCAATTTCGTACACTCTGCCATTGGCGCTATTGATTGATTATCAATCACTCAACCGTTGATATACATATATAGATTTCATTATAAATATATGTTAATGCATGCAATAAATAGAATAGAATTTTTATACAGATATATATACGCTGATGATCTAAGCTATGCTCGCATGAGCTAAGCAAGACTTCGACTTTCACTGTTTTCGTCGACTTTTAGTGCTTTGCTTTGTTAGCACTCGGCCAGCGCGCGAATCTCTGGAAAGTGCTAATTATTTCTAGCCCAGCGATCAGCTGTAAGTGCTGCTCAAAAGTATAGCTAGTAGAAATAAGTTAAAAAGCTGCACTCAAGTCGTTTCACATGCCCATTTACACGTGCTGGGGCTGAGCACATTACAACAGTCAATCAAGTGGCGACCATGTTTTGCAAGTTAAAGCAGCCAACACGCTGACGAGACACAGACAAGCACTCAGCCAGACGAGCCGTTGTTGGCCACCAATTAGGCGACATTAGGCAGACCGCATTCTTCGACGCCCACAAGGCAAACGCAGCACATGCCAAACGCAACTCAAACAGCTGTGATTTGTGCCAGTGTGTGTGTGTGTGTGTGGGTGTTGGGTGTCCAATACAGCAATGATAATGAAGCCGGTAAGCAGCGTCATTAACACCACGCCTTCACTTAGGCCTATGCCCCCGCCACCGACCGTGGCCGTGACTGTTGCTAATTAGCAGCGCAACAAGCGCTGCCACAGCTCATCAATATGCAGTTTGTTGGCCTGGTTAGCACTGGAGCAACATGTCCGAGCACTTTCACAAGCGACGCCTACAGAACGCCCACAAGCACCGAGCTGCACGCTTTTATGAATGAATGCATTGAGTGTGGCTGAAAGTGAAACCAAAATTGGTTTCAGACCTGCAGTCGTGACATATAGATGGCGCCACACCACACTAGTAGAGAGCTTCCATGCGAGCAGCATAGCTAGGCGTTGTTTAGCTCTCTGATAAGCGTTCTAAATGCTGCGTATCTTATCGCCAATTAGCTGAGTGATGAGCACAACAAGAATTTTGATTCTTTTCCACACAGTTGGGTCGGGAACGTACACGCCAAATGGTCGGCCAATCGAAACTGGCCATTGCTTACGCGTATTTCTCAATCGATCGATTTTGTTTGGACGAAGGTCAATAGAAAATGCTTTGGAATTTGTTGTGGTTTACGATACTGTGGCTGCTATACGAGGCGAGAAAACCTCGGCGCATACTGCAGCGGATAAGTGAGTGGCAGTGAGAGTGAAGATATAAATTTAGATAAAGTTAGTTGAGCGTGAAAATTTATATCTCTTCAGCAAAAACTCCGATTTAAGTTAGATAAATTTTGTTATATACAAAAATGAAGCAGCTATGATAAAAAAAAGTTGAGGATTTATAACTTTTCATTTTATCTAATGTTAAATAATTTTTGCAAGCACGTATGCCCTTTTTTGACTCAGCTGAATGGGATTAGATATTAAAATTATTTGAAAATTATTAATAATATGATGAAAATTATTTTGGAATTAGTTAAAAACTTTTTATAAATTATTAAAAAAATAATTTATAATTTTTTTGCAATTATTTAAAAACTTTTTATAAATTATTTAAAAATTATATACAAATTATTTAACAATTATTAAAAAATATTTTAAAATGAGTTAAAATTTATTTACAAGATTTAAAAATATTAAAAAATAAAAAAAGATTAAAACCTAAAAAAAATATATAATATATAAATATATAAAAAATATATTTAAAAATTATTTAATAATAAACAAAATTAGCAAGCTAAACTTCTATTTAATATTTAAAATTTATTATGTCCATTATAGTTAACCTAATGCATCTTGCCATCAGTCCGTCTATAGCATAGATCTTAGAATGAATCTTCATTATTTATTTTAATATTTATAATATTATATTTATGCCTATGACTTGTAAACAAAGACATTCCCAGATAACAGCTCATAAATGAGGTTATTCGAAGCAAATTATGACTTCACCTTTTGTAACTATTATCTGTGCCTAATAATAGTAATTATGGATATAATTCTTCATTTAGTTTCAATAAATATCATTTTTAATTGTAAAACGAAATTACGAAAATGGGCCCGCATAGAGGCAAGTCAAGGCTTTCGAATTGCTGCTGACTCGCGTGCATAGTTCGTTATCTAAATTAAGCGAAATTAGTTATGATATGACGCAATTAGACATATATATGGCCAGCGAGTCAGACGAAGCCAAACAGACGGATATATTCTGGGAACTGCGCTTGGGCGCTGCGGCTCCGATTACCAAAAAGCTGAAACGTGTTTCAGAGCAGCGGCAGGTGTGGCTCAGGGACCACCAAATGCCAAATGCCTGCCAAACACAAAAACTAAGCCAGACGCAGACACAAAAAAGAATGAAAGAAACCAAAAGATGCTGTGTGTGTGTGCGTTGCCAATACCAAGAATCAGAAGCAGACGCACTCAGACGGACGTGACCTTGATAGTGACATTTAGATACACGTCGTCTGCATTTAAGATACAGATTTATTCTTTATTGTGCTGCTCATCCGGTCGTTTATCTCATTGTTTCTCTCTCTCTCTCTGCTGCAGCTCGTCAATTGCCGGGCAGTAATAATGGCACCCCGAGCTCCACGTTGACCAGGTCGGTGCGCAGCTGCAACTGCTGTCCGTATGGCTACCACATCGACCTGGACTTTGTGCGGTACTGCGAGGCCCTGGCCAATGCCAAGCCTAGCGAGGAGGAGCTGCAGCGCCGCGACCGTCGGCGCTCGCGCAAGTCTATGGAGTTCATGCTGGGCTTCGAGAGTCTCTTTGGCAGCGACTGGCAGGCGGAGAGTCGCGTGCAGCCCAAGCTAATAGAGGTGAGTCGAATTTGACGGGCTTTGATCTGGGGGAAGATCAAAGTGAGGCGCATTTCGCACATGATTAACTCGTCACCTGTTTACTTTTCGCAGGCCGCACATGAAAGCGAACCGGACTCGCCACGCCCCGCTGCCGGGCAGTCGCCCGGCTATCGGCCGCGCTCCTCGTCTGTGCCACGCTTCACCTACAGCAACAGTTTGGCACCGCGCGCCGAGTCGCCCTATGGCACGGCCTCCTCCACCTGCTCCTCGCTGCGCGGCGGCATCGAGAGCGATGCGGGCGTCTATCAGTCGCCGAGGAGCCAGAGCAATCACAGCTACGGGCACGCCCGTCCGGCCGTTAGTCCGCCGGAGACGCGCGCCTTCCTCCACGAGGCCCTCGACGAAGTCTGCAGCGATTTCGAGCGAACGCTGGAGCGCGCCTCGACCAAGCGGCGCAAGGCGGGCGCCTACAGCTATGCCAACGGTGGCTCCCACTCCATGGATCGCAACAATAACAGTTTGAGCCTGAGCCTAAGCCTCAACAATGGCTACGGCTCCAAGGAGGCCAAAGAACGCCGCATGGGCCACAGCACGTGGGATCGCTACTTTGATGTCGCAGGTGAGTGAATGTGTCCAATGCCCACGTCTCGAAATAGACGAGGAATCACTCTTGGCTGCTCGCTCTGCTCTATTCGCTTCCAATGCCGCATGATTCATAGCCGGCAGACGACTTCACTTCTATCTCTGAGATACTTTTGCTTTTTATTTGGCTTTTGCTTTTGCTTTTCTTAGCAATTAGCAACGCCGCCGCGCATGTGACACTTAAACGCATGAAAGTGTGAAAAATTTTGAACAACTGTTGGAAGCTGTCGAAATCCTGCACAATGGAGCGAATATAATGAGTATAGGTAGTAAAAAAATATGGCATACAGTGGATGTGCCATAAATTTAATTGCAATTTTCGTAAATGAAACAATTTTAGTTACAACATATATAAATAATTATTGACTTCCATTTGAGTTACTTAATTTGGCAGTTCATTAAAAGAAAACATATATCTTTATATTTGTGTATATATTTTATATATTTTTTAATTTTTTGTTGCTCAGTGAGACTATAAATTAATATAAATTATTAAAAATTATTATTAAAATACATTTTAAAATAATAATAACATAAAATATAAATTTTAATATAATATAACATTATTTTTAAATATTAAAAAATAATAAATCAAGAAATATAAATATAATAAATAAAATATTGTAATTATTAATTTTACAATATATTAACCATTTCCTATTAATATATTTTAACCCTAATTGAAATTTTTAAAATAATTTAAAAAAGTCTTGCATGAAGATATTGTAATTAAAAATTGATATAAAAAATCAATTTAATCTCTTTTAATTCATTTTTTAAAAGTATTTTTCAAGCTATTTTTCAAACATTAAAAGTAACTCTCAAGATTTATTAGCTGTTTGTATTCGCATTAAAATTTGCAATATTAATTCAAATGATATCTCAATCAATTATATTATATTTATATATTTATTTAAAAGTTTTGTTTGAGAAATTTGAAAGTATAAATATATTTATTAAAAAATTATATAATTTATATAATTAATTTAAATATATTATTATTTTTTAATTATTATTATTATTTTTTCATTCACATGTGAATGTTATTCAAAGTCCCTTATTAAAAACTAAATCTAAATAATTATTTAATTTATTTTCGTCAGACCTATTTAAAATATAATATAATATATATGAAATTTCATTCACACCATAAACTCCAGCAACAACAAAAGCAAAATCTATAAACTATTTCAAGCATATTCCATCAATACAATTTCTGCTCTTTGCTAATTTGAGTTGAGTTTTCCTTTTGCATGCCAATTCCATCCCATCGTACACGCATTTATGTATTGCGCTGCATAACGCATGAAGCTGTCAACCCGACACGCAAACTGCTTAGATCAAAGCAATATTTAAATGCAGTTCCAAAAGCGAGCTGCCAAGGCATAATTCAATTTTCTTTTGCGTCGGGCCCCCGCCCAGAAAAGTCCAATCAAGAGGCATTAAGCGTCGAGTTAGCTGCCTAGGCGCAGCTACAGCTACAGATACAGATACTTTATGCCCAATACAGATACAATCGCTTTGCATCTTTGGCATTTCAAACTCAATTGGAGTTTACAGCCAACTTCAAGGCGATTCGAGGCGTTCGTATCTTAAATCAATTTTGAAATGCGCATTTGGCGCTCAATTTGCATGCAAATGCTGCTAATGTTGTTGTTGTTGTTGTTGGTTTTGGTTTTTTTTTAAGCTGCTAGCTCGTTTTTCTTGTATTTGTTTATGCCATAAATTTGGCATAAAGTGTGCAAAACGCAATGCAAGAAATTCAGCCGAATAAACAAATCAAATTGTCGCTTTTCGCTCGCGGACATTTCAGCTGGGCCAGGAGCAAAGAGCTGACATTGATTAATGATAACTGTTGTATAAATATATATACTTTGCACATACATATGTGATATATGGGCACCTTAATAGCGTTTGCTTAGGCTCGTTATAAATGGCTTATAAATTGCGTTTAATCGCATACGTGTTGCCAAAATAATGCTTGCCAAAAAAGAAACACGAAATCTTGACAATTGACGCCGAGCTGAGAGGCGAGCCCAGCAAATTATCTAATAATACCCAAATGCCAAATTGTTAAAATGCGATATCATATATAGTATGTCTTAGCCTTGAGGCCTAAAAGCAAGTCTAGACAAGCACAGCGAAAACAATTGAATAGATCGAGCATACGCTCACGTATGCTAAATTATAGATTATATAAATTTATAAATTTTGCGTAAGAATCTAGTCAAAGGTCGCTATGAAACGTAAAAGAAATACTTTTAAATGTCTTAAAAAAATATAAAAATATAAATAATATATATAATAAAATTTATTTTATTCTTATTTTATAATATAAATATATATTTTATATATTTATTAATAAATATATAATATAAATATATAATATAAAATATATACCGAAAATATACATAATAAAAATATTAATTAAAAATATTAGATATGTTAATTAAACTAATTTAGTTAATCTATATATAATTGGTTGTTTGGCTAAATTAATTTTGTGATTTTATTTTCGTTATTTTGTTATTATATTATTATATTTATTTTATTTTATTATATTTATTTTTATTATATATATTATTATATTTATTTTTTTTAAATTTATTTTTTTCTAAATTTAATCAAACATTTTTACAAAAAATTTATATATATTTCAAATATATTTATGAATTATTTATAAATTATTTAGCAACATTTCTAAGCCTATTTTTAGCTTGCAAAATTAGTGAATTGTTTATTTATTGATAGGTGGGCAGCAGATTGATAATATACTTAACCGATCGATCGACTACACTTCAAAGTGTTTTTAGATTAAACTTTTAGCATCTTACTCATGTTCCAAGCAGAAAACATAACAAATTTGGTCTTGTGCAAGTCACAGAAGTATAATATTGACCCAGTCTGAATTTTAAATAATTTTTAACTAATCTTGATATATTTGCTCTATATTTAGTTTCGTTGTGAACATATTTTAAATTTATAATAAATTACTTATAAATTGATCGATTGGCAACAGCTCTCTGACACACATATCTATGCTGATCGATTGACTGTCCCACGAATTCATGGGGCGTTTGTCGAGTCTAAAAACTAAACACGACTCTGTGGGAAAATAGTCAAATAAAACGTGTTAATATTTGCCTGTGAAACGATGAGGCAAACCGAAGAGCAGGCAGACCCACCTTGAAACGCACTGGCCCCGCTCTTGTGTGTAAATCTAAATATATATATTTCCCTATTTATATACATGTAGATGGATTGCCAAATGCTTTGTGCGCGTCATCATAATAATCGGCATTATCTTTTAATAATGTGCATTTACTTATCTGCAAACTGTTGTCTAGTTTGTATTTACTATTCGTTGTTGTTGCGCAGATTGTTGAATTTGTATTTGCTGAGCGTGCGACGACCTTATCATATCGCTGAGCGCTTCTCTCTCTCGACCCGCTCGCTGTATAATATATGTTCTCGTTGTTTTTCCTTTTTGTTAGTAATACATAACATTTTTTTTGTGCCTCGCTGTGCTCTGCCGCAAGAGCTGTTAAATAATAACAAAATAAAATGCTGCTGCTAAATGAATTTTGTTGCTTTTGCGCTGCTGCCAGCAGCTCGAAAATCTCAGCGCAGTTTGTCGACGACTTTCGAACGAAAAACATAAAAAAAATACAAAATGTGTCTAGCAGCGAAATAAGAAGCAATTAAACCAGCGAAATGCTCTAAACGAATAATCTAATCAAACCGAATATAGTCAGATATGTAATTTAATTAAAAATTAATTCAAGCAGAAACAAATTCGAAAAAAGTACGAGCAGCGACAAACGGCCGAACACAGAACGAACTAAATTTTACTTATAAAACAGGAGCTGATAAAAGAAACATATACTATTTTTGGTTAATTCTATGTGTAATCATAGAATACATTACTATTCGAACTAAAATAAAATAATAATCAATTTTAGCTCGAAAAAAAGTCAAGAAAAATATAAAGAATTGTCTAAAGATCAAAGAAGTATAAAAAATATATATATACGAATTTGCGTAGGAGTTGCGTGAAAATATGTGTTAAAAATAAATCAATCGAAAAAAAATCAAAGCGAAAATTCAGCAAAATAAATAATAGAAAAAAAAATACATGAATAAACTCGACAAACAGTTTTTTCTCTTCACAATGCCAATGCTAACGATTTTGAAGCGAATCAAATATGAGTTCATGCAGAGTGAGTTGTGGCAGTGTGCACAGCTTTTTGCGTAGCACTGTGAAAGATAACGCATGACGTTCGCCTCACATCGCATCGCTTGATAGCTGAGAAATCAAATCAAATTAATACCGCAATGCTTCAATTAACCGAGCGCAAAAAACAAACCAGGTCGTCAATAAAATTGTTAATAAATTACATTGAATTTTGTATTTTGTTGTCGCGCATTAACACAAAGTGCAATGGCTGCCGCCTTGACTGTTCTCTGAATGTGCTCTTAATTGCGTAGCTGCTTTGTGCGAAATAATTGTGCTATTAACAAACTAAAAATCAAAGTCAACAAACGGCGACAACAACAATGTTTGCCACAGCCAGCGACACATTGCGGAACAAGGAGACAACTCGCAAGCTCAAAGTGAAGTCGCAGTCAAGGCAGAGTCCATTGAAAAGCTGGTGGAATGATTGTAGGTTGATTAGCCAAGGGGGAGATACAACTATATAAATGTATATATATATCTATGCTAATGGGCGTCTTTTCGATTTTCATTTTGCTAATTTCCTGGCCCATAAAAACTGATTAATTATGGCCCGGTCAATGCTACCAAACACGCGACTTGCGCCCCTTGCGGCCGGCCTTGCCTTGACCATCTTTCTCGACAGCTGAGCCAACTTGGCACCGACAGCGCACAAAAAATAGAAATCTCTTCGTTTTTTTCTGTTTTCCTTATTTAATTTTTACCCAGAGTTCAGTGCACAGCAGTCTCGCGCTTAGTGTGCGTATGGGAATTAAGTAATAGTAGCAAATGGAGCAGCGACAATAAAAAAGTGGAAAACAAAAATACTTGGCAGCCGGCTGGGCGATGAGTAACAACTGTTGACAGACAGTGCATCAAAAAACAATGCGTACAGGCTGTAGAGAAAAGCAGCTAGGGTTATATATGTAAAACTGTAGACTGTGGAGACTTATGCTTGCCATTGACCTTACTGATAAGAACGGGATATGCATGTGATCAATCGGTAATGAAGCGATAGCTTTTGGGAGTGTACGAATTAGATTTGCTCAGTTGCTCTCCTCATTTCATGAACACAGCTGTGTATTAGTCGAAGTATTAGTCGGTTCGATCAATCAGTTTATTGGGAAGAACTTAAAAATAATAATAGAGAACGTTGAGTGAGTGATGTGCTATAATTAAAGTGACTAAAACGATGAGTTGGAAAAACTGAAGTAGGAAATCTGAGACTGCCATTAATGCATTGTCTTGAGCATGCATCTATAGATAGTATATCGATCAAATATCTAGAGGACCTGTGTGGATAGATAGAAGACTAAGGCTGTCCATGATTTTCACTCTCGTCATATATATACATATATATGTACAATATATAAATAAATGAAAATATATAAAATATACAAAATATTTAAATTATAAAAAATATTATAAATATACCAAATATATAAAATACATAAAATAGATAAATATGGAAACATATAAAATATTTAAAATATATAAAAAATATATTAGATATAAGAAATACAACAAATATAAGAAATATATAAAATATACAAAATATTATAAATATACCAAATATATAAAATAAAATATAGATAAAATTTTAAATATATAAAATACTTAAAATAGATAAATATGGAAACATATAAAATATTTATAATATATAAAAAATATATATAGATATAAGAAATACATCAAATATAAGAAATATATAAAATATAAAAAATATAAAAAATTAAAATTAAAAAAAAAGGAAAATTAAAAAAAAAAAGGAAAGTTAAAAAAAATAAATTCATTCTTTGCTAAACGCGTACAACACTTGCAGTCCGCACGTTTTGCATTGTCACCTATTCATGGCCAGATCGTAGATATGGGATCTAGTTGCCGATAAGCAGTTGCCACTATCAATGGGAATGGGAATGGAAATGGAATGGAAGCACCGAGTGGAGGGGCGAGAAAACATTGTCTCTTATATAAACAAATGAGTGCAATAAATTGTCTGTATGTAGGTAAAATCAATATTGAATAATAATAGCGACAGCAGTCGGCGCCCCGACTTATCAGCAGTCAGACAGAAGCACATAAAGGACAGAGCCGAGTCTCTTTTGGCTTTTGGCTTTTGGCGTTTGGGCTTTTTGCTTTGGGCTTTTGGCTTCTTTCTTTTGCCATTTACACTTAGTTTTTAGTTTGTTTATTTATTTATTTCGCCTCTTGTTGTGCAAATTATGCGCTGTGTGGCACAGTTTCGATAGATATGTATATTAACATCGTTTTATCACTAATATTAAAATATTAAAATAGCAAGCGATTGAGCTTGTGGCCTGAGTGAAAACGTTGGCAGTCGGCAGTCGAGTCGAGCTGCCAGTAGCGCACTGTGAGCGTCTATGGCAAGTCTGCAAATAAAAATAGTTTTGAGCAAATCCATAGACAGAGCAAGTAACCAGCCAAGCAGTTGACCCAAACTGGAACCCGGACTAAATTTCTTGTACTCTCTTTGTAGACTCCTGCATGGCGGGCAATCGCTCGCCGCGGTCGAGCACTCCGCATCTCTTCCAGCGCTCGAACACGCTGCCGCTGCAGCAGCGTCCCAGCCCCGCCGAGGTGCAGTACGAGAGCTATGTGCTGGCCACGGTGGCGGCCAATGCCAAGTCGCCGGTGGAGCAGCTGGAGCAGGCCAAGGCCACGCCACCGCCACCGCCGCCGCGTCGCCATCACCTGACAGGCACGCCCAAGGCGTCGAAGGAGACCAATGGCCATGACTCGGGCAGCCCGCTACAGTCGCCCTCCAGCTCAGAAGCGGGGCAGACTACGGCGGATGCGCAGGCACTGTGCCAGATACGTGAGCAAATGGCGCTGAGCTTAAAGCGCCTCAAAGACTTAGAGGAACAGGTCAAGGTCATACCTGACATGGAGGTGAGTCCAAGCAAGGAATGCAAATATTAAAAAAATAATAAATAAATAATAAAAAAAATTAAAAATTAATAATAATTAAATAAAATAAATATAAAAAAAAAAATAAATAAAATTAAAAAATTACAAATTAAAAAATAAAAAAATTATTAATAATAATAATAAATAAAAAATAAAATAATAATAAATATAAAATAAAAAAATAAATTAAATAAAAAATAAAAATATATAAATTATAAATAAATATATGTATATATTAATAATAATTAAATATAATATCTTAATATAATTCCGTCTCCCCTTCCAGCTGGAGCTCAGCTCGCTGCGCAGCGAGAAGCAGCGGCTGCAGCGCCGCAATGAGGAGCTGCTGCGCAGTCAGCGACAGACGCCCTCGCCGCCCAGTCCGGGCATTAAGAACGGCTCGCCCGTGCAGTTTACGCCGCAGCGCATCAGTCCCGTCTCGCTGGAGAGTCTGGGCGCGCGCATGCGCAGCAGCTCCATATCGCCGAGCATCATACGGCGCGATGTGGCCACGCAGGCGGCCAGCAAAGTGCCAGCCACACGAGACGTGGCCGTTGGCTCGCAGCTGAGCGTGCGGCACGTGGGCACGCAGCAAGCCGAGGCGATCTACTCGCAGGCGGAGCTGAAGCAGAAGATTGAGCTGGCGGTCAGCGAGCGCAAGCAGCAGCGCCTCAGGCAGCTCATCTCGGTGGGCACGCAGATGTATGTGCCGCAGCGGGAGCAGCGCGAGAAGGGCATGCAGACGGTGCCGGAGCGGCCGGTGCTGAAGCACCATGTCAGCATCAGTGCCAAGCCCAGCACCAGGGAGAGCTTCACCAGCTGCCAGCCGGAAATGCGCAGCGTGGGCAGCTCCGAGCACCGCGTCACGGACGTGCTCTGCGAAAAGTGTGCCGTGACCAAGCGCAGCGTCAGCGTCAGCTGCGGCACCGAAGAGCCGCTCGAGAAACCGAAGCCAGTGGCACAGCTGCCGGGACGCAGCAACACCTTCAGTCTGGGCGAGCACGAGCAGCTGGCGATCAAGCGCAAGACCATTGGCTGCCAGACACCCACGACCCCAGTGCACAGCTCAGCGAGCCAGACGACGGCAGCCACTGTGCGCTCTACCGGGGCCCAGGTAGTGCCGGAGCAGCAGCAGATGGCCACCCAATGCGCGCGCGTGGAGTCGACTAGCCGGCAAACCGACACTAACGGACTGCAGCGCCTCACACGCAGCAGCATCAAGGCCGAGCAGCTGATGGCGCCACAGACGCGCCCGACGACCTGCCACACGGGCAGCAATACCGACCCGCAGCCACTGCCCAAGCCGGAGCGCAGCACCGTCCACTCCGCATGCAACACGGAGCAGGTGCGCAAGCGGGACGTCGGCTGCGGCGACATTGTCAAGCCGCACATCTCGATCGCCTGTGCAGCCAACTACTGTGATTCCTGCAAGGAGGCCATCCAGGTGCTGGCCAAGGACTTCTCGAAGGGAGAGACCAGCGAGCCAGCTCCTGTTTCTGCTCCCTCGGTACGGCGCTCCGCATCGGCGGACTCACGCATACCGCGCCCCAAACATCTCACTAGTCCCAGCCCGGTGCGCAGGCAGTTCCAGAGGCAAAACACTTATACGCTGCCGACAGCTGCGGGCGCGTCAGCGACTCCAAAGAGTCCAAAGGCGGAGCGAAAGGCGCTTTTGAGGTGAGCTTGAAACCATTGAGTGGGTTTATTACCCATAAATAATCAAATATATGGAACGGGTAGCAGGAGGCGTGTCACACCCATAAAGTAGTACCTCAGTCCGTCCTCCCGTCTGTCTCTCGGTCCGTCTGCATGAACATGTGTTGGCAGTTAAGTTGATAGTTAGATGACTGGATTAGAGTCCATTCCTCCGTCCATCCGTCTGTCAGTCTGTTGGTCCGTCCGCCTGTTGGCTATCCGTCCTTCTGTCCGTCCGTCTGTATGAACATGTGTTGGCATGAAAGTAAGATGACTGGATTAGAGTGGGTATGAGAGGAAACAGATGGATGATTAGACAGAGGCGCTTAATATGTGCATTTAGATGAGCAATACAAAGTGTGAGAAAGAGTGGGTGGTGAGTAAACATAGGAATCATACAAATTGCCATATGCTTTACCTTGCCAAGCTCCCACTCCCAATAGAAATTCATTTAAGCCACGTAGATTTGCCTTTACACAGTTCTACAAACATTTACCTTGTTCCACTCGAATAGCTTTTCTCTAATTACAATTAAATTTGAGCCATTGTATCACAAAAGCTTTCGCTGCAAGCTTTTAGCCAAGTCACAAACCCGGCGCTCGTCATGCCACAGCAGCGTGTCATGCGCACTGCGCTCCACTCCGATTCGGAGTCCGAATTCCGATGTATGCCAGAGCTGGTCGCATTGACCTTCAGGCTCAGTTTTCGTTTTTGCTTTGGCGCGTTTGCAGCGTCGCCTCGTTTATCGACTTTTTTGTTTATTGTTTGGCTTTTCGTTTTTCCCATGGTGTTCTCAATGTTTTCCGGCCTGAGCAGCTTCACCTGCTACCCGCTGGTGGTCAGCGGCTGCTCCGTGCTGCTGCTCACGTGCGTAGCTCCTGGTCCCAAATCCCAAACATATTCCAAGCTAATTCCATTTCGTTTGCTCCCACAGCTCGCTGCAGGAGAAGCCGCCGAGCGCTGCGCTAGACGCGTCGCCGGAGTCGCAGAGCTTTATCAAACAGCCGTCCAGTAAATCAGCCAAGGATCTGGACTTCACACAGATTGGCGACGATGAGTTGATTGTGCGCGAGGAGAAGCGTGTTAGCATTAGCTGGTCCCGCGACGCCTCGCCAGCGCCTCTGATGACGTCCTCGGCGACGACGACGACCAGCACCAAGTCCGCCTCGCCGGAGCAAGCGCTCACCGCGTCCAGTGACTCCAATGCGGAGCGCGAGATAGCCCAGGGTGCGCGTAAGAAGTCCAGCACGCCGCTCAAGTCTAGTCAAAGCGAGGGCTCCCAGGTGACCGTCATCGAGCGGAAGGCAGAAGAACCGGAGCCAAAAGCAAAAGAGGAGCGTCCGCCAACCAAGGCACAGCTGCACCAGCTGGCCCAGGCGCCCACGGAGCCCAGGCAAAAGTAAGTTTCAGTGGCTCCAATTTTATTTTAATTTAATTTAATATTATTATTTTTTTAATTTTATTATTTATTTATTAATTAAATATTATTTTATTTAAATTTTATATAATTTATTTCATTTTCTATATTTAAATTAAATTTAATAATGTTTATTTTAATTAAATGTTTTTTAAATATAATATTATTTATTTTTATTTTATATTATTTATATTCATAAAAATATTTTTTTTTTTTAATTAAATCTTATTAATTTTATTTTAATTTTCATTTGACTATTTATTTTGATTTAATATTTTTTATTTTCATTTAATATTATTTATTTTCAATAAATTTTTTTTATTTTCATTAAATATTATTTATTTTAATTTAATATTATTTATTTTAATTTAAAGTAATTCAAACTGAATTTAATATTATTTCCCGCTCGCCCACAGATCTGAGCTGGCCAAGGAGCTGAAGGAAGCCCTGAAAGCCATCAGCGATTCGCTGCTGAAGAAGCTGGGCTCCCGGCCAATCACTTCGTTCAGCCTCAAGGCATCCAAGGCCACTATTGGCGACCACTGGTTCCGCATCTCCAGCACGGCGACCTCCAATCCCCACGAGGTTGAGGACTACTTGGACTATTTTGAATCTCTGTCGGTGCCACTCTTGGAGTACTGTGTCAATCTCTCCGATAGCAATGTGAGCAAGCTCTCAGCCGCTATGAGACACGAGATTTAAGATTTATTTTCATATTTTTGTTTTTCGCAGGGCAACACGGCCATGCACTATGCGGTCTCGCATGGCAACTTTGACGTCGTATCCATACTGCTGGATTCCAAGGTTTGCAACGTAAACCAAATGAATAACGCTGGATACACGAGCGTCATGCTCGTCTCGTTGGCCAAGCTGAAGCAAGCGGCGCATCGGACAGTCGTGGAGCGACTGTTTCAGATGGCCGATGTCAACATACGAGCCAAGAAGGTAGGCAGTGAGGCTCCATCCATGGCCGATACCCACTAACTGAACTCACTTCCCATCCCTTACAGCACTGCCAAACCGCATTGATGCTGGCTGTGTCGCATGGCAATGGCGACATGGTGGAGATGCTGCTCGAGGCCGGCGCCGACATCAACATACAGGATGAGGACGGCAGCACGGCGCTGATGTGTGCCGCCGAGCACGGACGCGTGGACATCGTGAAGCACCTGTTGTCGCAACAGGAATGCGATTCACTGGTCCAGGATGTGGTTAGTATATGGGCTAAGCTTGAAGCCAACTCTCTGTATGACAACTCTCTGCCTTCTTTCCCACGCAGGACGGCAGCACGGCCTTCAAGATCGCCTGGCAGGCCGGACACCGCGACGTGGGCTTGCTGCTGTACGTGCACGAGCAGATGCTGCGCAGCAAGCTGCCCAACCGTGGGGAGCCCCTGCGCAAGTCCCTGCCACTGCCCGCGCGGCCCAAGCCGCCAAAGTGAGGCGGGCAGCCAATTCTGTATTAGCGGCCAAACTGTCGAACAAACATTTAGTGGTAAGATTTTGAATTAGCATTTCGTAGCGCTGCCTAGGGAAAATAGCTAAAGCATTCCATATCAGTCAAGCTTAACTGTAAAACAAACATAATTTATTAGCGAATAGTTAACACACAAATGAAAGGCGCAAAAACTCGTTTTAATATAATCTTTAAGTTGTATTTAATTTATTCTCTTCTTAATTTTTGTAATGTCTAAAAAAAGCTCACAAAAAATACAAAATTAAGTCTAAGTTTTATAATTATGCCACTAAAATCAAATGGAAAACTGTCAGAACTTAATTATTCATTAATTAATTGTAATTATAACTATGATTTACAATTTGTTTTAAGCCTGTAAGAAAATACTAAAAATCTACTGCATTAACCTGGGCTACACTCACGTAGCGGCCATAACTCAACCATATCAGCAAGCGACAATGCAAAAAACGAAAAAATTAAATAAAAATATTAACAAAAATAAATTCAAATGTAATAAAATTATTTTTGCAGAGCTACTTACAATAAAAATCACACAAAATAAATATGTATCAAAATAAGAGCGAAAAACAATTTGTGGGAGTTTTAGCTACCCAAGCGTAGCACCAATTTAGTCAAAATGTATACGTCTATTCACGTCTATTTGTATTTAATAGTATAGCATATATATGTGAACGTATGTGTATGTATTCGCTTCACGATCAGCTATTTTAGAGCATTTTGAATAAATAAAATTTACGTTTCAGTTTGTGCCCGACCATTTTTTCACGGAAATTAACTTTTATGTTGAATTTGCTTAGAGGGGAATTCGAATTTATATATTTGTTGTGTTTTATTTATCAGTGGAATTTAAGCAAGTATTTTTATTATATTTATGGAATTTAATTTATATTTTTAATATTTGCACTAATTTATTTTTATGCATTTTTAATATCTTTATTTTTATTCCATTTTTTTTTCCAATCAATTAAATATATATCTATATATTTTTTACATTTTTAATTCAAGTAATGTATTTTACTATTCAACCCACTAAAAAATTTATTTATATTATATTATATATATTAAAAAAATTTTTTTTTTTAATTTTAAATATTTATTTAGATATTCTTAACTGTTTTTATTCATTTTTATGTATATAAATAATTTTATTATATACATTTAAATAAATTATTTATATATATATAATTTAAATAATTTATTTGAATATCTACTGAAATATATTTTCAATAATTCTTAATCATTTTTATTAAATTTTATATATATAAATAATTTATTGATGTCTATATTCTTATATATTTATATATATTTATATATATTTATATACTCTCTAATATATTTTCGTTTTTAAATACTTGTTGAAAATGTTTGTTTTTTTTTTTTTTAGTATTTTTGTAGAAAATTATTATTTTTTTCTAAAATTTTGTTTTTTATTTTCACTCTTAAATATTTTTTTTATTTTTTTTAGTTTTCTTATTCTGTTTTGATCTTTGTATATTTATTTATAGTTCTAAATCTAATTTTCTTTCACGTTATTCACATTTTAAATTCATTATTCGTAGACTTGAGGCTGCACGGTCCATTAGACCGCTCGCTCTTCCAGGCCGGGCTCGACCACACCCAGAGGCGTTAGCTGCAGCGCGATGCCGTCGTCGAGGCTGACCAAAGGTCGCTTCGAGTTCAAAGTGAACTCGAATTCCAGCAGCAGCAGAGCGAGTGCCAGACGCAGCTGCAGCTGTGCGAACTGCATGCCAATGCAGCTGCGTGCGCCGGAGCCAAAGCCGAACCACGTGCTCTGCTCCTTGAACGAGTCGCGCGGACTGCCCCAGCGCTCGGGCCTAAACCGGTCCGGTTCCGGGTAGTACTCGGGATCGTTGTGTATGGCGTGCGTCGGTATGATCACGAATAGCTCCTTGACCAGCGAGTACTTCATATGATCCGGCACGGCGTAGTCGTTGAGGCAGCGTCGCATTATGTACGGCGTGATGGGATGCATGCGCAGGGTCTCGAGTATGACGTGACCCATTAGTGTTAGGGATTGCACGCACTCGTAGCTTAGGTTGTTCTGATGCTTGTCCATGGCCTGCTTCAGTTCCTGGCGCAGCTGGGTCTGCACCTCGTGGTTGAGGGCCAGCTCGTAGAGAGCGTAGGACAAGGTGTTGGCGGTCTGCTCGTAGCCAGCCTTGAGGAAGACAAAGGCGTGAGCCGCCAGCTCGTGCTGCAGATGCGCCTTCAGCTCCTTGTCCGCCTCATACTCGTGCGTGGTCAGCTCCATTGCCTTAATATCCAGCAGCAGCTGCAGATAGTCCTGGCGGCGCTCACCCGACGCCTCCCGCTGCCCCACGATGTCCTCGAGCAGGCTGAGGAAGTAGTCCTCAGCTGGCTTGGGCGTTAGGCGCATGCGCAGCTTGCGGCAGAAGTTGGGAAAGCGTATCATCAGCAGATTCATCAGATACCCGTGCTTTCGAGTGCTCAGCGCCAGCTCCGTCATCTCCTCGAACTCATCCAGTGAGTACTTCTGCCGCTGCTCGGCATTCACGCCGAACACACAGCTGGCCAGAGCGGAGAGCACGTAGCGTCGCATTAGCTTCTGTATGTGGAGAGTGGAGTGGGGCTGCTTCATCAGCGTGGTGCTGACACTCAGCAGCAGCTGCTCGGCCTCCTCGTACAGGCTCTCATACAGCCAGGCCATGCGATCCCGCTCCAGGCTCGGGTCCAGCTTCTGGCGCATCTCCTTCCACCTGTTGCCCCGCAACCCATACAAATCCCCCGACAGCGGGTCCGTCTTCTGGTTGCAGTAGATGCCGCGATCATTGAAATTCCAGAAATCCTTGATCATTATCTGGCGTATCAGCTCGCGGTCGAGCACCAGAGCACGCGGCTGGAGCAGAGCATAGAAGCCGCAGAAGGGGCCGCTGCCCTTGAACTTGTTGTAGAGGCTCGTGTAGTGGGCGGTCTTCATGGCGTCGGTGCTGAGCGACTGGGTGAAGAGCTGCTTGATGATGGGCCATAGCTTCTTGGGCCGCTCGTGCGGTATGTCCAGATAGCGCCAGTAGTCGCGCTGATAACGCGCGGCCATGAACAGCAGCATGAGCAACGTGAGCACGACTAGGCCTAATATCACGAAAATTATCCACATGCCAGCCATGCTGATTCGCTCTGAGTTTGAGTTGTACAGCAACTAGCGATCCCCAAATACATATAGACACGCACTGCACACAGATATATAGTAATCACAATATCACAATTTTGGCCAGTGACTCTTGCGAAGCCGGAAGCCGTAGCCGTAGCCGTAGCCGTCAATGATCTAATGCGAGCCGCGACAAGTTGAATCTGTTACGTTCATTACCAAAGCGCGCTGTTCGACTGAGTGCAATTGAGTAAAACATATTTACGATACGCTCCCGGCCGCGGCATTGCGAGCTTTTCACCTGAGGTGGGGGGCCTGGAGTGCGCTACACTACAGCGATTGCTGCTTATGGCTTTACTTGGCTTAAACGCGCCGCGAGTGGGCGTCCGAGTGAGGCCAGTCGCAGTGTGACTAACTCGGCGTGTAGGAAGAATTCATGAAAAAAGCACAGATAATCTGGTTCGAAATTGTAGCTGTCCGAGACCTCAGTCTCTCAGTGTAGCGCACTTCGTCAGTCAGTGCGGCGGCACAGAGGGAAATCAATTTAAAGTTCATTTTCGTTTGTTATCAGCTGCTTTTGTTGCCTTCGTTGTAGATAAAAGAGCAGTTGTTACCTTTGAAATGTCTATAGTGCTCGGTTTGAGGTGGGGTTATCTCAATTGAAAGTCGAGCAATAAACTAAGTGCGCTGAGCCAAAAGCTACATATTTACTCAATGAGCAAGCGCAAATAAATGCTAAATGATCCTTATCGGCCCCAAGCGTGTCGATTCTATAATTATTTCAGTCATCAGCTGCCAAAGGGTATGCTGGCACAATCAAACAGCTCAATAGACCCTTATTCTCATCAATTTTCATTCATTTTACATTCAATCAGAGTTCACGTGAGCGCATTTACTCGAGTGCTCCTCAAAAAGTGCTCTCTGGAAGCTGCTCTCCATGTACTTGTTCAGTTGACCTGCTGAATTTAACATTCAATTAGCGCGTTAATGCTACGACAAAAACAAAAACTTCATTTCGAATGGCAGTGAACGACTAAGGGTTACCCTAACTCAAAATTTAGTTAAATAATTTTCGGGACTGAACAAGCTTCAGCTTCAACTGCACTTGCTTCTGCCTTTTATATAGGGTACTATATAAATATTTATATTATATTTTACAAATATCCCATTTCGTACCCATTATCACTCAAAAACTCACATAGATATCGCAATCAAATATAAACAATGCCAAATTTATTTTAGTTCATTTACTGCCATTATTGTTGTTATCCGCACTTGAAATCTAATCAATTGACAATAGGTAAATAGCAGCCTTGCCGGACCATTGTCGGTAAATATAACAATTGTATTCGTAAATAAGTTAACGTAAATCACGGTGAGCCAAAAAGCTATGCCGCAAATGCCAAAATCATCGCCGAAGCTCTCAGTATCTACGCAATACTTACAGCGAGTAGCTTAACGACAAAAGCTATTATTGGCTGCCTCAGGGAGAGTGTTTAGATTAGATACATGAGTAGTCGGGCTTACATTGACCAGCAAGCATGTATTTGCGAAATACTTATAATCTTGCTGATAAAAAATAATTTTAAAATAAAACGAATTTATTTATTTTTATACCAAAATAATGATTTTTAAAAAGATTCACATATTTGTTTTAATGATGATTTTAATATTTTCTGTACCAGAAAGTTGTAGTTATTCAAACAAAAATTAAATTAATTTAATTAATTCAATTAATAAAATGGAATTATAAGAGGACTAGATTTATTGTAAATAAAATTTTTAAAAAAGTTTTTAGAATTAAATAAATAAATAAAAAAAAGAATATACAAAAAAATATTAAATTAATAAATAAATAAAATAAATAAATAAAAAATAAATAATTATTAAAATACTTTGTAAAAAAAAAAAAAAAATAAATAGTTAATAAAATAATTAAAAAAAAAAAATTATTAAAATTCATTTAAAATTTCACTTATACAGCTTCTATAATACGATATAAACATTTTTGTAATTGATAAAAAATAATTAGCTTGCTATATCTTCCCTTTCCAGGTCAGGTTGGCAAAAATATGAATAAAAAATTTTAGAAAATTGTATCCTTGAACAAATTATGTTTCTAATACAATAAAATTTGAATTTCAACTAATTTATATTACTAATAATAATATTAATACTAATATTCACCTTAAAGGAGGCAACGCTACTTGCCACTAGGTGGCGCGGTTCGCTTTTTAATTTGTTTAGCTTACTTTATCAAACAAATAAAAACAAAAAAGCTTGAAAGAGCCAGCTGATTAAAATACAACGAGTAAGCATAAATTAGCAAGGCGTCGTGTGGAACTGAGGCAACACAGCAACCGGCAAGTGCGGCCGATAAAGCTTCTAGAGAGACCAAAACAATACTCATTGTGACAATAAAGACGCCGCTTTATAAAGCCCAGCCGTTCGCAGTTGCTGTCAGTGGAGTGCCAACATTTGCCTAATCTACACGTGTTGAATCCTGTCCTTACTTTCGGAAGAACAGCAGATTTTTCTGATCATCATGGGTGTCAGTACGATATTACTCACTGTGTTGCTAGCAGTCGTTGGATATCTCTTCATGCGGCTGCGTCGCAATCTGCAGCATTGGCAAAGCAAGGGCATTCCCTGCGAGGAACCCAGCCTTCTAATGGGCAGCATGAAAGGCGTTCAAAGCCAGCGCTCATTTCCAGAGATATGGACTGATTATTACAAGAAGTTCAGAGGAACGGGACCGTTTGCAGGATTCTATTGGTTCCAACGTCCAGCTGCGTTCATCTTGGAGCCTTTCCTGGTGAAACACATTCTAATCAAAGACTTTAACAAGTTCGCGGATCGAGGTTTATTTCACAATCCCGAGGATGACCCGCTTTCTGGACAGCTTTTCCTATTGGATGGCCACAAATGGAGATCTATGAGACATAAGCTTTCATCCACGTTTACGTCCGGCAAAATGAAGTACATGTTTCCCACGGTAGTCAAAATAAGCAACGAGTTTGTTGAGGTCTTTGGAAATATGGCAGACAAGTCTCCGGAGATTGAGGTGAGGGAGCTGATGGCTCGATTCACTACGGATGTTATCGGCAGCGTCGCCTTTGGCATCGAGTGCAGCAGTCTTAAGGATCCCGAAGCGGAGTTCCGCGTCATGGGTCGTTCCGCCATAGCCGATCAGCGTCATGGTGCCCTGGGATTTGCATTCCTCAATAGTTTTCCGAACTTCGCCCGACGCTTGCACATGAAAATGACACCTGAACACATCGAAAAGTTCTTCATGCGAATCGTCAGAGAAACTGTCGACTACAGAGAGAAAAATAAAATTCGTCGCAATGATTTCATGGACCAGCTGATTGACTTGAAAAACAATCGACTGATTAAATCCGCAACCGGAGAAGATACGAGTCTAACAATTGAAGAAATCGCTGCCCAAGCTTTCGTGTTCTTCGCTGCCGGATTCGAGACTTCCTCCACCACCATGGGCTTTGCCCTTTATGAACTGGCGCAGAACGTGGACGTCCAGAACCGATTGAGGGAGGATTGCAATGAGGTTCTGGCCAGATACAACGGGGATCTCACCTATGAATGTATCAACGAAATGGAGTACTTGGACCAGGTCATATCAGGTAAGCAAAACAGAAAGCCTTTAAACATAGTTAAATTAACTAAATTATATTTCTTTCAGAAACCCTGCGACTCTATACAGTTCTTCCAGTCTTGAATCGGAAATGTATAGAAGATTTCGTCGTCCCTGGATATCCGAACTATGTGATCAAGAAGGGAATGCCTGTCTTTATACCTGCGGCTGCAATGCATCGCGATGAAAAGTTGTATCCCGAACCAAATCGCTTCAATCCAGACAATTTTGAGCCAGAGAAAGTCAAGAACCGTGACTCTGTGGAGTGGCTGCCTTTTGGGGATGGACCACGCAATTGCATTGGCATGCGCTTTGGGGAAATGCAGGCTCGCATCGGCCTCGCTATGCTGATTAGGGACTTCAAGTTCTCAGTGTGCGATAAGACAATGATACCCATGAAGTACCACAAGAAGAGTTTCCTGGTAGCCAGCGAGTCTGGCATTTACCTGAACGTGGAGCGAGTATAGAAACTGTCATGTTAGTAAATCAAAAAAGTCCCTTTTCACAAAGTCAGCTGTTTTAATATAATATTTTTTTCTTACTATTTATTTAACTAACAAAGAAATCAAATGAAATATATATGGGAATAATATAAAGAGAGACACAGAGATAGATACTTGCTAAAGTACATAGAAATACTTCTACATACAAATTAGTCTCGAACTCAATTAATAGGTCAAATTTATCATACATAAATCTATCTGATAGAGAACTCATCAGCGAGACAGGAACTAAAAACTTTTTGGTACTGCCTAAGAGTGAAGATAAGAGAAGATCTAGCTTGAACTTTAGTTCTTATGGTAACTTAACTCCTCAGATTGTTGTAGTCCAGCACAATTACCTTTGAAAATCACACACAAGGCGGACATAGCTGATTCATCAGCGCCAACATTATTGATTGTATTGTATTGATAAAAAAAATAATAAAATGTATTTATAAACAAAAAAACGAATCTAAAGCATTATAAACAACTTATATATCAGCAGAAATACCTTTGCCAAACTTGGCGGAACAGTGAAGTGCATTCTGCAAGCGTTTCCCACTGTGCAGAGATGCATTTTACATATCTTAATTGAAAAATGATCAAAGTGCCCAGTGTGCATTGACAGGCATTCCTAGAAAGGTTTAAAAATATTAAAAAATTTTTGTATATATGTTTTATTATTTTTATTAATATGTATTAAAAATTATAAGTGGGATAATATTCTATTATTCTTCACTTTACTTTATGTATACATATATAAATAATACAGTGAAATGCTCGAACTATATCTAAGCAAATCTATATATGTCACAAGCAACCACACTTGCTTAAGCTAACAGTTGATAATGCTGACTATTAGAGACAGAAAAGCTTTGTGTGCCGGCGTGCACCTACTCGTATTTGGTATAGTCATGCAGAGTATGAAAACTTCGCCCAGTCAGTAAATTCATAAATGCGAGCGCCCAGTTCAATAGCTTTCAGTATATCGTCAATGCTTGTTAGGGCCGGTCCCGAGCATGGGGATCGTAATAATACTATTCACGGGTGTAGTTGCCCTCTTGGGCTATTTCTTCTTGCGGCTGCGTCGTAATCTGAGGTATTGGCAAAGCAAGGGCATTCCCTGCGAGGAGCCCAGCCTTCTTCATGCGAATCGTCAGAGAAAAAAAAAATTCGTCGCAATGATTTCATAGACCAGCTGATTGACTGATTGACTTGAAAAACAATCGACTGATTAAATCCGCAACCGGAGAAGATACGAGTCTAACAATTGAAGAAATCGCTGCCCAAGCTTTCGTGTTCTTCGCTGCCGGATTCGAAACTTCCTCCACCACCATGGGCTTTGCCCTTTATGAACTGGCGCAGAACGTGGACATCCAGAACCGATTGAGGGAGGAGTGCAATGAGGTTCTGGCCAGATACAATGGCACGCAATTGCATTGGCATGCGCTTTGGGGAAATGCAGGCTCGCATCGGCCTCGCTATGCTGATTAACAACTTTAAGTTCTCAGTGTGCGATAAGACAATGATACCCATCAAGTACCACAAGAAGAGTTTCCTGGTAGCCAGCGAGTCTGGCATTTACCTGAACGTGGAGCGTGTTTAATAAAAGCAAAAGTAACGAAGCAGGTTTCACGTATAATTATAGTAGAGGAATATTTATTCTTTCCGTATATGATTTTTGTATATGTAATTAGATACACTTTGTACATAACATAATTCTAGTAGTCGGTTCAAATTCCAGAAGGGAAATTGTTATTGTACGTATGCCCAATTAAACAGATAAATATATATTTGAGTAACATATTAAGTCATATTTACAAAAAAAAAAAAAAAAAATAATAAAAATAACATATCAGAACAAACATTTCTTTAATTGTTTGTAAATAATGTTTTTATTGTTGCTCTATTCTCAGCTAAAGTTCATTCACAGTTTGCATACGAATTTGAGAGACACTCAAAGCTTTAAAAAGCTTGACTCTCTCTCTCTCTCTCTCTCTATCGCTGATCAGAATAACAAGCTGAAATTTGCTAAGCATTGCGTCAGTTTGATTGTAGTATAAACATTGTAAACCAGTTTTGCCATGAGGCTTCTGAATTTAGTATTAAGCTTGATGTGTTCTATCAATTAAAATACTAATTATAGAAACTAAAATAAACATTTATATTTACTTTTATTCCATTATATTTTCTTATATTATAAGCAACAAAAAAAAAAATGAATCTAATGCATTATAAACAACTTATATATCAGCAGAAATACCTTTGCTAAACTTGGCGGAACACTGAAGTGCATTCTGCAAGCGTTTCCCACTGTGCAGAGATGCATTTTACATATCTTAATTGAAAAATGATCAAAGTGCCCAGTGTGCATTGACAGGCATTCCTAGAAATGAAAGATAATGGACTGAGATCCCACTTATAATTTTTAATATAATCTATATTATTATTATATTATTAAAGTTTAAAAAAATTAAGAATTTAATGTAAATATGTTTTATTATTTTTATTATTATTTAAATTAAAAAAAGTTAAATATTTAATGTATATATGTTTTATTAATTTTATACACTGAGCCCATTGAAAATGGGAAATCATGGTATAATATTTTTGTGAAAATATATGTGACAGGCAGAAGGAGACGTCGCAGACCCCACAAAGAATATATATTCTTGATCGGCTCGATGAGCTGAGTTGATATAGTCTTGTCCGTCTGTCCGTCTGTGTGAACGCAGCGATCTCGTAAACCACAGAAGCTAGAGAGCTGAAATTTGATATGAAGACTCGTGAATACCATACGCAGAACAAGTTTTTTTCTTCAAAAATTCGATAACTCTTCCCGTTTTCGTTTTATCGATAAATTTAGATAACTTTTCTTCGATTTTGCGTACCGTAAGAGCTAGAGACATGAAATTCACTGTGTAGATGCCTGTTATATCATGCTATATCAACTCAGCTTATCGAGCTGATCAAGAATATATATACTTTGTGTGGTCTGCGACGTCTCCTTCTGCCTGTTACATACATTTTCACAAAAACATTATACCCTGAAAATGGGAAACATTTTCAATGGGCTCAGGGTATAAAAAAAGCAGATCTATAAATGTCACAAGCAAGCACCCTTGCCTAAGATTACAGTTGATAATTCTGACTAATAGCAGTAGAAAAGCTTTGTATGCCGGCGTGCACCTACCCGTATTTTGTATAGTCATGCAGAGTATGAAAACTTCGCTTAGTTATTAAATTGATATATGCGAGCGCCCACTACAATAGCTTTCAGTATATCGTCAATGTTTGGTAGCGACGGTCACGAGCATGGGGATCGGCATTTTACTATTTACGGGCGTAGTCGCCCTCTTGGGCTATCTCTTCTTGCGGCTGCGTCGCAATATGCAGCACTGGCAAAATGCGGGTATTCCTTGCGAGGAGCCCAGTTATCTAATGTTATCTCTTTGCAGGGTGTGCAGACTGAGCGATCTTTCCTAGAGATCTGGATGAGTTATTATAAAAAGTTCAGAGGAACCGGCCCGTTTGCAGGATTTTATTGGTTCCAACGTCCAGCTGCGTTAATCTTGGAGCCTTTCCTGGTGAAACACATTTTGATCAAAGACTTTAACAAATTCACGGATCGAGGATTCTATAATAACACCGAGGATGACCCGCTTTCAGGACAGCTTTTCCTATTGGATGGCCACAAATGGAGATCTATGAGACATAAGCTTTCATCCACGTTTACGTCCGGCAAAATGAAGTACATGTTTCCCACGGTAGTCAAAATAAGCAACGAGTTTGTTGAGGTCTTTGGAAATATGGCAGACAAGTCTCCGGAGATTGAGGTGAGGGAGCTGATGGCTCGATTCACTACGGATGTTATCGGCAGCGTCGCCTTTGGCATCGAGTGCAGCAGTCTTAAGGATCCCGAAGCGGAGTTCCGCGTCATGGGTCGTTCCGCCATAGCCGATCAGCGTCATGGTGCCCTGGGATTTGCATTCCTCAATAGTTTTCCGAACTTCGCCCGACGCTTGCACATGAAAATGACACCTGAACACATCGAAAAGTTCTTCATGCGAATCGTCAGAGAAACTGTCGACTACAGAGAGAAAAATAAAATTCGTCGCAATGATTTCATGGACCAGCTGATTGACTTGAAAAACAATCGACTGATTAAATCCGCAACCGGAGAAGATACGAGTCTAACAATTGAAGAAATCGCTGCCCAAGCTTTCGTGTTCTTCGCTGCCGGATTCGAGACTTCCTCCACCACCATGGGCTTTGCCCTTTATGAACTGGCGCAGAACGTGGACGTCCAGAACCGATTGAGGGAGGATTGCAATGAGGTTCTGGCCAGATACAACGGGGATCTCACCTATGAATGTATCAACGAAATGGAGTACTTGGACCAGGTCATATCAGGTAAGCAAAACAGAAAGCCTTTAAACATAGTTAAATTAACTAAATTATATTTCTTTCAGAAACCCTGCGACTCTATACAGTTCTTCCAGTCTTGAATCGGAAATGTATAGAAGATTTCGTCGTCCCTGGATATCCGAACTATGTGATCAAGAAGGGAATGCCTGTCTTTATACCTGCGGCTGCAATGCATCGCGATGAAAAGTTGTATCCCGAACCAAATCGCTTCAATCCAGACAATTTTGAGCCAGAGAAAGTCAAGAACCGTGACTCTGTGGAGTGGCTGCCTTTTGGGGATGGACCACGCAATTGCATTGGCATGCGCTTTGGGGAAATGCAGGCTCGCATCGGCCTCGCTATGCTGATTAGGGACTTCAAGTTCTCAGTGTGCGATAAGACAATGATACCCATGAAGTACCACAAGAAGAGTTTCCTGGTAGCCAGCGAGTCTGGCATTTACCTGAACGTGGAGCGTGTTTAATAAAAGCTAAATTAACGAAGCAGGTTTCACGTATAATTATAGTAGAGGAATATTTATTCTTTCCGTATATGATTTTTGTATATGTAATTAGATACACTTTGTACATAACATAATTCTAGTAGTCGGTTCAAATTCCAGAAGGGAAATTGTTATTGTACGTATGCCCAATTAAACAGATAAATATATATTTGAGTAACATTTTAAGTCATATTTACAAAAAAAAAATAAATAAAAATAAAAAAATAACATATCAGAACAAACATTTCTTTAATTGTTTATAAATAATGTTTTTATTGTTGCTCTATTCTCAGCTAAAGTTCATTCACAGTTTGCATACGAATTTGAGAGACACTCAAAGCTTTAAAAAGCTTGACTCTCTCTCTCTATCGCTGATCAGAATAACAAGCTGAAATTTGCTAAGCATTGCGTCAGTTTGATTGTAGTATAAACATTGTAAACCAGTTTTGCCATGAGGCTTCTCAATTTAGTATTAGCTTGATGTGTTCTATCAATTAAAATACTAGTTATAGACACTAAAATGAACATTTATATTTACTTTTATTCCATTATATTTCAGCCCCTAGCCGAGTGGCTCCAGCTGTAGCCGAAATTCCTTTGGATGCAGCAGAAATGAATGATTCTTGAATTGCATGGGCTGTGGCGTGTCCGGCGCGAGGGTAAAGCGGAAATTGCGTATTAGCGTAATGAGGCCCACGGCCAGCTTCATGCGGCCGAAACGCATGCCAATGCAGATGCGCGGCCCCTGGCCAAAGGGCAGGTAGGCACAGGTGGGTCGCTGCTGTATGGCTTCCTCTGTAAAACGTTCCGGTTGAAATTGCTCAGGTTCCGGATAATAAGCCGGATCGTGATGTATGGAGTAGACGGGTATAATCAACTGGGATCCAGCTGGTATATAGTGCTTGGGATGGTTGGGCAGCTCAAAGTGTGCATTGACGCGACGCAAGTGCTCCGAGGCAACGGGATACATGCGCATGGTTTCTGGAAGAGGGTTGTGAAAGGGTTGAAGGTTAACAAAACTAGATAGGTTTTTCCTTACCCGACATCACCTGCTCCAGGTACTTCATTCTATGCATAGCTTCGTAGGTGAGCTCTCCATTCTCCCCATAGTTCGCAATGGCCTCCTCAATCTCCTCCCTCAACTTGCACTGGATGTCCTCATGCCGGGCCAGCTCGTACAGCGCAAGGACAAAGGCTGTCGCCGTAGTCTCAAAGCCCGCCACTATGAAGACGTACATCTGGGCGGCGATCTCGTTGATTGTCAGACCCTCAGCCGTGTCGCCTCTATCGTGCTTCCGTTTCAGCTCCACCATAATGTCAACCAGATCGTTGCGCCTTATATTGTGCTCCTCCCTGTAGCTGATGGTGTCCTTGACCAGCTTCATGTAGAAGGCCTCCACGTCGGCTGGCGTGCGCTTGATGTGCAGCTTGAGGCTGAGCTCGGGAAAGAAGAGGCAGAACACGTAGTCGATGCGCTTCTTCAGCATCGCATTCAGGCCCATCTGCACAAAGGGCGCCTTGGGATCGCGCAGACTGTTGCACTCCAGGCCGAAGATGGCCGTGCCAATGGTGTCCATGGTGTAGCAGGCCAGCAGCTTGGTGACCTCCAAGGCGGCAGCGCGTCCGGCACAGCGTTCCTGCACCACACTCGACAGCTCCCGGGCAATTCGGAGCACTGATGGGAACATGAGCTTCATCTTTGCACCACTGAAGATGGACGTCAAGCGAGGCCGCAGATTGTGCCACCTGGGCCCGTCGATGGCGAAGAGGTGCGCCGACAAGGGATCGTCCTGCTCGTTGTAAAACAGACCGCGGCTGTCGAAGTTGCTGAAGTCCTTGATGAACACCTGCTTTAGCAGCTCCATATCCGTAACGACGTACGCGGGCTTCATGAAGAAGTACATGCCGAAGAACGGCCCGGAGTCCTTGTACTTAACGTAGAGTCTCTGCAGCATTCGCGAGGTGTGGATGGTGACGCGCCAGCCCCAAATATTTCCGAACAGGGGCAAAGGCGTCTCGTGTGCGATGCCACGCCCTTTGAAGTACGTAAACCGATGCCGCATCCATAGATAAAACGCGATCAGGATGCACGCGACGAGCGAAATTGCGGTGCTCATATCACTTGAGAAAAAATGCTGAGACTGGCTAGCAGAGCTCGGGCTCTCCGGCATTTATAGTAGCTGCTGGGTCAGGACCCCTATATAAGATATAGTCGCAAATGGCACACGAGGCGGCGCAGAGTTCATCCAAAATGCTATGTACATAACACTCAAATGGAGCGAGTGTTTACGTAGGTACAACTAGTAATATAATAATAAAAATTTTGGCCAGACAGAGCTTAACTAGAAAACTTTGAGCTCGAGATATCAAAATGCAGGAGATAATAAATTACATACTTTATGGTTAATAAGTTGGTGTAAAGAAAGAATTAAGCGTGCCCTAGTCGGGAGTGCTTGACTACGGGATACCCTGAACCGAACTATTCTAATATATATATATAGCACAAAACAGATGTGCTTGGGCTGAGTAATGGGCTTCAGATGCATTTTCTTAATTGGATTTTTAAAGCCCACTAATGACTAGCTGGATGTATAGTCCATAAGATATACATATATACAATATATTTATGTAGCCTTGCCAGTCTGTCTGCCTGTCCATCTCTAGCTTTTGTATTATTCGAGATCGACTCAGCTTTAAAGTCGTAATACCCTGAATATCAGTTAGGCAATTTGAACAATCATGTAATAAAATGATCTGATCTGAGGATTTCTTATTTTATATATTAAAATTATTGAAGAGTACATTCATTGAACCATTGATCACTTCAATTAAAATATTTATTTATAAATTTATTATCAATAAATAGTTTGTTAACAACTCAACTCAAGTAACGAACTTTGCTTTTAATAAAGATAAAAATAGAATTCGTATTAAATAAGAAATTGCACGAGGTTTACAATCAATTGATGTCTGCAGGGCTTATCAATAATAGTTATGCATTGGAAGATTAGATTGGGATAGATCAAGTTCGTATGTGAAAGCTATAACAGCTATAACACAGAGCTTTAAGCTTTAACAGTTTGCTAATATGTATTAGCGGACAACAATTATTTATTTATTTGGAAACCTTTTCCACTTTTAGGTAAATCCCGTTCTCAGATGAGAGCAGTATGTTCTTGGTGACCCACTTCATGGGTATTTGGGTCTCTGGCGCCACACTGAACTTGAAGTCCCTGATCAGATGGGCCAAGCCAACGGCCGTTTGCATGATGCCAAAGCGTGAGCCAATACAGTTGCGCGGGCCATCGCCAAAGGGCAGCCAGCTGCAGGCCGGCCGGGCGTTAATCTCCTCCTCCGTGAAACGTTCGGGCTTGAATTTCTGCGGCTCCGGATAGATCTCGGGATCATAGTGTATGCCCAGGGCGGGTATCACAACTACGCTGTCCTTTTCAATAAAATGTCGTTGATCGCCCGGCGAATAGTCGGACACGGCCTTACGGGTGAGATGGGGCAGCACGGGATACTTCCGCAGGGTTTCTGCAAGGCATTATGAAAGTTAGATTTCGAGTATTACAAGGATATATATGAGACCACTTACCCATGACAACCTGTTGCAGATAGTCCATCTGCTTGACGTTATCATAGGTGTATTCATTGTTGTTTTTGCTCAGCACCTCGATGATCTCGGCTCTCAGCTTGTCCTGTACGTCCTGGTGCTGGGCCAGCTCATAGAGGGCAAAGCCCATGGTGGTGGAGCTGGTTTCGAAGCCGGCCACGAAGAATATGAAGGCCTGGGCGGCCAGCTCCTCGAAGGTCAGACCCTCCTCGGTGTTGCCATCCTGCTGCTTCTGGTACATTTCGATGAGCATGTCCATGAAATCGTGGCGCTTCTCCTTGGTCTTCAGGCGATAGTTGATGGTATCGCGGACAATGCGCATATAGAATTCCTCGACCTCTTCAAGTGTTATCTTCAGGTGCATGTGACGCGCCAGCTTGGGAAAGCCAAAGATGAAGAAGTCGAAGAGGCCGTGATACCGTCGCTCCGTCACCGCCCGCTTGCCCATGGTTACGAAGTCCGCATCGGGATTGCGTTGGCTGTTGCACTCGAGGCCGAAGGCGCAGGACCCAATGACATCGGCCGTGTAGCGGCCGACCAAGTCGGTGACCTCCAGGACCTGAGGTGCTGTGACCTTTTCCTTAAAGATCTTGGCCATTTCGCCCGCTACGCTCAAGACGAGGGGCAGCATGTGCTTCATCTTGCCCGAGGTGAAGGTGGGCGTCAGCTTGTGACGCAGCTGCCGCCACTTCTGGCCCTCGATGCTGAACAGCGTCGCCGACAGCGGATCGTCGACCTCATTGAAGAATATGCCGCGATTCTCAAAGTTGTTGAAGTCCTTGATCAAGACACGCTTCACCAGCTCCATGTCGGTGACAACTACGGTCTTCGTGAAGAAGAAATAGAAGCCAGCAAAGGGTGCCTCTCTGCTCTTAAGCTTCAGGTAGTAGTCCCTGAAGACCACGCCCAATTGCCGTTTTTTCGGCCAGTCGCCAACATTACCCTTCGGAAAGCTAGGCTCTTCATGCGGAATGCCACGACGATTCCAATAGTTGTACCTATGTCGCACTGCATAAAACAGCAGCGCCACTATAACGCCGACCAGCGCGAGAATTAAACCCATTTCTACACTTTGAAGCAAACTGAGCGAATTATTTGACGAGCACATGATATTTATAGAGGGTAAAGCTCCCGCTCTCTCAGAGCTTTTGCCATAAAAGCGAATAGAGGGAGAGTGAACTGAAAGAGTGGGAGAGATAGGCAGTTTTAGTGCAGTTCTGAGAATAAAGTTTAATTTTTTTTTTTTAATATCAAAAATATACAAATATATATGTTCTATTTTTCACTGGAAAACAAGTTGTTCTTGATTTTTTCAGTAAATTATATTCATATTCAGCTTAAACCATGATTTTTCGCTATTTTTTTTATATCTAATCTAACTCAGAGTTCAGAGTATAAACTGCTGCAACATTGTACTGAAAATTGAAATTGTTTTTGAAAAAAAAAATGATATAAATTAGTCATTGTGAATAAGAAATTTTTAAAAATTATTAATAAAGTTCACTAAGAAATTTATATATTAGAAAAACTTATTACAAATAAACAGGGAATTGAATATTTGTTAAAATATTTATTTTTATATTTTATTTATATTTCAAGAGTTTTAAAAATTATTTTGCATAATTTATTAGCAAATTAGTTAGCTAAAGAAAATCAACTTTTATTTACTTTTTTAAAAATTGAACAAAAGAATTATTATTATTATTATTAAGTAAACACAATAAAATGATATTCTTTTTAAATCTATTGTATTTTAATCACTAGATTAATTTTTACATTTTTTATTATTATAATAACACTAAAAATGTAAAAAAATTAGCAAACAAGAAAATAATATTTATAATTGACTAATAATTTTAATTATTAAAATTATTATAATTATTTAATTAATGTTATTATATTATCAGGTAACACAACAAAATCAGACATGTATATTTTTTTAAGTCTTTTCGTATTTTGTTTGACATAAGATTAAAATTTGTTTATTATTTTTGTAATAATTTAAACAATAGATAATTATTATTTTTATTTTATTATATTATTTTAAAGCAAATATTGATTTATTTAAAATCTTTACAAAAAGAAACTTAATTGTAAGCTAAACACAATAAGCTGATAATTATCTCTTACTTTAAGCACAAATTTAATTTAATATTTTTAAAACATTTCGACTTTTTATTATTACTAAAATATCGTAATCCATTAGCAGGCAGTGGTCAGTGTAAGCTTGGATAGCTAAGTAGATTGGTTCCTCTTATAAAAATATAATTATTTAAGTAACTTTTAATGGAAATCTAAACTTTTTCTCTCTTTGAATTCAACTGAGCTCTTCAAACTTTAAGTAAATGCCTCGCGCTGGACATAGCAATAGGTTCGTCTTGAGGAACTCTATTTTGGACTCTGTGCGCGGACAGACGCTGATCTGGAATCGGGTCAGCAGGTAGAAGAGGGCGATGCTGATCTGCATCTTGCCGAAGCGCATGCCGATGCAGTTGCGCGGTCCGTCGCCAAAGGGCAGCCAGGATGCGGTGGGTCGCTGGGACATCTGGTCGGCCAGAAAGCGTTCCGGTATGAATCTGTGCGGATCGGGATATAGCGCTGGATCGTGATGTATGGCGTAGACGGGTATTATGATCATCTGGCCGGGCTCGATGTAGAAGTGGCGATTGCCCTTGGCCGCATAGAATTTTTGAGAGATGCGCGAGAGATGGGGCAGTGTGGGATACTTCCGTAGGGTTTCTGAGACGTGGAATGCAATTACCAAAGTCTGAATGGATCAGATCTCTCAACTAAGACTAACCTGCAATGACCAATTCCATGTAGCGCAGCTCCTGCATGCAGTCGTAGCTGAATTCTCCGCCGTATGCGTCCAGTGCCAGTCCGATTTCGTCTCGAAGCTTCGCCTGGATCAGCGGCTGCCTGGCCAATTCGTACAGGGCGAAGGTCAGGGTCGAGGCTGAGGTATCAAAGCCAGCGGCAAAGAATATGAACGACTGAGCCGCCATCTCTTGCAGCGTCAGCTCACCACGGTGCTTCATCTCGATCAGGAGATTCATGAAGTCGTTGCGCACAATGCCCCGGGCCTCGCGCTCCCTGACCGTGTCGGTCACGATGCGCATGTAGAAGTCGGTGATGTCCTGGTGGATCTGGCAGAGGCGCAGGCGTCTGGCTAGGTTGGGAAAGCTTTCGATGAAGCCATCGATGAGCTTGTTGTGGCGCCGCTCCGTGAAGGCGCGTCGGCCCATCACGGCGAACTCTGCCTCCGGATTGCGCAGTCCGTTGCACTCAATGCCAAACACACAGCTTCCAATTACATCGGAGGTGAACCTGGCCATCAGTTCGTTGACCTCCAGAATGCCGCATATGGAATTGCTGGCCATGTCCAAGCAGACGTCAGCGAGCTCCTCACCCACGGCACAGATGGTGGGAAACATGAACTTCATCCTGCCGGAGGTGAAGGTGGGCGACATCTTATGGCGCAGTAGGCGCCACTTGGGTCCATCCATGCGAAAGAGATGCCCGGTGAGCGGGTCATCGCGTTCGTTGTGGTACATGCCGCGATCCTCAAAGTTGGTAAAGTCCCGGATCAGAATCTGCTTGGCCAGCTCCACGTCCAGTATCAGCACCACCGGTCGCAGCATAAAGAAGAAGCCCGCAAACGGTGCTCCGGTGGGCTTGAAGCTCTCATAGATCGGCGTCAGAATGTCTTTGAAGTGCTTGGTCTTCCGAAAGCCCGCCATATTGCCCATGGGAAAACTGGGCCGCGTATGGCTGATGCGACGCCGCGACCAATAGCTGAGCTTGATGCGCACGAACCAGAAGCTCATGGCGAGCGTAACGAGGAGCAGCGCCACCACGTCCAACATATTGCGCGTTTCACTTTCAACTGATCGGAGTCGGAATCTGTTCTCTGGGACTATGCTTAATCAGCTGCTCTGAGCAGAGTACAAAGTGCGTTTCAATGTAAACAACTCTCGGGCAGATTGCCTCGCTTAATTGGTGCACTGGAAGCGAGACAGACGCTCGCGGATGAACTATGCATGTGGTTGGAACTCGCATATTCTCAGGGATTCCAGTGAGCAGTGAGGCAACGGGATACATGCGCATGGTTTCTGGAAGAGGGTTGTGAAAGGGTTGAAGGTTAACAAAACTAGATAGGTTTTTCCTTACCCGACATCACCTGCTCCAGGTACTTCATTCTATGCATAGCTTCGTAGGTGAGCTCTCCATTCTCCCCATAGTTCGCAATGACCTCCTCAATCTCCTCCCTCAACTTGCACTGGATGTCCTCATGCCGGGCCAGCTCGTACAGCGCAAGGACAAAGGCTGTCGCCGTAGTCTCAAAGCCCGCCACTATGAAGACGTACATCTGGGCGGCGATCTCGTTGATTGTCAGACCCTCAGCCGTGTCGCCTCTATCGTGCTTCTGTTTCAGCTCCACCATAATGTCAACCAGGTCGTTGCGCCTAATATTGTGCTCCTCCCTGTAGCTGATGGTGTCCTTGACCAGCTTCATGTAGAAGGCCTCCACGTCGGCTGGCGTGCGCTTGATGTGCAGCTTGAGGCTGAGCTCGGGAAAGAAGAAGCAGAACACGTAGTCGATGCGCTTCTTCAGCATCGCATTCAGGCCCATCTGCACAAAGGGCGCCTTGGGATCGCGCAGACTGTTGCACTCCAGGCCGAAGATGGCGGTGCCAATGGTGTCCATGGTGTAGCAGGCCAGCAGCTTGGTGACCTCCAAGGCGGCAGCGCGTCCGGCACAGCGTTCCTGCACCACACTCGACAGCTCCCGGGCAATTCGGAGCACTGATGGGAACATGAGCTTCATCTTTGCACCACTGAAGATGGACGTCAAGCGAGGCCGCAGATTGTGCCACCTGGGCCCGTCGATGGCGAACAGGTGCGCCGACAAGGGATCGTCCTGCTCGTTGTAAAACAGACCGCGGCTGTCGAAGTTGCTGAAGTCCTTGATGAACACCTGCTTTAGCAGCTCCATATCCGTAACGACGTACGCGGGCTTCATGAAGAAGTACATGCCGAAGAACGGCCCGGAGTCCTTGTACTTAACGTAGAGTTTCTGCAGCATTCGCGAGGTGTGGATGGTGACGCGCCAGCCCCAAATATTTCCGAACAGGGGCAAGGGCGTCTCGTGTGCGATGCCACGCCCTTTGAAGTACGTAAACCGATGCCGCATCCATAGATAAAACGCGATCAGGATGCACGCGACGAGCGAAATTGCGGTGCTCATATCACTTGAGAAAAAATGCTGAGACTGGCTAGCAGAGCTCGGGCTCTCCGGCATTTATAGTAGCTGCTGGGTCAGGACCCCTATATAAGATATAGTCGCAAATGGCACACGAGGCGGCGCAGAGTTCATCCAAAATGCTATGTACATAACACTCAAATGGAGCGAGTGTTTACGTAGGTACAACTAGTAATATAATAATAAAAATTTTGGCCAGACAGAGCTTAACTGGAAAACTTTGAGCTCGAGATATCAAAATGCAGGAGATAATAAAATACATACTTTATGGTTAATAAGTTGGTGTAAAGAAAGAATTAAGCGTGCCCTAGTCGGGAGTGCTTGACTACGAGATACCCTGAATCGAACTATTCTAATATATATATAGCAAAAAACAGATGTGCTTGGGCTGAGTAATGGGCTTCAGATGCATTTTCTTAATTGGATTTTTAAAGCCCACTAATGACTAGCTGGATGTATAGTCCATAAAATATACATATATACAATATATATATGTAGCCTTGCCAGTCTGTCTGCCTGTCCATCTCTAGCTTTTGTATTATTCGAGATCGACTCAGCTTTAAAGTCGTAATACCCTGAATCTCAGTTAGGCAATTTGAACAATCATGTAATAAAATGATCTGATCTGAGGATTTCTTATATAAAGTATTAGAATTATTGAAGAGTACATTCATCACATTCATCAGTTCAATTAAAATATTTATTTATAAATTTATTATCAATAAATAGTTTGTTAACAACTCAACTCAAGTAACGAACTTTGCTTTTAATAAAGATAAAAATAGAATTCGTATTAAATAAGAAATTGCACGAGGTTTACAATCAATTGATGTCTGCAGGGCTTATCAATAATAGTTATGCATTGGAAGATTAGATTGGGATAGATCAAGTTCGTATGTGAAAGCTATAACAGCTATAACACAGAGCTTTAAGCTTTAACAGTTTGCTAATATGTATTAGCGGACAACAATTATTTATTTATTTGGAAACCTTTTCCACTTTTAGGTAAATCCCGTTCTCAGATGAGAGCAGTATGTTCTTGGTGACCCACTTCATGGGTATTTGGGTCTCTGGCGCCACACTGAACTTGAAGTCCCTGATCAGATGGGCCAAGCCAACGGCCGTTTGCATGATGCCAAAGCGTGAGCCAATACAGTTGCGCGGGCCATCGCCAAAGGGCAGCCAGCTGCAGGCCGGCCGGGCGTTAATCTCCTCCTCCGTGAAACGTTCGGGCTTGAATTTCTGCGGCTCCGGATAGATCTCGGGATCATAGTGTATGCCCAGGGCGGGTATCACAACTACGCTGTCCTTTTCAATAAAATGTCTTTGATCGCCCGGCGAATAGTCGGACACGGCCTTACGGGTGAGATGGGGCAGCACGGGATACTTCCGCAGGGTTTCTGCGAGGCATTATGAAATTTAGATTTCGAGTATTACAAGGATATATATGAGACCACTTACCCATGACAACCTGTTGCAGATAGTCCATCTGCTTGACGTTATCATAGGTGTATTCATTGTTGTTTTTGCTCAGCACCTCGATGATCTCGGCTCTCAGCTTGTCCTGTACGTCCTGGTGCTGGGCCAGCTCATAGAGGGCAAAGCCCATGGTGGTGGAGCTGGTTTCGAAGCCGGCCACGAAGAATATGAAGGCCTGGGCGGCCAGCTCCTCGAAGGTCAGACCCTCCTCGGTGTTGCCATCCTGCTGCTTCTGGTACATTTCGATGAGCATGTCCATGAAATCGTGGCGCTTCTCCTTGGTCTTCAGGCGATAGTTGATGGTATCGCGGACAATGCGCATATAGAATTCCTCGACCTCTTCAAGTGTTATCTTCAGGTGCATGTGACGCGCCAGCTTGGGAAAGCCAAAGATGAAGAAGTCGAAGAGGCCGTGATACCGTCGCTCCGTCACCGCCCGCTTGCCCATGGTTACGAAGTCCGCATCGGGATTGCGTTGGCTGTTGCACTCGAGGCCGAAGGCGCAGGACCCAATGACATCGGCCGTGTAGCGGCCGACCAAGTCGGTGACCTCCAGGACCTGAGGTGCTGTGACCTTTTCCTTAAAGATCTTGGCCATTTCGCCCGCCACGCTCAAGACGAGGGGCAGCATGTGCTTCATCTTGCCCGAGGTGAAGGTGGGCGTCAGCTTGTGACGCAGCTGCCGCCACTTCTGGCCCTCGATGCTGAACAGCGTCGCCGACAGCGGATCGTCGACCTCATTGAAGAATATGCCGCGATTCTCAAAGTTGTTGAAGTCCTTGATCAAGACACGCTTCACCAGCTCCATGTCGGTGACAACTACGGTCTTCGTGAAGAAGAAATAGAAGCCAGCAAAGGGTGCCTCTCTGCTCTTAAGCTTCAGGTAGTAGTCCCTGAAGACCACGCCCAATTGACGTTTTTTCGGCCAGTCGCCAACATTACCTTTCGGAAAGCTAGGCTCTTCATGCGGTATGCCACGACGATTCCAATAGTTGTACCTATGTCGCACTGCATAAAACAGCAGCGCCACTATAACGCCGACCAGCGCGAGAATTAAACCCATTTCTACACTTTGAAGCAAACTGAGCGAATTATTTGACGATCACATGATATTTATAGAGGGTAAAGCTCCCGCTCTCTCAGAGCTTTTGCCATAAAAGCGAATAGAGGGAGAGTGAACTGAAAGAGTGGGAGAGATAGGCAGTTTTAGTGCAGTTCTGAGAATAAAGTTTAATTTTTTTTTTTAATATCAAAAATATACAAATATATATGTTCTATTTTTCACTGGAAAACAAGTTGTTCTTGATTTTTTCAGTAAATTATATTCATATTCAGCTTAAACCATGATTTTTCGCTATTTTTTTTATATCTAATCTAACTCAGAGTTCAGAGTATAAACTGCTGCAACATTGTACTGAAAATTGAAATTGTTTTTGAAAAAAAAAAAAAATTATATAAATTAGTCATTGTGAAATAGAAATTTTTAAAAATTATTAATAAAGTTCACTAAGAAATTTATATGTTAGAAAAACTTATTACAGCAAAGATTCCATTATTGCTAATAAATAAACAGAGAATTGAATATTTGTTTAAATATTTATTTTTATATTTGGCATTGGTTCAAGAGTTTTAAAAATTATTTTGCATAATTTATTAGCAAATTAGTTAGCTAAAGAAAATCAACTTTTATTTACTTTTTTTTAAATTGAACAAAAGAATTATTATTATTATTATTATTAAGTAAACACAATAAAATGATATTCTTTTTAAATCTATTGTATTTCTATCACTAGATTAATTTTTACATTTTTTATTATTATAGTAACACTAAAAATGTAAAAAAATTAGCAAACAAGAAAATAATATATATAATTGACTAATAATTTTAATTATTAAAATTATTATAATTATTTAATTAATGTTATTATATTATCAGGTAACACAACAAAATCAGACATGTATATTTTTTTAAGTCTTTTCGTATTTTGTTTGACATCAAATTAAAATTTGTTTATTATTTTTGTAATAATTTAAACAATAGATAATTATTATTTTTATTTTATTATATTATTTTAAAGCAAATATTGATTTATTTAAAATCTTTACAAAAAGAAACTTAATTGTAAGCTAAACAAAATAAGCTGATAATTATTCTTACTTTAAGCACAAATTTACTTTAATATTTTTAAAACATTTCGACTTTTTATTATTACTAAAATATCGTAATCCATTAGCAGGCAGTGGTCAGTGTAAGCTTGGATAGCTAAGTAGATTGGTTCCTCTTATAAAAATATATTTATTTAAGTAACTTTTAATGGAAATCTAAACTTTTTCTCTCTTTGAATTCAACTGAGCTCTTCAAACTTTAAGTAAATGCCGCGCGCTGGACATAGCAATAGGTTCGTCTTGAGGAACTCTATTTTGGACTCTGTGCGCGGACAGACGCTGATCTGGAATCGGGTCAGCAGGTAGAAGAGGGCGATGCTGATCTGCATCTTGCCGAAGCGCATGCCGATGCAGTTGCGCGGTCCGTCGCCAAAGGGCAGCCAGGATGCGGTGGGTCGCTGGGACATCTGGTCGGCCAGAAAGCGTTCCGGTATGAATCTGTGCGGATCGGGATATAGCGCTGGATCGTGATGTATGGCGTAGACGGGTATTATGATCATCTGGCCGGGCTCGATGTAGAAGTGGCGATTGCCCTTGGCCGCATAGAATTTTTGAGAGATGCGCGAGAGATGGGGCAGTGTGGGATACTTCCGTAGGGTTTCTGAGACGTGGAATGCAATTACCAAAGTCTGAATGGATCAGATCTCTCAACTAAGACTAACCTGCAATGACCAATTCCATGTAGCGCAGCTCCTGCATGCAGTCGTAGCTGAATTCTCCGCCGTATGCGTCCAGTGCCAGTCCGATTTCGTCTCGAAGCTTCGCCTGGATCAGCGGCTGCCTGGCCAATTCGTACAGGGCGAAGGTCAGGGTCGAGGCTGAGGTATCAAAGCCAGCGGCAAAGAATATGAACGACTGAGCCGCCATCTCTTGCAGCGTCAGCTCACCACGGTGCTTCATCTCGATCAGGAGATTCATGAAGTCGTTGCGCACAATGCCCCGGGCCTCGCGCTCCCTGACCGTGTCGGTCACGATGCGCATGTAGAAGTCGGTGATGTCCTGGTGGATCTGGCAGAGGCGCAGGCGTCTGGCCAGGTTGGGAAAGCTTTCGATGAAGCCATCGATGAGCTTGTTGTGGCGCCGCTCCGTGAAGGCGCGTCGGCCCATCACGGCGAACTCTGCCTCCGGATTGCGCAGTCCGTTGCACTCAATGCCAAACACACAGCTTCCAATTACATCGGAGGTGAACCTGGCCATCAGTTCGTTGACCTCCAGAATGCCGCATATGGAATTGCTGGCCATGTCCAAGCAGACGTCAGCGAGCTCCTCACCCACGGCACAGATGGTGGGAAACATGAACTTCATCCTGCCGGAGGTGAAGGTGGGCGACATCTTATGGCGCAGTTGGCGCCACTTGGGTCCATCCATGCGAAAGAGATGCCCGGTGAGCGGGTCATCGCGTTCGTTGTGGTACATGCCGCGATCCTCAAAGTTGGTAAAGTCCCGGATCAGAATCTGCTTGGCCAGCTCCACGTCCAGTATCAGCACCACCGGTCGCAGCATAAAGAAGAAGCCCGCAAACGGTGCTCCGGTGGGCTTGAAGCTCTCATAGATCGGCGTCAGAATGTCTTTGAAGTGCTTGGTCTTCCGAAAGCCCGCCATATTGCCCATGGGAAAACTGGGCCGCGTATGGCTGATGCGACGCCGCGACCAATAGCTGAGCTTGATGCGCACGAACCAGAAGCTCATGGCGAGCGTAACGAGGAGCAGCGCCACCACGTCCAACATATTGCGCGTTTCACTTTCAACTGATCGGAGTCGGAATCTGTTCTCTGGGACTATGCTTAATCAGCTGCTCTGAGCAGAGTACAAAGTGCGTTTCAATGTAAACAACTCTCGGGCAGATTGCCTCGCTTAATTGGTGCACTGGAAGCGAGACAGACGCTCGCGGATGAACTATGCATGTGGTTGGAACTCGCATATTCTCAGGGATTCCAGTGAGCTTTATGCATGTTCTACAGCTAGTGAGAGTGACGAATAGAGAGAGGCAGGGAAATGGATAGCGAGAGGGAGCTAAGAAGTGTGCCTTAAACTTGAATAATGGCATTGCGATAACGGCATTGCACACAAGGTGCCGGCTGATAAAACTAATGCCATGAATTACAGTTACTGTTGTACATGCATTCGTTTTGTGGTTGGATTCGAGTGAGGCGGGCGTCGACTGATAAATACCCTTTCTTATTTTTATATTTTTCACATATGTATATTATTTATTATACCCTGAGCCCATTGAAAATGGGAAATCAGGGTATAATGTTTTTGTGAAAATGTATGTAACAGGCAGAAGGAGACGTCGCAGACCATACAAAGTATATATATTCTTGATCAGCTCGATGAGCTGAGTTGAAATAGCCCTGTCCGTCTGTCCGTCCGTCCGTCCGTCCGTCCGTCCGTCCGTCCGTCCGTCCGTCCGTCCGTCCGTCCGTCCGTCCGTCCGTCTGTGTGAACGCAGCGATCTCGTAAACCACAGAAGCTAGAGAGCTGAAATTTGACATGTATACTCCTGAATACCATACGCTATACGAGTTTTTTTCAAAAATTCGATAACTCTTCCCGTTCTCTTTTTATCGATAAATTTCGATAACTTTTCGTCTCTTTTACGTACCGTAAGAGCTAGAGACCTGAAATTCACTATATAGATTCCTGTTGTGAATGCGGACATTTTATAATTTTTGGTTTTTGGATGCCACGCCCCCTTCGCCCTAAATTTGCAAAAAACGCATTTCAAATACTAGAGACTTGTGCTTCGGCACATACACACATATGAATAACATAATCATGCCCTGAAAGTTTGAATCAAAAAGTCCTGCTAAAAAAAGTTATTAAACATTTAATTTCCCATAGCGTAGGCGTCTTGCAGCCTAACCGCAGTCGCTACGTCAACTGCGCAGTTGGCAGAGCGCGTGCTTGAGCGTGCGTCTGTGTGTGTATGTGTTGCTTGCAATATATGTGTATGTAAACTAAGTATAGAATATATGAAGTATCGGCACTTCGCAGGGCTCAGGGTATCTCCTAGTCGAGCCGTCTCGACTAGAGCATTCTTACTTGTTTTATTTATTTAATTTATCTTATTTATTTTATTTATATTTTATATATTGTTTATTTTATTTATTTCAATGAGGTAATTTATTTTATGTATAATATTTATTTTATTTATTTCAGTGACGTAATTTAGCTTATTTATTTTATTCATTTAAAAAAATGTTATTTACTTCTTTATAAAAATTATTTTATATATTTGATTTATTTGATTTATTTTACTTATTTTATATATTTTATATATTTTATTTATTTCATTTATTTTATTTATTGTATTTAGTTTATTTATTTTAATTTAATTTGTCTTTTTATTTTATTTATTTTATTCATTTATTTATTTTCTTTATTTTTTTATTTTATTTCCTATTATTATTTAATTAATTAGTTAATGAAATGGTATTTAAATCTTTTATCTTTGTTGATAAATATAGAAGTGTCTGCTGTTCGAAGACATTATTTGCAAGTATTTACTTGTTTATATTTATTTATATATTCACAAACTCGCCCAATTATCAATACACTATTAATACACGCCCATTGTACACATTGTACTTATCTCTAGGGTATGCTGAGCTATGAGTCCACTCTATTCACTTCAATTTGCATGTGTGTGTGCGTATGCTTGCTTGCACAAAGTCGTTTACACGTTTTAACTGTACTCAACGAACATCACATAAGCGTAGGCAGCTAGCGATAGACAGAGAAAGAGACAGTATGAGAGTGTAAATGTGTGAGAGAGAGAGAGAGAGAGAGAGAGAGAGCAAGCACGAAAGGCAGTAATAAAGCGAGCAACAATAACAGCATAAGCTTCGTCAAGTGCTGGAGCTCTCAAAAAGCTCTTTCGCTATATCAAGTTTATTTTTGGATGCGCAGTTTGAGCTTGTGTGGATACAACAATTATTTTATTTAATTGATTTGGTGCAAATTATTATTATCTCAGTGCCTGACCTACGGCAGCGCTTTAACAATTAAACTCAATTCCAATTACAGCAAAGTTTATGAACTGAAAGAGTTGAGAAAGTCTGTGTGGAGCTTTATCTATACGAGGGCAAATGAAATTGAAGCGTTAACAATCGAAAACAGAAATTTTTGATCGTTGACTAACCTGTGCTGGGTAGGTTATCACCTGCCGGCATATCACGGCTCGATTTTGACTGTCATGCTAAATCTGTATTTTTATATTTCAGGCATATTGTAGATTGCGACTATGTAGCTGGAAAGCCTATGACAATATGGAAATGTTTGTCAAATATGCAATATGGAGTATATAGTGTGAAATGTGTTTCTGGATCAGTCTTTTGCTGGTTCAGCGAGCAGATAGCCATGAAGAGTATTCATTAAGAGCTGCTTTGGCTTTGTTCTAAAGAGACTTTCACTTAGGCGTCATACCTGCTGCAGCTGTTAAGCATAATGGATAATGACTCCATAGAGCAGCTGCTTTGTCACCAAGCAACTCAACTAACGAAGATCTGTTTTTGGATCGAAAGAAATAATTGCACTCAAGCCTATATACGCACTAATGCACTCTTAACTGGTAAGTTTCTCTTAAAACATGTAATAATATATTTTAAAAATAAATAATAATAATAATAAATAAATAAAAATATATAAATAAACTTAATGTTAGTTTTAAATATTAAATAAAATATTAAAAGTACAAAATAATAAATATCCAATTTAAAAATTTAACAAACTTAAAACTCTTATCTTAAAATATTAAATAAAATATTTAAATTGAAAAAAAAAAAAAAATTATACAAAAATATAAAAACAAAATTAAAGTCTTATTTAATATTGAGAATAAATTAAAATTAAAAAATATTAAAATAATATATATATTATAAAATAATATAAAATAATATATAATAAAATATATATAATTTCTTTCTAAAATTATTATTTTTAAATTTATTATTATATATTAATTGCTCTACTTTTTAAAGATCGCCACCATCTCCTTCGTCTCTCTCAAATCTGGAATACATATACATAGCTACATATAGAGAACAACAAGCATTCGTTTTCACTCTCAGTAATACGTTCTTAAAAGGTAAGTAACTTGTTGCTCTTCTCTTTAAAGATCGTTCCAAAATGTCTCTCAAATCTAGAATACATGTAGAACCCGAAACATTTAAAGCTTAATTAGGTATTAGGCTCTTATCTGGGGCTCTTAATATGTATATGCCCCCCATAAACTAGTTACTCATGTTTTCTTATCTTCCACTTTTTATTTAACATTCTTTTTGGCAAACTCAGTGCCCACAGACAAATATTTTTTGTTTTGTTTTTGTTTTACTATGAACATATTCAGATTATAGATATTTTTATGCTCAATTTAACTGTGGTTTATGCAATGCGCTCCACCTTTAAGATGATGCCCTCCTGGGTTGACAGAGTAAAGTTGCGCTTGTTAAACTTCAGCGGTATCTCAGTGCGCTTGGAGACGGAGAAGTTGAAGCGACGCAGCAGGGCGACTAGGCCAACCTTGGCCTGCATTTTGCCGAAGCGCTCGCCGATGCAGTTGCGCGGGCCGTCGCCAAAGGGCAGGTAGGCAAAGTGGTGACGGGCCTTGATGGCTTCTGGCTCGAACCGGGCGGGATCAAAGCGCTCGGGGTCGGGATAGATCTCAGGGTCGTGGTGTATATTGTGCACAGGAATCACTATAGAGATGCCCTCCTCAATGACGCGATCTGTGCCAGGCACTGGGTAATCCCGATTGGCGATGCGCATCAGATGGGGCAGAATGGGATGCTTCCGCAGTGTCTCTGCATGGAAAAGAATGGGAATCAGTGAAGTAGCATAGAGAATAGTTTATAATTGTTTTCGCTTACCAGCAAGCACCTGTTCCAAATAGCTCATCTGCCCAATGGCTTCGTAGGTGAGCTCTCCATTGGTTGTCTCTTTGAGCACAGCTTCGATCTCTTCTCTCAGGCGCTGTTGTATATCCTGCTGCAGGGCCAGCTCGTAGAGGCAGAAGGCCATTGTGCTCGAGGAGGTTTCGAAGCCAGCAATGAAGAACACAAAGGCCTGAGCGGCCATTTGTTCAATGGTCAGGCCATGGGATAGATCAATGCCCTTGCCTTGACGAGCTGCTTCCTCGTTCTCGGCGCGCAGCTCGATCAGTTGATCGAGGAAGTCGTTGCGCTTGATGCCATTCTTGGTGCGGTGATCGACTGTAGTTCGCACAGCATTCATGAAGAAGCTCGCCAAGTCTTCGGGGAACACCTTGAAATGCAGCTTCCTAGCCAGTTTCGGGTTTGTGAAGATAAAGGACTGCACTATCTGAGTGTGGCGCGGCTTCTCGAAGAGCATGCGGCTCTTCGAGCGGAACTCGGCATAGGGATCGGCCAGGCTGTTGCACTCGAGCCCAAAGGCGCAGGTGCCAATGACGTCTGTGGTGAAGCGAGCACAAAGTTCCTTGATCTCCACGTCGCCATTCTCAGCGATTGCGTTGCTCAACTCTTTGTCCATCGTTTCGGTCAGATGACGGCTGACGTCCACAATTACGCCAAACATATGCTTCATCTTGCCGGAAGTGAAGACGGGCGTCAGCTTGTGCCTCATGGAGCGCCATTCATCGCCCTCGAGTGTGAAGAGGTGTCCGGTTAGGGGCTCATCACGAACGTTGTTAAAGACGCCTCGATCCTGGAACACAGTGAAGTCCTTGACCAACATTTGTTTGATCAGATCCAGGTCGATGATGAAGGCGACTCTCTTGAAGAACATGTACATGCCGGCAAACGGCGTTTTGCCCTTGAATTGATCGTAGATTCTCTGATTTATGTCACGGAAATGAAACCTTGAGCCGATGCCCTTCATATTGCCAATGATCGGCATAGGCTGTTCATAGGGCACCCCCAGGCGCTCCCAGTAGCTGTATGTGTTCTGGTAGAGGCTGTAGAGCAGCGCCAGTGCCACGCCCAGCAGCGCGATGGTTAGAAATAACATTGCGTATATGAATATATAATTATTGTTTGGAGTGAGCTTTGCGAGCGTCGTAGGAGAACTGAATAAATTCTCGCGCTGCTTTGCTATTTATGCGCAACTCAAGCTGATAAGCTCTGAGAGCGTGAGTCACTGGAAGACTCGCCGAATTCGTGAGTGCTCTCTGAAAGAGATTTCGATGTATCTGACTAGATTTGTTTACAGATTGGCTTAGCAAGTTAGTGGGCTTTATTTGAAGTGTCGGAGTAAAGTATAGATACAGAGCGATTGCTAGTAAGTCTAAGATCTATAAATTGAAATTAGCTGACGTAAATACTATATAGAATGCAGTAATTATGGAATCATGGGACCATAATTTGTTATATGGTCAATGGGCTTATATTCCATTATCTGACATCTTTATTTATCTAGATTTTGATATACATATGATATAATTTTCTATATAAAGCCTTGGGGATAATCCACTATATACTATATTCCACATTCTATCATATTTCATTTATCTGGATTCAAATAAAATTATAGAAAATTAATCCAAAATTGAAAGGATTCGCTAATTATTGATTCTGCAATTTATAAAGCTTCATTACGTATTAAATTCTTATCTGGGGCATTCAATTTGCGGCCTCCCCATATAAACGTTACTCATAAGTCTTATCGCTTCTGTTTATTTAACAACTCTTTTGGCAAACTCATTGCGAATAGACAAATATATGTGAATTCATACGGGAGTATGAATAAATATGTAAATAAAATATAAAGATAACAAATATATGTAAATATATATAAAATATAAATATTAAATGTGTAAATTAAATATATAAATAAAATATGGACATAACAAATATATATAAATAAAAAAGATAAAAAAATAAAATATATAAAAAATATGTAAATATAAAATATAAATAAAATAAGTAAATAAAACATATAAATAAAATGTGTAACTAAAATATATAAATAAATAGCTAAAATATATATAAATATATAACTAAAATATATAAATAATATATATATATAAGAGTAGAATAATTTTATAATTTTTTAAAATTATTTAATTTAGTTTAATTTTTATATATTTATTATTCTATAATTATTACATATTTTAATAACACATTTTAATTATTATTATTTAGCTCTTGATCGTATTTAAGAGATTTATAATTACTTTGCCTTGGACAGATAACAGAGCTAACTCAACTAATATACTCTCTTTAGCTTTGAGGGCGCATTGTACCTATCAGCTAAAAATAGTGGAGTATATTCATTACAAACATAAAGTTAAACACTACAGATTAGATATACAGATATTTGAGTTTTTTATCAGTATTAAATAAAAAAAAAAGAGAGAGACGGGAGGGACAGCTATCATGACTTGATATTTAGCATATTTCTCTTAAAAAATATATCAATAAATATTTCTAAAATTTTATTCGGCTTTCATGCTGAAGTCAAACTTTTCTGCTCAATCCAGCCTCACTCACAGCCCATTGTTTGCACCTTTTCCATCTTTCATTATCTGCTGGTAAATAATAGGTAATCGAGCTGGACCCAATGACATTTTTCAATTAAAGTCTGTTTGGCTAGCTTTCCAATTGGAATTCCAGCTGCTGCTGCTGCTGGCCCTTGCATATCTATTGGATTTTCTTATGTGCTGTGTGTTGTTTGCATTGATTGTGTTGGCTTCTGGCATTGTTTTAATTAAATTTGTCCCGTGGTAACTCGAAGTCTGCCGTGAACTCTATGAAACTTACATAAAATTTAGAATCGCAGCCCGCCCAGCGGGTGGGGCCAATTGACGGGCGGCAGCGAGACGGGGTGCCCAGCTTTATTACAAAATAGCGCGCAAATTTATGCGAAAGCGATTAGAGGTCCATAAAACGTTGATTTTGATGGGCAGCCTCGCCGGAAGCTCTAGCAGCGCCCGCTGATTTCTGTGGCTCGTGCTCCGCCCGCGTCGGGCTGCTCCTCGCACGTGCACGCTAATAAAAGCCTACACATTGTATATTAGGCCAGGCGAGCGTGTGTGTGTTTGTGTGTGTGTATTGGTACTTAAAGGATTTGGGCTAATGCCTACTGGCTGTTTTATGCCGCTAATGCGCCATTGCCATTTTCGAACAGACATAAAAAACTCGTAGCCCAACTGCCCATGAAGTGGGTCGCATCAAACTCGCAGCGGGACAGATCGAAAGTAAAGCGTGCAATCTAGAGATGGCTTAAAGCTCAATGTCTAGACTTCAAATTTGATGCGAGCTACACAGGCGCAAAGCCAAGCCAATTTTCATAATTTCAATAAATAAAATGTATATAATTTTGAAAGATATATTTCTGTAGATGTTAAAGGCAAAGATGCTAGTTTAGTTTGCTGTATTGCAATTGGGAATGAAATGGATATATATTATAATAATAAAAATATTTTTTATTAATTACAAAATTATTAAAAAATTAGTTGGTAATAAATAAATAATATAAATATATTTGTTATTTATCTGTAATAATTTTTTAAATAAATTTAGTGCTTCGATATATAGATTCTCAGGCAGTTTTATAATATTTAATGCAGATTATATTTATTATTATTTTTAATATATTAAAATTAAATTTATATAAAAAAAAAATTATATAAAAATTCTGTTCAAACAATATTTTGCTATTATATATATTTTTTAATATATTAATATAGATAAAATAATAATAATTACAATTTTTTATATAAATATAAATAATAGAAATATCATGAAAAAAAAAATAATTAAACATAAATATGAAATTTAAAATTTGTCGTTTAAAAAAATATGTATATAATATTTAAAATTTGTAGAAAAATATGTAATATTTTTCAGCTCAATTCATGCTCTATTCTCTGCCATTTAATTCCCATTGAGCACTTTGCTTTCACAGCTTAAGCGAGGCTGAAAATGAATCAATTGATTCATTGATATGAATCCGATTAAAGATTCAGGCAGCGAGCTGAGCCAACTTTACTCACTCGTTAAGCCTTTAGCCCGATAGCCGTGGGCATTGCCCATGAATTATTTATTTGTTTGCAATATTTGGCTTTTTATGCTGGAACTTGAACTAAAAGTTTTGGAAGCGTCTCTGACAGTCCAATTTGCGCGCACTTAAAGTCGCCTGCCGAACTAGATTTGTATTTAGATTGTTTCAGCTAGTTACAGAAGAACATTTATTTCCATGCTTAACTTGTATTTATTTTATTTTATTTTGTGGTGTGTGCCAAAAGCTGTAGATAATTTATTTTGTGTAACGCTTCCTTGTCGCGTCTGAGTGTAACCAATAAAATTGGTTGGGGAAATTACAAAAGCAAGCCAATGGGACGCCAAAAGCAATTTAACGTATCACTTGCTGTGGCTGTTGGCTGTTGTCTCTTGTCTGGGGCTGGCCAGCTGACCAAACCACTTCAAAGTAATGGTCAGGCTGAGGCCGCTTCAGATATTGAGCTGTGAACAAAAAAGCGCAGCTGAAACACAATATTCTGACTCCATCTCGCGCCTTGTTTACTTTGCGCTCATGTTAACCATTTTATGTTTAAAAAATATATTCTTATATTTTTCCTAGTGAAAGCAACTTTTTCCGTGTTGTTTTAAGCACTTTAAAAGTCAAGCATAAATTTAAAAAAATTTCAAATGGAACTGCGGCACTCGAAAGGCAGCTGAAAATTTGTTCATCTCTCGTGTTACATGATTAAGTGGTGCAGAAGGGCTCTCGGAACTTGCCACTGGCAGCTGCAGCCGGGCGTCTGTCGGAGCTATTTCGGCGAGAGTTTAGTTTAGGATAATATAGCAGTCGAAAAAGTTTTTTGCCCCGCAATTTGACAGTGCAGTCACGGATGTGCCAGCCCTGAGGGCCACGACATTACGGAGGTGGAGCTAGCGAAAAGATTTTAAGCGAACAAATGCACTAATTAGCAGCATGAAATGCCAAATAAATATGTTGCGAGTGGAACTGGTTCCCTTTCGGTAAAGTGCGATTTAAAGTTCGTGCTTTAGTTCCATTTGCAGGCAGCGAAGTAATCGGGACATGGCAGATGGCCATCAGTCAACAGACGCACAAAAAAGGGGAGCTAAATTCCAACCACTCATGATGCTGGTTACGTGGCAGAGCGCCCACTTTGCGGGCTATTTTGGGGGCAGGCGATGGAGCTGGAGATTTTCCATTGATTTTTGGTCAATTGACGGCGTTGTCTTGTCCATCGAACAGCTGGCATGATGTGGCGCTATATTATGTTTGACTAGCGCGTGTCCAGCTACAGTTGCCCATAATTCACTTGCAACAATTCCAATTTTCGATTACTTCACAGGCGTTGATGACATCATCAGCATCAGCATCATCAGCATTATCGATGCTGGGCGAGCGCAGGTCATTATGTTATTTACATTTATTATTGATTCACAACAAATTGCCCAACATTGACTAATGAGCGTATATTGTGGCCGAAAGGTCAAAAGCACAAGACTCTGCCAGAGTCTGTCGGTGGAGGTAATTAAGCGTGTGGTCAGGTGATTCAGCCTGATGAGTATCTAAGCTGACGAGTAGTTAACTATACCAAAGTGATTAAGATAAAAAAAAAACAAATTTAAATGAAACAAACATACTCCCTCCTAATCTCTCGCTTCAAGTGTCAGCTGGACTGGGCTAGGGTATGTCGAAGTCGTTGCTTTTCGCACTCGTTTTTATGTGTTGCGCTGTAAAGCCCAGATTTATGGGCTGCGCATATATAAATCATGCTTAGGTCACAATTCATTATGCTTAGCTGAGAGTCACTTGGTCTTTCTGCATACCAATTTGCCGTAGCATACTTTTCTGGGCAGCGGCCAGCAGCAAAGGTGTTCGCTTTTGCGATCCAAGGACCGTATTTTGCTTAACAAATGGCTCGGCGCCCGGACTGCATAAATTGCTAATTAGTTGAGCGTAAAAGGTGTCCGGCACGAGAAAAGGAGAAGAATGCAAAAAAGAAACAAATTCGCCAAGTTCAAGCTGACAAAGCGTTTTGTAAACTTATCAAGCACTTTATTTATGCTTTTTATTGGGTTGCCTCAAGTAATTTATCTGCGAGGCATTGCGAATGAAAAGCGAAACAAGAAAAAACTCAGCGAAATTCAGTTGCTCCTGGCCATGCCACGCAGTCGACTGGAACTAAGTGGTTTAGTGGGGATTGAGATAGAGAATTTGTTTTTTATTTTGAGGTAGATTTAATACGCTTTTAATTTTCATGTTATAAACTAATATTTTTACAGTTATTTTATATATTTTATGTAAATATGATATATACAAAAAGTCATTTTATTTGTTTTTATATATATTTTTAAATATTCTTATAAAATATTTATATATAAGTCTCTTCAATTTGTCTTTTTTCAATTTTTTATCTCTCTCTCTCAAGGAAATTGTATTTGTTATATGCAAATCAATTTTATATATACATATATAATTTTTAAAAATTTCTTCTTACTTTCCTTACACATTTTCCATCCTTGCCAAAGTGTTAGAGTAAAGTTTTTTGGCCGCTCTCCCGGCATATAATTTATTACATTCGCCCACACTGCCGCTTTGTCATCGTTTATTGTGTTGCACAGTGAATTGGGCAAAACATTTTGTAATTCCGATTTAAAACTCGATTTAAACTCAAATTTAATAATTGCCAATATTATTTCTGCCAAATTTGTTATACGCGTGCATTTAATTGCCAAATTGCGCGTAACTAAGCGCTAACATGAATGTTTGGCATCTGCCAGCAAAAAATTCTAATGGATATAAATGGTATTTTATATTTATAGTAATTTTAGAGCGTGTTTATTTTAAATAGATACCCTGTGTGTATCAAAGGTGTTAAGGGGTAGGAGTGTTCAATGATTTTTGCAAACATTTTAAAATTATTATCAAAACAAAACAAATGTGTTTGTTTATTTTTCCTCAAAAGATCAAACTATATATTTCCTTTAAGTAATATTTTTCTTAAAGCAAATCAACTTTGTAATCTACATAAAAAATTTGGTAACTGTGTTGACCAAATTGTGCGAGATATTAGCTTAGCTAAGTGTGCTAGCCTGATAACCCGACTTTAGCAACCATTGTAAGCATTTTTTCTAAATATTTAAAAAAATACTTACTGAAAAGATAAGCTGTTAAATTTTTTTTATTTTAAGCAATATAAAACACAGTTTAATAGACAACAAATTTTAAGACTCTAGCTGCAATGATATAGAAGATATTCAATATTTAAGGTGAATGTTTAGGGTGAGCTATCCTATCAAGAATCCCAATTTCTTAGATATTCAAACTTTTATTTGCTCAACATTGGCTTAGTTAAATTCCATTTGATAGGGTATCTATCGTAGAGCTCACTCAACTTCGTTCTCAGTGCAGCTGCTAAATTGTTGATTGCGTAGGCATTTAGCTTGACCCGAAACACAATTGCCTGGGCCCTAGATTAGTGGCAGCCGGAAAATGAATGTGTGAACACAATCAATTTTGCAAATCGTTTGTTGTCCACGCATTAGGCTGTCAAATGAGCTCAGGCGGGCACAAACAAATCAGGGCTTGATTTGGAAAAATGCGCATTGCAAATGTCAATAGGAATAATGCTGTGCGTGGGTGTGCGTGTGTGTGTGAGGTGGGAGGTGTGGCAGCAGGTCACGTCGCGACGTCCCTGTGCCATTGTCAGTCACGACTTAGACTGACTGAGCTGTGACTTTGCCGCTTGCCAGTGCCAGCTGACGGCGTCGCTCATTGATTAATGAGCTGATGGGCTGGCACTTACCTTGGCTTGGCATGCATGGCGTATGCGCAACTTAGTGCTTTGTATGCATTGGCTGCTTGCCACCGGCACGTGAACAAGCTGAAGTGCAGCTGGCTGACAATGCCATCGTCAACGAGCAGTGGAACTGTGAAAGAGAGTTGTCATCGCCATTGCGGCACGTGTTACTGCCACGCACAGATGCCTCGTCGCCAGCCAGGATGCCCCTGCCAGAAGCTGTCGCTGAATGCACTTCAATTTGCCAATGGGCCATCAGACGGCGGTGGCTGTTACTGGCTCAACACCTTGATGCCGCCATCCGGTCGGAGATGCCGTCGCATTGTTGACTTTCTGGCTCGCTGCGCTCAATTGATTGGCCAAATTGGCTTGTGGCTGAAACAATTGCAGCGCTTCTCTTACAGCAGCTGCTGCACTGGGTTTCTGTGCTCATTATGTCTGCTTGCGTCTATCCCAAGCCCGACCCGAGGACCCCACTAACCCACTTTGCTATGCCAACTACGAGGCACACGTACCGCTTTAGCTGCTCAATATTTTATATGACTTTCACCCAGTTCAGTATGAGCAATCTCTTTTCTTTTAGTTTGCAGCTTTTTCTTGAAATTAAATTAAATTGCTCGCAATCGTGCAGAAAACTTTGCTGCTATCATATATTCTCAAGCTGTCTTCATATTTTATATGATTTGCATATCAATATATGCATGCAGCGCAGCCAAAAACTTATAGCAACAAAGTAACCAGGTAAAAATATGCAAATATTTCTTACCTGTACTTTAAGTTTTGTGTGAGAGCCAATTGCCATTTCAGTTTTATTTTATTTTATGCTTGTGCTTAAGAGAACAGAGCTTGCAGCTGAGAGTCTTTGAGTTGAAGTTGGATTACATAAGATAATATTTCTGTATACAAAATATAATATAAAATATAAATATAATGTGATATATCATTATAATAAAATTATATACATATAATATTTATTCTGAATATATTCAAGAACAAGTCAACATTAATATATGATTTTCTGTTTTAAAATCTGTCTACAAAATAAAGAATATAATTCTATAATTTATATATATAATATAATTATAATTAAATTATTTTCCAATTGATTCTATTTTATTTTTTTTTTGTAAAATAAATTTGAATTACCAATATTAAAAATTATTTATTTTAATTTTGTTTTATTATGTTGTATTTTATTTTACTCATCTGTTTTTTGAGATCATATCATATACAAAAGCACTAAAAAATAATAGAAAATATTTTCAAAATATTTAGATAAATAAAAAATAATAATAAATGGAAAAAGAATATTTAAGAAAATTATTAAAAAGGATTTTGTAATATATTACAATATAGTATAATAATAATAATAATAATAGTTACTTGATATATTATGAGAATACAGTTAAAGATGTTAAGCTTTACTGCTATAATTGTATTTAGTTGACAAGTTATGTTCGTGCACCTTGCGCCCTCTCAAAGCCATAGTCACAGTCAAGTTGCTCGCATTGAGCCAAAGTAAATGTATTCAATTTTTATGCTTTTTTTTACACACATATGGCTGCGACACAGAGCGCTCATTGTTAGATATTGAATAGATATTGTGTTGGCCAAGTGCACTGTTGGCCTTGCTGCTCGTCCGTCTGTTGGTATGAAGCAAACAATTTGGTTGCTGTTGTAGCTCGAGAGTTGAAGCAGGAAATACTGGACATTTGAGATGAAGAATATAAATAAATATGGTTTATATATAGTTGAACTAAATGTGGTATAAATATATATAATAAATTAACTATAAGTAAATAAAGTATAAATAAATTTAAAAAATTAAATATAATTAAATATATAGTAATATATATAATATATAATATATAATATATAATATATAATATATAATATATAATACATAATATATAATATATAATATATAATATATAATATATAACATATAATATATAATATATAATATATAATATATAATATATAATATATAATATATAATATATAATATATAATATATAATATATATATTGCCAAGTCTACAGTTTTATCGCAAGAAACTTAATTGAGTTACTGTTGACCTTTTCTATTGATTTATGCAAAACTTTTTAACACCCCTTTGGTGGCTATATTTTGTACAGTTTCGCAGAGCAAGCCTCAAAGTTTGAGCAAATTTCGACAATTTCTGAAGACTTGTTACAATATTTTCTTCTAAATAAATCCACATTTTAATTAAGATAGTTTCAAAGAGTTGGTTAAGTGTTCACTCTCCAATTATATATATTTATATATTTTTAATAAATTATTATTATTATATATTAATATAAATTCATATTCATATACTCATATCCTTTGCTCAATCAGTGCTCAGGCTTAACATTAAATCTCACAAATATTTTATTTTTTGAATTAAATAAGTTAGCTTTAACCCACATTTAATATTCTGTATTTGCCACCAACTCCCTTTCCACTCTCCCCGACCGTCTGTCAGTCTTTTCCTTGACACTTTCTCTACCACGCTGTCAGCCTCTGTTATTTAAATCATATTTGTGTTACCTTGGCGGGATTTGGGCGTGTTGCCAGCTAAATTGGACATTGGCAATGTGTGGCGCGTTCGGGCGACAGGCCACAGCTCCAGTGTGTGGCTGCCGGCGGCTGGATATTGGCGCTGTTTGCGCTTGCAGTTGATAAGCCAAATTAAGTTGCAATTATCATTTATGGCTCTGCTGCTGTCTGCAGTCGTACGAGCGATTTGGCCTGCAGCAACTGGACGCCGTTGACAGTGGAATTGACGTGGTGGATGGATAACACGTTCGTTGACACTGCAGATATATTTCTGTTGTGTTTGCTGTGGAGCGCGTTATAACTGAATTATCTGGCGAGTTATGTCGCCGTCTGCTTTGACACGCCGCAGAGTCGTTGACATTGCTCGACTGTAATGGCATAATTTAAGAGGCTTAAGACAAGGCAGCAGGCAGCAGGCAGCGGCCTGGCCTGGCCCGCTGCTCGGCCAGCTGCTGTCCCTTTTTTGTTGCCTTTTTCTCTGCTTTGTTTCTTCTTGTAGTAATTTATGTGCGTTGCTTTCTCTGTCAAAGTCGTTTGCTATAATGACAAACGCTGCCAGCAACAATTGTAAAGTACATGACATGGGTCGTATACATTATATTTTGCGAGCCAACTTTTAACGCACAAATTGTAGCGATGTGGCGGGTGGTGGGTGGTGGGTGGTGGGTGGCGTGTGGGCGCTTGATTCACCCACACAAACACACACTGGCACACATCTTGTAGGGAAGCTGGCAATTTCCTTGAGGGTGTCTCGGCGTGCGACACGGCTGGCTGAGTTATATGTGCAACTTAATTTGCAGCTGCCACACCTGTGGCTTCTGAGGCTGGCAGCGGCAGCCTTGGCCCTTTTTGACATGAATTTATGAGATAATATATGTGGCTCTAGCACTGCATATGTGTGTGTGCTGATGCGCTGTGCATGTATGTGACATAAAACTGTTGCAACATTTATTAAAATATATTCCGTTTAATAAATAAATGTGCTAATGTATTTGGCTGACAGCGCTGTTAGCAGCGCGCCTTAGCAGCGCAAGAGTCTGTTAAAGTCTGTTACAAATTTAAGAGCACGCACACAGCTGCTAAGCTGCTAACAGTTAACAGTGCTCGAGCTGTTAAAGTCTGTAACAAATTTAAGAGCGCGTGCACTGTAATGTAAGGCACTGGGTTACAGCTGCTGAGGCCCGCCTGTTAACAGTGCTCGAGCTGTCGCGGCTGTAACCCACTGTCGCAGCCCGCCTGTTAACAGTGCTCGAGCTGTTAGCTGTGACACGTGTTGCATGGCTTTCACTTTTGGTCGCTCTGTTAAAATTTCCCCCAGCTCGAGTCGAGCGGGACACTTGCGCACAGGCCGCTCAGTATGCAGCGAAGCCGCGTGATCGCCTGACGTGTGTGTGTGTGTGAGTGGAAGCGCTGCACCGTTTCCAAAATTCGTCTAACGTATTCCAATTCAAAAGGACGTAAGCAAATACTGTCAAAAGCAAAATCGAGCCTACGGAATTATTCATGAAGCAAAGCCTTTTTTTCCCACTTTCGAGCGGTTTTTTTGTGATGCGATATCCTTTGTGCCGTATGCAAAGATATTTTGAGCTCGTCGTTGTCCTCGGGCCGTCTTAAAGTTTTAAACATTCCGGAATATGCGTATAACCAGTTGAAGAATGCGACTGCAAAGTGAGCGACCTTAGTGAGAAAAAACAAAGGAAAATTCTGCTGAAGAACAAACAAATATTTTTTGATATAGAAACCTCTGACATCTGCAAAGTGAATAAGAAATTAGTTGAGTTGATTTGAGACTTTCGGTAAGTCAATTTTAATCTTGGAATTATGTCAAAAATTATCTAATATAATTTAGATTTTTATCTATATTCAATAAGCCAATAAAATTGTTTATTTTGTGACTTTGGTAAATCAATTATAATAAAAAAATGCTTAGTATAATTTATATTGAAATATATATTTAATTAATTTAATATTTAATTAATTTTATAAATTTTTGATTAAATATAATAAAGTAATTATTATTACAAAAATGGTTTACAAAATTTATTTTCTATTTATTTATTTACATTAAAGTAAATATACATTTTTATTGGCATTAATATTTTAAAAATTTAATTACAATTTTGTATATTCAATACAAATTTAATATGAATATTTAAAGTATATTTTTATTAAAATATATTTTTTATTTAATGGAACTCGCAGTCCAATGCTAATGGTTTTTTCACAATGCGCATATTTGTCACAAGTGAAACACTTTCGACTCCTTTCAGCCTTGGCTGCAATCTTGTTACTCCATTGTGCCTCAGCGCAGATAAAACTATTGTTGTTAACGCCTTTGTATGGTCATGAATGCCTGCCGTGTAATGTCAGCGCAATACTCCGCTTTTAAGCATAAGTTTTTGTGTAGCTCCACCAAGGTTGCATAGAGAGGCTGAAATATTACACTGCTTCAATATTTACTAAAGTCAGATTAAATTTCTTTTTATGTTTATATTTATATATATAATTATAATTTTTTTTTTAAATTTATTTTTTATAATATTTTTAGGCCAAAAATATTTTTATATCTGTTTTATTTTTATCATTTTATCTCTCAACTCCCCTGCTGTACGCATTGCCTTTGGTTCATAAATACAAAATGATTTAGCGCTTTAATAACCCTATCGATCGAATTTTAAAAAATAAAGTTATTCAATACAATAAATATTCAAACTTTGCCGGTGAGAAAAATCTTTTTTATTGCAGCAAAGTTTATGTAAATAAAAATATATTGCAGGAACTTTTGCGAGTGTTGAGGGTTCGTTGCATTGTAAACAAAGTCGCTTATTATTGACCTTTCTCATTGCTTTACTTGAATAATGCTAATGTAATAATAATATCAATGAAATGCTCATTAACACTTGTTTGTCCGCTTGCACTGATTGAGTGGGTGAGTGAATAAATGCCGAATGCTTAAAGTTTGTGTTAGGCAACATTAAATTTGCATTTAAATGAATATCAGGTTAAAGCAGAGGCTGCTGAGTGGCCTGAGCTGGTAATTAGCAAATTCTTATTGATTACACTTTGAAGCCGCATGAATGAATAAATGTTTTTGTCTAATGATTAATGATTAAACTAATCAAAATATGAGACGCAGCTTAAAGTCCTTAAATTGTCATTAGTGTTTTATGCTTGATTGATGATTTTTGAATGAACTGAACCATTCGAAAGCTTAAGAGAAGACATGTACAATTTCATAAAATTTTGCTCTTTGCTCCTTGCTCCCAGCTCTTGCTCCTTATTCAACATTCAACAGCAACAAACGATATCTCCGTGACAAACTTAAACTTTTGCCAAATATGAAAAGAAACTTGAAAGAAAAAGGCACTCTTTACATATATTGTGAATGTATTTCTGGAAAAAATGTTGTCTGATTGTGAAAGGGGCTCAAAAGCACACAAAAAATGCCTTATATCTTTTTTTAGAATATCTACAAAGTTGACAAGATAAGAGCTTTTTAGTTTAGTTAGGATTGGGGTTCATTGTAAGCCTTTGAACAATATATAATATTAATATAACAATATTTAGAGTTTTTTTTGTATAATATATTTTGTTCAGTTTCATTTATGATTTTTTATATATTATTTTTTATATTATTTTTATTATTATTCATTTTGAATTGTCTTATTTATTGTTTATTTTATATATTTAAATGAGTTTCATTTAAGTGACTTATATATAAAATTTTAAATTTTTATTTAGTTTTACTCTTTACTAAAAATATATTTATATATAACAAAAATTTCCCATAACTGATTTATTTGCCTATAGTTTTCTTTATTCACATAAACATTTTCATTGGCTCTTCTTTTTTTTGTTTGGGTCCAACACTTCGCTTTTTGCCCGCAATTAATTGGGTGCTACATAAAACATTTTGCTCTGTGCGCTGGGGACAGGCGCTGCCATTGCAAGGGCGTTCGGATGAATTTATGACGAACACGTGTGAATGCTAGCTACTATTGATAGCTCTAACGTATTGCACAGACATATAAGGCATATATTATTATATATACATATATAAAATACATATACATATATATTTTGCTGCCTGCTTCAGGGCTGGAATTTATGGGAGGCAGCCAAATTTATTGTTATTGACTTAGCGCATCGAGACGCTTCTTCTTGGCTCCCACAGACATGCGAGCAGCACTCGAGCACTTGGGATTATTAGGCCAACCTTAATAAAAAGTCGATTTCGGGCGGCATATTGGAATTATTTGTGGCTGCTGTATGGAATTTGAAGCGCAGCGAGAAAATCAAAGTTGATATCCCAGCCAAATTGGTTTATAATAAAACGCTTAATTAAATCGACGGCAAAGTGGAGCAAAATCCTATATGTTGATTGTTGAATTTAATTGGCAATGGCAAAGATTGTCAATTGACAGAAAAATGTGGAATTAAATTGAATATTTATTTAAAATATTATAGAAATTATAAATAATTTTAAATAATAATATATTATAAAATATATATTTTAAATATTTAAAAAATATTGGGCAAAGAAATTATGCACAATTTTTTATTAATAATATATTATATATTCAAAAAATTGATTATACTTTACTTTTCTTTTATGCCTGCTTCTGATACGCTCAATTCAAAACACTTTTGTTGGCATCAACTCTCTAGTTCTCACTTCCCATAGAGGTAGCTTTAAAGGGCGCTTCCATTAGCGCACGTTTGATGCTAATTAGGAAGCACGCAACAGCGAACAATGCAACTGCAAATTAAATTAGCAGACAAAGCGCACACTTTTCAGCTATTCACAGCGCGGAACTTTGCGGCAGGGCTTAAAATTGCATTAAAAGCAATTTTAAAGTAAAATTAAACAAAAGGTTATCTAACCAAACAAAAGTATCTTTTCTCTTAATACTAAAGCAAAAGTTGCAGAAAATGGATTAAATTGAACATGCTTTGCTTAGATAATAATAAAGGGATTAATTTATCTGACAAAGGATATTTTAAAGGAGATTGCTACGGTTATTGACTAAAATGTCTATTGAGACTAATAAACAAAGTTCATTTCTCTTTCCCTAAAAATGATTTATTATTGAAAAATATTTATTAAAAATGTTTTAATTGGATTTCTGAACAACTGAACAACTTTCTGCTGCAATAAAAATGATAAAATATTATAATACTTGAGAAAATCGCTTTATTGCTGAAAAATGCATTTGTCTTACGAAAATAAATGCATTCCTTGTTTAGCTGGGCATTATTATTGAAGGACTTAAGGATTTAAGTGCGAGCAACAAGCAAACTGAATACAGTCTCTGGCCCGAAACGTTCAGTTTAAGCGGCTTAAAGCTTTTTTTTTCTGCTAGGAATTATATTCTTGATTCTTGAACTATTTTTATTTCGAAATATTTCGTTTGCTTTCATGCATATTTGCTGCGTTACTGTGCGTCGAAAGCTTAGCTTTTGCTCCTTTTTTTTATACCCTGAGCCCATTGAAAATGGGAAATCAGGGTATAATGTTTTTGTGAAAATGTATGTAACAGGCAGAAGGAGACGTCGCAGACCATACAAAGTATATATATTCTTGATCAGCTCGATGAGCTGAGTTGAAATAGCCCTGTCCGTCTGTCCGTCCGTCCGTCCGTCCGTCCGTCCGTCCGTCCGTCCGTCCGTCCGTCCGTCCGTCCGTCCGTCCGTCCGTCCGTCCGTCTGTGTGAACGCAGCGATCTCGTAAACCACAGAAGCTAGAGAGCTGAAATTTGACATGTATACTCCTGAATACCATACGCTATACGAGTTTTTTTCAAAAATTCGATAACTCTTCCCGTTCTCTTTTTATCGATAAATTTCGATAACTTTTCGTCTCTTTTACGTACCGTAAGAGCTAGAGACCTGAAATTCACTATATAGATTCCTGTTGTGAATGCAGACATTTTGCAATTTTTGAATTTTGGATGCCACGCCCCCTTCGCCCTAAATTTGCAAAAAACGCATTTCAAATACTAGAGACTTGTGCTTCGGCACATACACACATATGAATAACATAATCATGCCCTGAAAGTTTGAATCAAAAAGTCCTGCTAGAAAAAAAGTTATTAAACATTTAATTTCCACTACATAAGCCTCTTGCAGCCCAACCGCTGTCGCTACGGCAACTGCGCAGTTGGCAGAGCGTGTGCTTGAGCGTGCGTCTGTGTGTGTGTATGTGTTGCTTGCAGTATATGTATATGTAAACTAAGCATAGAATATTTGAAGTATCGGCACTTCGCAGGGCTCAGGGTATCTCCTAGTCGAGCCGTCTCGACTAGAGCATTCTTACTTGTTTTTTTTTGAACATACTTAACTGAGCGGGGCTTAACGATTTGCTGAGAAGCTTGGCAACAGGCAGTAGAAGGCGTGGCAGATAGTATGAAGTGAATATCTTTACTTATATATAAATATATATATATATTTGTTCAATAATTTATTTGGCATAGCAAAGCCCAAGTGCAGCCCCTGCATCGAGTACGCTCTAAGCGGAAGTCATGTGTATGTGTGCATGTATGTGTGCATGTATGTGTGTATATGTGTGTCTGTATATGCCTCTGCCTCTGTTGTTTATTCTATAGCTCTCAGCGCATCGCCTAGTCGACCACTCCCCACTAGAGCACTCTAGCCTCTGCTCTCTCTTTTTTTGTTGGCTCCAGTCAAGTATCCTTAAAATTCCTCATGGTCTTGCCCACTCACACTTATTTGAGCATTTAAAAAGCAATTTTCTAGTCTCAAGTGCCGGCATACAAAATTGTGCAACTCTTTTCTTTTCGCTTTGCCTCTTTTTGGATATTCTGGTTAGCCAAAGTATTTGTGTAACATGAGTGAACCCTAACAAGTATGCACATATCTAAGCGTGCTCATATGAGAGTTGCTGTCCTGCTGTCGTCTGTCACGTGATAGTGCACTTCCCCCGTCATGTGCGTTATCGCAACTAACTTGCAGCAGCTGCAGCAGCAGCTCGTAAAAATTACAAATTGAACAGCAACTCGCATAACGTAAAACAACAGAATATGCAATGGAACTTTCCTGTGCGGCTGCTGTCCTTTCACAAACTTTTCCGGCGCTGGCAGTCAACAATTTTTCTTTAAAATAAGTAAATGCAATACATGGACACTGTGCTGTGAGCATAACTTGAACCAACTGAAGCGAACGTGTGTAAATATTGTTAGAGTCAAAGATTTAGAGTAAGGCAAAAATCAAGTAAAAAGTCAACCTCACTGAAGTTTACTAAAGTAAAGTTTGTTTTCATGCTTTGTAACTATATAGCCGTTGACTTACTTTAATGTTTGGCATAGAATTGAAATTGGGCATTCAATGAGGTCGAGGATATCTTTTAGTCAGCCAATTTGGCGTGAGGCACTCACACTTGTTTTTTAATAAATTTTATATTATGTGTTGTTTGGCTGCTCTTGCCAAAATTTGCTTATGTGTTTGCAGTTGTACCCTGTAAAAGTGTATGAGCAGGGCGTGTATTGGCTGCGGTTGCTGAGACTATAGAGAATATATAAAGAATATATATTTATATCAATTTATTCATAAAATAAATTGAAATGTTAAACTTATGTTAAATATATGTTAATATCATAAATATAACTTAACATTTTAATAAATGTTAAATTAATGTTAATCTTATGTTAAATATATGCTAATAACATTATGTAAACATTACACTCATGCAATTGCCTCTCCACTCTCTGAGCGCTGAGCATCTCTTAGTCGCCCACGCTCAGCAAGTCCCAGCCCGCTGGCATATTTTCTGTGAGTTTGATAATTTGGTGGCGCGCCTGGCTCAGCTGTGCATGGCGGACGCGCTTATTGGTTGCAGGGGCGGCATTCTCTCTATAGTATATCTATACAGCTGAAAGTGCTGCTGAGAATTTCATAAGTATTAAATGTACAGGCGGCGCCAACGGCAACGAGCACACGTCGCCAATTATGTACTGAATGTGGTCATGGGTTGTGCCTCTCTCTCTCTGTGTGTGTGTGTGTGTGTGTGAGTGTGCTGTAGCTGCTGGCTCGAGTGGTCTCGAACAGTGGGCAGAGACTTTGTGTTGAGTTCCTTTTGCTGCGACGCTTGCCGACTTGTCTTGCACTTTTGTAAACATATCATTTGACGTTGAGGGGCTGTGTGGGCTGCGCTTGCTCTTCGCTGTCTTCAATACAGTTTGTAGTCGCAGAGCCTCCACTCGCGTGCGGTGTCCTTTGATTTTTTATGCTCGTTTAGTAAGTGAAAAGGGTGTATAGGGTGTCTGTTTGAGTTGATATTGAAGATAGAAGATATATATAGAGCAGATATATATATATAGAATTCGAAGAAAACTCTATATATTATATAGAAGCTTTACCTCCTTTACAGGTAGACCCCCTGTAAAGTGGGGCGTGGCAACTCAAAACGAGTATTCTTTAGTCAATCCTGGTCGACTGCAATCTTCTTGCTTGTCTTTTGCACTCTGAATGAGTCGCGGCTTCATTTAAAATTCAATGTTGTACACGAGCTGCGTGATTTCCGAGCGCGTTGTCATGCCACAGCTTCCACGGCATCCACGCCATTCACATACAATTTCCATTCCAATCGCTGGCTTGCGACGAAGCAATGGGGCCACCCCTCCTCGGCAAATATTTGCATTTCCGCGCTGTATTATGGCAGCGCACATGCGACAGCACTGAAAGGATCTCAGCCGAATTCCTTTGCCACAACATGGACAGGTTTACAATTAGCGTTCGCCAGCTTTGGCCAAATGAATCCAGATTCATGATTACAACGTGGCACGTACTCAGCTTTAGATTGTCTGTTGAGGTAAATGGTATGGCTGATGGGAGAGAGAATTTATTTGATTCTTATTTGTATTGGGTTATGAAATGCCTAAAAAAAAAAAATTAATAAAATAAGTAATAAAAGGATATGCAGAAAGTATTTTAGTATATTATATTATATATATTATATATTAATATTTGGAAAAATAAAATAAAAGTATAAGTATAAAATAAAAGTAAAATATAAGATTTAAAAATAATTTAGAAAATTAGGAAATATAATAATATTAGCTATGCATTTTTGTATACTTAAAAAAAATATTATTTTGGATTAAAATTGAATATAAACTTCAATTAACTTCATATATAATTAGGAGTATATGAACAGTTTAATATTATATTTTATATTTATATATATATGTATAAAAATAAATTTTATATTATATATATATTTATTTGAAATTTTTAAATAATTTATTGTATATATATTTTATTATTATTATATATTTATTTTTAATAAATTTATTTTATTGTTAATACTTATTTTATTTATATTTAATATAAATTTATATTTTATTTTTTATTTTTTTTATTTATATTTTTAATTGAATTTATTTAGCTTACCCAACGTAAATAAATAGTTAAAAAATATTTACTGAAATAATACCCAGGATAATAATACTACAAAAAGAAGTTTTCCGAATGAAATTAATTTAGAAAGTATTTATATTAAGTATTAGTATTATTTGATTTTAAGAAAAATAAAAGAGAGTAGGATAATAGCTTTAATTATATAGAAAATTATTTATATATTATCAGCTTGATGACGCGCAGTGTATATAGCTCAGAATCTGTTTAATATCTGCCAAGTAAAGTATGCAATAAACTGCTATTCAGTCATGGGTTATCTTTAGCCTAAAGCTAATATAATTTTTTTAATATTTGCTGAAGTGCTGTCTCTGTTATTAATACTCATGCTGAGTTTCATCTTGACGCCGATCGTCATCAATTTCATTTTATTGCCCAGCTGAAGCATGAGCTCATCCTTCAGCCTATATTCAGCTTTCAGGTACTTAGTAAACAATGAATTGAGCAATGAATTAACATCAACAGTATTACCATAAAGCCCACCAATACACTCACTCCATTATACAACTTCAAACCGGTACATACGTTTAAAGCCTCAGCCAAAGGCAGCTCCAATACAGAGAGTCCTTATTAAAGGACTTAGCCTCACATTAAGTATCCATACACCTTAAACGCCGCCCATTATAGTGTCTGATGAAATACTTTGTAAAGTAAATAAAAAGGTTAATCTTGGCTGTCGAAGTGAAAGGGTAACTTCCCAAGGCCGCAGACAGAGGAGAGACAGAGAGAAAGCAAACTTTATGCAAAGCTTCATTAATTTTTGTGAGCTGCTCAAACGGAGTCTCTGTGTCGGCTGGGCGAAACAAGTTTTCGGCCAGTGAAAGTGGGTCATGAGCTGCGCCACGAGCTACCAAATCGGTCTCGACACTAAAGCTATTTTAGCGCTTCGATTCACTTGCACTTGAATGTCAAGTGCACGGGGCGTTGAGTGCCTGGTTGCAGCTGCAGTTTGTTGGCAGCTAGTTTGAGAGCTGGCCAAGTTTGAAGAACCTGAACTTGGCCATTGTTGCGAGCTTAGACTCGGGCTGCCTTTGCTGCTCCTTTGCATGGGCGTCTGAGCTATGTGCTGACCGACTCTGCCGCTTGTTTTTATGGCCACTCGTAAATTTTAACGGCCTGATTTCGGGCAATGGAATTTTAATAAATGCCTAGCAACATTTCACCACACGCTGCCTCAGGTAAAAAGCTTTATTTACTTTGTCCGATCCGCTCGCCGTTGGTCGTCCTTAATTAACTTGATTAGCATTTAATTGAAGGCGCGGATTTTATAAAAAAAAATAAATAATATGGAAAAAAATCAATTAAATAGTCGTCGACCATTGCATAATCTGCTAAGCGCTGTAGCATCTGTGAGCAATTAATGCAAACTCAATTAGAGCTGCAGCCCGCCTGATGCAGCTGCCACGCAAATTACACATACGCACTGTTAAACGTTTGCGCGATGACAGGCGTGAAATTTACGCGTCTCTTTATACGACTTTAATCTGCGCGAAGGCCAATCAAAAGGGTGTAAAACTGTGGCAAAGCAGTCAGAACCCACCCGCACACACGCACGCAGTCAGCGTCAGTTGCCCCAAAAAGTATGCAGTAAATTTGGCACATTTTACGACTGCGCATCGATTTGCAGCGCGCGTCGCTGGCAACCGCAGGTACAATCGAAATTTGAGCAGGGCGCAGGCGAAAGGCTTACACAAAGCATTTTATTTTTATTGCACTGCATAAAATAGCCAAGCGACAGTTACACGTATTGCGTATACGCAACGTCGACCAACTGAAATTGGAATCTAAAGAATATTGAGATCTCAAGCGCCGCCCTAGTGGATGGCAAAATAAATGATAGTATCTGAGTGAAATGTTTAGCTGTTTGGGCGTTAAATGTAGCACATAATACGATTCAGGCAGCCAACTTCCAGCCAGAGCCACAGCAAACGCAACTCTCAGCTGATATCCTCTGGAGCGCCGCTCCGACATGGTCACGGCTCGGATTTTGGCTTGAGTTTCGTTTGCTTTGCTTTTTAGCGCAATGCAATAAAACAGCATAAAAATGTTGGGCATGTGGCGCTTATTTATAGTGTAAGTATGCCCACAGCCACCCTGGGAGATGGCAAAGCAGTTTTCGCCTCGCATTCGCCAACAGAGGGCGCTAGCCTCAAGGGGGGCAGCGCTGCCGGTCACAAATCTTTACCCATTTCAGCTTTAATAAAAGCCTTTGTGCTAGTTATTTAATTCAAAGCTGCTTATTAAATCAAAGAAGGAATTATCTAAAATAAATTTCATTTAATTTAATGAATTTGCAACAAAGCAAAACTGAAATTTATTTTGTATAAATAATTTCTATTTTATTATTAGTAATTTGGCATAGTCTTTGGCATACAATTTTATATATTTATATTTATTTATTATTAATTTTATATATTTATTATATAGTTATACCCCCTTTAACTCTATGCCCTCTACGCCCCTGCATTATCCATATATTCACTTTTATATATATTTTATATGGCTCGTTTTTTATATTAGCTCACATACGCAACATTTAAGTGGCGCCAAGGCCTACACACACAGAATGAGCACTATCGGATGGCTCTGTGTGCGTTAGCTGGGGCGTGGGGGGCGTTAGACATTAAAGCCATGAACATGCTCATTGCCTTGATATGCTTTTGTTTGCCATTAAGGCGAATGAATACAGCAAAAACTTGGCTTTCATTGTCGAATTGAATTTTTACAGTCTGCTGCGGCTCTTTTTTGTGTGCTTTCTTTTGCTTTTAGGGCAAAAGTGAACTCGGAATATGGTCAGCTGCTGCATGGGCATGCCGTAGACTTGCTAAATTAATTAACTGATCTGCCCTCTCTCTCAGTCTGGCTCTGTCTGTCTGCATGCTCGGCCCGCTTGCCTTGGCTTGACCTAAATCAGCTGCTTTTTTCTCTGTCGCTCGCTTGATTTGCCTTTAGTTAATTAATCAGCTGTCGAGTGTGGAGTGCGGAAACAACTTCGACTTGAGCACAGACGGCAGCTTGACATCATTTTCCAATTACGAATATTCCGCCTGTTTTGGTCCTTGGTGTAATCAGGCGTGAAATTATTTTGCAGCTTCCTATTCGGGGCGCTCTAATTGTTACGCGAAAATAAACTACTCGAAATTATTAGCTGCGCTTGTCACGCTTATCCGCGCACAAGAAACGACTTTAAATTAGCTCCAGTCTTGGCTTGACTTAATTTACAGCCCATAAAGAACAGGCAAACTGACAACAAGACTTATGAGTAGAGCAGATTTAACTTACACTAGATTCTCAGGCAAGGATATCGAAAGGATGCGCCAGTTAGTCAAGCAGAAGTAATGGCTGCAAAAATCATTTCAGGCTCAACAGATGCCAATCTTAAAGCAGAAAGCAAATAAAAACAAGGGATTCCTAATGGGTACTTGAAATTAATGTAGGCAAAATAAAAAGCAGCAGAAAATTATAGATAAATCTAATTTAGATAATTTCAGCAAGTTTCGCAAGGCAATAACATTTTATGTAACCCTTCAAAGAGAAATCGTATTATAAATATTTGAAATGCTTTTGTCTTTGTTTGAGGCTGAAGTTTATCATGAAATTTACATCGAAAGAATATTAATTAGATTATTTATTCAAGATTTAATGTGCCCTAAAATTTATATCTCACTCCACCTGCAGCTGAGTACGTACTAATTCCATAAAATATCTGGCTAAAAACCTGATTTATACGCTGAGCTGCACTAGTTGCACTGCAGCAGCATTTGCTTTTAGCTGGAAGACAGCTGAAGCTGAGCTGAGTCGGTGGAAAAAAATTGTAAATTCTATAAGCAAACAAGGCACTTGGGGAAAAAGTGATGCCAGTTGGCGCTGCTCAAATAGCAGCGAGAGAGAAAAGAAAAAGTTGTATTTTCACGGTAAATAAGGCTGTCAAAAGCAAAAGCAACAAGGACAATAGCTACGCAGGGTGACAGACGCGCGGGGGAAGGCTGTTGAAAGCCCCCCGAGTGAAGGGTTGACTGAGGGCGAGAGAGACCAGTCGGAGGGTTTGGAAGCAGGGCTCAGCCGCATAAAGTCGCAAAAATGTATGCAAATTGCACGATGAGAAGTCGACGTTTATAATTGTTAATTTGGCGCGCTTGAAATTTGCATCAAATTGGCGGCAATTTATGCGCGCTTAAAGCTTTAAGTGTGTTGCCAACACGCACTTGGGTCCACTTTGAAGCTGGCCAACGGCAGCCTTCTGGCCTCAGAGAGCTTGTTTACTCTTCGCTTAAATTCAATTTACAAAATTTCACAAATTGAATATTTTTGTAAACATATAATAAACATGCGTAAATAAGCTGATTACACGCATATTTGCACCTATATAGCGTAGCCGGCCACCCGGCCTCCTCGGCGCACTCAATCTAAATGTATTCAACATTTATATCATATTTTATCTCTACCTGTCCCCCCAGCCTTTCTGTTTGCCAATGATTGCTTTTTTCTGGTTTCTCGGCCGGGCAAGAAATTGTATATTTGATTTGAACTTTGCCCTGCCTGCGCCTGTTGCCTCTCCCCCTCTCGCCCTCAGTCGCAAATGAGGTCATGATGAAATATTCACCGCAGGTGTAATATTTCACCCTTGTGTGATTCAAATTTGTTCTGGCAGTTGGCAGTTGGCAGTTGCCTGTTGGCTGTAGGCTGTTGTTGTCCGCTTTACATAGTCTGCTTTAATATGATTCCATTGTTGTTTGAAAGATTCATAATTTGCATACGGCAAGTTGCTTGTTGATATCCTTAATTTGATGCTGATTCGTTTAAATAGCTTTATTTTCAAATTTATATATAGAGCAGACATGAAAGCTATCTCGCTGATGCCCGCTGACAATTACTGCAAATCTCATTAAACTGTCCAACTTGGTTTCATTTTTTTATTTTTTTCGCTGCCTGTCAACAGCATAGTGCAGCCTGTAGAACATTTTCTATATAGATTATAGTCTGAAATATATTTGTTCTATTGCACTTTGTTTTACTCTTCATACAACAAAACAAAATTTGGCTTTGTATCATTTCAGTAAATAATTTTTAAAAATTTTGGTAAAATCTTTAATAAAAAAATATATTTTCTTTAATCATAGCTAGCCTAAATATATTTATTTAATATTTTTAATCATTTACTAATTGCACATATATTTTTATTTATTTTTTGTAAATATAATATTTATTCTTTTTTTCATAAATATATATATATTTTTTTAAAAACATATATATTAATATATTTATATATATTATTTATATGAAAATTTTTAAGGAGCTAACTTGTACTTTATATAATACATTCTATATCTAAAATAAATTATAAAAAAATAAATGAAACAATCTTTATGCATATTTAACTAAATAAATTTTTAATAATTATTTAACAATTCATATTCCGTTATTAATTTTATAAGCACAGCATCAGATGTAGCTCTTGAGGTATTTGTCTAGTCTTGCAATCACTACAAGTATAGTGAGCTCTCCTTATTATGCAATTATTACTGCTGCCATATCATAATAATTGATTCTCTTAAATTGCAGATATACAAATTTAATTGAAATATTTGTTACTATTTTTTTTTACATATATAAAAAAAAATATATTTTTAAATTTTCAAACCAAAATTTTTAATTTTTAAACTAAATTTATTTATTTATATATTTGTTCATATTAAAAAAAATGTTTTTAAAAATTTAAAACCAGATATATTTTTTTTTAACTAAATTTAATTATTAATATTATTATTTATATACAGAAATATTTTTTAAAATTTTTTAAACACTACTCAAAATATTTCAAGCATATTTTCAGTCTGATCAATGCAAAATTTATATATAAAATTAATTTTAATAGTATTATTCTCTTTATAAAATCTCATTGGTTGCGCTTCACTAAGTTTAAGTTTAAATTATTTGTGTTAAGCATCCAGCCAAACAGCATTAACTGTTTATCAACTTAATTGTGCTCCCCACTTGATGGCCGTTAACTTTGCTCAAATTCTGAACTTGAACTTTTGTATTAAGTGTTTGGAATATTTGGATAAAGTTAAAGCTGAGCGGGGAGAAGCTGCTTAGGGAAAGCTGTCTGGCCGGTTAGCTAACTGGGGCTGATTTGAATAACGGCATAATTTATTTGTATTCATCGGATTTGACAAGAGTCTTAGTCCCGAAAAGTACAACGACTTGAGCTTATTAACATTTATTTAGCCCGCAAACCGTTCGTGGTTGCGAGCACTTGTCTGGGGCAGCCCACAGCCCACAGCACACAACGAAATTGTGAAGCAAATTCGATTTTGAGAGCTTGAATAAAAAGAGACTGAGAGAGAGGGAGGGAGGGAGAGCAGACTGCTGCAGCCTAGACAATACTATCACAAGTGTTAAGCGACAAGAGACAAAGCCAACAGCCACACACACTGGCAGACCCTCACGTAGGTGTGACCGAGAAGAACTTTAACTATTGTCGTAATCTGCGGAGCAGACAAAGAAGACGTTTCCAATGCTGGGGTTGTGTTCGGGGCTGGGCTGGGACTTGGGCATGCCAAGTATCTGTCAGGCGAGCGCTGTGAAGCATGTAAATTTCGCTCAACTTGAGTTTTTTATTAAATTGTTTGTGTCGCCCGGCACCGAACATTTTATTTCCATCATGATTTGCATGATCTGTGTTCGGGCCTCGGTTTATGGTCGTCTTAGCCAGCAGCAAATGCCACCACGCGCCATTTGGGTGAGAGTTGATGATCATTTTGTGCCATTTTTTATGGCCGTACGTGTGGGAGCTGCGGCCGCAGCAGCCGCCACCCAAAACAGATTTTTCTCTACATTTTTGGGTACATTTTTTTTGGCTGCTTGGCAGTTTTAATTGCTGGGCATGAGTTGGCTCCGAAGTTGTCTCACTTTTAATTTAAGCTGAAAAGTATGCCACATAAACATGTAATTTGCGCCAGTTGCACGTTGCGCCAAGTGCGTGACGTCCACACACACACAGAGACACTCTTAACCACACACACACGCACACTCACTCACTCACTCACTCAGCTTAAGCTGAGCTGGCAAGCTGTGGCTTTCATGTTTACACAGACTTACCCAAATTCGTTCGCCACTCGCTCTACCATAAATCTCTGCCGTTTCACTGTGTGTGTGTGGGATTGGGATTGGGTTCTAGCATTGCCACTTGTCCACTGAGAACCTTTTTCATGTGTCAAGTGCGAGCTGCTCCGTTCAAAGTTTGCCCTAAAATACAGACATGAGCTGTTGAGCTAAATATTATGTTGAGGCTAAATGAAATGGGAGCTTTAGAGTTTGTTCTAAGCATTGCTTCTGAGCATAATTTAAGCTGAGTTTGTATAAAGGATTTGCTGCCTGCTAAGGTCAGGTGCCTGGCAGAAGAAGTCTTGAATTTTATATATATTTTATATTAGTAGTGGAGTAGACTCATATCTTATATACCAGGTCTGCGCCCCTTCACTCCCCTCTGAACTGCAGTTCTGTTTACTTGTCATTGCAGCTTCAAGTTTGTTGCTCGATTAGTTGTGTGGCGAGCTGCTTGCGGCGTTGCATGATAAAGTCGCTTAAAGCCCGCATAGGCATAATTAAGACCGACTAAAGCGGGCAAATAGAGGCTGCACACAGACACACAGTTAGACGCCATTAACCATGTGATTATTTGGCAAAAGTGAACAGAACTGGATGCAATATGAACAATTAAGGCAAACACAGCCCACATGTGCACCTAAAGTGCGTGCGTAAATCACGAAGATGTAGATTTTGGGGCAACCTAATTTATGTTTGCCCAGGCCGAACGAGCAGGCGGCTCTGGCTCGACTCTGTCAGCAGGGCTGCTGCTCGTTCGACTGCTTGACCACGCTCTTATTTAGCATTATATTAGGCCGACTGGCAGCAGGCGCACGTATCAGGTGCATAAATTTGCCAGCACCGACATATTAAGCGCCCAGCAGCCTAAATGCGTTACATAAATTGGTATCTGATGCGGGCTAAATCTAATTTGTGACTAACTACTCAGGGGAGATCCTAAGCAGATGGCTAAAAGCACGTGAAGCCAAAACTGATTTTTAAATAGGTCTCCGAGCATGAAGTCAATTGTTGAGTGAGTGAAGAGGTTTGAATATATATATATATATTATATGATACATTGCCAAGGAACTAACTGGAACTGCAATTTCTGGGAAATTAATGAAAATGTCTAATTCATATATTTGGCAATATATTTACCCTTGACTGCGTAGCTGCCTCAGGCTCAGGCTCTGTCCTTTTGCATTGTGTTCTATTCCTTCGTATGCAAATTAGCACTCAGCCTAATTAAACAGCATATACTATACATAATTTAATGTACATTAGTGTCTTGAGTTCCAGCCCAGCATTTCCTGTTACGGTTAATTAAAATTTGAGTTTCTTGTACTGCGCATACGACGTGGTGGCCGCAGCAGCGCAAAGGTTAGCTCGCCCTGAAGTTATATGAAATTGTAATTTGTTTGTCTTGAGTCAAATCTCAGCTGAATTGAGTTGCTCTATTTGAACTGGGTAAACTTTGCATTGAAATTAACTTTGAACTTAAATGCTTGGCTTATTAGCCATCTGTCTATAGTTTTAGCCCAGCTCCAAGAGGTCAACGGTAAGCCAACTATAAGAGATAAAGTATAAAAAGCGAGAAATGCGCAGATTAAGACACATCCCATACAAATCCCTCGCACAGCCATTGCCAAGCACATTGTTCTCCCCCTCTATCTGGCTTAATACCCCGACTGCAATCATTGTTCATTGTTGGCGCGACAATTGTCGTTAAGCGGTTGCAACTTGCACTGACAGAGGCCAGACGAGCTAGAATAAACAAACAAGCGCCAGCCCGAGCAGAAGGTCACATAAACTATAATACCTATATATAGAAATGCATATATATATATATATTGAATATATATATATCTGGCTAAATCGTTGCCACAGCTGTTTGAACAGCGCAATCCAAAGTGTTTTGCTGTCGCCATTCATTTAATCAATTCAATAAAAACAATTGTGAATTTTATAGTTTGTCTGCGCTTGACTGTTGTTTATAATTGGCAACAAGTGCAGGAAAATAGTTTATAATTTGCATAAACTAATATTTAAGCAAAATTATTTTGCAAACTGTTTATAATCCCATTTCAACAATTTGAATGCCTTAAACTTTGTCCAGAATAAATATTTGTGCTTTAAATATGTATTTAGTCTGGAACAAAGTTGAATTTGCTAAAACTCCTTAAGCAGCTTAACGGAGCCTTAAAGGAGCGTGCAAAGTGCAAAGCAAGCTAAATTATTCATTTATTATGTCGGCCGTGAATCAAGGTAATTCTTTGATTTTTCCAGCAAAGATTAAACATTGTATTTGCTTTATGTAATTTTTTTCTTAAAGAAAATCTATTTTGTGGTCTACACAAAAAATTTGGTAGCGTTTGTGGCCAAATTGAGCGAGATATGAATTATTGAAGCTGAGTGCGCTATCCTGAGGACTTGACTTTAGCAACCGTTTGCTTTTTAAGCATTTTTTCAAAAAAATCAAAAAAATACTTCTTAAAATGATACAGAGTTTAACCTTGTTTTATTTTAAGAATAATAAAACAGAGCTCAATAGAAAATTAATTTTAAGACTCTAGCTCGATTGATATAGAAGATATTCAACATGTACGTTGAATGTGAAGGGTGCGAAATTTTGCTTTAATAATTAAAAAAAATAAATTTTTAGTAGTCAAACCAATTCAGATTAGTCAAGGAAAAGGCGCATTGCTTGATATAGTTTTCAAAAATATTTAATAAAAAATTAAATAAAAGAAGCTGACTAACTTTTTGACATAATAAAATTAATTTCATTCAAATCAGAGCTTGTTCACTTCACTTGAGTTTCACTGTACACTGATTTGCATTTAACTAAAATTTATTACCAAAATTTCAAGTGCTGCCATTAAATGGTATTAAAATATATTTATGTTATACTGGTCCGTTTTTATTAAGGTCTGTAATGAATTTTTGGTCAAGTTGCGAGTTTGCTTTTTAATTCAGTCACCCTAATTCATTTTACTGTCCTTTTTAGCAGCACCAGCAGCGGGAGCAGCAGTAATTTCAGTACCTGCCATTACCACCTAATCCTGTGGCCATGTCCTGCCCTTGCTTTGCTGCTTTTAATTATCTTTTATTTTATGTGCTTCCTTCCAGTTTGTTGCTTTTGTATTTTTTTTTAGATTTTGTCATTTTGCGCCGCACAATTAAATAACAATTTGTCGAGAAGTTGTGGCTATTTTCAGCTTTCCATACACTTTCCCAGGGCATTTCCATTTCGTTAAGGCAGCAGCAGCAGTAACAGATTATATTAGATGAGTCAGCCTGATGAGATTTGGCTGTAATGCATGCTGTTATTGATGTTCATCTGTTGTTTAGTTCAGGGCAATCGTCTAGATAATAATTTCGTTTAATTGGCAATCAGACGAGCAGCTAATAAAGGGTATTTGGCTGTTATGCCATCTCTCGGGCAGAGGCCACGCTTGCCTCGTAAAGGCAATGACTTTTTAATAGACCTGGCTATTTCTGTCTCTTGACTCTTGTGTCTTACTGCCTGGACAGCGTGACTAAGAGTTTCTTGGACTTCATTTTATGTGAACTTTAATTAGCTTTTTTGCGTTGACAGGCCGTTGATCAAACAGTCAGTCAGTGAGTGAAAGCGAGAGAGGGAGAGGGTGAGTGGGCTGAGCTCTAGCAGAGTTGTCTTAAATTTAGTATATTTTGTTCTTGCTCGCAATTAATCAGCCCATTCGTGCATACCTGCTGAGCGGGAGAGTACATTTTTCTTGCCACTCACTGCAATAACTTCTGGCAATATGTTGACATATTTTTTGCTCGCTAAAGTTGCCTTTGCTCTCCTGCGGCTTCCCCGTATTGTGGTACGCTCTGCAGCACATGTTGAACAAATGACAACAATGCGAACTGCCGCTGTTAGCTCCCAGGCCATGCAGTTGTTTTGTTGTTAGTGCGGGCATATATATATATAGAAAGTCTCAAACACCCATACACACACAGACACATGTGTGTCTGAGTAGTTAAAACTAGTCTGCTGCAGTTTATTTGCTTTCGCCAGAGATTCGCATGCCATATTTGCTTTCCACTTTGACATACGCAAATATTTTTCCTTTTACATTTTTGCTTTTTGCCCCAAATTCTTAACTTTGCCGCTTTGCTGCTACTGCCGTCGCCGTCTTCCGTTTGGCATGCAGTTTGCTTCATTTGCTCAGCAGCCGAGGCGTAGGTCTCCCCGGGTCATGCATCGTTGACATTGAGCCACATGGATATACGGCATAAGCTTTATCATTGCTAGATCTTTTTGCATGTTGCACACAGAAAGAAAGAAGACACTTTTGTTAGGCAATAATAAATTTTAATAACTATTTAATAGTTAATGAAGTGCTTGAAACGAATTGACATTAAATTTATAAAGGTGGATAATATATGTATGTATGTATATACGCAGGTTTAATATTTAAACAAAATTAAAATTAAAATTTATTTTAATATTGCGATTTATTTTCACTTACTTATTTTTTATATATTATATATTTATTTAAGTATGTTTTTGTTTTTTTCTTCTTTTTTAATGTTATTATAATTATTTGTATTAGTATAAAAAAAATTGTTTATTTACTTACATTGATAATTTATTATTGATTATTAATTTATTTGATTTTTATTTATTTACCTTTTTTATTTATTTATTTTATTTTTATATATTTTTTGTTTATTTTTTATTCATTTATTTTATTTATTTATTAATTAATTTATTGTGATTATATATTTCTCTCTACATTTTCAATATATTTTTCAATATTTATATATATTCTAAGTAAGTTTTAAACTTCTTTAATCTCCAATTAAATGTGCAACAAAAAAGATTCTACAACAATGTTACAGACTGCTGAAGCTATTTACCAAAGGCTCCTTATTTGCTGGCTATTTTCTAGGAAGGACCTGTGGTTTCATATTTTGTTATTTTTTGGCCAAGTTGTCTGGGAAAAGGGTTCAATGTCGTCGTTTTTGTCTCGAAGCATAATTCAGACGATGATAAAATCAAATCATGAATTTATGACAGCTCACAAGACCTACAGTTGTCATCAAATGGTTTATGCTCTGGCAAATTCTACGATTCCTCGCCCACACAGCTTGGCCAAATACAAATACAGTTTTGTGCAGCTCATTAAATTTGCATTGTGGCCAAGAGGACTGCAATGGCAAATAATAGAATAACAAAAGAAAACAACAAAAACTTTAGTATTAAATCGTTCTGTGGTGCACAGCGTTTGTCAGACAAATGTGTGCTAAGCTCTTCAAGTGGCGCATTTCCATGTTTCTGGCTTGTTCGTTGGCATGAATCTTGGCTTAAATGCGCAAATTGAGACTTGCAGTTAGCTCCTGACTGTTGTTGCATATTTGCTGAGACCACGTTGACAGCTGAAAAATTGAGAATAAATATGAATATTCAAATTTCAAGCAAAGACTTTTTTTGTGGGGAGGCAAAGCCAAGCGAGGCGGTTCCTAGAAAAACATATATGTGTGTATATGAAAGTCAAACGAATAAAAATATGTAAAAAATATATAAACAAAACAGAATAATATTATAAAAATTAAATACTAAAATAGTACCAAATTTTTTTTTTAAATTTGTTCACTTTATTGTATATTTGAATAGGGGAATATACAAAATAAAACACAATATGAATGAAATTAAATAATAATACATCATAATAAAATAATATTTTATTATTATTATTCAATTTTATTATAAAACATAACACAATATAAATAAAATTAACTAATGAATAATAATAATAATAAAATAAATAAATTATAATATATAATAATAAAATAACACTGAATATTGTTTAAATCTTATAATTATATGGTATATTTTAAAAGGAAAACTTAAAAAAAATATATATAATTAAAATTGTATGAAAAATAAACCAATTATTTACATATTAATTAAAAAAAAAAATTATGCCTATAGTAAATAATAATTTATTTATTTAATATAATTAATTAATCTAAAATAGAAGCCAAACACTTGGTTCACAGCATCTGCCAGCTGCACACTCTCGACTCAAGCAGTCTTTAATCAGTCTAATTAAATTGAATGAATTAGCCAAAGCCAAGCTGCAGTCTGTGGCGTGAAGGCGTTTAAATGATTGCATTTAATGCTTTTACATGGCGATTCGATTGAGTGCATTATAATTGCTTGGATATTGTTGGCTGACTGCTGGCTGGCTGGTTGGTTGGTTGGCCATCGTTAATCAATATCAGCTTTCAAGTCAAAGTTTTCGCCTTGGTCATTGGTCACTTTTTATTTGGTACAATGCGAATCAATCAGTTGCCTGGCATCAGAGAGCGAAGTTCGACATAGAAACCAAATGCGATAAGTTTAAATTGATTTGGCTGGCGCGCTGCGCAGCTCTCTGCCTTAAGGTTTCAACCAAATCATGATAAATGAGCCACAGCCAGAACTTAACTATTCCAATTTAATCAATGAGCCATTCAGCCTCAGCTTCTAAGCACGAGCTGTGTGTGTGTGTGTGTGTTAAAGCGAGCATAAATAAATTTATTTGAAAAACATGTTCTCCATAAAGCACTTGCACATAACGTATTCTGGGAACTTCCACTCGCCCGGATACAGTGATATCCGATTCAATTTTCCACAGTCAAATCTAGCTTTTAATACGCTATAAAGAGCGAGATGCATGTGGACAGCAGTGCAGCTTCATCTGCTATCAAATTTAAGAATCTTTAATAGCTTTTTTTTATTGCAATTTTTAGTAGATTTTTCCATTATTTTTTATAGTATCAAAAGCTTTTGCGTTTTGCTAATTTATTAAACATATTTACTTAACAAAATTTAATTATTACAAATAGATTGTTTAGTAAAACTAAAAATTGAAATTATTATTATTATTTAAATTAAAATTTATGCTAATATAATATTTAAAATATTATAAATATATAGAAAATATATATAGATTTAGCTATTTTATAGCTAACACTAATATCAGCTCTTGCCGTATATTTTGTAATGGAAATGAGTGCACACGAGGCGTAAAACGAAAGCGAAAATTGACGTTTTATAAAGGATTCATTTTTTTATGAATTGTTCAAAGAGTTTTTTTTTTCAAAGTTTCATCATTAGTGCACCCAAAATTTATATATATAAGTTATAGTTTCAGCAGTAAATTGAAAATATTTATTGAGCTGTGCAGCATGATTTCAATTGAGCGATTTCAGTTTAATGTCGCCTTTGTGGTTTTATTTCCTTTGTAGCTGCAATCAATGTAGAATGGATCCATTCAATTTAATGGTAATCAATATAGTCTGAAACCATTGAAAATGCATAAAAGAGAATTGAGATTTTTTTGTGAAAGTATTAGAGAGGAAGAGCTGGATTCAGAGCTCAAATTTATAATATATTTATTTGAATAGAATTGGGAGCTGAATTGGTGTAAGTTTCTCTATTTAAAATGCGATTTTTGTCATACTTCAAATATAAAAATATAACAAATATTTATAGCAACTACATTTGACATTCATTTCCTGCTATGCTCACTTGCCTAAAAAAATTAAGATCTCTCAACTACTCATTTATCTAGCTCTATATTCATTTAAACATTGTGAAATCATTTGACATAACTTAATTTGATATGACTTGCAGATGACAGCTCGAGCAACAGTTTGTGGTCATTCTGGCTTTTGACATTTGGCATTTTCGGCCACAATGCAAAGACAACAGTTTATTATTCTCAGCTCCATTCAGAGCTAATAACGCTTGGCACACTCTCAAAAGTCTGCATTCAGGTCAAACTGCCAAACACGAGTTGTTGTTAAGCATTTTAAAAGTTGTGTTGTCAGCTTGTAAATCTTTTAGTTCACAACTGCAGCACAATTGCTACTCTGTGATTGCCATAAACTGCTGCACAAAGTCACAACTTAGACACACACACCGAGCTGGCTACGTGTCGCACAAAGGACACGGAAGAAAGTATCAAGAGTGAGCAGAACAGAATAGCACGGGGCAACAACAGCTCGCTGCTGAGATACGCTTTCCTAGGGGACGCATTAGATTCCATGCAGCACTTTTGACAGCAATTTAGCAACTCGATTGGAAATGCTTTGACATTCGCAATACTTTGTTTGACATCGATATCGACGGGCGACTGCTGAGACTTTAAACCAATTTATGTGCATTGCGCAGAGTTTGCTTGAAAAAGCTGCTGGGAAATAAGTGGAAACTCCGAGAATTTCATTTGAATTTATTTATTCTGCTGGCTCCGCAACTTTTAATGCAATTGGCATTACTTTGCTAACGAAGATGTTTTTGATCTGATTAAATTGAATATTCTATATTTTTAATTGGCGTTAAAATGGGCTTCTGGAATAACTTTAGAAGTATTTTATCTCTTATTGAAGAAAAATATATTTATTTACCTATGCTCTCATACAATTTTTTTTAATAAAATTGTATTTCTTTTTTTTTTTTTAAATTAAATTTACAAACTTAAATTTAAAAAAAAAATTACTACTAAAAAAATAATTATTATTAAAAATTTACAATTTAATCGTACATATATTTCAGTATGCTTAAAAAAAAATTTATATACTTAATATTAATATTTTTATATTTTTATTAGAGCAATATACATTTTTTAAATATTTTCAACCATTATAAAATAAGTTAATATTTTTTTTAATAGAATAAAAAATATTTTAAAAAATTGGTTCAGTCATAATTTAAAGCATTAATTGAAAATTAAAAAAAAATAAAGCTGTAAATATTTCTATATCTTAAATAAAATTTATAAACCAAACTTCAAATGAATAACAATTAAGAGACATATTATATTTTTATAAGTCATATATAAGTCGATATATAATATAATAAATAATTAGATTTTTTATCGTCATAAGGATAGGTATATAATTAATTTTCTACATTAAAATATATATAATATCATATATATAAGTCAATATATAATATAATAAATAATTAGATTTTTTATCGTCATAAGGATAGTTATATAATTAATTTTCTACATTAAAATGTAAATTTCAAATCAAAAGGACTAGCACTTCATAGGAATATTCCCTCCAAACTAGGCGGGATTCATATTGCTCATTTAAAGGCAACAGTGGCAAGTCGGCCAGTTGGCTAGCCAGAGCGTCTGACAGGGCCATAAAGAGAACTCTCGCTGGCTACGCTTTTACAGCTGCTTCTTGAAACAGCTCAGCAATTTGTCAGTGTAACGTGTCGCCAATTGATGCTTTTTTATGCGATACCATCTTTTGGGGCACTTTATGTAGCCAGAGTTGCCAGAGAGTGCCAACTTGGCAGAAAGGCAACAGACAATGCCAGCGCGCCAGCTCGTGTGTGTGTGAGTGTCAAAATGAACGTATATTATCATAGTAATTGGCGGTTCTGCTCGGCTGCGTTGTCAACTGGAAACGCAGTCAATCAAACCTAAGCAGGCTGCCAATGGGCAGGCATAACACAGCGGAAGCTTATCTAGCAAAGCAGAGGCCGTTGCTGTACTTAAATTATATATGTATATATATATGACTAGACTACATACATATACAGAAATGTTGAAAAACATATCCCATTTGCATGCTGGAGCTGGGCCGTATTCTGCATAGAAAGTCAGGCGACCATGAAAATAATTTCTACATCATATCAATATGAGCTCATAAAAGTCAAACACGTCACTGATATAAATACACACACAAACACACACACACACACACACACACACACATATATATTATATATATATATATATATATACAAATGTGTGTGGGCCTCGTTATGGCTGTTGAGCCTCGACAAAACTGTGGAATTCTGCATACAAAACTTTTACACATGAACGCCTGCAGCGCATGTTGCCCTGTTTATGTGTGTGTGTGTGTGTGAGATTATGCGATTGTGTCTGTTGTCCTCTGTGTACGTGTGAAGTCGACAGTTTGATATTGTGTTGGGTGGGCGCTTTCAGCACACGCTCGTTATTCATGCCACTTTGTGCTTAGCAGTTGCCTGACAACGCTGCAGCGCTTACGAACAACTGGTCCACAAACCCAGATGCGTCTATAAACTGCATCCTCCATTTCGTAATCCATCTGCTTGATTTTGCCGATAAAAACTGTTTACTCTTCCGATTTAATTTAAGTAAGCATGCTTCAAGTCAAGAGTGCTTGACTGCAGCATACTCTGCAGCACAGTTTATCCAAGCAGAACGTCAGGTAAATTGTGCAGACGGCTCTCTCTCTCTCTCTCTCTCTCTCTCTCTCTCTCTCTCTCTCTCTGTCTCTCTCTCCCTTTGCCTTTATAGAGTTTATAGATGTTGAACTTTGAGCTGTGGCTAAAGAGACATTATAAATCAACACACAAAGTTCTGATTTAACTCAATGCATATGCTCGCATATGCACCTGTTAGCCGATATCCACAGAGCTTTTGACCCTGCTAACACTGCGCACCTCAGAGTCGAGTACATGAGCAAAGCGTCTGCTGCTTGTAAATACTTTGAGTTTGCAGCCAAAAAGATTTATTGCAAGCATAATTCTGGTCGACGCGCATAAACTATTTTGAAGAAGCCAGAAAGTGCACTCACTGTAGATAACAAAAGGTATAAAAGGGGGCGGAACTTTGGCAGTTTAGAACTGAAAGTGCAGCTAGTTTGCCTAGCGGACTTGGTGATTAGCTCAATCATGTGTGATTCGTCTAAAAACAAAATTGTTAAAGTGTTTTAAGAGCATTAAGTATTTTTGTTCAAATATATTATTTTATTTTTATTTTATTTTATTTTTATTTATATATTATTTTTATTTTTATTTTATTTTTATTTTTATTTTATTTTTATTTTATTTCATTTTATTTTATGAATATATTTATATATTTATTTTTATATATATAAACATAAAATAGTTTATTTTATTTTTATTTTTATTTTTTAGCATTTTTACAGCTGTTTGAAATTTTATTGTATTAAAAAAAAATATGAAAAAATGTAAATACTAAAATATTTTTAAAATGCTCTTAAAATCCTTGTTGAATCAAATCTGATTGTTAAAAATTTACTGAATTCTCTATAAAAACTAACTCGCTTTATGCAGTGAACGCGTAATGCGCACAAGAATGCAAAGCTTCAGTTGCACTCGCAATATTTGTTTCCCATAACCAAATGCAATAAAGTATGCTTTACATAAATGTATGTGTATGCGTACGCATGATAAAGAATGTTGTAAATAACATAAAATTATTCTAAAATATTGATGTTGGGAAATCCAAAGCAAAGAGCGCAGCGTTCGGTTGTTTAAATTAAGAGCAGAAGTTTGCCAAATATATTTAGATTTGCGGGAGATATGTGGGTGTGTATATATACATATGTGTGTGTGTGTGTGAGAGAGAGAGAGAGATACTTTTTCCATTCATGCCGTTGTGCGCTCCATTCTTCTTTGCTCTTACAGCTCATCGGCTTGATCATGCCAAGTCGGCGCTCGATGTTCGATTTGATTAGAGAGCTCTTAATGCATAGACTATGCAACTGCTCAGGCATCGACACCTCTGCAAGTTGTCATCAAAAAAGAGTTTGTGCTCGGCACGAACAGAAAAGCCGCACTACGATCAAGTCTGAGCATTGCAGAGGGTCGTGTATGAACAGCTCTGCAACTTCTTCATACATGTTGTCGAGGCAGCCAGAGTCGCCGACTCGATAGGAAATCAAATTTAATACATAATTTATAAATATATATACATTATTAATATATTTAATATTCAATTACTTAATAATTATTAATATTTTTTTAAATTATTGATTAAACAACCTCAACAGCTCAATAATTCTTTGACTACGAAACTGTTACGAGTAAGCAGCTAGAGTTTTAAGCAATTTAATCACTCAATAGGCTTAAGTTTTTGATCATATATAATCTCGCTTTTATAACTAACTAACTAACTCTTCCTTTTCCTGCCATTTCAGCTAATCGTACTAATAGCTGACAATAAAAGTAAGTATATATTTATAGCAATAGGAAATTATATTAAACCTCAAGCAGCTTAGGCTAACAGAAGAGATTTTGGTAAAGCGAGCATTGAAGATTCTTTGAAGGGTGATTGACTAAGTGGGCTATCGGGAGCCAACTGGGGACAGCTGCTATTACCATAAATATTTTGGTTTTTATATTGACAAAAAGCCATAAAAATGGGCTAAGAGAATATAATCAGCATAACGAGCACAGCTGAGCTAGTCAAGCTTAGCTTCTCTTCTGCCCACTCACAATTATAGACAAAAGTTCATATTTTCTGTTTATGTGGCTTGCTTCAATTATCAGACACATATAATTTTTAGCAGCTCGCATCCTTTGACAAGGAGCATTCAGCCTTCAACAGCTTAAGCTTTGTTTCTCTGACGTCTTACCGGCCATAAATTATGGACATTCAAAAGCTTTGTGTTGCGTGGCTTAGGCCTAGCCTTAGCCCTCGGCTGAGACTGCGTTAATTCAATTCAATTTGGGAGCTCATCTGGTTGAGTCTTTATGACAACACACAGCCTGCTCGGTCCTTGAATTATGAATGACACATTAGACAACATCAGGATAATGATTTGCTGAGTGCCATTAGCTCGCAGGACAAGGGGATAAAGAGCATATTCAAGCGCGCTGCGGATTGATGTGTGATAGCTTCATCGAATCGAAATCATTTTTGCGATTGATGCGCAAAGGTCAGCTCGAATGAGAGTTAAGCATTGTTCCCAGAAATATTTATTTATGTCGAAATAATATTATTTCGGCCGAGTTGCGGCCGGCCACAAAGGCAATTAAATTGAGTCTCACTCGATTATGCTCAAATTTGTGTCCGCAGCTAAAATGCAATTTCATTTCGCCATTTTGTCAATATTTTCGAATGAATTTCTTTGTTTGCCTTGCTCAGTGCATTTGCTGCTCTTATTCAGATTGCTCAATTGGCTCGGCTCGTTGGCATTGCGTTGACAGCGCAGCAAACAAATCCCAGAACTAATAAAAATCAAGTTGTTTGCTCTGGCCAAGTGCTGAATTTTGAGTGCCTCAATTCTGTTTGTTGTTGTAGCCGAAGAATCTTGTTGGCATTCGCCACTTGCTTTGTGTCTCAAAATATTTTAATAACCTAATGTCAATGCAATGAAAAACAATTTGAAAGCACGCAAATTGAGCAGCTCGTTATTAAAAACAGAGAGAAGTAAGAACCTTGCAGTCGGGCGCTACCGACTGCGGCATACTCATTCACGCCCCGCCCCCAATTGGTATGTATGTGAATATACTTATTAGTAAATCAATAGAGGAACCGAACTGGCAGAGGGAGAGCCAAAGCAGAGCGAGAGACAGAGGGCGATGCAGAGCATAAGTAGAACCAGAACTCAGCCAGAGGCATAGGCATTGGCTGAGCTAGAGCAGAGCCAAAGAAGAGCCAAAGAAGAGCCAAAGCAGAGCCAGAGCAGAGCCAAAGCAGAGCTAAAGCAGAGCCAAAAAAGAGCCAAAGCAGAGCCAAAGCAGCGATCAGGCAAAGGCACAGCTATTGGCAGAGCCAAAGCAGAGCCAAAGTAGAGCCAAAGCAGAGCCAAAGCAGATGCAAAGCAGAGCCAAAGCACATCCAAAGCAGAGCCAAAGCAGAGCCAAAGAAGAGCCAAAGCAGAACCAAAGAAGAGCCAAAGCAGAGCCAAAGCAGAGCCAAAGCAGAGCCAAAGCAGAGCCAAAGCAGAGCCAAAGCAGAGCCAAAGCAGAGCCAAAGCAGAGCCAAAGCAGAGCCAAAGCAGAGATCAGGCAAAGGCACAGCTATTGGCAGAGCCAAAGCAGAGCCAAAGAAGAGCCAAAGCAAAGCCAAAGCAGAGCCAAAGCAGAGCGAAAGCAGAGCCAAAGCAGAGCCAAAGCAGAGCCAAAGCAGAGCCAAAGCAGAGCCAAAGCAGAGCGAAAGCAGAGCCAAAGCGGAGCCAAAGCAGAGCCAAAGCAGATGCAAAGCAGAGCCAAAGCACATCCAAAGCAGAGCCAAAGCAGAGATCAGGCAAAGGCACAGCTATTGGCAGAGCCAGAAGCAGAGCCAGAAGCAGAGCCAAAGAAGAGCCAAAGCAGAGCCAAAGCAGAGCCAAAGCAGAGCCAAAGCAGAGCCAAAGCAGAGCGAAAGCAGAGCCAAAGCGGAGCCAAAGAAGAGCCAAAGCAGAGATCAGCCAGAGGCACAGCCATTGGCAGATCCAAAGCAAAGCCAAAGAAGAGCCAAAGCAGAGCTAAATCAGAGCCAAAGCAGAGATCAGGCAGAGGCACAGCCATTGGCAGAGCCAAAGCAGAGCCAAATCAGAGCCAAAGCAAACCCAAAGCAAGAGCCAAAGCAGAGCCAGAGCAGAGCCAAATCAGAGCAGAGATCAGGCAGAGGCATAGCAATAGGTAGAGCCAGAGCAGAGGCACAGCTATTGGCAGAGCCAGAGCAGAGCGACAGGCAGAGCCAGAGCAGTGCCACTGCTAGAGGCAGACTCGGGTCAGAACTCAGCGAGTGGCACAGTCTTCTATTCACTTCTGCACATCCAATAAGCTGGCATCATTTTTTCCCTTTGGCATAAATGGCCCATAGTCAGATAATATGAATGGGATTAAAGTCAGACACGTAATTAAAAGATAAACTGCAGCTGCAAGAGAAAATTCAATTAGTTTCGCCCCAAAGTGCACGGATCTCGACATATTTCACATATTTAGCAAATAGTTCGTTGCATGCCTAATTCGAAAGTTAAACAAACAGCGAATGGCATATATATATTTGCATACGTTTGTTGGCAGAGCAGAGCCAATATGGAGCAAGCATAAAAATGATAAATGATAAATATTTGATGCTGGCATCTGCACAAATAGCAGCAAGAGCAACAAAATTCTTTGAATTTTGGCAGCTTGCATGAGGCCAAAGCCGAGCTACCTTTTATTTTTTTATTTATTTATTTTGGTTGCCTTTTTCTACTCTTTGACACGTTTCGGCTGTGGCCTAATCTTTGCTGCGTTGCTGGCTTTTTGCCAGACATCAATTCGCTTTGACATTGAAGAATCCCTCGCTGTTCGATTTGTGGTTGGCCAGAGCCGAAACAAATTCGGCTTTGGCTTTGGCCTGGCTCTGGCTTTGCGCCGTGGATTTGTAGCACAGGTTGACTTGCGTTTGTTTTACAAACGGGTTAATAAATCAGACTTTCATTTTTATGTTCATCGATTTATCTAGATACCCTGCACACAGTGAGCCCAGGCAGCGGGCCAAAGGTGTGATAAGGTGTATAAAACATGTCCTTGAACTAAAGCAACTGTCAAGTGTTCAATATACTACTCTAGCTTAAGAGAACTATCTGAACTATCTGAAATTTGTATAGAAGACTTTTCTACTTGTTCAGCAAACGCTTTTCTAAAGCCTCAAGAAACCAGCTAAATTTATATGCAGTCGAAGATTTTGGCTTCAAGTTTATGGAGTTCAATTTGAAATTAGATAAATATATTAATATAAATATTAAATAAATATATTTCATAGTCCTTACAGAGTGTCTACTAGTCAGTCAATGCATTTTTATTTATTTAGCTGATGGCAAAATAAAAACAAATGTGGTTGCCAATTAAAATACATGCATGCCCCCATTACGTTTTCCATTATCTGTTTATGTTTGTAGCTTATTTTGCATAGCAAAAATCTTTTAATTTTTTGTTATATTTTCTGTGCACTTTTGCGCAATTTATTCAAATTTTCCCTTAAAGCACAAAAACCAGACTACTGATTGGCATTTTATGGTGCAGCTGACACATTGAAATTACATTTTCCAACTCAGATTTTTGTGTACAAGTTTGAAGTTTTAAAGAAATATTGCAGTTTGTTCCATTATCAAAATTTTATGATGAAAATACTTTTGCTGAAATGATTTAACGTTAATTGAGGGTGATGGGGTAATATTTTTTTATATATATACAATTATTATTATTCTCTGATGAATTTATTAATTTATTTAATTTTTTAATATAAAAGATAACTTCTTTGAAAAAGTATGAACATTTTTTTTAAAATGACTTTATTATTTATTTTAAAATATATTTCTTTGTTATATGATCAATTTTGCTTTTAAAAAATAAAAATACATTTGAATTTTTATTTTTTAATAATAATATTAAAATTTAAAAAAATATATATTTTTTTATTTTTAAATATTAATAACAATTTTAATAATTTATTTTTTATATTACCAAATTAATCTTAGATTATTTTTCATTATTTAGTAGATAACTTCTATTACGGTATATAAACTTTGCATCCAATGAGAAAATATATTTATATATTAAGCCCTAAAAATATTTTAGAATTAAAATTTTAAACTTATCTGATAGCCTAACAATAATATTTGCAATTTTACAAATATTTTACATGTGCTATATAATATAAATCTTCTAGTATTAACTTTAATACCAGATTAACTGCCTTAATCAACTGGCCGCTGCAAATATTGATTTTAAAATGGCAAAAAACTGCAAATGAAACTGAACATTGAGCCAGAGCATAGTGCTGGAATTTTTGGCCAATTCCCAAACGGCTTAGAGGCAACTGTGGCATGTGTTAAAATGCGCGTCACATGCAGAGTCAAAGGTCAAGAGCTAAGTGTCGTTCGCTTGACATTTGCCGCAAGAGCAGCCAAAGTGCGTGTGACATAATGCAACAGACACGGCGTCCCATATACCCACTGCTCCCACACTGTGCGCGAGTGTGATATGTTAGACGCGCGAGCACTGTGTCAGGGCCAAGTTAACTGGGCGCTCGTGAGACAACTAAAAAGCAAATATGGCTCTTGCGAGTCCGGTCAGATCTTGAGCTGATTAATATTTGCAGACTGCGCCAGACTTGACCGAATAACCAGATGCGCCAAGACAGCGACAACAATTGTTGCACGCACCACATTGTATAAGTGACTGCGGACAAATTCAATTTATGCGCACACAGCGTTCAATATGATTGCAAAAGCCAATGTAATGGAAAATTCCATTTTCTGCCATCCCAGACATACACACACACACATACATTTCTTGCATGATAAACCATGGGCATTACGTATACGCAGCGTTGGCCCTGGTGCATTATGCATATGGCGCTACGGTGAGCGCCTGCGAGTGTGTCTTACGGCTCAGTTGGGAGAGGAGCTTACAAAACGAAGACAAGGTTGAGCAAATCGCAAACGTTGCTCCCTTGCTGCTCTGCTGGCCATAAATTTGATTAAAATTCTGCATCTGTTTGCCTGCAAGTTTCGAATGCAACAAATCTGTTTAAAGAAAGCCTTAGCCTTTAATGCGACCCTCGATATTCAGCGTGCGCGACAGCGCCCTGACCACGACCACCCACAGCCGCGCAGACTTTCGCATATTAAGTAGCCGCCTAAGGAGAAGTCCATAAAAACTGGCGCACACGAGGCCGGCGAGCGTTCGCCCCGCTAGCTTGTTGAATTTGTCTTCATTTGGCAGCCCTGTGTGTGCGCCGTCGTCGGCATCCGCGCGCGGCCATGTCAAATGTATGCAAACACACAGAGACGGAGGGGGCGCTCCGTGCCAAATGAGCGCCAGAAGACAAATGCATTCCCAGTATGCAGATGATGCAGGGACAATGAATTTCCGTTAGGGTGTGAACGCTGACAACAAGTTGCTCGTTCAGCCGGCTGACACGTTCCACCACTCAGCGCACTTCAGCTGCTCATTAGAAGGTCTTGCTGGGGAGTGATAGTCCTGCATATATATCTTTATATTGTATATTATCCTTTGATCTATGTTTACAACTCTGCTTTGAGATCAGCCAAAATATGATATTATTTTGCTGATACTTCAATTGTGTTAGTTCAGTTTCAGTCAGTGACTGCAGCTGAGCTTGAAACTTTTACTTAGTCATCTCCGAGCGGAAATTATGAACCGGCAAGCGCCAACGTGCCTACGTCATAGTTAAATTTACTTTCACACAAAAAGCGGGCAGCTGCTGAGCAAGGGCTTAATGTGTTGCCAGGGCAATGGCGAAAGTTATTTTTCTTCAAAGTGTTGCTCATAAACTTAACTGGCAAAAAGTGTGCCCATTCATGTAACTTCATTAATTGCTAGCTGCTCAGATGCACTTGGGGAATTAACGCAATTTATAGAAAGAACAAATTATAGACACTCTTCATAATTAACTGAGCATGAATTTGTATTTTATCTGAATTTTATATATTCATTTTAAATATTTTGAGAGAGAGAGAGAGAGAATCCATGATAAAATTTAGTATATTATTTATTTACTTACCTCTATGTATTTATTTATTTTTATTTATTTTATTTATTGTATATTTTATTATATTTATATTATTTTATGTTTTAATTTATTGATTTATTTTTTATTTTATTATTTATTATTTAATTTTTTGTTATTTATTTGCATATATATTTTTTTCATTAATTAGGTTTTTTATTTATTTATTTATTTTTATCATACTTTATTTATTTTAATTTATTAATTAATTGATATATAAATATTTTTGTATTTATTTATTTATTATAATTAATCAATTAATTTATTAAATAATTTATTTGTGTTATGAACAGCAAAAGCCTTTTATTTCCATTACGTATCGACTAAGAACATAACTCAACTACTCTGAAGACAAAAAAAAGCCCCCAAGATATTTATTTTTATTTTATTTTATTATATATTTTTATTTATTGATTTATTTTTTATTTTATTATTTTTTATTCATTAATTAAGTTTTTTATTTATTTATTTATTTATTTTTATAATACTTTTTTATTTTCATTTATTAATTAATTAATTTTTAAATATTTTTTTTTATTATTTATTTATTTATTTTAATTAATCAATTCATTTATTTTTTTATTTATTAGTTTATTTATATTATTGACAGCAAAGGTCTTTTATTTCCAATACTTACTGACTACGAACATAACTCAACTATTCTGAAGACATTCTTAATGACTATGAACATTTGCAAGTATCAAAGCCCCCAAGAGAAATTGAATTATTGTTAATTTACAATTGGAAATAAATTATTCATAAATTAATTCATGAATAATAATCTTACTCTCGCATGCGAATATCCTCAAAATGATATATCCTCAATGATGATATAGATATCATAGTTTCGTGGCATTAGTCGCTTCAACTGCACTCAAAACCCTCAAGATAAATTGACATAGTGTATGCAAGAAATGGAAATAAACGTATTCATTAATAATAATTACTTTCAGGAAATCATCAACGCATCAGCAATTGGCACAGAGCGGAGCTATTTATGGTGAGTCGTAATGAATATATTACTTTCGTGCTCGAGAGGAACATGATACACGTATTAGGGCAATTCTGAGAAATTCCGAGTCATTTGCATAGCGCAGCTGCCCCTGAATTGATTTAGAGCCTCAGGGATATGTGGCGTAATTAATCCCTCTGACGACTTGCACATAAGTAATTAAGGCGACTCTCAATGAGAGCGGAGACACTCGACATAATTGCAAGTTCACATTTTGCTGGAGTGCCTGCCTGCCTGTTGAGGTGCCTGGGCAAGCCGACTTGATAATGAATTTGTCGAATTTCCAACTATTGTTGCGAATGGCAAGTGGCAAGTGGAAAAGTCGCAGGCTTAGGCTTTTCCGGCTGTCTGAAAAGTTTTACGAAACGCTGCACATCAATCATGCCCCATGGGCCGCGCCGTGACCTTCGATTAGAGCAAGTTGCGGGCAGCAGAAGAGTTGGTCCACTCGATTGAATATGCAAAGGTCACGAGCAGTTTATGGTAACAATGAAATATGAGTGGAAATTTGCCTGCGCGCCTCGTCGCCCGGAGTGTTAGTTGATTAAATTAGAAATTTAATGTGAACGGGACACTGGCAAATGGCAAAGTTTTTACAACTGCTGCGGACAACCTTGAAAGTTGATAAATTGTTGCAAAAAGTAGCAGACAGCGGCCGACAGGCAACATCGAACGGCGAACGGCGAGTTCTGAGTAAGCAGAGCAAAACGCAGCCGAGCAGCAGTCATAAAATGAAATCTTTAATCATTTGAGTGACAGAGACAAGCAGAAGCTGGACCGCATGCCGGATGGGAAACACAGACCCAATATCATTTCCAAGTTTCCACGCTTCCACACAGCCGCAAAGACAACAACAACATCAACAGCAGCAAAAACAATGACTGCATAATGTGGAAAGTTTGTGGGCGGGCGTGCCATAAACAGGAAACAAGTCGAGCGAATTTCATTAGAAGCCACCACTAAACCACACTAAAACCACCCAGATCCAATCCCAATGCCAATCCACAAGCCCAATCTACGAGCGGAGCTTTAATGAAACTTCTAGTTGCTCAAATTTTCAGTTGTTGGCCAAAGTGTTGGCCCGTAAAGCGAAATGTAAACCAAAAACTTTTCACGAGAAACGTAAAAACAGTTAATACAAATTAATTTGCAACAAAGTTTTTCGGCACTCGATCTCCACGGAAACGAAAATGTTTCGGTTGGAGCGACTGCATTAAGGTAAATAAACCAAATTCACATGATTTTCCATTGTGAGTGCAATTAAATGTGAGAATAGAAACTGTATCAAGTATTTAGCACGAGTAAATAAACCAAATTCACATGATTTTCCATTGTGAGTGCAATTAAATGTGAGAATAGAAACTGTATCAAGTATTTAGCACGAGTTAAATGGCAAAGGGAACATTTCCATAGTGGAAAAACATTTTAATGGGAACAAATTCTACGACAGTCGCAAATAAATGCAGGCAGAGCTGCTGCAGCTTAAATCCCAAATTCGAGTTGCTCCTAATAGATAATCCCAGAAATTATTCTATGTGCATTTGGCATCAGCTAAAGTGCTCATGGGGGCACATTATGGTGCGCAGAGTCCATCAATTTATGTGCAAAATCTATTTTTGATCATGGCTTTATTTTTTAATTATTTTATTTTAAATTTTGTTAATAGCTCTTAACCACTTACTAATAGATTTTGTTGGCTCTCATTTTTTTTTATTCATTTAATTTTTATTTAATGCTATAAAAAGCTTATTTAGCAAGGGGATTTGCTTTAGTTGTCAAAAAAATAATATTTATATATATCCATTTACATATTAAAAAAAAAAAAAAAAAATATATATACATATATATATTTATCTACATACATATTTTATAACGCTCGCAATTAAGGGCGCATTTCATATTTAAAATATGCAAATCTTGATCTAGTCTCGCATGTTTGTTCTGAGCATATCTTTGAACCTATCGCAGATTCGGCCTTTTTGTGTCTGCGTGAGCTGACAGTTTTATGACAACTGACTGCCAAGGCCCCACACACATTCGTCTACTACTCCAACTCCCGCCTCGCTCTGGCGTCAGTTTCGTAGCAAATCCAAACTTAAAGCCAATGGCTCCATGTGTTTGGATATTTTGTGATTTGGGTTGGGCTCTAAGCGAGAGTTGACCCCAGCCTGTGGCTCTCGTCAGTCCGCTGACCTGTTTCTGTGTTCTATCTCCTCGGCACGGCTATTTATGCAAATGATAACAAGCTTTCGAGAGGCAGCTAATGGTGGGGCGGGCGCTGGCTCACAGGCTCAGCCTCGCCGCGATAGCCATTTTTGGAGGATAACAGCAAGCCATATGTTCAGCAAATTAAAGCCGCACGAAAGTTCGGAATTCTGTGGGGTGGTGAAGCAAACTTTAATATGAATTGACGAAAATTTGGGCAATGTATTAATTAAATTTGCTCTAGTTACAATGCAAGCAAAAAAATTGATAAACAAAACAAATTCTTTTTGTTTTAGAAATTTTGTGATTATTAATTTAAAATTCTATATATTATATATACTTATATAGAGTATCGATTCATTATATTGAATAATAATTTAAAATAATTATGAAACAATGCCACAGAGCTTTAGCGTGCGGCAAACCCACAGCTGATGGAATTTCTATTGTTATATAACAACAGATATAGGAATTTAGGCGAAAAAAATAAATTGAAAAATAAAATGAAATAGTTAATGTTTCATTGTGTGAAATAAAAAATATGTATAAAATTAATTTTGTAAATTTATAAAAATATAAATTACAATTTTATAAATGGCAACTAATGACATTATGAAAAGTATCATTTAAATTTATATTTTATGAAATTTTAATGAACTCTAATGAAGAGCATTAAAATATATATAAAGCATATAAATATATATATATATATATATATATATTTTTATGTATAACTCACCAATATTAAATGTTTCAATTTGCAGTTCAGTTACAGTTACAGGCTTTAAGCTTTTGTTGGTCATAGTTGCAACGACAGCCATTCGCTGGGCAATATTGAAATTCAAATTGAAACAAAAGAATTCCCTACAGTTTTTAGAAAATAACGGACAAGTGTGGGAGAGTGGGAGAGAGGGAGCGTGAGAGAGTGGGTCGCTGCCTCAAACAGCTGACCAAATTCCGGACACGTTCCGGCTGCCGCTTAGATTCTAACGAACTCTAAACTGAGCGAAACACGAGGAAGCCTCAACTGGCTGATGCTGAAATTGAACAACTGACAGTCTATGTGGCCGTGGCTGTGTCTGGCTGCCTGCCATGGCAAGCTGTTTCATTTAATTTGCAAGCGCTGCATATACCCTCACGTTGGCAATAGATATATACGTATATATAGAAAATAATCAAGCTGGCAAACAGAGTGAAGATTCTGCATTTGCATATGCTAAACTCAGCGGGGCATAATTTGCACAAAGTGCACAAAAATTTCTATGTAAAACACAGAATGCAACATTCTATTATCTGCAGCTGTTAAGTGTTTTTGGCATAATTGCTGCACGCATATGGAATGCAGCTATAAAAACTGAATACTAAATCTAAATACTTTTGAGATTTAATCCGTAGAAATAAAAATTATATTAAATGTGAATATATATATATTTTTTAAATATTCATAAAAAACATATTAGTTTAAAATAATATTTTTATTAAATAACATATTTCTCAAAATAATATATTTATTAAATGATAAAATATTAAATGCAAATAAATAATATATATATTTAAAAATATATTTATTAAATAACAAAATATTAGATGTAAATATATTTATTAAATAATATATTTATTACAAACTATATTTATTACAAAAAATATTTATCAAACCCATTAAAATGCGTTCAATTATTTCCAATTAAATACACTTTACGCCTTTAAAATATCTTAAACTCTTTATAATTGCCAAAAATTACGTTTATCTACTCTGTGCTTAACTCTCTTAGCATAGACTTAGCTGTGCCAAATCGAGCGTGTCAAATCGGCAAAGGACTTTGTGTTATTTGCACTTGTTAAGGGCGCTCACACTGGCACTAAATTCCCCTTCCACAGCCACAGCCAGAGCCTCATCGCTTATGCACTGAAGAAGCCTTTATCCTTATCCTTATGCGCTCTAATTACAAGAGTTGGCTCAAACGGCAAACGAGCTGCATTTGCATCACTCCCAGGGCGGGCTCCCAGAGCGCAGTTATAATTAATAACTTTTAGACGGCGCCCAATTATTTTCGGGCCCTGTCCTTGCAGCTCGCGTGTGTGTGTGTGTGCTGCAGCAGCAGCTCGTTGCAATCAGGATTTGCGGAGCGTGGCTAGGGCGGACGTCCCACGGTTTCATTAGCTTCATGAGTCTGCTATTATGATTATTGCCCGAGCATCCGGACTAACTTTTTCCACGCTGCCCACAAAAACTTTTCGTGTGTCATTTGCACCAGGTCTCGCTTACAGAGCCTTTCACATGTAAGCTGTTTATACACGTCTCCCTGTGTGTGTGTGTGTGTGTGTGTCTAAGTAGTACCCAGTTTATTTGTTTAGTTTTTTGTTGAGGCTCCCTTTGTTAGTTGATAGCTGGACATGTCTAACCTTTTGACCACACAACTGCAAAATGTGTTAGTAGTTTCTGTGGCTTGAGCATTGTCTGCTGGGGAATATACTACTTGCTGGCCAGCATGAGCTTACACACAACTGCATCTGACTACTTGAGCGTACAATGTGAGCTTTACGAGTTGGAAATTAAACAAGTAAAATGGCTCGAGTTGAGAGGGTCCGATTAGCAGTTACCTTGAGTGCTGTTTGGAAGGCGTACGTGTAGTGCTTGAAGGCTCCATGGTGACATTTGCACAGGTAAAAATCGAGTACTAGTTGGAATGCCTTTTAAATATTTCAGCAGAATTAATATATCAAATATTTAATAAATTATAAATCAGCAATAGTAATAAATTGTGCAATTTTAAGAGCATTAAAATATATATAAATGTTTATTCATGATTTTCAATACCAAAAGTTTCATTTTCAATAAAGTAATTGCAGCAGTTGCTAGAAAGTAGCAACACTGACGTATTAATGGCAAATTATCAATGATATATGGCATAGCCCGCTCAGATAGGTAGCAAAATATATGTATATATAATGTGCTATATAGCGCATAGGTATATTGGGGCTAGTTAAAGCATGGACATCCTTTCGCCCTATTGAGCATGCGGCTCGTAAATAGTGTAATCTGCTTCGAAAAATCATAGAGAGATTCTGCGTTTATTGCTCGGGTTATTGACATACGCAGGAACATTTTAATGGACCTTGCACCGTGGGCAAAAATTGCAATTTTCAATGAATATTTTAATATTTAAAAATTATTTATATTATGTAAAATATATTTTAAATATTTAAATGATTTGTTGAGGAGTTAAAGATTTTTAATTATTATATTTAGTATTAATAATATAAATATAGCATGATAAATGATTAAAATAAATGAAATATATAATTATATAAAAAAAAAAATAATAAAATAAAATAAACAAAACAAATAAAACAAGTAAGATAAATAAAATAAATAAAAAACATGAAATATATAAATAAAAAATGTATAAAATAAATAAAATTATAAAATTAAATTCATTTATACATTTTCAACTAACAAAAGCTTAAACTTAAATAATAATAAATAAATATAAATTGGTAAGAGAACTCATCTCTTAGTTTCAGTGTCAGTTTTATCTTGGCTATATGAAAAACAAGTTAACATTGCTTTACTTTAAGTCACTTCTAAGACAGAATCAGTTGAGCTACGCGTTAATCCCCTGCTACTCTATGAAATGAACTCTGTACAGAGGTCAACTTATGTTTACATATATAGACTTATATATTTTTAAAGCACACCTTTGTGCGCGACAACACTTGCATTAGCAACCACAGCAAATCACCTGCGTGCAGCGAGCATCGCCCACGCATGGAAAGAAATTGAACTGTGCTGTGCTCTGGAGGTCAGCTGCTAATGGCCCCTGACAGCTTCAGTGTTCAATGTCCGAGTTTAGGTTGAAGTTCTTGTCTGTGTTTGCTCACCGGCTCGTCCCGCTGTCATCGACGTAATTATGCTGTCAACAAAAAGCACATCACGGCTGGAGTCGACTGTCTAGCTGACTCTGGCCTGGCTGGAGTCATCAGCAGCTGCTTGTCGCCCTCTTAAGTTGCGACTCTTCTGCTGCCTGGCATCGACGTGCAAAAGTATTTAACGCCGTGCACGTTCGCGCCACAGCTAGGTTGACTGCCTGACTGTCTGGCTGTCTCTCTGAGAGTCCGTCAATTGGTCTGTCTGTCCAGCAGTCTAGGAGCTTGTCGCCCCGGCATGCCTTGGGCAAATATTTATTTAATGTTTATTGGCACGCACTTTACCCGCTCTGCCTGCTTAATTGCGCGTTAAGCATTAAACATTCTTCAGCATTCCTTCCTTTTCCTCTCTCGTTCAGCTTTGCAGTTGACAAGTGGAAAGTGGAAATGTGCAATGACAAAATAATTATTAAGCTTCAGAATTGTGAATGGACTGCAAATTGTCTGTCCGACTCGCAATTTGCGCATAATGAAAAGCAAAAGAAAATAACAATCGAATTGAATTCATTCAATGTCGCTAAAAATATTAAAAAGGTTTTGCCAATTCCCATTGAATATGAATGTAAAATATTTGATTACAGCTGGCCCAGGAAATGGCGCTTTGTCCGCATTTTAATAAATTTTGCGAGCTTTTAGGCAGCCCGACTACCAGACTTGCCAAGAAAACACGCATATATCATTTATCTCAAAACTCTGCTGTTGGCTAAGAAGTCATTTTTGGTGCTCATAAAAGTTTCCGGCCCAGCAATGATGAATGGGTCGCACGCATTTGTCGCTTATCCCGATCTCATCAATTATGCTTATACATATCTTGGCCCGTTGACGTTAACACTGTTAACGCTAAGCGCAGCCATTTAAGTGTAAGCAGATTTGCATTGCCGCACTGGACACAACACGCTGCGTATGAGTGATGAGTATTGTGCCCTTGCTAATGTCTTTAAGCATAATGAATACGCCTGTTAAAGTCTAATTTTCGCCATCTCAATTTAATGTTAGCTCAGCAATCAAGCATCAAGCTAAAGGCTTAAGGCTAAAGATAACAAGCAGCTCATATAAATAACAGCTCTATGTTAGCAGCCTGCCTGGCTGTAACATTGCCATGTTAAAGTACATTGCCACAGCTTCGTGTGCTGTTAAAAAATCCCAAAACAAATGTTATACGTTAACAGCAGCACGGACGACGGCTCTTCGGCTGCTGTTCGCTTTACCTAACAGGAACTCGACAGTCTTGAACGCGATTCGAAGGCGAACGGTGCTGCCGGTCCTGGAGTAGCTATAAAAGCAGATTAAGTATAAAGAAGTTTAAGACGCACAATTCAGTTAAGATAAAAAAAAAAACAAAAAGTGTAGAAAAAATAAAAATAAAATTGAGTGAAATAAAAAAAGATATATATAATTAAAAACCAAAAATTAATAATAAAATTGATTATAATTAAAGTTAATAAATATTAATTAAAGTGCAAATAAAATAGTGAAAAATGGCTGTAGCAAACTAATAAAATTTCATAAATCTACTTGCTAACTTAAAATAAAATAATAAATAAAATTGAATAATTAAAACAGAAAATCATAAAAAAAGCAAATATAAATTGAATTTATGGCCATGAATACATTAATTTGTTCGAGTGTGAAAAAATGAGTGCTATAACTTTAAATAAATCAAACGTAAACTAAATTAAATACACATAGGGAAATTAAAACAAAAAAATAGTAAAAAAACTTGATATTTTAATTAACGGTAAGTGCGTATAATGCAATAAATATATGTTTATCTGGATTCAATTCTGCTACTAAATGAGCCATGATTAACATCACGTATTTAATTAGTAGAGTAGCAAGTAAAAAAAATATATAGATATATTTAAATATATACAAAAGATATTTTTGAAAAAAATATATAAAAATGTATACATAAAAAAAAGGATATAAAAAAATACAAATGCAAAATATATACAAAAAAAATATATAAATCAAAATAACACTTTCCATTGCCGGCCCACAAAAAAGTGACAGATATTCGGATTTGGTGCCAAATTTCTTTGACAATTGCCACGAATTCCGTGCGACAAGCAAAATAAATTCTGGTCTATTAATTTCGGCTCTCACTCGTAAGAGTTTCGCGTTGAAGCTGATTTATGGCAATTCAAAATGAGGGAATGCCTAGGCTGAAGCCAGAGCCCAGGCTCACAGATACACACACATATTGTCTGTGGCTTAGGAGTGTGCGTGGGCGTCATATGATAGATGCTATAGAATAGAATAAAAAAAAAATGAAATTAATTTATCTGCGGCTGCGGCAAATGTTTTATGCAAATATGTTTTTTTCAGCCAAACAATTTGAATACTGATGAAATTTATGATTGATGGGCCAGAGAATTGTTAATCGGAGCGGGCCAGCATCAATTTGTGGGTCAGAAGAGCATATGGCTTAGGCGCCTGTAGCTCATGTACTCACTTCAACTATATTTTATAGGCCGCTGACGACGCCTTTCGACATTTGCGAAATTTCGCTAAGAACGCTTTTCGCTTTTGGGGTTAACGAGCGGCTGCTGCCCCGCCCTGCTGGCCACCCATTGTCAATCCTAATGAGTTTGTCACGCGCAAGTCACTAAAATTTATTACCCAGCCATTTTCGCCTTGCTTTAAGTACCAGCATTTCCACATCACTGATTGTCCCGCTGCACTATGCAATTTTTCACAGCGGATTCAGCTTTCTCAGTTTTATGTATATACATGTGTTTGTATATGAATATATATATATACATATATGTATATACCCTGTAACACAGAAAAGGGTTAAAAGCTTGTATTTCTAATAGATTTTTGATGGGTGAAGCTAAACTGCTTATATTTGGTAGCCATTTATTTTTTCTGTATTTTTATTGATTTCTGTTGAGATTAATTCTAGGTGTGAGTGGGTCCTAGGTCTATTTAAGATTGCTAAGCAGGTAAAAATAGTCCTAGTTTATATTTTATGCTTACTTCAGCAAAATTTCAATGAAATAATTTATATTGAAATTTATAATAATTTTTGAATAAATTATTTAAGTTATCTAATTCCTATTAGCTATCTACAATTATTTATTTCAACTAATTTTCAGTAAAAATAATTTCAGAAAATAATAAAATAAAAAATTTTATTAGAATTTATTAAGATAATTTTACGTATTTTAGTTTTTTATAATAAATTTATAAAATTGTATATTATTTAATTTTATTTAATAATAAATTAGAGTTTTATAATATATTTTAATTATTTAATATTATTTTAAAATTATTTAAGGCGAAACGGAATACTTATATTTGCAATAAAAGCCAAAATCAAATAAATTTCTATACAAAATATTTGTATAATAAATTTTCAAAAATATGAATTTAATATTTGAAGAATGAACTCAGTGTTAAGCGCCTAAATAATCCTTAGTTCATATAATAAATATTTATTATTAATATATAATTAATATACTTCCCATTAAACCAACACATTGATAAAAAAAAGTTGGAATTTCACTCCGACTTCCAAACAGTTCCCTTAAAAATCTTAATCAAACTGCTGAGCGTAGCCTCTACAGGGCATTCCCTAGTTGAGTAACAGCAACAGCAATGTTTTCGGCGTTGTGTTATCGGACTTTTTCATACGCAGGTCTACATTGACAGCCCATTAGTTTTGGGCCATTGGGCAGTTCACAATCGCTCGTTGCGCAAGGCGTCAGCGAAAGCCAAAGCCGAAGCCCGAAATGCTGCCTAGCTCCATTGACCCTTTTTTAATGGCGAGAACAGATCTTAATATGCACGTACATCGTTGGCCATATAGGCAGGAGATTGCGTTAACTCAGCGCCGACTTAAGTTGCGCTCAGCCCTCGGCATAATTAAAGCTAAAAGGTAAATTCTTGTTAATAACTTTTCAGCCGCTCTAAAAGTTTTGTCGCACCGAGCGCCACGTAGTTCCTGTTTGTGGGTGTGTCATAACTCTGTGTATGTGTGTGTGTTTGTGTGAAATAAGTTTTGGACCTGACCGGCCCCTGATGCGGGTGTAAGTAGCCGTGAAAATGGATTTAAAGTGGTTTTTCCTGCTTAATCTGCCTACGTGTGGCTGTCAGCCGAAAGTATTCTTAATGCGCTTGCCTCTACTCCCAGTTTGTTATATGTTTAAATGAGAGCTTTTGCTCAAAATAATCTTAAATTCATTTGATAAGCAGAAATGAGTTTTTTTAAATAGTGCATATAAAACTTTTTATGTGTTATGTTATGTCATGTTCTGTTGAAATTTCTCTTTGCTTTATAGTGAAAGCTGAGTGAAAGCATTGATGTTGCCGAACTGCGTTTTTATATTATTTTGTGGCGCCCTCGACTTTCAACGACTTCCTTTGAAATTGGAAGGGAAATATAATTGAAGTTACTATATAAATCAGTTTAAATGGGAAAACACAATATTAATAAATATGTAATTAAAGTTTAATTTACTATGAAATATTAAAAACAAAAATACGATTTCATTAATAATTATTTTTAAAATACTCTTTTCATATAAAATGAACAATTACTTATAAATAATTCATTTAAAAATTAACTTAACTTTTCCTGAAACATTCAAATTAAATTTGAATATATAAATATGAAAAGATGCAGAAATATTATATATATATATATATATATATATATATATATATATATATATATATATATATATATATATATATAAAGATATAAATATTTATTTGTATATATAAATATTTTTTATTATATTTTTTTATATTTTATATTATATATATATATTTATATATTTATTTTATATATTTATTTTTTAAGCTTAATGGGCAAATAATAAAATGAAATTCGCTTGGCCGTTCGCTTGGGTTTGCAAAAATATTATCTTACAAAAGGCTATTCTTAGGCGCAGTTGGGTATTTATTTTCGATGTGTGTGTGCGTGTGTGTGTTGGGCAAAGGCACTCTCAAAATGCCAAAATCTCACACACAATTTGTGCGGCAGTCTGTAATCAAGTACAATTTAAATAAGTAAATTCGGGCAGAGGCCAAACTCTCTCTTTCTCTCTCTCTCTCTCTCTCTCTCTCTCTCTCTCTCTCTCTCTCTCTCTCTCTCTCTCTCTCTTGACAACCTTTTTTTTGAGCCGTTTTCTTTTCTTTGGCTTGAGCTTGAGTGATGCGGTCCATCAGGAATTGAATAATGCGGGCGGGCCGGGCTGGGCCAGGCTGGGCCCATTGCCTTAATTAAATTCTATATGCGACTGCCAAAGATTAACAACAATGAAAGTGTTTCAATGCAAATGATGCCCTAGGCGCGCGTTTTGTATGCTCGGCAAATAAATAAATATTTTTGACGGTGAATGTAAACAAAGGCGAAGAAAGCGCCCCTCGGAGGCCGGGACTGGGATCTGGGGACCTGCGGGCAGCCTTCGGGACCGGAAACGGAAGCGCACATTTAGCCTAGGCCGGAACGCGAATGCCGCAGTTAGTAGCCTCGCCCTCGGCCTCCGCTCTCGCCGCCATTAATATTTATTATGGCATCCGTTTTTATGGCACTTTAAAGCTGCCCGCCGTCGGCATTTAACGGCAGCCTGCCACAGATTAACGCGTGCCCAGCACGTGGCTGCCATATTTTAATGAGGTGAAAAGCAGCTTTTCCATGCAGCAGCTATCACGATAGCCAGCGAAAATATTGAAAATGCTTCTACAAATGGACCATAATGGCACTAAGTGAATCCCCAATCCCACACACACACTGTTCCTTGAGCGGCCTGCCGAGTATCGAATTATTAATTAAATTTGTGCCCAATCAGTCTTGGCGGTTGTGCTAGAATGTGCCAATACTAGATAAGGAATGTGTGAATCAATGACGGATGAATTTCATTGCAGTCGAAAACATGGAATGTGTGATGTGAACAGAGGAATTTTAATGAATTCATTTTTGTAGTTTATCATTTATATTTTATTTTATTTGTTTTTTTTTTTATAGGAATTTTGTCCAATCAACTTTTGCAAAGATATTCTAAGAACTTTATTTATTTTTCATTTATTGTATTTTTTTTTTTGTCTCAATTAACTATTCAGTATTTTTTAAATATTTTAATTTTTCATTTATATATAAATTTTGTTAAATTAACTGCTGTAGTTTTTTTTATGATTTATTTTTTTTTTATTTTAGAAATTTTATTCAATTAACTATTGAAAATATATTTTTGGAATCATAATTATTTTTATTTTATTTATTTATTTATTTTTTTTTTTAATTTTGGTCAATAATTTTTTCCAATTTTTTTTTTAATATTAAATTTTTATTTATTTATTTATTTTTATTTTATAGAAATTTTGTTCAGCATGCCACTCGCCTATAAACTTTCACTCAATTTATATATCTATGGAGCAGATATTTTCACGCTGCCTGAATAATAGACAGTATTTAGAATTCACTCAAATGACAGCCTCAGCCACGTCCCACTGCACATGACTCGGTTCAATGTGTCCAGCTGACATGTTGCAAGTCGACTGCAACTTGATGAACACAGTTCAATATGAGCATTTCGCATGTTAGACTCGAACTCCAGCCTGCCCTAGCTTGAGAGAAAATGAACCAGCTGTCAGACCATTTGATCGCTGCAGTCAATTTATAGGCGCTTGTGGAGAGATGTTTGAGTTGCCGAATGTCTGCGCCACAACTACAGCGCTGCAGCGATTTATGATATGCATGTATGCAGTGGGGGAGTGTGAAGAGCGATTTATGCTGCTCTCCGCTGACAGAGCTACAGTGATCCACGCTGAGCTCTCATGTTTGAGTTGCAGCAGCTTGTGTTGAGGCTCTCTTTGTCTCTGAGTGTTTTAGCAGTGCACTGGTATTGGTGCACCACCACCATAATCGGAGCTGCTCGCCAGGCCACATGATAGAGCTACTATAACCAGTGCTGTACTGTTGTTGCACAGAAGAGGTTCGTCTCTTATTTAAAATTCGTATATAATACTTTATCTCTATTGCTAAGGTCTCTCAGGGCATGTAATTTGAGTGTTTTTCATATGTCTCCTATACTCATTCGTTTTGATCTCGACAATGGTGTCCAATGCTCTCCAGCTGTCGACTAGCTGTGCTCGGAGCCGAACGTCCATACCATGTTTTATATTTATTTATATATATTTATTAATTTTTATTTAATGGCAAATCTGCTTGAATAATTCTACATTTAAATATCATCGATAAATCTAGCAACTGCTGAGATATAGCTGACTGAAATGTATCAGTTTGGTTTGATCAGCTGATATAAATATATATATATTTTATATTTAGCTGCTTCATTTATGCTGACTCTAGATATTGTCCATATTGTTAGCAAATATCATATTTAGCTATTATAAGAACTTATTACATATATCTTTTAAAGACATTCAGCATTGCTTTGATGCTCCATATCCTCCTGAGTTCCTTCAGCAACAACCTTTGTCCTTAGCTCACACATTTACATATTTCATAGAACTCGAGTGCACTCAGCAGACTTGCACAATTAGTTTTTATTATTATGTCTCAGACAAAGTTGAAATATTTCGGCTCACCCAGCTGCTAGGTGAAGTAGGAATCAAGTTGAACTGACTTCAATGTGCCATTGACGCAAGGCGACAGCTTAAGCTAAGCTTAAGTTGGCTGCCAGCCAGCTGGCGCTCAAGCACTTGGCTGCATTTGCATTTCAATGTAATTGAATAAGCTAAACTTGCCTGAATGTGGGCGTGTCTGGGCGATAACACTGAAGGACCTAATGGTGCCCCAAGCATATGCTGCCACAGAGCAGTTGCCGAATTATTTGCATTGCAGTTGGTTAAGCTTAAACGCCGACAAATTGCAGCTCAATGGGAATTGCAAATGTTTTCTTCCGCTAACAAAGAAATTTATTTAATATTCTGTAAACTCTGCGCTTCGTCTGTGATACGAGTTCTATTTGCAATTTATTATTCACTTTCAGCCGAGCTAGGGCTAAAGAGCACGCATTAACCATGTGTGTGCCATAAATTGCATAATTTATAAGGCCGCCCATGGCCAGGGTCATAAATAGATCAGACGCTAAGTACACGCACGCCCAGGGGCCCAGCGCGTGCCGCTTCTATTTGTTTGTTTGCCAAGGCAAGCCTGAAAAATGGCTGAGTTTGTTATTCGAATTACACTTGATAGACTTGAATAATATGGTTAATTATGCTGCTGAGGACTGAGCTGGCTGCAAGCATATCTTCTAGCGGATTACAAATGATTCTAGGAGTCTCTGACTGTGTGTGTGCTTCTGCGCAAGGTCAAAGGTCGCAGGCTGGCTGATAAATGGGCAGGAAAAGCGATCAAATAGCCTGGAATAAAATAAATTATTTATGTGATTTCACTCAGCCGCACTCTCCACTGGGAGTATGTAAATTTCTTAATCTAAAACTAATTAAAGCTGTCGCTGGGCCATCAGCTCGACTACACTCTGCTCATGCCTAATCTTATTGACAGCTTCAATCAAGCGGCGTGTCTGATTTTGATGTACTGCGGGCAGGTGGGCGCGCCACAGGTGAGCGCTCAGCTTGAGCGACTATTTTGCTAATGCCAGGGGATTTCTAAGTGCTTATCACCTTAACATAATCAACAAAAACAAGCGTAACCACAAGAATGCTGGCTGGCTGCTGGCTGGCAGTCAGCCACAGTCGGAGTTCGCAAACTTTGCTTCCTAATTTATTATTACAAGCTCTGTAACAGGCTGTGGCTGCTGCCTGTATCTGTCTGCCTCTGCCCGCGTCTGTGGCTGGGTAAAGAGCATATCAGCAATTACAGCAACTGGCACGCACATACCATATACAAGCGGCCCAATTTCAAGCACAATCAACTTTAGCCTTCATTTGAAGCCCCGAAGCCAAGCCAAACAGCAAATGCCGACGACAAAGCCGTCAACAACAACACCAACAACCAGAGAGAGCAAAAAACACACACAAGACAAATAAAAATAAGAACGGTTCCCCCGTGTGTAATCCGGAGTGTGGCTGCGGCTTTAATACGAAAGCCAGCGCAGTGCAGAGGCGTCGCTGGCTGGAGGGGGCCAGGCTACGGCTATCAGCTGTGCGCATCATTTGCCAGGCATACGGAAGAGTGACAACATTAAATAATCCATTTAATGTGCCGTGTATATCATTTCAATGTTATCAGCGCCAATCTACTTTGGCGTGCTCGCTCGAGCGATCGATAAGTGCGAGCGAACAACGAAAATAACAAAAAATTATATAAAAAGTAGTGAAAGTAAAGCAAGCCACAAACTCAGCGAACTCAGCTGCTCAGCAGACAGTAAGTCCTTGACTGAGTCTTGTAAATTAAAAATTGATAACGCACCGCAGCAGCAAGCTGCGAGTGCAGAGCGATTTGCGATGTTGACTGCGTCTTGTGGCATGCGACAGTGATTCACATCCAGCATAACTTACCTCGGCTGTCATATAAATGCCATTGCAGTGAGGTTGAGACAGCTACAGTGGGCTGAGCTGCAGAAATGTAGAGTGAAAAGTGAACTGGTGAATGTTTTGGGGTAGTCGAAGTGGGTCAATAGGTGCGCAGTGCCTGAGATAGAGGTAAGACTTATGCAGGTTGAGCTGTAGGCTCAGCTATTGGAATGCCTGAGAATACCTTACTTATATATATATTTTTGTTCAATATGTCCAGAAGTCCAGATATGCTAATCAGTTTCTTACTTCTGAGCTAAAATTCTTATTTCTGGGAATTCTTTTTATATATTTTTTATAAAATTTATAATTTATTAATGTATACTTATATTAAATTTTTAATTTATTATTTATTATATTTTATTATATATTTTTTATATTTATTTCATATTTATGTTATATTCTTTTTATATTATATTAATATATATTATATATAATTTTATTTTATTTCATATTTATATTATATATATTTTATAATTTTTAATTTTTAATTTTATTTTATATTTAATTAATATTTCATTTTATTTATATTTATTTTATATTTATATTACATATAATATAATATATAAATCATATTAAATCTAATAGCCCCTCAAGCATCATCTCCAAAGGCACTTCTACTAGAATGCTTCGCTCTCGGCTGCCTCCTCCATTTGCTCTCTCAACGACAGCCAAAACAAAATCAGAAAATTAATCAAGCTCAACAAGAATTTATCTAGTTTAGCAAAATTGAATAATTTTCTGCCACTGTGCGGCATCCATTTGCCCAGCTATCAGTCAGACGCTGTCATTTTGAGGGAGTCGGTTGGCATCTTGCCTCGTCGCTCGTTAGCTCTGGCAGCATCTTGGGCAAAGATTGCCCATATGCTGCTCTGGCTCGGTGTCCTCTGCCGCCTTCGCGTGGCACTAATTGGTGGGCGCGACCCTCGATGCTTGTTGTCTGCTGTTTGGCGAGCGTTTGTTTATTTATTTAGCTTCGACATTGAAGCTCACTTCAATGGGCATATCATTTGCATGGAGTCTGCAGTCATGCTCCACGCAGTCTTTCCACGACCAAAAAGCGTTTTCCTCCACCGCACCGACTGCTGCTGCTGCTGCTGCTGCTGCTGCTGCTGCTTCTGTGTGTCGAGTAATTTCCGTAATGAGTTCAGAGCGCGCTCTTCACAAAGTCGGCATTCGCTTAAAAGTGTTTGAAATTCGAAATTTCATTTCAGTTCGTGCCTGAGCAAAAAGCAATCATATCACATGTGCATACACATGTCAACTTGGCAAAAACGTAAATTGCTTTTGTGCCTAACGGAGGTTCTCTCTTGGACTGGGTAATGTTTGCATATAACGCGTGAAAGGTGTGTGCGCAGCCCACGTTGGGCATTTAATTTCATATAATTTTAAGTCTGAATAAATTTAAAAAAATAAAATGCAAAAGAAAAACATATTTTTTAATTTTTAAAAAATAAAATATAGAAATTTTTTATATATATATAAAAAAAATAAATGTCAAATTAAAATATATTTAAAACAAATTAAATAATAAACAAAATATATTTATATATTTTTAAAACTAAATATATTATTAAAATATTTAAAAAAAATATATATAATATATTTTTTATTTTAATAATTAAATATTAGTAATTAATAAAATTATTATTTTTATTTTTATTTTTAATAACAAGTTAAAATTATTTTATTATATGTTTAAAGTTGAATATGAACTAAAATTAATATTTAATATTTTTAAAAATAAAATATTAAACGAAATTTAATTTTAATTGAATTATTTATATTATTTACCAATTATTTAAATACTATATTTTAGCATGAATAACTTTGTTTTATTAATGTATATTAAAAATAACAAAATTATTAAAAAAGTATCTTGTAGTCGACTAACCTAACTTCAGTGTTCCCCACTTCCATTTGTGTAATGCGATTAATTTTGATTAATTTTCCTTTTTTAGAGCGACAAATGTTTGAACATTCTTTCGCTTGCCTTTTTGCTTTGGCTTCCCTTTCATCTGCCAGCCAGAGAGAAAAACTCTTAATGTATTTAAACTTGTTTGCAAACTTCGGCGACACATTTGTTGTTTATAAACCAGTCAATCATGCGAAACGGACTGCTACATATTTTATGGATTGCAAAAATGAGGAGGGCAACAACAATTCAATTAGGAAAATATGCGCACTTAAGCACTAAATAAACGCTTTGACGCAGCATCAATTAACAAAGTGAACAACTAGGCAAATGCGTCTGCCCACGCACTTAATTACTTAATTTATGCCCGAGGCGAGTTTCCTTTGGGTCCCGGTGCCAGTTTGCAGTCGCAGTGCCCCGGCTAAGGCGCAGCTTTCCGAAAATTGGATTAATTTGTTTACTACACACAGAGCTAAAGTGAAACTGGCGGCTGCAGACACTGGGCACCCAGCAGCATGCCGCCAGTCTCGGTATTTGGCAGTTTATGGCCTCTAGGCCAGGTCGGCGCTAGTCGAGCGGCAGTCGATAGCAACCGAAGACATATTTCTTTCTACACCCTGTCAACGCGTGATATAATGCGTAGGGGTGGCTGCGAGGGCAGGAGGAAATCTCAGGTGGGGACTGTGAAAAGATTGCCTTCAAATTAAGAGAAGGTCCTTTCACATACAACTAAATGAGTTACAGGGTATTGGCCATTCGTTCACATTCCACTCAACTGAAACTGCTTTTGGCAACAGTCGCGCTACTCGCAGGGCGCTATCATAAAATTTACGAACTTGGCAATGCCTCAACATTAAGGTAAAGCACAATTGTAGCCAAGGGCAGTAACTTGAAAGGATATAGAATTTTGTGAAAATAACTTTGATATCGATGGCAAAATAATTTACCACAAGGCGTAATTGAAAAAAAAATAAGAAAAGAACTTAAAGAGCACAGGAAAGAGTGAAAGGATTGGCCGAATTTAATATCTTAAAGCTTTTAGGCGAATGAAAGCCTTTTCCACTTAAAGATTTCAATAAACCTAAAAAGCCTATTCAAATTGGTCTATAGCATTTAAATTAATTCCGCTCCGGCCTCAATTATTTTAATAACAACTTTCGGCTGACATTGGCAGCCAGAATTGATCTATCAAATTCAAATAAGCAACCGCCTAATGCGCCGCGCAGCTGTCAACGCAATCCGCAAATAGTGAAAACTTTCGACGCCAAACTTTCGAAACAGTTCAGCTTCAGTTCTAGCTGCCAGCCTCTCTCCCACTCTCCCACTCTCCATCTAACACTCTGTGGCCGACGTTTTCATTATTTTTACGCATCGAAAATTGAGTTGAGCTTTGAAGCAGGTGTTTCCTCACCCATTGCAGCCCGCTAATGCTGGCTTTTGGCACCATTTCCTCTGGGATTTGCGCTCTGCCGCTGCTGCTGCTCCCCATTGGCCAATGCTAATTAAAAGTTTTCGCACAACTTTTATTTTGCGTGCTGTGTCGCCATTCTGTCAGCGGAAGTTTCCAAAATTTCCTTTAAAACCCCAGCGTAAGCCAATGAGATAAATATACAAACTTTTTAATTGAAGCAACAATAAAACTGAGAATAAATTAAATTAAATCACACCAAAATCGAAGCAAAAATAAATGTTTGTGTTACGTTTTGTATGAGCATTAAAACTGTATTACCTAATACAGTTTGACAGCAATTCGACGATAATTGTGGATAAGAACTTAAGGTGTTTAATTTATTATTTAATTGTTTATTAATAATTAATAAATGTTTATTGATTTCAATTATTTATTTAAATATTTCTTTACAAACAAAATATTAAATAATATGTTTTATTATTTCTCACTAATTTATGAAATATTCTTTTTATTATTTATAGTTAATGAAATATATTTTTTAAAATTAATTTATTTATAAATATATTATTAATTATTTTATTTATTAATTTATTAAATATTCTTTATTTAATTTATAATTAAATAAATATATATGTTAAAAAATAAAATACTAAATACATAAAAAAAAAATGTTTATAAATAAATTGAATACAATTTTATTATTCATTAGGTTATTAAATTATTATTTTAGTTCTTAGAAAATTTCTTTCTGTATTTAATTGAAATTAATTCAGTTTTGATTTATTCACAATATTCACTCCCAACTCCCAACATTATTTATTATTTTATTTGTTTATTTATTATATATTTTATATATTATGTTATTATTTATTATTATTTCTTAATTAGTTGTTTTGCTTACAAACTTTTTATAACTGCAGTAACACTTCATTATGATTTTCTTGGAAGCGAAGCTCGCTGAGTTGCCCTGTTTGGTGTGCAACTAAAATACGATTAGCTGTGCTCGAATGCCATACAAGTGTTATGGAAGGCGCGCGGACTTAAATGAAGGTCAGAGCAGTCAGTTCTCAGAAGTTGATTGCTATTAAATTATATAATTTCGATTACGCAATTTTTAATAGATTTTCTCGCATTCTGGGCATAAATATGGTTCAGTATTCACTCAAATACTATCTTTTAGTGCTATAAAGATATAATATAATTTTATTACAATGTTTTCCTTTTCCACTGCTCCTTGAAGCCCAATTTAAAAATACATAAATAATGATTAAAATTAAACTGTAGCGAGACCACAGCCAGCTTTAACTCATTTATTATAAATTTAAATAATTTTTAATTATCATTTTACAAGCATTTCGCATTGAGCCCCGCTCAGCGTGTCAACACCATTTAGTCACTGATTTATGTCCTTCTTTATATGTAAATGAAAAACATTTGACGCCCCTCACACACGCTGCGCATCTCGCCAGCCCCCAAACAGTTTGAAAATGACAAATTACCGCACTACAGAAATATTTTATATGAATTTTATTACTGTGAACCGCACATGGAGCAGTGGGCTGAGAATGCTTTTATGCGCATTGCATATTCATTAGAGATAATCATGCATTAAGTGGTCAATGCTCCGAGGAGCGACGCTTCAGTCTGCTCTATTCCCAGGTCACGTGCCACACATTACGCGGCGTATACGTCATGCGAGCTGACCGAGGTCCAGGCCAACCCGCCCCGCACATTTCCGCGCGCAGCCGCCACCTTTTTTTCGTGCGAAAAGGTAACTGCGCCGGCCTGTGCTTATAAATAATATTTCAATAATTGAGCGAGCGGCTAAATGAGCTCGGGCCGTGTGCACGTTATGATGATGTCTGCGCGGCTGCCTTTAATGGAGCGGCCGCATTAATTTTGCATTTGCTGCAGCCTTTTTAACGTCCCCGTCCTTTGCTGAACTTTCTGCATAATTTTCGCATAAAAAAACATGGCCAAACTGTTACGACTACATTACCTGAATGTGTCTGCGTGCACATACCCATTCGCTTCATAAAATTATAAGTTCGACGCCCCAAAGGCAACCCGTACTCATAATATATATATATATCTTATACATCTCAGATGTTGCCTTGAAATCAATATGAGGAGAGGAAAAATTGCATATCCTTCCGGCCATTAGCTGCGGTAATTGAGCACCGTTAAGAGCTTCAGCAGCTTATTGCAGAGTTAAGCTCGTTAACTCATGCTCACAGCCCTAATTGGTGGTTAAACTTTTCCTAATTTAAACATTTATTCATAGATTTATAATTGATTTTTGCTAAACGCATGGCAAACATGTGAACATGGCAAACATCTCTCAATTGTGCAAAATACACATCAATTCTCGCTTATGCTAATTACTAAGGTACACAAAACTTCAAAATTTCCATTTATGAGCAGACGAAGCTTACACTGGGCTTCTTGAATGTTAAATTTATGTAGTTTGAATAGTCGAAATATGAACAATGTTTAAGAATAATAATAATAGCAATAAATATTAATTAATCTTATTTCTGATAACTTAGAATGGGTTTCAATGGGCAGTAGATATTAATATGTATTTATTTATATATAAATAATATATGAAATATAGTTCAGAAAGTTATTTTAGTGCACTATATATAATTAAAAAAAAAATAATAATAATAAAAACAATATTTAGGTAATTTAAATCAATTTAAAAAAATAGGTATTTAATTTTTTTTAATTCTATAAGTTATTTAGACAATTTTAAACAAAAATAAATATATGCATTATAAAAATTATTATTTTTTAATTTTAAAAAAGTTCTATAGGTATTTTAAATAATTTAAATTAATTTAAAAAATAATAATTATTTGATTTTGAAGACAATTTTTAATAAAAATAAATTTATTTATTAAAAAATAATAATTATGTAATTTAAATACATTTTTATATTTATAAAAAATTTAATTGACACTTAAAATATATTATTAACATTTTTTTAAAATATCAAATAAAAATTGTTCAATAAAATGTGCACCATAAGAGCTTTACCTCCAGCTGCCAGCACAATCCCCATGTAGCACAGTGTAGGCCTGGCTAGGAATGGGTTCATAGAGAAGCAGATACCAAACGCACATCCCCCGTGTTCATTATTATGTCATGCATCATATTATCAGAAGTTGCGTAGGCCTGGCTGCTGCAGACATTTACGGCTGATTGACAGACAACAGCGCTGCCGGCGCTGCTACAATCATTGCGGATCGACCGTGTGACGCATTGTATCATATATCATATATAGACATATATAATGCGTGTGGTCTGTGGTCGGGCCGGAACAATGGCTAGCAGCTGTCAATTGTTTGCCTTGCGGCTGTCACAACAGTAGTACGAAAATTGTTAAGTTTAATTAAAATTACATGGCCAAATGAGGAACTGGGCCGATGGCCACAGTGTTTCATTAGTCCCATTCGAAGGCAACATATTTCATTAGTTTGGGCCACGCACACAAAACGGAATTTACTCTCACGTCCGGGCGATTTTGTGGACGACGACCTTGCCAATATCGTTTCAATAAAGGGAATATTAGCACAGACACACGCAGCCTGCGGCTATTTTCGTTGGCTCTGTGGGTGCAAAGCAAACAAAAATACTTCCGTAGGCGGCGGCAGTGCAGGCATGCCAGGTATGCGAGATAAGGGCCACAGTGAGTCAGCGGGACTGGGGCGTGTATTAAAGATTATGTCACAGCCCAGCCAGAAATATGCGCCAACGGTATTTTTATATTGTGTGCCAAAAATATGTGGGCAATTCCCCGGGGGCGAGTCGGGGCAAACAGTCTGTTAATCGCTGGCATTTTTAAGGCCACCCTCGAAAGTAGGCTTCACTTTATGCTCCGCCCTTATCGATGAATCCGAAGTGTGAAACTTTCACTAATAACAGTAAAATCCGAGTCGGCCAAGTTAATGTCTGGCGAACTCCATTCGAACAGTGATTATCCTTTATGGCAAGTTAATTAAATGGGCCGACTTGGCCGTCTAATTAGCTTTGAACGAGAAGACTAAGCCGGAAGAGCCTGCTTAATGATTTAGCCAGCATAATGAGCATATCGAGTTTTAATTGGCGTGTAATTCGACTTCCGCCTCGATTATGTCACCTGGTTATTATCAGGTGACACATAGCGACGGGCGGGCAGGCACTCCATCCGTTTTTGGGCCCGATAGATTCAGTTAACGAGGCGCCGTTATCCGGCTGCAGCTTCCTTTTTAATAGTTGGGGCCAGCAGAGCCTTGTGCCATTCCATATTAGTGTCTATTTGCCGAGTGTAAAAGGGATATCCGCATTTGCCTATGGCAACAACATTTGCCAACGAGCATCCTGTCCACTCAGCACTTTGTTTACGTATGTTTAGCCATTTCAACACTGCGTGTCAGCATTGCTCTGAGCCTTGTCTGACATCGCTTTGTTTGTTCTTTTTGAGAAAATGTGAGAGATTTGTGGAAATATGCTGTTGTCGTTAACTTGGGCTTGTTTAATGAACAGTTTATTGGCAGTAATTAAGAAGCAACGAGCTTCTCTAGCTGTAAACTGGGAGTCTACTTATAAATTGTATTTCAAATTTGATGTGACGTGTGTATATATTATATTCTTAAATGAAACGTTTTTGAGATTTTGGTAAATTTATTAATTTAAAAATATATATATTTATTTATATATAATTTTTTTTCATATATGTTGCAGACAAATATTGAATAATAAACGATATAAAACTAAAGGAAATAAATTAAATAAAAATAAAATTATAGCTGTGAATAAAAATATTTTTAATGATTTAAAAATTAATAAAATAATGATAATAAATATTTAATAGTTTAAAAATATTCTTTGAATTTTAAAATAATATTTCTTGTTATATATTTAGTATTTTATTATATTTATTATAGTTTATTTTATTTGAAATTAAATGCGAAAGTGTAAGCACCTGCAGCTGCAACAAAAATTATTTTTTTGAGAATTTGTACCCTTGCACAAAAGCGAAATAGTTTCTGCTGAATTTATTTATAACTAAGAGAAGCAGACATAATTTGTTTATGAAATTTGCAGCTTTAATTTACTTTTCGTATGGCTGAGCAGCGCTGAGCTGCAGCAAGTACGTGCTCAGTCGGGCCAAGGAGCGAGCCTGAGGCAGTTGCGTAGTCCGACTTTAGTTGGCAACAAAGTGTGAAATGGGAAATAAACAAATGTTTGGCTCGTTTTGATGTGCTCTTTTACTGTTCATTAAATTTGCTTAAGTGCGCAACATTTATAATTCAGTCTCAGTTCAAAATGCTTATTTATTTGTGCGTCTACTTTTACTCTCTCTGCAGCAACAACATGCAACCGGAGCGGGAGCGGCAACAAAGTTGAGAAGCCTTAAAATGTTCGCCCGCCGCAACAACAACAGCAACAACAACAGCCACAACAAGCACAACAAGCACAACAACATCGTGCGGCATTAGCGGACACATCAATTTCAGCTGGCAAAGGCAACTTAATTAAAAGTCGTTGCCCAACAGCAATTTTAAGCTGTTGTTTGTTGAAATTAATTGCAATTTATTTAGCAGCTCGACGAAAAGAAATTTTGGTCACATTTCTTTCGCTTCTTTCGCCCGGTTGCGAGAGAGCGAGAGAGCGAGAGAGAGAGAGAGAGCAAAGTAAACGAAATGTTACTCAGTGTAGCAAGAGCTGTGCTGATGCTGCTGTTGCTGCAGGCCTGCAGGCGCTGCCAAGCGCAACAGCAGCAGCAGCAGCAGCAATTATTGCTGTTGCCAGGTATGGCTGGTGGGCCAACAAGTCAGAGCTCAGCGTGGGCGGCAAACGCTTCAAGCAGCAATTTAAATGCAGCGAAAACAAGAGCAGCAGCCGGCCCCATAAAAGCCCAGAAGGGTCAAGTGCTGACGACAGCTGATGCGGCTGGCAAAAAACCAAATCCAACAGCAGCAACAGCAGCAGCAATATTGAATCCATTGACAACAACAGCAGCAACTCATACAGATGGTGCGACCCACACAGCAATGCCAATAAAAACTAAACGCATTGCGCCCACAGCAACAATGGAAACAGCTGCGGACAACAATACGAATTTGAGCTTAAACATGCAGCGGGGCGGGGCGGCGACAGCGGCAACATTGCAGCAAGCATGGCCAACCATAAAGACATATAATAAAACTAATTGGCAAACAGCAATACCAACGACAGCAGCAACATCGACGCCGACAGCGACAACAACAATTGAGAGTAAAACATTGCCTACGCTGCGCCTGCTGGGCACCGCGAACATGGACAATGCATTGCCAACGCCCTGGGCCAGCAATGGCCAGGCAACCACAGCAACGGCAACAGCAACTGCTGGTGCTGCTGCTGCCGGCTGGCCAGTGAAGCATGCCGCTGTGCTCGAGGGCGATGTGATACTTGGCGGCCTGATGATGGTGCATTCGCGCGAGGACAGCATCACCTGCGGCCAGATCATGCCGCAGGGCGGCATTCAGGCCTTGGAGGCCATGCTCTACACCTTGGATCGGGTTAACCAGCAGCAATTGCTGCCGAACATAACGCTGGGCGCCCACCTGCTCGATGACTGCGACAAGGACACCTACGGCCTCGAGATGGCTGTCGATTTCATAAAGGGTAAGTTTCAGCTATTTTTGCAATATTTATCAGGCGTGGCCCAAAACGCTTTTTGCTCTGTTGCACTTAATTAATTGGAAATGTTATTATATATTATATATTATATTATTTAATAAGGTCTGAGTGGGCATAAAGATACCCAAAGTCTGGTAACGAGAGCTAATGCAAAAATCTATTTGATAGTCGCACTCATATAGGCCTTAAATCAAAATTCACATTTGAAAATATGAAATATCCGCTGACGAACAGCGAGAGATTTGCTCATTTCACAAATCTGTTTGGCTAATCAAAACAGAATTATTTGTTTTCGGGGCGGGTAAATATATACACTCATTCATATTCATATTCGTATTCGCATTCATCCGACTCTGTGCTGTTTGTACTCACAACAAACTTTTGCCAAATGCGAAAAGTTAATTTAAATAATGTATTGAAGTTGATGAGTGGGAGTGGGACTGGGAGTGTGTGAGCGAGACAGCGCATAGTTGGACCATTCAATCAATCTAATTAGGAGCGCGCATGCTTTCGGCTTATGTGGCCAACGCGGCGTATGCGTTTTCATGCTCTATTCGCCAGTTGACCAACTTCGAATGCGATGTGCATTTGTATGTTCTGATCGCCTTTTATTTGATTGGGCCACCGCAAATGTTTCAATTTGCCTGCGGCACATTAAATCCCACGCATGTAGTATATGGCAATCATGCCTCAACGCGCTGACAGTTGACATCATAAAAAAGAATAAAGCATTTTTTGTATATCCTGGAATGCATTGTAGGTTAACAGGGTATGCTTTACGGTTTGAAGAGGCTTATAGGGAAATTAAATTAAATTTATATATATTTTTCATAAACAGACTGAAACACTTTACACAAATTATTCTGTCAAAATAAAAATAAAAATAAAAATTAAAAATAAATAATAAATATTTAATAAAAGTTAAATATATAATAAAAATAAAAAATAAAAAATAAATATTTAATAAAATAAAAGAAATAATAATTTAAAATGAAAATTAAATTAAATGAAATTGCATTAAACTCTAGGCAAACTTCTGTTGAACTCATATATATTTCGGCGCTTTGTATAAATAACGTATACGCCTTGGTGGCTGTTTCAAGTCTAGCTAAAATCTAAAAAAAATCTAATTATCTACTCCAATCTATCTCCTCCACTTCATCATTGTCTTATCCACTTCTAGTCTCAGTTTTTTTATCCACTCAGTGTCTAGTTTAGTGTAGTTCAGTCTTGTCTAAGTTTATCTAGTCCAGTCTAGTCTAGTTTACTTCAGCTTAGTCTAGTCTACTTTAGTCTGGGCAACTCTTGTCTCTTCCAGTTTCATCTAATCTCATCTAGTCTCATTCGTGTCTCATTCGTCTCATCTCATCTCCATCTGATCTCATCCCAGCCATCCCCATCTCCCCACCCGTGTTGGGTATCTCCTAGCCAATCATTGCCATTTGCACTGCTTTCACTTCGCTTACCCCTGAGCTTTTATTAAATGTACATAGCACGTGAGTAAATTGAAAATCAAATATGAGCAGAGCTCGGTTAAAATGCCAGTTGCAATAATATTTTTATAACAGCGCAGTTTTTTTTATTTTTTATTATTTACTGCGTCCACGAGCGAGCCAAGCGCTGCGCGCTACATAAACATGCTCAGATGACGACTGCCTCTGAGTTCTGCTCGCGTCAATACAATGAATTAAAGTAATCAAATGAGTGCGAGCTGGAGCAGCCGAAAGTGTGGGCTCAGCTGGCAGATACCCTGCGTGGCATGGGTTGTGTCAAAGCTGGCAAGAGCACTGGACTGAGAGTTGTGCTCTAAGAGGATGACTCTGACTCGGAGTGGGACTGTGCCGAAGGCGATTATGACAAAGATTTAACATTTCTTGAGTTTCTCTTTGAGTTGATTTGTTGGAATAGGAAAATTCCTTAAAGAAGCTGATGCTCGTTGAGTATAAAGTCAACTTATGCAAGCCAACAAAGCAATGAGGGGCTGCTCTGACAATAGCTTTTTTAATATAATTTAAAAAATTAATAATAAACATTAATAATAAAAATAAAATTTAAGTAAAGTAAATAAATAAAAAATAAGTGTAATAAATCAATTAATATATATATTATATATTTATTATATTATATTATATTTTAAATATTAATAATACAAATTTAATATTATAAAAGTAAAAAAAAAACTATAAACATATATTATTAATATGAAAATTTTAATATATCATGTAACAAAAAAAAATGGATATATTTCTTTATATATTTTAATATATTAAATGAATATATATAGATTTATTTTTTATTTTATATTTGGTTTGTAGAATGAAATTGTTGTAAAAATATTTGTTCTTAGAATTGTTATGAAAATAACAATTTCAAAAATTTTTTATAATCTTATTTTTTGTTATTTAGTTTATTATTATTAATTTTATAATTATTTATTGTTTATTTATTTATTGTATAAAATACATTTCATTTTATTATTATTTGCATTATTTTTATATTATTTTTTTTTTTATATATTAATATATTATTTGTTATTAATTTAGTTTATTATTATTATTATCATTAAATTTCAGTTCCCATCCATCAACACATATTCAGCTTTCAGTATAAATCAGACAACAATAGGTAATTGCCTAGCAACACATGCCCTATGAGATCATATCTAAAAGTATTTTAATTCTGCCATTAGCCAACAAAGTCAAAAGCCTTTTCCAGGAATTTTGACTCCTGCTGACTCGCGTTTCCTCTCAATAAATTTCTGTAAAGAAATTTCCACAAATATCCTGCACTACAGTTTCATATACAACCGCAGCAACAACAAGCCCCTTGACCCACTTGCAAATGTACAGGGTATTTTCGTGCTGTGCATACTTCAGGCCGCCTGTAAGTGTATTAAAAATATCAATTAACATTTAAGAGTTTCCGCCCAATAGAATGCAATGCATTTTATTTTTCTCATTTCCGCTGCAGTCAAGTGTCGTTAATGCAGGCAAGCATACATATACACACACACATACACATACACTCTTTTACTCTTACACACACACACCCACACACAGGCTCTTCACTTGTCTACTTATCGAGCGCAGTGATTTGCTGTAAGGCCGCAGAGCCCAAAGCAAACGGGCATGAACGACCATGGAATACTTGTTCTCGGTGCAAAAGAGACTTAAATTAATGGAAAATTAGGGGAGAGCGAGATGAGCTGCATATTGACTACAAGCAGAGAGACAAACTCCACACAGACTCCATCCGCTCCACAGCGCGAGCAGAGTTCTTGAGTGAAGGCTGAGCTCGAGTTGAGTTCGGCAGGCTGAGAGGCAAAGTCTTTGCATAATTTGAAGAGAATTCAATTAGTAAATTCGGGCGAATTGTCATGTGAGATGGCAGTGAGGTAATTCCCACTGTCAGCAAGGGCAATCTACAGTTTTTTTTTACAAAGGAACAACTCGAACTCGCTCCATTTGCATGGCATAAGAGTCCTCTCCCTCTCTGTCTATATGTGTGTGACTAACAATGCAATATTGCTGGTTGTTGTGTTGTTCCATTTGCTGTTCGGCACTTGTCATTTGTGCCCCACACAATTGTCTTTCACATTCTTAGCCAGGGTTTCGGCTTGCCTTTGTGTGCGGCCAACAGGATATTGGCTATAATTAGCACTTTGTCGTTGCTTTGTGTGTGTGTGTTGTTTGTGCTGGTAATTTCCAATGGCAAACTAATTGGGTATAAGCTCGATGCATTCGTTTTCATTCCCTTTATGGCACATTTCCTCTTCCTGTGCGCCTTTGCCTTGCGCTAAGCCTTTTTTTTTTTTTTTTTTTTTTTTTTTTTTTTTTATCTTCGTTCCATTTAACATGTCTGTTGCTTAACAGTGCTGTGGATAGTGTTTGGCGCTGTTAACTTACAGATGGGAGAGCTTTTGCTAGTTTGGTTTGTGTCTTGGCTAATGTGCGGATGAGGCAATTGCTTAACAGTGGTTTGGCATGTAAGAGATAACATTTGGTTTTGGGACAGCAAATTGAGCAAATAAAATAAATGACAATTTTATTTAAGTGGTATTAAATAATAGTTATTAAGGTATATCATTTTCGTAATATATAATTAACAGGTATGCATATTTTTATTATTATTATAATTATTTTTGTTTGTATATTTAGGTTAAACTTTGTATTTATTTATTTGATAATTATTAATTTTATATTTATTAATTTAATATATAAAAATGTATTAAATATTAAAATTAAAACTTTGTTTAATTTTATTTAAATAGATTTTGAGTATTTTTTTAACTATAAATTTTCAAATAAATTATTATTTTATTTATATATACTTTTTTATTTATTATTAAATTTATTACATTTTTGTTGTTAATGGTAATTTTGCTTGAAAACGCTTAAATATAATTAAAATTGTTGTAGATTGCTTAAAAAATTTAATTCAAAAGAAAAGTATTTCACTTCGCGAATAAGTATAAAAATAACCTTTTTATTTCCCAATGCAGAATGACGTTTATGGAATATTTAATGGGCTGCATAGTTGCGCTTGGTGTGCCTCACGCTGCGCGTTTCATTGATTTCCGAATTAATTACAAATCCGCAAATGAAAATTATTCAAATGATAATTGTTTGCAGTTAAAGCTGCGGCAGTTTAATGAGCTGCATTAAGAGCGCGAATTGTTTTCATTCCTGCGGTCATCAAGTGGATATATCAGCAGAGGATGCACAGACACACACATAAGTGTATGTATATATATATATATATATATATGAGAATGTTGGTCTTAAAACATTTCTTATATAAACTCGACTCGAGTCGAGCTTAACGATCTGGCGCCAGCATCGCTCGCAGCGAAATCAAAATCCGAGTCGCTGTCTTCAGTGACCCAGTTATATTTGTAAATTGAAATTTTATTTTCTTTCGTTACGCATACACACACACACACACACACACACACACACACACACACACACACACACACACACACACACGCACACTTGGGCACCCTCATCAAAAGGCATATAAAAAATGTTTATTTGCCATGACACGAAGGCAACTCTGGCAACCAGCTCGCTCTCCCACTCTCTGTATCTCTCTCTCTCTCTCTCTCTCTCTCTCTCTCTGTTTCTCATATCAGTTTAATTTGCCACAGAAACACACACACACACACACACACACACACACACGCACACACATCTCATTCACTCTGTTGGCTACTTCTTGTTTTTGTACCCTGAAGCCATTGGGTTTAGCTTATGCAGGGTATATTGGTTTTGTGACAGTGTTTGTAACAGACAGTCAATGAAGGCGTGGCAGATTGTGTAAAATATATACAGAGATATATATGTCAGTATATATATCTATATATATATATCTTCTCCTCTATCTCTCACCCACTCTACAGTTCAGGGTATCTCCTAGTCGATCCTTCTGGCCTTTCCTACTGCTTGCTGATGTTGTTCGTTCGTATGTTAGTCTCTTTGCTGTTCCTGTTGCTGTTGTTGGCTCCCGCTTGCCACTTAATGGAATTTGCCGCTTATGCGTTACGCATGCCGGGCATTATCCTTGCTTCCCTCGTCTGCATTCCGTTTCCTGCGCAATGTGTGACGCGCTCCTTTGCGCCTGCATCGCTGCCACTGTTTGGCACACATATTTCTTAAAAGCTCCTCACTTGCTGCCTCTTTGGCTAAAAGTTGTTGTTGTTGTTGTTGTTCTTTCGTGGTGTTTTCCGACTTGCGTGAGTCCTGCTTTTTGGCCGCCTTAGCTTTGATTGCTAACAAGATTTTATTGGTTGCTCTCACAGCCTAATTTACTTATGCAAGTTGTCCATGGATATAAGTATATAAATACATATATATATATATATCTATATATGTATATATATATATATATCTTACTGTTTTTCGGTTTTATAATGTGAAACATTTGCATCCAGCTTAATTGTGTTTGTCTCTATGATAACTGCTGCGTGTGGCTGCTGCTGTTGACAACGTCGAGTGTTTTCCTCCAATTTCCATTTGCCCCTGAAGGTATGCAACACGAAACTCGAAGCAATCGAACAACAGCAAAAGCAGCAAAAGAATCGACATATGTCTGGACTAGCCTCTGCGTGGAGTTGTCTTTGACTTTGGCTTGTTTTTTTTTTTTATACTCTGTGATGCTGGCAAAAGAGCATATTAGGTTTGCCTTGAGTCTCTCTGTGTTAGCCACATTTAAAGCTTGATTTTGACACTTGGCACTTGATTTTTTATTTATTTGTCTTTGTTCCATTAATTTATATACATTTATCTATTAATTAATTAATCAAGAATTTTTAAAAATAATTATTTAAATTGTTTTTTTTTATTTATTTAAATTAAATTTCTTTCAATTTATTTTTTTAATTTTTTTTTTTTTATTAATTAATTAGGTAACTTATATTAAAACTTTTTTTTAATAATATTTATTTATGTATTTTTTATTTATTTATTTATTCACTTATTTATGTTTGTTAATTGATTAATTCATATATTAAAAAAAAATAATTTGTGTGTGTTTATTAATTTATCTTTTTTAAATTATTAATTAACTTAGTAATATATATTTTTTACCTTTATTTGCTCATTTATTTTTTATATTTTAATTTATTTATTTCCTTATATTTTCTATTTATTTATTCTACAGTATTATTAACCAGCCAGCTGTATACGAATGCAACATTGTGACTTGATTTTATCCTGAATATTTATCGACCTTCCACTCTGACAAATATATGTTTTCTTTTATACTCCTTGCGGCGCTCTGTGCGTAATGCAATACTCTAACCATTTCTATTTGCGCTGGCTCGAGGCACAGCGAAGCCGGATAAGAATCACATGTCTGGCTGACGTTAAACAATACATTCCGTAATACCCTGTAACGTGGCGAGGGAAGTTCAGTTTGTTGCGGCAGCCAACACTTTGGCCATGCGAGGATCCTGAATACTTTTTGCTCTTTGTGAGGAGGGAACTTAGCCTGACTGTGGCATTTGCTTCACTCTTGATTGTTACCTCTAGGAAATGCTAAAAAGAAAAGAGGAAAGAAGCGGCAGCAGCTTCCCTTTGTGCAAATGGGAAAAACCCCAAGTGAACTGGCACAATTTAAATGTGTATAATTCCAGCATGTCCTGCAGGGGCAGGAAGCAGCCAGTCAGCCAACGAAGCGGCAAACAAATGTACTAAGAGGCAAGGGCGGGGGCGGGGCCAGGGGCAGGGGCAGGGGCCAAGGCAGAGGCTTCGTGGTCAGTGGCTGCAATCACAGTTGTAGCCAGAATTCGTTACACAAAGATAATTTCAGATTCCATTACAAAACACTTTACTAGTTGGCCAGAGACCTACTTCATATGGCCGTCGTCTCTCCCAGGCTGTTGACGCTTTTACTATTTGCCTTCCACGCCAAAAATGTCATATAATTAAAGAATTTATGCTCGGAAGCTGTGTGCATGGAGCTGAATCTGAGACCATCTGAGTCCCAAATTAGAAATTCTATTTAAATTACTTGCAGTATATATGCAAATCGAGTTGGCTGAGAATTGTTGTATATATTTAGCGATAACAAATAGGGATTTAGTATTTTTTAAATACCATATTCTTAAAGAAAGGAATTTTATTCAATAGAAATATTAACATATGTATATTATTAGGCATCGAAAATTATATATTATTAATAATATATTTTTAAATATATTGATTAAATTTTAATTTGATGCAAATATAATATATATTATTAATATAAATATATTTTTCTTCATAATTACTTATACGCACAAAATATTATATATTGATATTTAGTAAATTTAAAATACCATATTAAATTAGCACTGCAAGGCAATATAATATATAAATTTCCCTCTCCTCAAACCATTTCCCTTCATACCCAACCAGCGTACCATCTCGCGTTCGCTCACAACAGCTCCAACAATTGTTTGCTGTGTATCAAACTCTCTCCAAGCAGTTGCCCCTGCAAGTGTTATACCACTTAAGTCGTATAACAACTATGCCAACTGTTATACTGCTTCTCCAGCGCACGCAAACAAGTGTTTGTTCCATTCATGAATTGTCGCTTGCCGACTAACCCACTGGCCCCGATTTGCACTGGCAAAGTTAATGCCAACTGTGCTACTCAGTCGAACTTTTTAGCACACAACCCCGCTCAGGGAGTTCGTGCTGCACACGAAGCGGCCAGCATACACGACTCGTTCGCTCGGCCGCCAGTTTGACTGTGGTCCGCTCTAGCATCGTTGCGGGCTCCTCAGTTGCACGCCGGCCACACAACGATGCAGACGCGCCTTCGGCAGCCAAACATAAATAATAGCAGTTATCGCTTAACGCCTTAAACTGAACTCCCCGAACAGCTATGCGGCTCCCAAAGGCTTTGCTAAGTGTAACGATTAACGGTTAATGTGAGTCGCAGCCCAAGAGCAAGTGCATACAAAATAAATACATTAAACATGTTGGGAAATTTCGAAATTGAAAAAAAAAATATTAAATAATTAAAATTTAACTGAAATTAAATATTTAAAGTGTGGTAAGCTCAGAACAGGATCAAGAATTTCTAGGACTAAATCTTAAACGCGCGTGTTGATAAATTGAAATTTACTACAAAATCTGTGCACATTTTTTTGTGGTATTTATTTATTGATTTAAATTTAAATAATATTAATGAAAACAAAAAATCATGAAACAAAATAAAAATATAACACTGAAATGAAAGTTCTAATTTGCAACAAAAACTTTGTTTATAAATGCAAATTAGCAACAAATAAAAATAAATATTGAAAATGAAAATGTATGCTGAGAGAGAATGATTAAGTATAAGTTTTAAAATTTTTTTTTTATATTCGTATATATATATATATAATTCTAATTATGTTATTGCAAAAGTTTCCATTGAAAATTGCTGGAAAAATAATACACAAAAAATGTTTATGCATTGATAAAGTATAATTTATTTTGCATAAAAGCTAATGCATAAAAAATTATTTAAAAAAATTATATAAAAATTTAAATTGAAAATAATTTAATAAAAAAAATAATAGAAAAGCTATATATAAATACAATTTTATTTATTTTGTATGAACAATTCCTTAATTATTAATAAATAAATAAATATTCCTTGACAATAATTACAAAATATATATAGCTAAAAAATATTATTTAAGTTTAAGCACAAAAATGCATTCAAAATATGAATAAAAATAAAGTAATAAAAAATTAAATAAATTGCTTGAAAATAATTACATTAAAAAAATGATTAGAAAAATAATTGGAAATTGATATGTAGATATATATTACTTATGTTGCTAAACAAATAATAGGAAAAACAAAACTGCTTGAAATTAATTTTTTTTTATATAAAAACACTCATTTTTTAAAATCCCCACTTAAGAGCTTCCTTCTCAGCCACTGCAATATGAATAACAAATAAAAGTACTTATGCCGGCGGCAGCTGGGAAAAACTAATTCAATTAGCTTAATACACAAATAAATTCGAGACTTCGCTTTATTTTTGATTGGCCAATTCTCTCTGTGGCTAAGAAGAGCTGGTAATGCCGGTGTCACTTCAAAAGGGACCAAACAAATATTAATTAATATAAATCTAAATAATTCCGTGCGCCTCGTCTGGCCAGCTCCGGCGATGAGCGAAACCGAAAGCGAAAGCGAAAGAGGCGAAAGAACATAGCGAAAGTCAAAGAAAGTTTCGCTGCTTTGCTTTACGTTCTACCTTTAATTATAAGTTGTTTTTTAATATTTTCCAAAATGAACTTTGTCAAGTTGTTGCGGGGCTCTGGTGACGGGGCACTTTTTTCTCTGCCGTTGTCAAATTGAAAATAGGAAAAGTTCAGTGGAGCTGAGACTGGGATTGAGACTGAGGCGTTGAAGTATTTTAATTAAAGTGCTGACAGTGGGCGAAGCCATCAAATTGATCGTTGTGCTGGCAACCAGCAAATTTTCCTTTAGTTTTTCTTTTTCTTCAACTTTTTTGATTAGTTTCTGTGCCGCCAGCAAACAAATTTTCCCGCTGTCCATTTATTTGCTCCACAATTTTTCCACATTATTATAATGTATATTATTTGCCTGGGCAAATGAAAGCCCAAATGGTTGGCAAATTATGCAAAGCCGTTGCTCATACGACACGTGGGCCACAGGTGTGTTCCGAGAACGCCCTCTGATAAACTTTCGGGTGCCTGTTGAGGCAATTAAAGTCGTTTTAAACTAATTACGAAATTATGCAAAATGTGCCAAACATTTTGCCCAGCCTCATGCGGGCATGTAGCAAAAATCACGGCGAGCTCAGATAAAAGCCGAGTTAGAGCGTTGCCAGACCCAATAAAAATGAAATTACAACAATGCTGTGCGTGTGTGTAGCTGAGTTGACTGTTAAAAGCTGCTCTCCCACATGCTCAGCATCCTGAGGAGCAGCACGAGCAGCAGCAGGATATTTAATTTCCTTGCTAGGGCAACAATCGCCTGCCTTTTGAAAATTTTATTTCCAGTTTAAGCCCATTAGCAGTGGCAGCAGCAGCAGCAGCAACAGCCCTCACCTGACTCAACAGCCAGCGCATGCCAGGATATGGCTTGGGCTTACCTCTGTCTAATAATTACAAGAGCCCCGCTCTCTATACAAATCTCCAGCTTAGTTACCATTGTCATTGTCATTGTTTCAGTTACAGTTTTAGTTGAGCCCTGAGCTCTGGTCACGTATGCCATGGGTGTGTGTGTGCCGTGATGAATGCGCCACAGCCGCCCAAGGGGCGCTCGTTGACACATTGCCGCTGCCAGTGCGAGCCCGAGCTGACCTTTGCTTAATTATAACAGGGTCTCTATTAATGAACTCGACCAGCTCGTTGCCCATTTATCATATAAGCTATCTGTACCTTTTGGTCTAAGCGAAGGCTTATCTCGTTTCAGTTCATTTTCAAACATGTCAGACAACAAACTTTCACTTCAAGTCAATATATCAAGCGCAACTTGCCTCAGCTTCGCTCAGAAGCTTTCAGCTTCAAGACTCGCGCATTAAACTGCGCTTTGGCATACACGGCGTATGCAATATATTTCGCAGAGATCTGCAGCAGCAGCTACAGCTGGCTCACATGATAAATGTCTTGGATAGTAAATTTACCACTTTGAATCTGGCATTGCCATAAGCCAAACACTTGGCCATAAAGTACAGCGAGCTCATGGCTTTTATAAGTTATTAATGATTTATTCCTCCGAATACGATTCTCCATTGCACACATCCATATATAGCAACGATATATTAGATATATATGCAAATTTAAGTCAGCTTTTGAATAACTTTGGACTGCCTGGACAAAGTTTGTCTGCGCTACAAGTCTTACAACTGACTTTTCTCATTTCCTGCTGGAGAGGTGCTGAATTGCTCCAAGTGTCATTTGACATCGATATCTGAAGACGAGTTTGCAGTTGGCCAAATGGAAAATAAAAAAAGTTGTTGCATTCTTAAGTCCTTTAAGCGGCTTTTATTTAGCCTCATTTGAGGTCGACCTGTGCATACGGAATTGAAGCTAAAACTTTAACTTATTATTGGGCAATAAATTCGAATTTTAAGTGAATTTTGAATGAGGTATCTAATATGAATTTTGAATAAATAAATATTATAAATGTGAAATAATAATAAAAATAATAATAAAGAATAAATAATAAATAATAAAAATAAATAATAAATAAATAAATTTATAATTTATAATTAATAATTAATAATGCAAAATAAATTTTTAAAACATTTTGTTGACTTGATGAAAATAAAAATATTAAAAATAAAATATAAAAAAAAAATATATATATAATATAATATATAATAATAATAACAAATAATTATAATATATATATTATTATAATATATATATAATAATAAATAATTAAAAATAATAGTTCATTATTCAAAACAATTCTTTTAAAAAATTTTGATGACTAGTATTCTAGACTAACACATTAATTCTTAAAATATTGTTTTGAAATTCCACTTTTATGATTTAAAAACTGAATTTCGAAAGGCTGTAAATCAAAGTAAATTTGATTCAAAATTATAACCATAAGCACAAAGAAATCTTCTCTCTAATAGCTTCAAGATTTACGCCTTGGCCTGCATATGCATTAGCTAAGCTGGTCAGGCAGTTAATGAACTGCAAGCCATATTTATTTAGATATTTGATTAACAAACTAATGCATTTTAAAATTAAAATTAAATTAATACATCATTTTGGCTTTACAGCATATTCATTTGCTATAGCTCTTATTTGGTCAGTCAATATGCATAAATTTACACAAAGCACAATTTAATTAATATGGAATATTATTATATCTTACAAATAACTACTTAAATAAATACTACATCATATATATTATATATTTATCGTATATATATAAGCCATAATTATCCATGTAATGCCTTAAACTCCAGCAGAAACTTGGACTTTGTGCATCAGTTTGTCATTGTCAAGAATGTTGCCTGAGTTCATTTAGCATCTAATTGCATTTTAATGCACTATAATTAATTACAAATTTAAGTTGCGAACTTTCTCTCTCTCTCTCTCTCTCTCATTCTCTCTCTCTCACTCTCTCTCTATCATCTACTGCAAAAGCGCAAATTTCTTCTGTTTTGATTTTTAAAATATTTTTTTTTAAATCCAAAAAACCTCACGCATTATTCTTGTTTAGCAATTTGTGTAAAATATTATTTCGGGCACAGATAAATATTATGAAAATAAATATTTTGTCGTCTGGTTGTGTGTGTGTGTGTGTGTGGGAAGCTAATTAATTATGCCACATGCAGCTCGGAATTAGAGCTAAAATAATTAAATGCCCCTAATGAGCCAGCGATCCAGCACGCACAGCCAACCACAGAAGTGCCTGAGGAAAAGCGTTAATTTATTTATAGCCCAGGCGAAGCCTTTAAAGCCCACTTGCAATTCGCATCAGGCTGGCTGTACCTGTTGCCCCAGACACGCCATAAATTCTCATGAGTAAAATAATTAGAAAATCAAATAGTTGCGCGCGCCAGCAAATGCGGGCAAGTCAACAGTGCAGAGTAGACACTAATGGGGTGGGGGCGTGGCGGCAGTGGACATTCAGCGGAAACGGAAATGGCACAACTGCGTTCGACTTCAACTCGAGAAAAGTTGAACGCGCGACAGATGAAATAAGCAAACGTTGAGAGGTGCTGTTCCAGCAGAGGAAATCTCCTCGTTTGTTGTGGATTTTGTTAATTGAGAAAGTGTAGAGAAATGGGGCATGAATAAAATAAAAATAAAAATGTAAATGTGAAAGGGAATTAGTTGAGCTAGCAGAAAGAACATATAAATAAAGAAGAAATATAAAATAATATATAAAATATAAATATTGTTAGGTATTTTTTTTAGTTAATCGCAGAGCATTACTTCAGCTGCCAGCTAAGAGTTTTGCTGGTAATAAAAGCTTAAATATATATATAAACCATAAACTACTTTGATATTATTATAAAGTGTCAGCAAGAGAAGATTCTTTGTTCAATTTCCTAGAAGCGACTTCCAGCTAAGAGACTAGCAATAGAGAGGCGAAGAAGACTGTAAAGGCTCCCCTGTTAAGTGTTTGATGTGAATAATGGCATCAATAAACAAAATCATTTATGAAATAGAAAAGAAAGAATAGAAAAAAGAAGAAGAAAATATATAAATATTTGTAAACATTTAGAGGGAATTACTTCAGCTGTCACCAGCTTTCACTTTGCATCAATTTATACAGCTTATGAAAATATGTGTCAAAGTTTATTCTTGAATGTGTTTGACATTTATAATTTAAATAAATGTTTAATAGAAATTTGTATTTGGTTAAAAAAAAAAAATATAATAAATAAAAATCAAAATAATATAAATAATAAAAAAAATGGCTACAAAACAAATTCATAAATTAACTATCAAAATTAAAATATATAATATATATAATAAATTAAATTAAACATCTTACTGTCTACATAATGTATTCTCATATAAACTGTCAAAAATAAAATTATTTAATAAATAAAATTAATCAATTTAATAATCTAGTTATGTTAGCAAAACAATTTCATTGAGGAACCACCAAAAATTAAATATATAACAAATATATAAAATCAATATATATAATATAAGTTTGAATTGAAAATGTAATTTTCTACAAAAGAATTGCCTGAGCTAAGAACTACTTTCTCATAAAAGAGTTTGCACGAGAAAGACGAATTTTTATTAAGTTTTATATAAAAGCAGTTCCAACTCACAACTGAAATAGCCAGAAGAATATTTTCATGTAAAGAGTCAATAATGTTAAGTATTTACAATATTAACATTTATCTCTTTTTACCTAAACCATAGCGAAACTTATAAATATTATTATTTATATAATTTTTTAAATTATTTTTTATATTTTATATTTTTATTTTATATTTTTATAACTTTTTTTATACACACTTTTATATAAATCGAGCTCAAAATCTCTTGTTAGATCATAAAAGTTAAAACCTAGAACACACTTTCCGTCTCACATGAGAGCACTTTCCGAGTTCAAATACATATATTTGCGGTTAGCCAAATGCTGAGAGCGAAACTTGTCAAGCGTGGCTGCGATTCACGCCTCGTCGTTCATATATTTCTACATATATATATATATCAACTTCCATAACTAAGTGCGAATAAAAGAAGCTGGAGGAAAAACTAGCCAAACAAAAATTTGTGAGTTGACTGCAACAAGGAAAAGTTTTGGCATACTTCGCGGCGGCAGAAACTTTTATGATTAAGTCAATTTGATGTGGCGGCAGCCAAAAGGTGGCTGTCAAAAACGTGCAGAGCCACAGCTTTTTATGCAATTTGTGCCACTGCCAGCATTTCAACTCGCTTTAAATTGCGGGCTGGCAGCATAGAGACCCAACAAATACGACGCTCGCCCACCGCCAGATAAACGGCACTAATTATGCAATTAATGTTTGCAGTAGCTGCTTCTCTTCCCCCCCTCTCTCTCTCTCTCTCTCTCTCTCTCTCTCTCTCTCTCTGTGTGTGTGTGGCCCGCAGTTTTACGAGTTCTTTTGTGGACTTTACAGATGCTCGGACGTTGTTTTATTGCAATGACCAGTGCTTAATTTTAAATTGTTTTTAGATAAGCTTTAATTAAGTTCGGTGAGCCAAAAGTTAAGCGGACTTTGGCTTGCTGTGCTGGAGCGAGGCGAAGGTTGCAGAGAGTCTTAGAAATTTAAGCTTAATGCGACTGATATTATTAGCAATTTAATGTGGGGTACACTGGGTACACTGGGAACACTGGGGACAATGGGTACAGTTGAAATACTGGGAGCACTGGATAGACTGGGAATAGTGGGAGAATTGAGAGCCATGAGAGCACTGGGACACTGGGAGCCCAGAGAGCACTGGGAACACTGTGACCACTGAGATCGCTAGGAGTGTTGGGAACAATTGTAGCATTGGGAACAAAGGGAACACTGAGAACACATGGAACACTGGGAGCACTGTTAACACTGAGAGCAATAGGAGCGCTGGGAGCACTGGGAACAAAGGGAACACTGGGAGCATTGTGAGCACTAGCACAATGGAAACAGTGGAAAATTTCAAACTTTTCGTTCATCAACATTCTCATGTCCAGCAATATATATATTATTAAAACTTCAAGTCTCTGCGGCCATGAAACTGTCGCACAATGTCATAAAACATAATGAAAACAAATGCCGCACAAGAGGCAGCAAAATCACGGCCAAATTGATGGCCAAAGCCAAATTAAAGCACACTTGAGAACTCCGCATTAAATACGTGCATATTTACATGTGTAAGAGGACACACATACATACATATATGTATTTATGGCAAGTATGTTTTTCTTTTGTTAGGCCAGCGGGCAGAGCCGTAAATATGCCAGCTCGCTATTTATTAGTCGCATGCACAAAGCACAGGCAAACATATATATAAATGTGTATATTAAATATATAAAGCCATAAAATATTTAGTACTTAGTTTTGTGCAGTGCATGCGTGAGTGTGTGTGTGTGTGTGTGTGTGTGTGTGCTGCAAATAAAAGCCTGCCGGAATGTTAAGCATTCTTGAAAACGCCAGACAATAGACACTGTGGTAATGATCTTTTTGTTGCTCATATCCGGGCGCAACCCGAAAAAACACACACAAAAAGCCAAAAAAAAGCGCCCACACGAAGAGCCAACAACGTAAAACAAGAACAAATAAACAAAGGCACGCACACACTCTGAACTTCCACACACACTCCCACACATGTCAATTTATTTGCTTGTATTTGTCATGACTTTGCGCTTTTGGTGAGCACAAAAAAAAAACCAAGTACTTTTTTGGTGTTTAAATATTCCTCTTTTTTTTTTTTTTGTCAAAGTGTACAAAGCAAGCGGATTATTATTTTGTTGCCAAAATCAACATACAGCGAGAGGGAAAAGTCTAAACGAATCTGTTAATTCAAATTCGCATAGTTTTTTGGCCAGGAGTTAAGCGCAGTGCCACTGCTGACACGTGCTGAACATTTAAAGCGGATTTATGTCCGTCCGCTTTACGGCCCTTTAACTGTGGCCACCTTTCGGCCGTGCTGACGCTTTGCTCTCATTTACAAATTGCTCGGCTCAAATGAAGAGTTTGCTTTGCTGCTGGCTGCTGGCTGAGATTTCGAAGCAGCTGCGAGCTGAAATTATTGTTTAAATTTAGACTTGGAAATTAGTATGATTTATGGGTGCAAAAGGGAAAGCAAAGTAGAGCGTTGGCAGAGGGTTTATTTATATATATATATTTAATATTTTTATTATTATATGTTATATTATTTTATTTACATTTCTTTATTTACATTTCTTATATTATATTTAATATTTTTATTATTATATGTTATATTATTTTATTTACATTTCTTTATTATATTATTATTATTATTTATTATATTGGAATTATATTATTTTTTTAAATTATTATTATTACATTTTTTTAATATTTTTATTTTTATTATTATTATTATTATAATTTTTATTATATTATTATTTTTGTTATTTCAATTTTTCAAATATTTGCCAATAATAAAAATATTTTCTTTCATTATATATATAAATATAGGCCAGAGTAAATAAAAACTAGGAAGGGGGTAAAAGGTAACTCCCAGTCTTATATGGTCATATATAGTGTTTCCCAATCTCTTTAAATCAGCTAGTCATCTTCGTATATTGGGCAACTGTCAGTGGACGGCCAAGTTGACCACTCTTAGCAGGCTTACCAAAGCTGAGACGCCTTTCAGCTTCAAGTAGGCAACATCAAAGCCTCGTGTTCGGGCCTAAGAGGACAAGCGAACATTACTTGGCTACAGAGGGCCACGAGCTACGAGGACATTACAAATGGCCGTCGCCTGTAAGTAGGCAACGAATTTGTTGTTGTTTTCAATTTGCGTTAGCCCCGCTATTGCCGTGCAAGTCACGTGCCGAAACAAAGCAGCTCGCACATATATTTTATAAGCCAGCGCTAACCAATATGTCATGCCACATGTAAGGGCGCCGAGGGGGGCGTGGCAGCGAGTAAGGTGAAAAATGCACTTGCCACAGTCGAGCAAGTGGCGAGCGGGGCCGAGCGGGCCGGACGAGTACAACACTTATGCGTATGTCGTGTGATTTATAGGACATTTCCACATACACATTTGCTTGCCATTAACATTTTGCTTTGTTTTTCTCGCTCTGTGCTCGAAAATACGCCTCATTTGAAAGCTGACTGGCGGCTAATGTCGTGGCCATTGCTGTTATTTCTGTGGCCATTTGCTGCCATTTGACCATTCGGTTATTTGTCCTGTCAGCAGTCGAACGTGAGCGAGCTCGCTTCCATATCACAATCTGCGGCCGACTTGCCTAGCTGTTGCCTGATTAAAATAGATTTCCACAAGCCTATTACCATAGTTGATTTTGACAATTGTTTCCTAATTAGATGTCAACTTGAGTGCTTTTTGCGTAAACAGTGATTGCCATTAGTATCTGCGCAGCTAACAAATATTAATTTTATTTGGATAATATATTTGTAGATACATATACATTTATATACATCTATATAGATATTTGACTGTCTGTTTGTCATACGCGCACAGCAGTGTAACTATATTTACAAACTATTCTGCACTCACTGAGGGTATTTATGTTTTGCCATTAAGTATGAAACGTGTCTAAGGAAATATTTCCTATCTTCTATTATTTGAGTTTATGTTATTTTTTCTAATTTTTGAATTTTAAAGTTTTCTATTTTAATATTTTACATTATGCAATTGTTTATTAATTTTTAAATTTTTATATTTTATTTATATTTATATTTCATTTAATTTTCAATTTTTTTTAACTTTTTGTTGTATTTTCAGATACATTTTTGATGACTTTTATAAAGGTAAAGAATTTTTTATTTAATTAATTTTAATATATAAATGAGTTCCACGGGAAATATAGTTTTATAACAGCTTGATAAAATATTTAAATATAGAAAAGTATTTAATAATTTTATTTATTTATTTTATAAATAATATAATTAATATAATAAATATAAATTATTATAATTTAAATTATTTAATTTATATACATTTATATTTATTTATATATTTTTAAAATAATAATTTCTATATTCTTTTTTATTTTCTTATAAATATTTTACGACTTTTGCATGGCTAAATAATTTTGAATTTCACACATAAAAGTTGTCCACATGAATTGCAGCTTTGTCAGATTAAGGTTTAAGTATTACATTACTCCCTCTGCAGTCAGAAGTTATTGCAATTCGGCTGGCAGCTGACGAAAGTTTTATTTGTCTAAAAGAAACACGCTGACAGTTGAAATAATAATTAAAAAGTTTCTGAAACAGCTGACGAGAGGGAAATGTCTTAATTTCTTGATATTCGGCTGACGCTGAATGCCTTCGGCCTGCGTCTGCCCCTGCCCCGCATTCCGTTTGCAAGATAGTTTTTCGGCACTCATTCTTGTGGAAATTGCGCTTGTTGTTGGCTACTATTGTGCTTAAAGAGCAATATTTATGGCGCTGCTCAAAGAACAAGCAGTCGGCCAGACTTTAATAAGGCCCTCGACTAAGGTCAAGGCATGCGATGCCAAGCACGCAATTAAGCGCAGCCATCTATAAAATATCAAAATATTCAGCTGAAGTTTGTCGTGCTGCGATAAAAACAAAAATAACGAGAGAAATCTAGGGTATTTGCAGCTATATTGCAGACTGTTACGGAATGTCTTAATAAGGGCTAGTGAGTGGAGTGAAGAGTCTATGATATATGGTTCTGGACATGGGACATTGGCGAGCCTTAGCATTGCTGGGCATTGTTAAAATAAGATTTTTAAAACTTATAATGAAAATAATTTTTATATATTTTTATAAATAAATAAAATATTTAAGCTTGTAATATCAATATATAAAGATTATTTACAATAATTTTAAACATTGTTGGACAATTTTATAAATATTATAAATTACGGTTTCTTATAATTTAATAATTAAAATAAAATAAAATGTTTATGATAATAATATATTATTTTTGAAATTTTAATAATAATAAAAATTAAATTATATATGTACGCTAATAATATAAAAATAAATTAAATAATAATAAATCAAATAAATCATTTTTTACGATATTTTAAGAATAAAAAAAAAACTTTTAAGCAAATAATATAAATATATAAAATATTCAAAAATATTCTAGACTTGATTCACCCCAAACTCCAAACCCTCTCCCTCCACTTGACTGTATGCCAGATACACATGAATCGATTCTTTTTTATGATAGCCCAAAGGTGTTTCCAAAGGGTAAAAATGAAATTCAAGCAGGGTAGTTGAAAGTCTGCTACCTGTAACTAGACTCGACTGCTGTGTGCATGACTAAGGCATATGAGAATGCCTGTTTCTGTATGTAAGTAGCTGTCTAAGTGGGTGCCAGCCTCTCTCTCTCCCTCTCTTTCTCTCTCTCTCTCTCTCTCTCTCTCTCTGGATTGCCTGGAGGATCTGAGCTGTCTGAATACCAACAATATTTACGCAGTCTGCGTTGACTGAAACTACAAGCCTGAAGCTCAGGCTACATCAAAGTCGCCCCACAGCCTGCCGCCGCTCTCAGCTGTTTCGCTGAGCAGGCAGCCAATGAAAGTCAACGAAAATAGAGCTGAAGCTAGCAGAAGCCAAGGCGCGTGGGGCGGGGCGGAGCGCGGTTGGGTCGATGTGCCTAAAAAGAGAAACAACAACAAAAAATGAGAAAAAATTGAAATTTATATTTATGCTGCACATAAATTTCGACTTTTCGGCTCGCGGTATGCCCGTATTAGTGTTTATAGTGCGTACGTGTGCGTGTTGCCCTTATGAAATATGCATGTGTGTGTGTGTGTGTGGGAGTGGGAGTGGGTGTGAGTGGGTGTGCGTCGGCATCTATCAGTGAGCCCGCGTGTGTTGGCAGCTGACACACGTTGAGCTGCGGCATGTCATACATCCCATGTAAGACGCGCGTGTCCTCCTCTGGCATGTAGTCAAATTAAAAGTTTTACGCTGCAAGGAATTGCTTTTAACGGCATTAAAATGTTAGACGCTCATCAGCAAATCTGGCCGGATGCTTTAAGCGGAGCTTAGCTCCTGGTCACTGGAACTCATTAAGTGCAGTTGCCCGAAAATGTTCCTTACAACTTGCACTTCTCGCTTATTGACAGCGTGCGATGAAAATGCGATGCTGACACGCAATCAGCCAGCTGCCAAAAACTACAGCGACGCCCACATCTCGGCGCTGCCTGGGCAAAGTAATGGCAGCTCAGATAATAACTTAATTACATTTTTGTGTGTGAGCTGAACATTTATGTGCGCCCTTTCCCGTACTCTCCGTCTTTTTTTTTCGGCAATTAGGCTGCATGCTGAGCACCTGTCGAAAGCAGCCAGCCGTCAGTCAGTCACTCAGTCAGTCAGGCAGCTGGCTAGGAACATGTGTATTATCAAACGCCAGTCATTAGGGTCGCCCGCTCTGCCAGATAGAGAGATATATACAGAGCCAGAGCCCATTCAGCTGTCGTTATATATCTCAAATGTTCCTCTGCGGTCTACACGTGTACAAACACACTCCCACACTCTCACTCCCACCCACACACACCCTTCTCGCACACATGGCTGCTCTAAGCGAAAATAATTAAGTGCCATTATACGAGTTACACACACCTCCACACCGCCTGAGCAGAGTTGACATCAACAGAGATGACAGCGTGATAATGAGTATAAAATATCTCGCCAGCAATAATTAGTTGCCCTAGATTTAAGATAGTTCCTTTATATATGACTTAACAAGTTGAAAGGGGTTTTGGCCAAAATTCTACTTTTAATTAAGAAAATATGTGGAAATTAGTAAAGATTTTTATAGTAAGTGGGCAAATTTATGTGGAATTAATATTTATTACACATAAAAGCTAAAGGAAAATAAGAGAAAAGAAGAGAGCTTATTTGCAATTTAGTTGGGCACATGGCAATACTTTCTATATACACATATCAGATACCTCAAGCTAGTTCTGCTTGGAAATCATTAAAAAAAAGGTTTTTAATTCGGAATAAAATATTAACTAATTACTATAAAATTTAAATTTAACTTAAAATTAAATATAATTTTTGATTATTATTATATATAAATATAAATAAAAATAAATTGTATAGATAAATTAAATATAAATTTAAATAAAATATATATATAAATAAAATAAAAATTAAAATTATCTATAAATCTAAATAAAATATAAATAAAAAATAAAAAAATGATAATAAATATATAAATAGAAATAAAAAATATATATAAGTAAAAAAAGAAAGATATATTATAAATAAAATATAAATATAATTAAAATACTAAAATATAAATATAAATGCATATTTAAAATATTTAAAAAAATATAAATATATAAAGAATTAAAATAAATTTCACACAAATATAAAGCTCTTAAATAATATACATAAAATAGAGCCATACATTCTTCCTCTCTCTCTCTCTCTGACACACACTCCCTCTAAATTAAATACAACTTTATCTACCTGCAAAATAGCTCATCTCTGCCGCTCACGCAGCAATCTCAAGGCAGCACCTGTCGAGCTTTAATTGCCACTCAAGTGTCAAGTTTATGGAACCTGCTTGGCTTGCACTTTCGCCTGACACCATTAAAAAAAGCTGGCAAAAAAAGGTTGACTGAGTGTTGCATGCCGCCTGCTGTCTGGCACCATTTGCATTTGGCTAACTGCTTTTGGGCGGCTGCTTAACCATTCCCGTTTGGCGCCAACACACAGAAAAAAGTGTGGCTGTTATAATGCCATTCATGCTTAGCCAAGTATATTACGATTATTATGCATATTTAGGAGCGTCTAATTAAATGTGTACGAGTGCTGACTGGCGCTGGCGCTGGCGTGCGTGACGCGCGCTGTGCTCGGCTGAAAGGAGCAGAGAAGGTGTTTAGCCAGAAATAGCATTAAATTAATTAGCTTTTGTACAAGATGTGGCCAAAGCTGCTAGCCCTGCAGCGAGTGTTCACTTTACAGGGCAAACTCGTATAGCCAACTATTCAAATTGGATTTGTTAGAGGATCTAACAAGAAATATGCATTCCCTTATATATCTAAGTCAGTTTACCTCAGCACAGAACCGACTTAAAGCCTTTGAGCCGCATTCAGCTGGCAATAGTTAACAGGATATATATATGCGCGCGTGTCGCAAGGACCTCATGTTGTGAATGTTGCATCTGGATTTGCATGAACTGACTTTGATACGCTAGCAGCGGTTGCTGCTGGGGCTTCCCCTGACAATGCAATCAATCTCAGTTATGTGGATACACATGAGCTACAGCATAAAGCCACAGAAAAGGCCAAAAGGACTCACTCCAGCTCTACCCATAGAAAAATATATATTTTTACATAAGCAGAGGATGACAATTGCAAATGTTGCCTCTGCTGGCAAGCGAATGCAACATTTTGGCATTTTTACCTGGCCATTTATTGAGGAAAAGTGAAGTCGATTGGAGCACACAGAACTGCAGATTGTGGACTTTTATTGAGGGCTTCATTAAGTTGTGCCGTGCATATTGTGGGCCAACTCTTGAGGGAAAAATCTGTGCATGAAATCTAAGCATAATTGTAATTGAAATGCAACTTGAAAGACAGTTTTAGTAATAAATGCTCTTTTTGGGCCATATAAATATAGATTTATAATAATAAAAAATTGTATGAGATTTCGCATTTTAATTTCTTTAAATGTGCAGTTGTTAGAAATCTTTATTATTTTGATTTAATCCCAGAGCAGCAACTAAAGTTTGACTGCTTTTTAAGCTATATATAAATAATATTTACTAATAATTTTATTTAATTTATTTATTTATTTATTAAATATATATAATTTTTGATTTTAAAAAAATATCTTTTTCAATAAGACATTTTATTCTCTTAAATCTGCCAAGACTTTTAGCACATTAAACCCATCTAGATACCTATCCCTTTCGTATACACTTTCAGATCTCTTTAAAGTTGTTCAAGTATTATTATTATTAGCCAATAATTTGGAATTGGCTTAGACAAAAAGGTGGCCAAATCGGAAATGACTTTTCCCATCCAAAACAAATGAATTTGAGCGCCCTTTGCAGACGTTAGGTAAAAACATTAAAATAATCTGCAAAAGGGACACATTTCGCACTAATTAGGCAGCTTGAGCTTCAGCGAAGCGCAGTTGTTTTACGTATTTAAGCCTCTTTGGGAGTTGTTTGTTTGTCGTTTAATTAACGGCCCGCTCAGCGCCCCAGCGCGTCCCCATTGCCGTTGACATTGAGCAAGCGAACGGCGTATTTAATCCATAAAGTACAATTTGTGCGTGGCACAGAAAAACGATTTCGGCGCCCAGAAAAAAAACACACACACACAAAGCATACACACACTCATGCATAAACATAGCTATATATGTATATGAATGGCCGGAATAAACGAGAAGCGAACGTAAAGCAAACATGTAACACATTTTGACCCTTTTTGCATAATATCAATTTTGCACACGCACACACACACAGTGAGCGCAACTGTCCCGCGCCTAAGTGGGGGCTATCTCTGCCGCCGCCATTGGCTGCATATTAAAATGGCTGTCAAACGGAGTGAAAACGGATGTCATGTTGTTTCTTTATTGCCTTTGCCATCAAATCTCTCCTGCTCTAAGAATTTCACTGCAGACGCAATCAAATTCTAAAGCCTTTAAATATTTTTACATAAATAAAATATGATTTTGTAATATTATTTTTAAATTATTATTAACATTTATTTAAATTTATAAATCTTTTTTAAAAAACAATAAAAAAAGATTTCATAATATTTTATATACAAACATGTTTTTATTAAAATTTAATTTGTTTTTAAATTGAAAATTTTATTATATTAAAATTAAAAATAAAATGTATTTGAATTTTTAAATATTTTGTTTATCATAAAAATATCTATTCTCTCGATAGAATTCAGTCAAATTGTTAAGCTTAAATATTTTTATTTACATCATATATGTAATTTAATAATATTCAAAAATTAAATATTATATTTTTTAATTTTTATATAAAGAAGGACATCTAAATATTATTTTTAAAATTTAATTTACTTTAAAAATATTTCTTTTACGTAAGGAAAAGACTTAAATATTATTTTTAAAATTTAATTTAGCTTTAAAAAATATTTAATTAAATAAATATTATTTTAAAATTTTATTTTATTATAAATGATTATTTAAATACAGCTTAATTTAAAATTATTATAATATTTAATTCAAATTTAAATGATTATTTAAATACAGCTTATAATTGCCCCACTTCGCTTCTGGTCACAGTGTTCATTGTGCTCACATTTCAGGGTTTGATGGGCTTAAAGCATTGTGACACAACTTTCGCAATCGAATCGAATGCTGTGACCCAACGCTGACCCTTTTTTACTTTTCGACCCGCCGTGCTGCTGGCGTCAAATGGGGAGCTTAGCAGCAGCTTGACCGCATTTGCTGGGCAGGTTGTTCGGGGTCCGCAACTTGCCGCAGGCCCAACAATTATACAAGCCCCAGGCATATATATATATGTATATATATATAGATACGATGTAAGCTGCGTTTCGTTCTGCAGCATGTCTGCTGCTGGCCGTGCTTTGTCTTACGGCTGCGCTCTTTTATGGCCGCCCATTAACGACTTCAACTATTTGCAGCTGTGCATAAAAAACACCAAAAATCATTTGCGAGTGTTTCGGTCCGTTGTTTTCTTCTCACCGTGTTTTTGGCCTTTTTTCGGCATTTTTTTTTTTGTTATCTAAACGCGCGGCATCGTAAAAATAGAAATAAAAATAAAAATATTTATGCAGCTCTAAGGCTTCGGTCGGCGTTTTATGAGTGCGCTCTCCATTTCGCCAGCATTGGCTATTAAAGGGCGCACGCAACAACAAAAACATTTGAAAATTGGCTGCCAAACTCACAGGAATCTGGGCGCCCAAGGACGAACAGAGATTTGCGTGGACGGAGCTGGAGCTGGCGCACATGCAGGCCTATGCTATCCCCTTATTAATTCCAATACATTGAATTTTGTATAGACAATGGCATGTTTTGCATACAAATCCGATTAAAATGCCGCACACGTGCCCAGGACAGCGCAAAGGACGCGGCCGGCCTGGCGCGCGCGCGGTCAGTACGAAACGTGAAGCCAGCTGGCAAAAACAACATTTTAAAGTCTTTGATAGCTTAAAATTGAAGTTGTTGCTGCTGCCATTGTTTACGGCAGCCGAGGCGCTGTAACACTTGGAGATATGCTTGGGCTGAGTGTGTGTGCAGGACGAGCCAATCAATATGTGTTCTCTGAAATATAACTTAAACCCAATCTATTGACAACTCATATATATGAGTCCTTGAAAATAGCTGCAACTACTTGCGAGGTATTTTGTAGGCCATCATATGATAACATTCTCTGATATTAGTTAGACTTGCTTAGTGAAGTTAGTTCAACACTTAAAGGTATTGTCAGTGCAGATAATAATAATTATTGCGATGGATTTCCCAGTCAGTCATATAACAATGCCTATATTGAGTGATAGAACAGATCTTGCGAGGTATTTCATAGTCCATCACTGAACAATTGCAAAGTCTTGGCCTTAAGCCAGCCGGTTTACTTAGCGGACTCAGGCAGAACTCAGCCGAAAGGGGGCGGCTCTAATGAATTTAATGCCCAACTACAGGCGGGCAGACGCCCACCCACAGTGATAACAATTAATGCCGAACAAAGTTGCTTTGAATATGCTTTGTCGAGCTGCCAGAGCGCGGCTGGCATTTCCGGCGCATTTTTATTTATGAGCCGTCAAATTGTGCGCCATCAAAGATAACTCACAGCTGACAATTAAGCACGAAATGGCTGTCATCATTTGTATAATTCAGGAGTTTCTATCTGGAAAATATTTCGAAAATGCGGAAAGTCAGAAGTGATTGAAAAAGGTTAACAGACTGATTGAAAATGTATAAAAACAAATTTGAAATCTGTCATGAAAACGTGGCAATTTCTATTTATTTTCACATACATATTTATTGGCCTAGCGAAAGTCAGTTTATGGTGCATAAAACTGAAGCAGAATTTACTTGACGCATCCGCAAAGCGATGCACGATGGGCGATGGCGCATAAAAGTTTGATGCGAACTTTGTTTAAACTTTTTCTATCAATTTTGCAGCTAAAATCCCTTTATGATGCACTAAATTCAGTGCTGACGCTTGTCAAACATGCGCAACATTTTCCACAAAAAAGGAGAGCTCAAAAATGGCGTCGTGACTGGATGCGTTGCACATTTCCCGGAAGTGCACCACATGGCGTATGTGTGCGCGCCGTTAAGTCAGCCAAAGAGCTGGGAGCTGGGAGGCAAAGTGTTTGATTACACATTTTGATGGACACTCTTCAGTTTAAACAGTTAGTTAGGAGCCGCAACAACGGGTTAAGCTTAACGCTGCCGGCGCTTTTTGTTTTTTGGAAACATTTTTAAGCTGTCAGCGCTTTGATGCTGACATTGTCTAAAGGACTTTGTGTTTGTTTATTTAGCGCACACTCGCCCTCTCTGCCCCCCCTCTAATTTGAAGCGCGATATCCTGACTGTTTGTCATAATAATAAAAAATGTCAATTTGCTTTATGGCTGACAAGTCGAGCTTTGCTTTGATGTTGAGTTTTATATCTTGCTCTTGCCGCCGCCTTTGCTCCACTCGCCCTTATTTATTCGTCACATAAATCGTGTGCGTCTCATGTGTGCCTGGCACCAGGCAACGATTTACATATACGAGCATTCGATAAGGCCGCCAGGCATTTAAATCGGCTCCGTTGGCCCATTTAAAGATAATAAATCGATTATATTTTGACTATTTGTGTTAACATTCTTCGATGTTCTCCAATAAAAACTAAAGGCTTTGGCAGATGGTATGTGGAAGATAAAGGATTATATATATGGTACATATATTTAGAAATTTATGTAATATATATATGTATATATATTTTTCATTAAGTCTTTACTCTGCTGTGAACTGCTTTTAGGTTTGAAGTAAAATGTTTGTATATATAATATTCCATGAAATTCAATGTGATTTATAATTTGCATTTGTAAGTGCTTTTCTAGTTAGCAGTTGCCCTAAAAATATTTGGACTTGAGTATTACTAACCCAGTTTTCTCGTCTAGTCAAGGCTTTTGGCCAACTCTAGGCAATAATACAATATTGAGATATATTTTAGATTAACCGAGAGTATTCTCCCTTAAGACTAGTTAAGAGTTAATGCTCTACAGTCTTCCTCTTCAGTCTTCTAGCAAGCATGTCTAAGTGTTCGTAGAGTCTGCAGTGTTGGGGTGCTAATTTATGGTGCCGCCAGCAGCGCTGACACGTCTCAAGAAGGTGGTCACTACACTTTAATAGGGACAGATATATGATTTTATATAATAATATTTATAAAATAAATATATATATATATTTGATTTTATATAATAATATATATAATATAAATAAATTATATAAAATAAATATATATATGTTTATATAAAATATATATAAAAATATAACATATAAAATAATATAAAATATATACATGTATTCGATTAAAAGAAACTAATTAAGGCACAATACCTATACTTATTTTTCTATTCAGTATTTAATTCTTTATTATGATGAAACTATTCCGTTGACTTGTGTTACGTATCTCTAAATATAGACTAATTTTGTCTATGGATATATTTTTATTCATTGTCAGAGTTTTTGAGAGTCATGAGCTACCAAAATATGTTCTTAATATAATTATATTTGTCAGTTTCCCCATATAATTATGGAAGGCGCAGCGGCTAATATTTGCGCTTAGAATAAGCTCTCATAAATTGGTATTTTCTTTTGACATGTGCACGAATGCACACACAGAGAGAGAGAGAGAGAGAGAGAGAGCGCGAGGGAGAGTTCCTCTTATATTCCTATAGAGCATATTCAAACAGTTTTTTCAAACTCCTGATCTATTTAATAACTAAGTAATAAGAGTAAAAGACTTTATTATATATGTATATTTATTTTATATTTTATATATATATCAAAAAGTATGAATCATATTTCAGCTGACGACTGCCAAAGCATTCACTCACAGAGCTACAGCTTTGCACTTAGCACTCCTCATAAAATGTACCTCAGCCTAATTGAAGTTCACTTTCAATAAGCAAACAAACTAACCTGCCGCAAATACATTTCAATATTAATCAAATGCACAAAGTAATTTATTTGCCAAGTGCGAGAAATTCCATGGCCAGAGTCGGCCACAAAGCACCTGCACTCAATGGGTAGAGTAAGTGAAATGCTCTTTGAAATCACAACTCACGAGGGGAGTTTAATATGTTTGATGGCTTTGACAGAGGGAGAGAGACGGAGCAAAGACACAGACAATTTGCTGCTGGCCAGCATTTGTAAGGAACCACAGAACATGACGGCGCCTTGGCATAGAGCACATAAATCATCACCATTGAGCGAAAGTCGCATTTTGCTCAGCTCCCAAGCGAAAGTTCGATTTCTGCTGTTTGGCCGTGATTTATGATGGAAGATGAGGAGACGAGCTGTTGGCATTTGCTCACGCTGCCTTCTTAAGTGACTGCATAATTTATTGTTTATTTATATTGCATACTTGATTTGCTTACAGTTCGCTTTTGCCATGTTTTTTGGCCAACTTTTCTAACAAATTTGCGCTGTACTTGTTTTTGGTAATCAAAGTTTTTTGGCCGAAACTTTTGACCAAAAATAATACTACATAACTTGGATTAAATCATAAAGAGAAGAAACGATTTCAGTTCGCTTATATTTTGTTTACATGCAAATTACAAATTAAAATATTGTCAAAATTCTACATAAGCGATGTGAAGTTTATCAGAAAAATAACAAAAGCGAAAAGTTTTTGGCAAAAATTAGTGCAAGAGCGCCGCAAGGCAAAGTAAATAAATAAAATGACGAGCGACAAGTTCAAGTTTATTTTGTTTTCCATGCAAATTAATGCGACGCCCTCCCTGTCTCTCTCTCGCCGTTGTGGGCGCGGAAAAAACCAAATATAATTTGAATTATTGATTGGCAAGTCAGTCAGGCATAGTGCGTTTCGGCAAAGGCGCCCAAACAATGTCTAAATTTGTGCCGGGCCTGGCAAGGATGCCACGCCTGGCACGCCCACGCCAGCCACGCCCACTGCTGGCTACCATAACGGCACACCTATTCGAGTGAACTTTATGCAAAAATTGCTTTTCAGCCAATTTCGTTTTATAAAATTTTCGCTTTGTCACAAAAAAATTATTTACTCCGCTTAGCCCCCGTCCCCGTCGCCGCCTCTGGCCCTGGGGCTTTGTCTTTTGAGCTTTATTGTGGGTTTTTGTTACTATTGTTGTTGGTGTTGGGGATTGCTGTTGTTGCTGTTGTATTTCGCTTCCGGCTGTTATCAGCAATCGACACTCTACACTGCGTTTCCTTCGCGCTCATTTGTATACACTCTCTTTCGTGCTCTCTCTCTCTCTCTCTCTCTATCCCCCTCTCCCTCTCCCTCTCTGTTCTCTGGTCTCTTTGGCTGGCTTTGTGCTGCGTGCGGTGTTAATGTAATTTGTGCGGCTGGGGGAGCCCTTAAATATCTTCAGCGTCTCTCTGTTTGAACTTTAACTCAGCTGTGCCGCAGGCCAGGGCCAACACGCCCACCTCCACCACCACCACCAGCCGCCCACTGTTGACTTTATTGAACCATTTCGCCAAACTTGATTGACTTGCTCCTTCTGTTGTTGTTGCTGCTGCTTAGCGCCTTGTTTTATGCTACACGATTTTTTGGTTTTTGTTTTTGCTGCCGCGTACGTAGACTTTCCATTTCAGTTGGCCAACAGGCAAACACTTAAGCCCAGCCAGCGATTCGCGCCTGATATAAGTCAATTTCGAATGTCAATAAAATGGAAATTTTATAATTTTCCCCAGAGATTCTCACACACATTGCCCAGCCACACACACACCCATACTCCGCTTCACGCTGCTGCGGCTTCAACTTAATGAGATTTTCTTTATTGGCCCTCGATAGCAGCCGCCGCCGCCGCCGCCGTCGCAGCCGCAGCTCAAGCTGCAGCGGCCCATGCGCTGAGTGCTTTATTAATGCTTTTATGGTCGCTTAGGTAAATGTCGCTGACGTCAGCCAATACGTAAATCTGCGTTCCCAGATATCCATCTGCCGTGCTTAAGTGCCACACTTAATAGATCGTTGCCACTTGCCATATGCCCCACCTCATCAGCAAACGCGCTGCAATTAAACTACATCAACTTCCTCTTCACTTAAAGCTGAGCTGTGGTGTGTGTGCGCTGCCAGTGGCTGCAGTTCATTAAGAAAGCTTTGAGTTTGACTTTATAAAGGTTTCTGTATCAATGAAATCATTTTATAGCATTTTTTAGAGTTTTATATTGAGTTCTAATAATTATTAAATAATAAGAATATAAGGAACAATAATAATAAAAAGTAAAAAATAAAGTAAAATAATAATAAAAATTAAACAAAAATATTATTTCCAAAAAAAAAAAAAAACAAATTTAATATTTAGTTTTTAGTAACGTTTTAAAAGTAAGAATAACAAATATAATTTAGATAAAAAAATAATATTTATAAGAAAATAATAATTATAATTTATATAAATATAAAATATAAAATTTATAATAATATAATAATAAAAATAATAATAATAATAATAATAATAATAATAATAATAATAATAATAATAATAATAATAATAATAATAATAATAATAATAATAATAATAATAATAATAATAATAATAATAATAATAATAATAAAATGAATATACAAATAGTTACAATATAATACAAACATTAATAATAAATTAAAAATTATGATAAGAAAATCCTTGCGCATACTCAGTTAAAGTATTTAGCTATTTCACAAGATATCTATAATCACATAAAGCTTAGTTTTCAAAGCAGAAATATTATTTTCACATAATAGCAGTCTTTATAGCAACACATTTGAATCTGCAGATTGCAGATTTACGTGTGAATATCTCATATAAATATCTCATAAATAAACCAAATGTAAACGGATAAAAAGTTCAGCTTTTTTTTTAATATATATCTGTCATTTAATAAATATATATATTGTGAAACATTTGTATTTTTCCAATATATATCTTTTATATCAGAATAAACATACAATTTCATGTTGCCCTTCACAAACCAAATATATATTTATATATAATTTGAATCCCAGTTGCTTCTTAGGAAAAGTTCATTTAACAGATTATGTTTTCTACTTAATGGGTTATTCCGCTTTAAGTAACGGCACTATAGTTAATAACAATAATTAAAAATCGCAGCTGCAGCTGAGCAGCGAATTGGCAGAGCTTACTTGCTGTGCGTTTTAATTAAAACTCGTTCGTGGTGCGGCTGCTAACTATTAAAACAGGCGCTTGTCCGTCCTGCCGTCCGGCCGTCCGGCCGTCCGCCATATGGAAGTTACACACACGCCGGAGCTGAGCACGAATGTTGCGTACACGCAACGTTGTCGGCATGTGTGTGGTACGTGAGCTGCGCTTAAAATTAAAACTAAAACACGCACACACACACACACACACACACACACAGTGCTGGCAAATAAACACAGAGCTGCAAAGAGGCGATGGCGTTGCTAGCATAATAAAAAATAAAAATGAAACCATAAAGACAAGCAGACAAAAAGCATGCAAATACAGAACTGAATTCTGTTGAATTCTGAGAAATATACAACAAATAAAGAGAATGAAAACGTAATATGGCAGCTACAAAGTGGCAGACGGGGCGTATGATTATTATTGCTCTGTCGCTTGCACTGTTTGGCTCCGCTTTTCGTGCTGTTTGCTCTCTGGCCCCAGAGCAAATATGTCAAAGTCAAACTAATCGATGCCAAAAGGTTTGGCACCTAAGTGATAAAAAAGAATGCACAAGGCGGACAGCCACATAAATATCAATCCATCAAGTCAGGCTCAACAAAAGTTTTGACGTCAACAGCTCTATGCGCTGACTGCTGGCTGGTGGCTGGAAATTCAATAAAAATGTCCACGCCGGGCCGGGCCAGGCCAGCTCCTGCTAATGCATAGTCAATCACGGAGTCTGGTCACACTGCGCCAAAGCAAACAGCGCTGGCTATTTAAATATGCGCAGAAAAAAGGCGTTGTCAGATTTCTATTGCCTCATCGGGTTGAAAGTTTCCGGCGAGGCTGGGTCTACCCACAGCTCGCTCGCTTCAAACTCGGAAGTCTTTAATTCGAAACTTTCATTTGTTGTGGCATTTGAAATGGCAGTAAATTTTATGGGCATTTCCACTGCCAGCTGTGAAGATTGATTAACTGAGCTTATACAAATATGATATCAAGTGGAAATACAATCCTCAAACAAATATGAAACGATATCTTTCTCTTGTGAAATATTTACAGATTAGTTTGCTGGCTATAAGGAAACTTAATCTTAGCAGAAATTTAATAAATATTTCCATATCTTAGAGGAAGACAGAAATTGTATTAATTTTTTTATTTATTATATTTATATTATTAATTTTATCTTTAGTTAATTTTTGTTTGTTTAATTTTGTTTTTATTGTTTTATTTATTTTATTTTATATATGTTTTATTTGATTTATATTTTAAATTTATTTTTATTTATCTTATTTTATTCTATTTTATTTTTATTAATTTATTTTAATTCATTTTGCTTCAGAAATTTAATAAATATTTCCATATCTTAGAGGATGACAGAAATTATATTAATTTTTTGATTTAATATATTTATATTATTAATTTTTTTTATTTAGTTAATATGGTTTTTGTTTATTTTATTTATTTAATTTTTTTTACTATTCTATTTATTTTATTTCATATAATTTTTTTAAGTTTATGTATTTAATTTATTTTTATTTATCTTTTTTTATTTTTATTTATTTTTTATTTTATCTTTATTAATTTATTTTAATTCATTTTGCTTCACTATCAGCTACGAAAATCATATTTGATATAAAAAGTATGCCTGAGTTCTTTCATATGTTATTTAAAAATGATACTTAAATATGCAGATTGAGCTGAGGCTGGTGCTTTCAAGAGCTTCAGCCCGAGCTGCGCTTTAGCCAGCAGTTTAAACTTAATTCAACCAATTTGCTGCCACCTGTTGGCCGCTGTTCAGTTTATGGCTCGCTTTTATTCGCTGATTGCTCAATTTAACGTAAATAACAGTTTGTGCAGTTCGAAACGCCCCGTGGACACTTTGAATTGGAGTTTTTGTGCGGCTCGCAACGTGATTATATTCCCATATATACACGCGTTTTGTTTTTGCACTTCTGTTTCTGTTTTTGTTTTATTATTTTATAAATGAAGCTCTTTATGGCACACGCACAGCTGGTCAGGCTGTATTTGTTTGGCAATACGAGCTTTTGGTTTTTGACGTAATGGAATTTCATTTGATTCAGCAGAAAAAATGTGAAAAAAAAAAAGAAAACCCATTTCCCCAAACTGTTTGCCGTAAATGTGATTGCAAGTTGAACAGTAACCGGAATTCAATTGGGCAAAAAGCGTAAATTGCCACTTGAGTGTCTTCAAATTGCGCATACCCTGTGTGTGTGAGTGTGCTCTTTCAGGGATTTGGTTTTAGTTTAATGGAACACGTCTTTGCCGAACTACAACAATTATCAAGCAACTTTCTTGCTGCGGCTAAAACTAATTTCCCAAAGCATCCCAACGCTCGAACGGTACTAAAAAGTTTCAACGATTGCAGTTTCAAATGTTGAATTTGCAGTAAAGCATCAAATGTAACAAGCAAATAAAAATCAAATTTGTTAAAATTGTAAAAAATACGCTCAGCTTGTTATGGCATTTACACGCACTTGACACACACACCCACGCATGCAGCAGCTTCCAGATTTGCCATAAACTTAATTTTATTCTTAAAAATTTTACACAAATCGTAAAAAAGTTTGACATGCAAAAAGTATTTTGTCACTTGTCGGTTTTTATGGCAAACGTCGAGCAGAAGGCAGCACTAATTATTTACGAGCTGTTCCCCACTCACTCCCTCCGTGTCTCTTCAAAATAAAAAGCACAGAATTACATTGTTACCGTAAAAAGTAAATATGGCTTTTACGTGCGTCTTCGTTTTCGCATTGCCGTGCCAAATTTATGCCGTCTGGCAACATACCAAAAATACACTTACAGCCGCATTACTTTTTATTATTTCCAACATTTGCCGGGGCCAACACTTTGCACCTAATTTGAGCAGCTTCCGCTGTGGCATGGGCAGCTTTCGCTCCCCGCTCAGTGCTGCTGGCATGCCCCACGCAATTACTGCAACCACTTGGAAACTCTTCAAAAATTTATGGACATTGATACAGCGTATAACAAGAGCCGGCACTCGCAGGGATTTGCGGCTGGTCATTGAGGCATTGAGGCAGCTTTCAGCTAGTAATTGCCTGTTTTTTTTTTTTTTTTTGTGAACTGTAAATAGGCTGAATGATGACTTAAGTTCTGGCAGCGCAGATTCAGTGAAGAGAATGTTGAGTTATGATAATTTTGCTAAAAATATATAATTATAAATTAAAAGAGTTTATTATGATAATATTTAAAAAATATTATTAGTAAAGGAAAATATTTTCTGTAAAATCGAAACTGATTTAAAATGAAGAATTTTCAGTTTTAGATAACTTTGATAAAAATATATAAACAGTAATCAATAGACGTTATTCATTAAATATTTTTTATTAGAAAACAATTTTTTAAAGTAACATTAATATACAAAAACATTTTAAAAATATTAAAAATATTTACTTATTATTATTAATGCAAAATAATATTTTTGAAATATTTTGAAAATAATATTAATGTAAAAACTACTAATTTTTTAATATTAATAATATAAACAATTTTTTTTATTATATATTATTAATTTAAAAAATAGTATTTTCAAAATATGATACACATAAAAATATATATTTTGCATAACTCAACATCAGATTGGTACTTAGGAAAAAGTAACAAAAACGTTTCTAATTTTTTCTTAATTTGTATTCATGTTATGTTGGCTTATCGCCAGCTAGCTAAGCTGGCCCTCAACATTTATGAGCTGTTATAATATAGAGGAACATCGTTTTGCAAATTTAAATATGTTGTTTTTGCAGCAGCAACATGCGAGGGTAGCTTCCGTTTCCTCTGCTTGCTTCCACTGGCGCTGGTCAGTGAACTGCATGAAACAGTTAACACCATTTCAGCGCTGCCCTCGACATGGCCTGGCTGGATGAGTCGGCTTTTGATATGCCCCGTGCTTTGTTGCATGTCGAGCGGCATTAAATTATCTGAACGGGCTCTTGAGTTATGTTAACTGTCTCGAATCGGTTCGCATGTTGGCTTTAATTATGGCCTGCTCAGCCAGATGCAACAGCTACGAAAACAATGATTCAATTTCCGCAACCGGAACTCGGCCAACAGCTTTGTTAACAGTTTTCGTGCGATTTGCATGTTGTGTTTTCGCATTCCAAGAAATTTGCATAGAAATGAAATAAAACTGGCAAAGAGAATAAATTCTCTGGGCTCTGCTAAGCTATGCTCTCAGCCAAGCACTTCGGTTGACAGCTTCATGCAAAAAAACTGTCATAAAATGCATTATTTAATTTGTACCTTCCCCTGGCAACTGCCAACTGCATCATGTGAAATGCTTGCAAACCAATTTACAGAGTGAAATAATTATTCACGAGCTGCATTTACGCCGAACTGAATAGTTTTTCCATGCTGACCATGGTGGACTGTCCAGCCAAGTAGGGAACCTAAATGAAATTACCAAAATGCCAGCAGCTGGGAATTGCAATTAGTTTATGAAAACAAGCGTCAATGCAGGGCAGTTTTTCCACGAACTGGCTTGTAAGCCAGCACAAAGAAAAATATTGCATTTACGCTCTTTATTCAAATTAGGTTTCGACGAAAATGCGAAGCTAAATTCGTAGTAATTCCAATGAATTTAATAGTCGAAGTGTAGAAAATGAGCTATATTTACAGGGTGTATGAATACAAAGCAGTTTACATTGTAGTTTTATTTTTAATTTATTGTACATATTTTTAAAATTTTCTTACTGCACTTATTCATACATAAATTTAAACAAGAAATTTCTATAAAAAATAATAAAATATAAATCATTATTATATTAAACAAAAACTTTAATTTGATATATATTTTTAATAAAAATATTAAATTCATGATTAAATATAATATTTTTAAAAATTTTAAAAAATATAAAATATATAAAATTCATGAAAATAAATTAAATAATATTTTTTTAACTACCCGATACCCAAAAATATCTATATTAATAGTTTCCGAAATGAATCAACAGACTACAGTTATGTACACCTACTAAATTTAATATATTAACGATTAAAACACATTCCTAGAGCACTGTTAAGCCACACCTGAATAGATGTGCTTAAAATCAGCACACTCAACTGGAAAAATCGCATTTGGCACTCGAAATTCGGCGATAAACGAATGCCAATCTACTGTGTTGTCGCCGGCCTGCAGCTTGGCAGCAGCACAACTGCGGCAGTCAATTCATTGCACTGATCGAATGTACAGTGAAGTATGCTTACATGTGTGCTCATTTGATTTGCGAGCCAATATACCATAATAATTTGTCACGCCAAGAGACGAGCCGGCGCCAAATGACGCCATCTAGTGTTGGTGTTTGTTGTTTGCTGTTTGCCTGCCACAGCGGCTAACACGGATAACAGAGTTGCTCACATGCACAGAGACATTGTGCAAAGCTGGCTCTGCTGGCTGGTTAGCTGGAAAGTGGCAAGTAAACATGAAATAGATTATTTACAGAGTCATGCACAACGATTTGTGCAAACGGTTTTGCCACACACAGCTGCCATTCAGGCTTTGAGCCACCAGCTCTGACTCTCGCTGCACATCCGCACACATCCGATTGCCATGAAAAAAAGAAGGAAAGACTGGAAAACCCAGAAGTGTGAACAGTTGCTGATAAGCGCGAGGAGCGCCTGTTGTCGCCTGTCCAAAGAAAAATTGCTTATGGCCCTACACGAATGCACAAATGAAATTGTGCAAGCAAGATTGACGGCTTGTGGTGGCAAATGCTGATGACTGCCACACGCCAGCCACAGCCACAGCCACCTGGCCAGCCCCAGCTACCCTGTTACCAGCCGACTGAGCTGGCTCTATAGGTTTATGTAATTGTGTTAGGTCTCGTCATAAATTTACTGCCAGTCAAGCAAATAGCTCAATCTGGCCTTGCCCATGATTTACAGTCAGCTTTCCATTCAGCAGGTCAGTCAGCCAGCACTGGTCAATAATGTTGACCTTACGCTGTCCTGTCAGAAGTCGCATCTGTTTGCGTAGACCCAAGCTGGCTTTTGAGGTAGTTTGAAGTAAATGTTACCTTGAAAGTTTATCTAGCAAAGTGGGAAAAATAATAAGAATCGATTTCTTAACAGAAATTTACAGATTCTCTATGAAAACAATCATAAATCATCTTTTAAATTAGTTAAATATTATAATAATAATTTAAAATACAATATATTTCTTGCCCATTAAACTCCATTTTATTTTTATTAATATTTGTTATATTGTTATTTTAAAAATTATTTCATGGTTATACATATATATTTTGTAACGAAGAGTTATATAGAAAAAAATGTTTTTTTCAGCTGCAGAAAATATATAAAAATAATATATTTTAAAAATATATAAACACAAATTTATATATATATAATATATCAAATATTTATTCAGCAAAATAGATAAAGCTAATTTAGGTTTTCGTATTTTTGGTTTATTAATAAATAATAAATGAAAAAAAATAATTATTTTAAATAAAATTTTGTAAATGTGTAAAAAAATATTTTTTTTTTTAATATTCTTTGTACATAAATATATAAAATAAGAAAATATATAAAGACTTCTGTTTTTATATTTATTTTCTTATGTATTTTCACCAATTCAAAGAACTTTTAAATTGGTTTGCAAATTGCTAAAATAAAATAACATTTCATTTAAATATTCATTTCGCACTCTGTTTTTCTTTGACTCTATCTCACTTTATTTTCTTGTATTTTTTAAATGGTTTTTCTCTCGCTTCTACAAACATTCGCATATAAAAGTCTTTCCGAGACAAACCCAACACAAAATGCAATCTGCAAAGAAGGGCAAACAATAATAATTGCAAAAATTAAACCATTTTACACAATTTTTGCTGTATTTGTTTTTTTAACCAAAGGCAAAAGCGAGCAAATATCTCATAAGTAAATGCAATAAACTAGAAATCGATTTGCCACTGCTCTCAATTATAGATAAAATGAAACTCTTCGCATGTTCCAGCCAAATATCAATAATCGAAGCACTTAAATTGCCAAAAATATTGGGCGAATGGCTCGCAACTGGTAATAACAGCATTTTGCATTTATTAGCCAATCATTCGGGGCCTGCATGAGCGTATAAATAGGCAGTGGGCTTAGGAATTCAATTAGCCAAATTGCCGACTGTCTTATCCAGCGCGGCGGCTTCAGCATTCCATTTGCCGGACCCATGCATGCCAAATGCGCACTCTGAAGAAATGCCAACTATTTACAAGCCGGCCCAGTTCAACAGGACTGCGGGCTGTCATCAATAAGTTAGTAGTGTGCAACAGCCGATCTCCGTAGGAGCGGCCAGCCGCAGTGCTGTGTCTATTTCGGGCCAGGCGTGAGGTTTATTGTGCTGCCCGTTGGCTGTGCAAACAGTTGCCCAAATTGACGCGCCGACAAACTGGACAAATTGCGCGCAAACATGGCAGGCGAGAGCGGTGGCAAGGCCAGCCCAAGGGTCGGCAGTCTAACAACTTGAAGCCCACAAAAATTAATTATGAAAATTTGCACTTTACGTCTGAGTTTTTGGTTACTGTAACTTTGTTAGCTTAATGCGTTTATTTGGCGTGCGAAATTTAATTATGAAAATGTCTCATATTTCACACAAAGTTCCCTTAAAGTGCGCAAGACTTTGCAGAATAAAGACCCTGTTAGCACATCATATCATATTCATATCACAGATAGTTCAGTTCAGCTCGATTAAAGCACCGGCTGCATATTGTTAATTTGCAGCGCAATATTGACCAATCAGGCTCACGGCAGTGCGCTACACATATCATTCGATTGAGTTCGGTGCGCCTGCAGCTGTCATGTGAATGAAAACAATTTGTTGCTAAATTGCTACATGGCGACACCTCTCGCCTCTCGCCTGTCGCCTGTCGCCTCTCTCCTCACTCCTGTCGCCCATCGCCCGTCGATTTCCTGTCATCCGTTTCTGCCCCTGGACTTTGCTTTGTACTCCACTTTGGCATGTGAGAAAAAGTGTGATTGCGTTTCACTCTCACTCTCTCTCTCTCTCGCTCTTCATTCATTTTGTTCGCCCTCCACTTAAGTATTTTAATAATTGCGCATTTATCTGAGGTTTTTGCATGATTTTGGCATTCGCTATTCAGCTGACTTAATTGCTTCCTTCTGTTAACTGGTCTGAGCTGAGCTGAATATGATTTAGCAATTTATTAACAATTAGTTTGCTTAATACGTTTTTTAATTACTTTAATTTATATTTATTTTATAATTAATTTGTATTAAAATTTATTTTATTATCATCATTATATATATTTATCATTTTTCTTATTTATAAAATATGATTAATAAATGAGATACATTTTTATACATTTTATATTTAAATTTATATAATTTTATATTCAATTATTATTATTATTTTTATTTATTTATTTTTATCTATTTTATATTTTAATTCATATTTTTATTATATTCAATTATTATTATTTTTATTTATTAATTTAATTTTTATCTATACATATATCATTATTTTTATATCTCAACTTTATCAATTTTTATTAAATAAAATTCTAGCTTCAGCAATTCCTTTCGTTTAGGATTCATCAACATTTTCAGCACTTTGTTTGCCAACCTAATAACTTTTTAAGTTACTCGACTTTTTATTTAGCTAATATTTAATTATATAAATGGGTTCATTTAGTTAGCTCGAAACTTGAATAATTTAAGTTCGAGGCTTTAGGCAGCCCACGTCAAATTTATTATTTAGCAGAATTCACGCTCAGCTACGCAAACTTTAGCATTCATCTTGAGCTCTGCTGCTGTTGTCTGTCAGTCGAACGTTTCGGCCGTCATATACGACGTGCGAGGGAAACCTGTTGTTTGAGCTGCGTGCCTAGACGGGATTATTAGCCGCATTTTGTGGCCCAAAGGCGCAAAGCGTTAAACACACGAAACCAATTACGATTCTCCCATTTTGTATTCGCCGCCGGCGCCGCTGGGTCCTAAGACGCTAGACCTATATTTAGTCGGGCCGCACACACAAATCTCAGGTATTTTGATAGCTAATAAAGTTTGCCTTAAAGTATTTGCAGCGCAAGTTTCTTTAGGCCCGTCTCGAGCATATTTGTTTTAATATTAGCTAGCCCTGGGCCACAACGCAATGCGTGTGCCGAACATCTAAGGGTTATTTGCTTAGTTTAGCTCCAGCTCCAGCTTCAGCTTTAGTTTCAGCTCGACTGCTCGTCCTCGGCGAGATACGTGCGCTGAGCTACGCCCACATTGAGTAGCAATTTTTATGCAGGCAATATCAATAATTTTGTAGGTTTTATTGTTATTTGCGCATATTTTTATGTATTTACGGGAGCGCTCGAACATCTCAAACTCAAACTGGAACTCAACAATGTCAGGAGCCAAAGTTTTCCCTGCAGAGCGAAAGTTTTCACATCGCCTTCGTGCGCCGGGGACCGGAAATGAAACTGAAATTGTTTTCCTTCAGTATTTATGTCCGCTGACCTTTATTAAAATGACTTTTATGGCTTCGCTCTGTGTGTGTGTGTCAGTGGCGCACGGCAAGCAATTGCTGGCCGCTCATTAGTATATCCCACGTAATGAAATCAGCAATTATTTCCATTAACTTGCACGGCCCCAGGTCTCCAGCGCCTGGGAGTGCCCAGTTAGCGGGACTTGTATGGATGTTCACCTTAACGAAAGGCCTAAACAAACACAGCCGATAGCCATTCGAAAAACATAGCACGATAATTAATATTTATGTGAATAGACGAGATGCGCAGCAACTGAATGTGCTGAAATAACTTAATAAATTAAAATTTATGGCGAAGATTTCTACATTTTAAATAGGCCAAGAATTTATGCAAGATTATATTCTGCGTACATTTTTTATATATAATAAAATATTTTTTATTTTTTTAATATTTGAGTTTTTTTATATATTTTTTATATTTTATTATAAAATTTATTTTCAATTTTTTAATATTATTTAATATTTTTTTAATATTTGAATTTTGTTTAATAAACTTTTATATATTTTATATTTGTTATTATGCCTAAATATTTTTGCAAAATTTATTTTAATTTTGAAATATGTAAAAGGTTAAGAACTATAATTTTTCTATCAAATTTACAAATTTAAATTGAATAAAAATAATAAAATGAAAAAATTCAAAGAGAAGTGCTTTATTTTATATTAATTCCATAGAAATAATATATAATAAATAATTGTAAATAATATATAATTTATAATTAAAATAATAATAATATATCAATAATATACTACTGTAATTTTTATGTTGTTTATTTTATTATTCTACTATTTTCACACACTCACAAATGAGCCATAAAATTGCTTACACAGATGATTGTAATTTAAGGAAGATGATGGGCCGCGCAAGGCCGGGTAGCCAGAGCAATCAAATGATATGCGACATAGTCGCCCCCCAGCCCAGCGTTAGCTGCTAATCAAATTAAAAATGATTGCGCGAGTGTCAAAAGTGCGGCTGACATTGTAGCTGATTACCTGGCAGCGCGACATGCGCGCCGTGCGTAGACATTCGTAGGCACTGTCGGGCGCTGCTAGGAGACAGTTGCGTACAATATCTGCCGGCTGCTTTCGGTGCTCGGTGCGCGGTGCGTGTCACTGAAATTTATCACACAGTCGCAAGACATTTGTAACTGACGTCGACAGGCAACACAGAGTGGCGAGAGGGTGGGGAGGTGGGAGGCGCACAGAACTTTGCATATCAGCGCGTATGCGTACACCTGTCAAAGTTATTCATAATTCAGCCGTGGCGCACAATTCGTATTTTGGCATTTTTTTACATATGTTGCTATTAATTTTTTGCTTCGTCGCGTAACAAATTGAAGACGGCGCGTAAGCCGCGGCTGCCATTAGCTGCAGGACGTTCACATCCTTCGTCGAGGTGCCAGCTGCCAGGTGTGTGTGTGGGCGCACAAAAGTATGATTGAATGTTATTTGATGTGAATTCCGAAATTTCTGCTGTTCGGCCTGGCATTTATGCAAATGTCACAATTTGTCGAGCATGCCTGGCGCCTGTCAGCGAAACGTTAACACGACACGGCACAATGGAAACTGTGAAAGGACATTCAAGGCTTAAAGTGCTGCGTCGCCTGTTGAGTTAATTGTGCGGAGCTTTAAGTTTCTGAACGTCTCAAATGTATCTGCTGAATGCATAAACTACAGACTCGGCTCCCTTTTCCATAGCCTACTTATCGGCGCAGCGAGGCACACAGTTAATACGATATTGGCTGCTAAGCGGCCATCGCATCGAGTGTCTGACCTTGCGCCGGGCTTAGCGCAAGCCCATCGAGTGCCAATTTATGCAACTTTGTGCGCTATCGATGAGAATCAATTTGCACAAGCTGAAATCCAGCCAGCCAGCCAGTTGGCCGCACAAACAAATTGGCAAAGCATTCAAACTTGTCCCGGGCCCTCACAAATTATCTTTAAATCCCGGCCAGGGGGCGCCTTCGTCATGCCGATACATGCAGACATATTTCAATTTGAATGGCTGCCTGTCTGGCGTATTCAAATGAAGCAGGGACATGCTCAATCAAATCAAAGTCCGCCCAATAAGACAATGCACAAAGGACCCAGCCCGGCCAAGTGTCAGCCGCAGAGCCAGCGAGCGCAGACTGTAGCGAAGCGTGCAGCAGGCATAAGCCTAGATAAGACTACCCAACTCGCTGCTCAAAGAATTCCGAGAGATAGCAACCTCGTGTTTTCGTATGCATACAATGACAAGTTTTTCCCATTTCCCATTTGGGCCACACTATGCATGGCCGTAAGCCGAATATGCGCTTCAATCAGCTAGAAATATGCACGAAATAAGCGCGCGGGCTAATTGAAGAATAACTCTTTGAGTCTGTGCAGATTTAGGCTTCCTTTATAATTGTAAATGCATTCGATTTATATATATTTCATTTATATATGTAGAGGGCAAAAAGAGCAGGGCGTAGCGCAGACGCAAACCTACTTGAATACCATTTTGAGAGCCTCTCACTCAAACTAGTATAACAGCAGGCAAAATAAATATATAAATAATATATACAGAGTAAATATAATATATATAATAAGAAAAGTCTGTGCTCTAAGTTACTCAATTCTCTTGAACTTGTTAAAGATTTGCTGCTACTGTTGCAACAGTATTAGTGTGAGACTGAGCGCTTGCATAGAGCTGATCTAAGAATACGATGCGAATGGGTTTGTGTCTTAGCTAAGCGCTGCTCCTCTCTGATTGGTAGCCTCTAACTTTTGGTCAGTGTGAAAGAGAGAGGGAGACAAAGATAGTTGTTGCTGTGCATTGCCTTGGGTGTTGCAGAGAGAAAACGAAATGGCTACTCAGGGTCGCTCTGATTGGCAGTAGACAAAACGATGGCGGCTAGAAATGATCATGGCGGATAAGCACTTTGTGAATGGGAATTTATTACTGGTCGCTGTTGTAAAAGAATGAAATTACAGTTAAAGATGAACAAATAGACACAAACACGATATGTATGAAATGTATAATAGCTTAAACTGAATCTGTATAGATTTAAAGCTCAGCTAACTTTATTAACTGTTAGAACTATAGTTCAAGCCTCTCAAAAGAAGTCATAATTTTCAGAATCTACCTGAATTCCACCTGCCTATCAACTAGCTCTTATTCTTTGACTCATTTGACCCAAAATTCAGATAGTATCTAGACTTAATTGTGATTGATAGCCATTTAAGGCTTATTTGGAATGACAAATTCGATGAGTAATAAAAAACAGCATTAAAAACTGATTTGATGGGCAAAGACTGATCCATTTATTAGTGGGACTAAAAATATCCGAAGCAAGCTCAATCACACGCATTCATTTGCTTAGCTTTAGAGTGTGAAACAGAGAGAGAAAGTAAAATAGAGAGAGAGAGAGTAAAGCAGATAGAGAACGACAAATGTAATCAAAATAAATTACGAGCGTGTAAGCAGCCTCCGGTGTCTATTAAGGGCAATAAAAGGAAAGCACCATTTGTTTAACGCAATCTCATTATTAGATGCGTCCCACAGCCGAGGGCACAGCTGCTGCAGCCGAGGGCAGAGCGCAGAGGGCTCAGCCCAGAGCTGAAAGTGATAGGCCAGAGGTTAGGCTAGGGCTGCCAGTGACAGACTTCAGTTCGTCTTGGCCCGCTCCGCCATCGACTTGATAATGCCGCTGATTATGCTGATGATAAGTAATTTTGTAAACTCGAAACTGCAGACCGAGAATGTGGCTGGAAAGCGGCGTTAATGCGCCCGTTGATTAGTCAGAGTCGGAGCACCAGCGGGTGCTGTCAGGGCTTTCGCCTTCGGAGTTGCCGCTCCGACAAGCCGACAAGCTCATTATGCCGCCAACAATTTGATTAATTACATAACGCTCGCAGGCGGCACCTTGTTCAGGTCGCTGCAAAGGATTTGTGCATTATGTGGGCCATGCTTTCGTCTACGCTTTGTGCTGCGCCTTCGCCGCACACAAATTCTATGCAAAAATTTCATTTACCTTTAGGCCAAACGCTAACAAAGAGCGCTGGGCAATAATTTTTATGGCCCAGCTGCCGTGGGTGCCCTTCCAGGCTGTTTAACAGTTGACATTTATAAGCTGGGCGTGGCCGTAGCGGCCGCTCCTCCAGCTCTAATCATATTAGAGTTCGGTTGCAACGGCGCTGACAGCTCCACAGAATTTTAGCAATTTTAATGACAATGTGGACAGCGGCAACACTTGAATGCCACAGAAATGGCTGCAATGAAAATAAGTGAAATTTAATGAGGAAAATTCAATTTGAGAAAACTATAAATAAAAATAAAATTAATTATACACAAATTATTAAATAAATGCAAAAATTAATTAATAAATTAGAGATAGGAAATATTAATATTAAAAATAGAAATAGGTAAAGAAATTAAAAATAAAAATAAATAAAAAACGAAATAAAACAAAATAAATATGTATGTAAAAAATATGTAAACAAATCAATTCAATAACAATAAATAAAATAAATTAATGAATATATAAATAAATTAATTAATTATTTAAAATAATGAAACAAATAAAATAAATAATATAAATAAAGAATTATAGAAATAAACAAAGTATAATAAGAATAAAATTAAAATTAAATAAATACCGCAGAAAACTGAGTACAAATAAAATATATGAAATTGAAATGAAGGAAATGTGAGCTAGGAATTCAGTAAAAACACAAAATATAATTTCATAGTTTATTTTTAATTAACAACCTCAATCCTTAATAGCAAATGACAAAGTTGTTGCCAAAAATGGAACTTTCAAGTCCAAAATATTGCACAGCCAAATAATATCCGAATCAATTGTGAAATAACTTAAGATTAAAGTCGAGGCAAACATGAAATTAGCATGTTTCAATCGGTTGTTTGTGCGCGCTTGTGTTATTGTGTTGCTGGCGCTGGGCGCATCGAGTGCCGCCAGCGCAGAGAGTGCGGTTGTTGGTGACATACGGGATAAGTGGTCCGCGGACGATAGCCAAGAGCAACAGCAGGGGCAGCAACAGAAGGGGCAGCCCAGGAGGGAGTTGCCAACGCCAGCACAGCAGCTGCTTTTTCCAGTTGAACAAATCAAGAGCTACACAGCCGCTAGGCATCATCATCAGCACCATCATCATCAGCATCATCATAAGCAGCAGCAGCAGCAGCAGCCGCAGCGACAGCATCAGCATCAGCATCAGCATCAGCATCTGCATCAACATAAGCATCATGTCCATGGTCGGACTTATAGAGAAAATCATTATAAGGCGCTTGAACTGGAACAGCGACGGCAACAGCTGGGCAAACACTCGCACTGGCTGCACACGCCTACTCCGGCAACATTTCCTGATTATGTCAACGACGAGGGGCGAGCAGAGGCGCAACTTCCGCCCTCGGAGCAACATGTGGACCAGCTAGACTATGTCAATAATCATTTTGACTTGGAGGGCTATCAGCGCTATGCGAATATCGAGCTGCCGCTCAACATAGCGCCCGCTGGCGCTCCCTCAGCGCGCTCCGGCCGCCATCGTGGACGCCACGTGCCGCCACACAATGCCAACAACAACAACAACAATGTGATGCTGATATCGGAGCTGGGCGGCAAGTACTTGCGCTCGCTGCCCGACTCGGTGGACTTTCTGCAGGATCGGCTGTACGCCGCCCAGCCGCAGCGCCATTGGCCCGTCAAGCGCGAGGCCATTGTTGAGGGCGATGTCATCTTGGGCGGCCTCATGATGGTGCACTCGCGCGAGGACAGCATCACCTGTGGTCCCATCATGCCGCAGGGCGGCATCCAGGCTCTGGAGGCCATGCTCTACACGATCGATCGCATCAACGAGATGCATCTGCTGCCAAATATAACATTGGGCGCGCATATACTCGACGACTGCGACAAGGACTCGTATGGCCTGGAAATGGCCGTGGACTTTATCAAAGGTGAGGAGTTGTCTGTATGCTGTGGTTAAATCTGGTGAGAGCGAGGGAAATTAATCCATAACAAGCCTGTCTTGCAACACTTTGTAGCTTCATTTTTAGTATATTCTCATTTCTTATTTTTCTATGCACTTTTGTATTATTTTCTAAAAAATTATCAGAAATATTATAAAAGTTAATATTATTGTATATTTTTTTTTATTTTATATCAAATTATTCAATTTTTTTCAGTAATAAGATTTTCTTATTTTATAATTTATTTAATAATATATTTATTTACTTATTAATTTATTTTGATTTATATTACTGCTTATTAAATTATCATTTATTTATACGATTATTTTTGTATTATTTTTATTTATTTATTTTATAAATTATTCATTTATTTATTTATTAAATTTTTATATATTTATTGATTTTAATTTATTTCTTCAATTATTTACTTATTTTTTATTTATTAAATAATCTCCCTTTTATGTATTTATTTAATTATATATATTTATATTATTTATTTATTTCTTATTTTTTCATCCACACAGAAGAATGCTTCGCAATTACTTTGTGAACTGAATTGACTGCGTTTGTGCTAAGCTGACGTAAATGCGATTTACTTGAGCGCTGAACGTTTTATTAATGAACAAAATTAATAAATAAATTATACGATTTCTCAGCGGGGAATACAGAATACGAGCAGGAAGAGCAGCCAGCCGACCTTTAAGCTCTCTGAGCGCCTTTCATGCGCCCAAAACTAATATACATAATTCCCTTAAGACAAAACGGTGTCATTTATTGAATATTCACACACTCTCACACACATATACACTTAGTCGAAGGGAATAAGGCAACACGAGAACACGAGTCCCACGTGTCAATGCGAGCGAAAATTAAGTGCGCCGCCAGAGATCAACCCGGCCGGAAGTTGGCAAAATGGGCGGCGGATGTGAGGTGGCAATGGGGCAGGGCAGCAAGGCAGCCAGCATGGCCGCATATGTAAGATGGCCTCACTGCGCTGTCTGGCACTTTGCCCGGGCCCATAAAAGGGGCGCTTATTGCTTTTATCTGGCAACAAAAGCGGCGCATGAAGCAGCGACTGCGACAGCCAAAGCTACGGCGACAACGACAGCCGCAACGATCTATAATCAATTGCGCCTGGCTGCCAAGTATTGGCTGGGGGCCGTCTCCGTGCTGGTGCTAGGCCTGAACACTTTCTAATCTCCATAATTTCATTATTTATGTGCGCAACAAGGATTTACTTGAGCGACGTGCCGCAACGAGCACTAGCGGCCATGTTTTACGCATCTGACGTATGAAAAATATAATTTTCCAAGTCACTGAATTATATTGACAGGATTAGGCATGCCGCAAACTATGAGCCACTCGCTCGCACCCATTGTCTAGCAGCCGCACTGGCTGCAACATCATCGTCATTGGCCTCATCATTACGGGGGGGCGGCCATTAAAAGGGCCAACCCACAGCCCGATAGAGTTAATTAATTTGTAGTTAAGTACAGCTGCCGGCGTGCCCGCTCCTCACAATCACAGCCCGAACTTTGTTTGATTTGCCTCTGCATTAAATCAAGTTTTATTTGCCTGCATCGCAGCAGCTGGTCAGCCGAATCGACTCTAATTATTTGTTAATGAGAGGAGCAACCACATGGATGCCCCACAGACAACGAAATAATATTTTAGCAATTCATACACATGTTTTTGTGTACCCCAGCACACAAGTCGGAAATAATACGGCGTAAATATATATGCAAGTCCATAGAGAATTTCTAGCTTCAAACGATTGCAAATGAAATAAGAAATTGAAAAAAAAATAAACAAATAAATATATATGTGTGCATAGATAGAGATAGTTAGATATATAGATGGCTTGCTGCTTCCATATAAATTATTTAAAATTTTATTATATTAAATTTTAACCCAATATCTATTGTATATCTATAGCAAGTAGTAAAATATATTTGAGCAGCTAGCTAGCCTAGCAATTGAATTTAGCTGTTGAAATATTCCATAGAATTTGATATTTTATCATGTCTTCAAATGAAGCTGCAGCTCAGCTCTTGCCATGCTAAGCTCTCTTACAAAGGGCAGCTGCGAGTTCAATAAGAGAAATTTGACTAGGTCATCAGTCACCTCGAGCACGCCACAACTATTTTCTCTGTGGTTACATGGAAATCCCTCAACAACAGCTCAAGGCATGTGAGATAATCGCAGCTGTATTGATGGCAAACCAGCGCCTGAGAGAGCTTTGCAGAGAGTCTGCTAGCTCTTTGGCAACGTAGTTTAAACAGAAATGAATGGAAACTATATATTATCTTAATGTCAAAAGTAAGCAAATCTGGGCTTACAGAAAATTCATTATCTTAATTATTACACAAAATTATTTACATGTAATATTTGTACGTAACTAAAGTCGAGAGTCTCGCAAATACTGTGTAATTTCAAATAATATTTACTTAGACAACTATTTTGTTGGCTTCCAAGTGATTCCCAGCAGATTTTAAGATTTTATTTTTGCCAATGCTCACAGCACTTTAAGAAATCAGTTATTTGTGATCTTAGGCAGCTGCTGCTTCAACGCGCTCAGTTGTGGCGTGGCTTAGTTATTTCATGGGTCTTTAGAAAAGCAATGCCACAGGGAGCCAAGTTCTATGGTGGCTGCGGCACCATTTGCGTGTTGTTTTTGGCCAAGCAGAGTTGTGTGAGCATGGGAATGGGCCAAATCCACGACGACGTGCTAAAGCACGTTCAAGCAAAACAGCTGTCAAAAATTAGCAAAGCAAATAGGTGAATTTGCAGGCAGAAGTGAGAGCGAAGAGTTGCTAGAAAGGCTTAAAGAAAATATAGAAAATATAGAAAGTTTAGAAAATGTAGAAAATTTAGAAAATATAAAATTTAGAAAATTATAAAATTATAAAATAAAAAATTACAAAAAATTAGAAAATTAAAAAAAAATTACAAAATTTATAAAAATTTAGAACGTTTAAAATAAAGTAAAAAAAAATTAAATATTAAGAAAATTTTTAAATCTTAGAAAATTTATTAAATGGATAATTCAAATTCGCAGACCGGACATGTCTCTTGAGATTTCAGTCAGTAAAGTTGAGCAGGTCATAGCCCTGCCATGGAGTAATCTAAACAAATTAAACAACAAAGCTCTTTTATTTTTGTGCATTTTTATTCAAAAGCTCTTTACTGTTCGTCTTTAAGCATAAGTGAAATTTGCCAAATGAAAAATATAATATAAATAAATTGATAAACAGAAACTTGTGACTATTAAAAAAACTGAGACACACAAATTCTTACACATCAGCAAGAAGCAACAAGAAACTGTGTAATTCATTAACTTAAATAAAAATAAAATAAATTTTATACTTACACAGAGTAATTTTCGCTTGAATAAGCCCTACAAGGAGCTGAGAGATTCAACATGATTTTGCTTTAAATAACCAGTTTATTATTTATTTTAGAATAGAGCAAGAAAAATGCTTTGCAAGCGAATGACTAAATAAATAAGTTGCGTAAAGTGTAAATTTAATTACCGAAAAAATAAAATAATAAAAGAATGTGAATCATGAAAGCGCTGCACCTACTCGCCCGCAGTTGCAAACTATTTAATGGCGCAATTCAGAGCAACAAATTCCCGAGCATGAAAAGTTTTATAATTAAAAAATAGAAAGCAGTGAAGCAAACCGAATCTGAAAGGGAAAAGTAGAGAATGAATAAAAAAGCAAAAATATGCAAATGAATAATTGCCAAGGGGTCGGGCGTCGCGTTTCTGTGTGCAAAAACAAAGTGAACAACTACTTTGTGTGAGTTCTGCTCAGTTTGCGCTTCGGCTGTCGGACGACTCTCTTAAGGCCAACTCAGCTTTGCCCAGCAGCGTTGACTGGCCACGGGCCATTCATGATTCAATATTGGTTTATTAGTTGAACATCCAAATTGAGCTTGGCTAAGCTGGCGAGCTTAAGCTGTGGTCATAGAGTAAATTATTTAAAGAAAATGAATTTTTATCCATATTTTTAATGAATGAAAATGAAATGAGTGTATTTTACAGAACTTTAACTATGAGATATACATTTTCTGATAATTTTTGTTTATATATTAAATAATACGAAATTAATTGAATAATTATTTAAATAAATATAATAAATATTTAAATAATAAAATTATTTAAATAAATATAAGACTTTGGGGACTAATATATTTTATGCTGGTATATAAATAATTTATTAATTTAAATTTTAAAAATATAAATTTTCTAAAATTATTTGTAATATAAAATAAAAGTTTTCTGAATATATTTTTATATAAAATAATACAAAAAAATTAATTGAATTCATGTAAATATTAATTTGATTAAAGTAAATAATATAAAATGTATAAGGAGAATATTTGTCTTTGGGTATTTATTTGTTATTCAATTTACGCATCTAGCAAATATATTCATGATCTATATTAATTTTGCATTTTCCCATTTCATTCCAGGCTCCATCAGCAACATAGACGACGCCGAATATCATTGCAACAAGACGCAAGTGAGGAAGGTGATATCGGGCGTGGTCGGCGCTGCCTCATCGGTCACATCCATACAGGTGGCCAATTTGCTGAGATTGTTTCGGATACCACAGGTAGGTCGTTGCACATGTCGTATACATAACTTTTGGCGTACCATCTGCCAGAGTTGTTGCTGCTGTTGTTGTTTTCCATTTTCGTTTATCGTAAACTTTTTGCTGCTCTGCTTGGCTTGGCTTTGGCATCTGCAAACTGCAATCTGCAAAAAGTTTTTGTGGCTGTAATTAAAAAGTGCACAACATTTGTCGCTTGATGCTGTGCGCTGCAAATTAGTTTAACGACCAGCACGTGGTTAGCTTCATGGGGGCAACAAATCAAACAAAGTGCAGCTGCTGCACACGGAAGTTGCTCGTGGAGCACTTAGAAGCGCTTTCCTTAAAGCCTACAATAGCTACACACACTCACACACACTCCACTCTCATACGATTTCATTAACTAAAACGTCATGTGGCAGTCGAAAAGTCACGTCGAAAGATTGAGTAGCCAACGTGGCCAACGCTGCCGCTACGTGGCCAACAGCTAAAAGTCAATAGACGACAATAAGCAGGAGACCGACTGCTGCTGCAAGCATCCCATAAAACGCACACGCACCCACCGCAACCAGCCATTCAGTGCAGCCCCGAGTTGGCCATAAATCAAGCGTTAGCATTTGATTGCATTACATTGCTAGTTGATGGCCTGTGGCCAGCGGAAGAAAACAATGTTGACTCAGCGCACAAGCTTTTGGTTTGCCATCAAATATGCCAAGCCAAGGTCAAGCAGCTCTAAGCCAACTAAAGAGCTACAAAGTAATTTCATATTGAGACCCAAATATTGAGAAAGTCTGGACTTAGTATATGAAAATGAGACTGGGATAACTCTGACTCTGTCTAACTGACTTCATGAATGATTGAGTCTCGAAATGCATCTTACATAAATATATAGAAACACAGAAAATTCATCTCAATTAGTTTTTGAAAGCAAGGAAGGTATAATTTCATAGAACGCCTATTGAAAGAGTCAACTTAACTCGCACGTCCTAGAGTTTTGTTCACTGTGCCGCCTTCCTTGATTTGAACGAGTGTCACAAGTTGAGCAGCTCTCTCTACCACTCCCTCTCTTGATTATGCTATTCGCCCTTATGGAATTCTAATAGTTGACTTGCTGCTGCTGATAGTTTTATGCCAGGCAAGCATACAGTTTATACATATATATTTATCTAGTAAAAATAATATAATATACCAACCGGCGCTAGCTGGCGCTTAAGCCACAGTCAGTGTTGCTGCTGAAGTCCCCGAAGTGGCATGCGCAAGCGATGTTTGATAAATGCCATATTTATACGCCCTAAGAGAATCCAAATTTTACTACACAGCACAAACTTGAGTGAAAAATATAATATATATATAAATATATATAAAAAGGGAATAAATACACGAGCATTATCATACGCACTCAATACGCTCCATTGGTCCATGAGACTGCAGCAGAAAGAGCATTTAGAAAAATGCATGAAAATAGTATATGGCTTCTTCTTCTTTCCAGTTGTTTTGTTTGCTTTTAGTTAGTTTCTTAGTCAAAGCAGCTTAGCATATTTGCAAAAGTTGCTCGAGCTACTTTGAGTCAGAGCGGAGAGAGCAGCTCAAACACCATTCAATCAGTCAATAGTATTGAATAACATTAAATATATGTTAAATTTGCATATGTTGCTGGCATATTTTACATGATGTTAGTGTAGCTGGTATGTTCTCCGTCTGTTAATGCCATGTGAAGAGCAAGTGCATTAACATACACCTCATTGCGAATTAATATGCTTGAGAAAGTTTTCACAAAGCGGCGACATTCTGGGAATTTCATTTTCAGTCGCAAAGGCAGCAGTCGGCGCAGCTGCTGGAAATGCCACTTAATTAGAAAATCAAGTGGTGGGCTAAATACCTGTAAATTGAGCTAAGCGACTTCATGTCGTTGCAGTTCACTGCAATTGGTTCAATGGCCACGGCCGCTGCTCTCTCGCACAGGTTAGCACAATCTTGTCAGTCACAAAGGAAGCGGTGTTAATTTGCGCATGAAATTGGATTTTAGTGGCAGCGCCAGATGTTTTTCAGTAGCGGAAAAACTTTTAAGCCGAGCCGAACGCGAGGCATCGATGGTTTTTGGTTTTCGGCTTTCGACTGCGCTGCATTGTCTGTGGCTTTGTGGTTCGCTGGCTGCACAGCTTTGCAAAATGAGCCAAACATATCTGACAGCGCCGACAGCTGCAGAGCGCAAAGAAAAGTTCTGAGAGATGTCCGGGAAAGTAAGCCGTGGAAAATGGTGTGGAAAAGATAAGCTGCCAAGCTGAGAAGTGCTTAAAAAACGAGAGCCCAAAATTACACTGAAAATACAACCAAAATATATGAAAAAAAAGAAATGTGAAAAAAATACACACTAAAGCAAAATGCAAATAAGAAAATGCTCAGTTGGACATTCAAAAGTTTTTGCTTGTGAAAACATAAATTATGGCGATATCAGATATAATTTTTAGTTGAAATGAAATTTAAGTAAAAGTTTGTTAAGTCATTTGTATATTATATAGTGGATAAGATGGGCTAGCAATTCTTCCTCTCTCTCTCTCTGTCTCTGCCTTTGTCATATATTTAGTGCCCGCTTTGAATTTTACTGTTAATAGTATCTCTCTGTTAGCTTAGAAGATCAGACGTTTCTGTCGTCCATTCTTCATTCACCAACATAATAACTTATCATTTATGTATGAGCAGCATTTCTAGTGAGAGTTCTAAGAGCGGAAATGACGTTCAGTCTGAGTTCGGCATGCCTATGCTCGCTCTGGCTATACTCGCTCTGGCTATACTCGCTCTGCCTACGCTCGCTCTCTGTGCCGCTCACTGCTGCAGAAAAGAGTGAAGGCATTTTTATATAGAAACTCAACTTATTTTTAAGCAGAAAATAAATTTCAGAAGGAAAATACATACATATCTATGCTACAGTAAATCAATCCATGCAAAAAGTCAATAATAGTAAACAATATAAAATTCTTGCTAGTCCCAAATAAAAAATTGCATTGTTTAGAGAATCATAATCAATATAAACTTAATATTTTATATTATATTATTTTATTTATATTGTAAAGTATTAACTAATTTTTGAATACAATTATTATATTTTAATTTTATTTAATTATTTAATTTGGGAAACAGAAAAATATCTTTAACAAAAAAAATTGTGATTGTGAAAAATTCAGCAAGTAATATTTTTTATTTTTCTTTGTTGCATTTAATTTAATTTTTTGATAATTTAAAAATTTATGTTATTAAAAACTAATATCAAAATAAAATTGTTTTATTTTCATAAATATAATAATAATATAAATTTTTGTATTTAATTTTTTTATTATCATTATTTTGTTCCACTAAAAATTATAAACATTATTTTACTATTACTATTTTATATACTATTACTTTTAGATATGTAAATATTATAATTTTTTATAAATTATTTATTTTATTATTATTTGTTTTTAAATTAAGGCAAAGTTAATAACATATATATAATTAAATAAATCGTTAAAAAAAATTTCGTTTATAACAATTTTCTTAATTAAAGTAAATAATAAAGATAAATCAGAATATTGTGAACTACTTCAACCTCTGCACAGCTTCCATAGCCAAAGACGATTCAATTTGATTTCCATCGATATCAATCTCATTGAATGGAAGAAAACTTTACTGAGTCATAAATTTGCAAAGCAATTTTCTCGACAATCACTTGAACGACAATTTGATTGTTTCTAATAAATCCGCCTGCTAAGTTTAGTTGATATTAAATAGCAAATGGCATGTTCGTGCCTATTACTCAAGCGTTTTAAAAAGCGGAAGGCACGCTGCAAACCGGCAAGAAATTGCATGGTAAATTATGATTTCGTATCATGCAATTTCCCAAGGGCACTAGCAGTCATGCAAAAGCTGAGTTGTTGTTGTGATTGCCCTGCTCAAGCATACTTACTTTATGAGCAACGAAAAGTGCATGGCACACCACTTTCAGACAGCTTCAATCGACAGCGGCAACACGGCAGCCAGTTTATGTGTTTCTCTTTATTTTTATTTTTATTTTTATTTTGCCTTTTGTGTTTTGCAATTTTGTCGACGCTCTAATAGAATAGTTTTCATCATGAAATTTTTGCTTATGCATCGACATTTTGCAGGTCTCGTATTTCTCAACCAGCCCGGAGCTGAGCAACAAGCAGCGCTTTGAGTATTTCTCACGCACCATTCCCTCCGACCACTACCAGGTGAAGGCCATGGTCGAGATTGTGAAGAGCATGGGCTGGACCTATGTTTCGATTATCTACGAGGAGAGCAACTATGGCATCAAGGTAAGTAATGAAAACGGGAGACGAAGCAAGTGGGCGAACTTTATGCAATTGGGAAGCATTTAAGAGAAGAGAAAATTGAATGAAATATGTGGAAGTGGAAGTTATAGGATATTGTAAAATATGTATATGCCTATAATATATTTGAGAGCAAATATGTAGCTTTCACTTTCGCACTCTTTCTGTGAATTTATGTCTTTAGGCCGTTAGAATCACTGTATAATGCAGCTGTCAAATGCAGCTCGAACCTAGCATGAAATGATGCACTTAGCCTGGTTGCTTATCCATATTCAAGCTATACCATACTTAATTAATTAAACAAATTGTTTTGCCAACGCCAATATAAAATAACACAAAAAAAAGTTTTTTGTATTGCTTTTTATTTTGTATTTTAATTTTTTATATTTATTTTTATTTTTAATTTAATTTTTTTATTTTTTTATTTTTTTATTATTTGTTATTTTCAATTATTTTTTTGTACTTGTGTTATTTTATTATTTTTTTTTATTGTTTTCTATTATATATATTTTATTTTAATTTTTTTTATATTTAGTTTTTATTGTTTTTATTTTGGATTTGAATTTTTATTTTTCTTATTTTGTATTTTTCTAATTTTTTCTTTTTATTTTAATTTTTAATTTTTATATTTATTTATTATTTTTAATTTTAATTATTTTTAATATTTTATTGTTCCAATTTTTTCTCTATAACTTAAATGCTTTGATATCATATCTAAATCAAATTTCTCTATAAAAGCTTTCACAGAAATATTAATTCAAGAGAGGCAAAACTTTCAGGACTCTCAACTACTCTTAATAATCCGCATTTATGACACATCCCCTCAGATTGCAATTATTGCATTATGCTAGCATATTTCGCGCACTTCGCAGCTTATTCAATTAGCTGAGTGTGGCTGAAATTAAGTTTAGGTATCTCGCGTGCTTGGCAGCAGTTGCTCAGCGCTGCAGCTTCAGTTTAAGTTTATTTCAGTTTTAACTTTCTTTCGCGTTGCTTTTGTTCTGCTGTGACACGAAGCGTTGCATATTTGTTTTGCGGAAAGCACTGTGTTTTTTATTGCTCCAGTGCGAGTAGGTGGTCGGCGGGCACTTATGGCCCGGATGTGGGCGCACTCTGTGCGCGGCTCGTCCCTCCTGCCGTGGAACGAACGTAATTTTCCATTGCTTTGTCTACGTGTTGTTGCAGGCATTTGAGGAGCTAGAGGAGTTGCTGGCGCGCCATAATATTTGTATTGCCATTAAGGAGAAGCTCGTCAAGGATTCGGGAGTGGCTGAGGATATTGCATACGATAATATTGTGCAGAAGCTGCTCACCAAGCCACGCGCTCGAGGTAAGTGCAATAACAACATAAACAACAACACCATAAAAATACAAAATGAAAACATCGAAAAGAGATTTTAAATTAAATGTCAGCGGAATAAAAAATATATAGCGCACGCTGACAGACACTTATGAAGTGCGTCGAGTAAGCCAGATTTTTTGCGAGCCGCCACGGAAATTGCACAAATTAAAAGAGAGTCAAAAGGCACACTAAATATATACCCTATTTGACTTTTGATAGAGTCAAGTGTGCAAAAAGTGCAATAAAATATTTTTAAAACATTTTTTTGTATATATAAAAATTATTAATTATATTAGTAATAATGTGTGAGAGATAAATGTAGTAATATCTGTAAATAATTAATTTTTTTGGCAAAAATATACAAATATTTCTCTTATACATAATTTCAATTCAAATTCTCGAGATAAAAATTCTTTAAAATTGATTTATATATTTATTGCTTTATTCATATATCTGCCTGCATTCAGTCAAACTCCAGGGTATATATTAGTCCCATATAAACCATTCTTTCATCCAGCTTTCACTCAGTTTTGCACTGTTTGTTATTGGCCAGCTGAAGTTTGAACACGTTTGGCACTGTCCGTGCAGGAAATTAAAATGTTAAGTTTGACGACTTTGCAAATGACGAAATAAACTACAGACCGAGAGGCGTTGGTACATAGCTCAGCTGGAGTTGTTTATATGCAGCTTTAAAACTGATGAGAATTTTTGCCTAGAGCCTGCCAAGTGCCAGAGCAATTAAAAATGAAGAAAATATTCAAATTGAGTTTATTTTTTATTTCCCTTAAATTCATGTTTTATTCGATATATGAAATTTGTATTTGATATTCCGTATTATTGTTCATTGCTGCATCTACTTGCTGTGGCAACAGAATCTTTTGTTAAATTGTGTTTTTTTAGGAAATATTATAAAATACATTTTAAACAAGTGTCAAGGCTGAATTGCTTTCTCTTTAAGCTTTGCTAACACAAAATTTAAGGAAGTTTAAAGTTTTGCATGTTGGGCTGCTAAATAAATGAGTTAAGCTAATGAACGCTATTATGACTGCGTGCCTTATGAATAACTTATGGGTAAAAGTGCTCAACAAGTAACAATTATATATGAATCTTTTATAAAGTTAAATTGTTTCTGAAAAGTAAATAATGAGCATGACATTTAAAATGCATGTTACGGCAGCTTCTACAATTGTTCATTATATGCTATGATATACAGACAAAGATATACATATATTCATATAAATTTATATATATATGAATATCTATATATCTATATCTGAAATATATTTGACATAGTTTCAAGTAAAAGCAAACTTCACAGTTGAGTCAATCTGAAAAATACAGCAATCTCTCAGCTTCTCACTCTTATTGTGTCAATTTGGTGGTCGCCATCCATTTTAATTTTACAGTTTAACAACTGCAGCTGTCTCCCATTTCTAGTTGATTCTCTTCTCTCACTGCCAATCAGAACGACCCTGCGTGAATGGCCTAGGTAGCCGTCTCGCTCTCACTCAGCAACGAAGCTACGCTCAGCGAGCAATAGCTATCTTTGTCTCTCTCTCCCGCACACAGAGTTACACATCACAAATGGTAAGCGCGCAGCTAAGATGCACACACACACCGATCATATTTTTACAACTCTACACAAGTTCTCAGTCTCACTCATACTAAAACAAACTGCACCAGCAGTAGCCAATCACGATCAGCTTTAAGAGAACACGCAAATTTAGACGACAGAACTTTCTGTTAATTTTGCAGTGTCATGTTAAGGTTATGTTATTTGCAATTCATCCAATGTATGTAAGGAAAAGCTAATATTTGATATAAAAAGGAATGCATATATATGTATATATATTTTTATATAAAATTTAAAGATATTTTAAATGTTTTCACTTAACATTTGAATTGTTAAACTCTGTTCAATTCACTCCCAATTAGGAGCATTTCCAAAATTTAAAAACACAAATGTCGGCCAACTAAAGTCAGTTGCGTTTAGCTCTGACCACAGAATCAATCACAAGAGCCCCAATTAAACACAAAATGTAAATTAAGATGCCAATACAAACAATATCAAACCCAAATCAAAACCGCAAAAGGCGCTGCTCAGAGGCAAACATTTCGATTGTATGTTCTTAGAAGACAAAGGCATTTTTCTGTGATACTTAATTAAGCATGCACACAGAAGGGCGAGCGGACGGGCAGAGACTGGCACAGGACAGGCTAGGGATACTTTGTGGGCTGCGTCGAGTGTCCTGGGCAAAGTGTTGGGCACAACTTATCAAAATGCAAACAATGAGCAAGAAATTCAGACGGCCACTTAACGCTGCCCTCAGTCTCCGTCTCAGTCTTAGTTTCAGTCCATGCTGAGAGGCAAAAAATGTCCGTTTTATTGACGCCTGACTCTCGATGGGCAGTCGGGGCACTCTCTCTCGCTCGCCTGGCTGCTGCCACTTTCATTGTTATGACTTTCATTGTTATGGACAGACAAACTGATGCCTGGCAGCCCCTGGTCCACACGCGACTGCAGTTGTCATTCCTTATCAGCAGCAGCAACAGAGTTAGCCAACATTCAACGTTCTCAGCCACAGCCTCTATTACATTGCCTTTGTTTCGCGGCCTCTTTGGGCTGTTTCTCCACTGCCAAACTTATCGATTGGCCTTTGTGCCGAGCTGAAAGTTAAGCGAAACTTAATCAGGCGCAGCAGCAACAGCAGCAGCAGCTGCACGGCGTAGACGAAAACTTGACAACGCTTTTGTGTTGCCATCGGACTTACACTCAAGCAGCTGCTTTGTTCCAGGGGCCTCGACATGTGCGGCATATGACAGAGTTCCAAGTCCTAGAGCTAAGCAGCAGCTTGACCGTCTGTCGAGCGCATAACCAACAGAAAATTATTATAATTAATATATTTTGTATTTAAATCACAGCTGAATCAGAGTCTTACCTTATATATAATTCACTCAGCTTCCTTTATATATAAATATATTAGTTTAAATCGAACTTCAAGCCCTTCATAAGCCCTCCTCTACTCTCGCATGTTTATTTAATAGCGCTTTAGAGTTTTCTCAGTAAATTTGACTAAGCCCTTGCGATAAAGAGCAAATGCATGTTAGGGACATCGAAGTCCTTCCACAGGCGGATCACGCCCCAGTTAAAATTCACCCCCCGCTGGCAGTTAGCAGTAACGATTCGGTGTGCCATTTTTCAGGCGCCCGCACCCCTCACATATGTAAAGATTCGTGCGAGTGGAGAAATGCTTTGTCAGTTTGATTAATCATCTGACGAAATGAGCTGAGGCCATTGAATAGCACAGCCCAACAGTGCTGGTAAATGGCGTCAAATCACAAATCACAATAAATAATGATCGGGCATGAAACCCTTTTTATACTTCGGGTAGGTAGCGAGAGCTCTCTCTATTACAGCCAGTCAATTTTTTAACGACTGCTGATGGCGCATTTATGTAAATCAACGGAGTCAATGTTATTGGCGACTGCAGCGCCATCTGGCGCTCAGCGGCTCAGTGGCTGCTGATTAATGATATGCGTAAGACCGTCTCATGGTAATTATTTTTAATACATTTTCCTTGGCAGCCTGCAACTGGCATTTGATTAATATTTGCAAATCAAAGCGACTTTTACACGCATTTTCAAAGCAAAGAGCGAGTGAAAAATCAAATAAAAATAAAGTAAGCGACTGGAATGTGCGCTATATTATTAAGAATAATAAAAAATAAAAATTAAATTGAATTTTTGTGGTAATTATAATTTATATAATAATTCATATTTATATAATATATTATATAAAATAATAATAATCTATACACAACACAATCATCATACCCACTCTGTCAACTATTTGTCTCCAGGGTAGACCAATCAAATTCAATTCGCGTACCACTGGGCGTATGATTGACGCAGTTCTGGTTGCCATCATTTGAAATTTGGTTAAAAAATAATTTAATGGTTTTTAATTGGTATGTATTTTATTTATTATTTATTTTACAAATATATTTTATTTATATAATTTATTTTATATATTTTATTTATATTGTATATTTTATTTTATTTATTTATTTTTTGATTTATTAAATTTTATTTTATTTATTTATCTAATTTATATATTTTTATTTATATAATTTATATATTTAAATTTCTTTATGTTTTTTATTTATTTATTATATGTGTTTTATTTTTAAATGTTTTGTAATTAATTTATTTATTATATTTATTAATTTATTCTAATTATATTATATTTTATTACTTACTTTTTTTTTTTTTTTCTTCTATTTATATTTTTTTTATTCATTTCATTTTCTGTATATATTTATTTATTTTATCAATTTTATATTTTAATAATTTGCGTCTACTATAGAAGTCTGCAGAATCCTATTCACCTCATTCAGTAAATTTTTAAATTGGTCTAAATCTAAACTCGATTAGATTAACTTTTAATACAGCTCTTAGTTTGCATAGCTAAGTTCAGCCAATTTGTTTAGTGCACTTCGAATTGGTGTAAGCAAACTATTTGCCAACTATTTGATGCACAGAAGTTAAAGCTGCAGTCTGCGGCGAACGCAAACTTTACGTACTCGAGAATCGTTGAATGAGTAATGTATGAACATGAAAATGCAATTTGCAATTCATTTATAATGAAAAGGCACGTCGCAAAATAAAATGAAATATGCAACAAATTATATTGAATTGGAGGAGGAGAGCCTGCAGGCTGACTGGGCGCGTGTCCTGTTGGCTGCCTGACAGTGTTGGCTTGCAGCATGTTAATCCACTTGCCTTACATTTAATGCAATTAAAATTAATTCTTGGCCATTCTCTCTCTTTTTCCTCGCAACTCAATTGGCAAATTGAAAATTGAACCATGCCAGGCGCCATCATTTTCGGCTCGGACCAGGAAGTGCGGCAAGTGATGCGCGCGGTGAGGCGTGCGAATGCAACAGGCGCCTTCTCCTGGATTGGCTCCGACGGCTGGAGTGCGCGAAATCTCGTCTCGGACGACTATGAACCGGAGGCAAGTGGCACAAATATAAAATACCAAAAAAATACTAAATGTTTTTGAAGGCGACGGCGTTAAGCAGGAAATTATGAGCGTAAATGTGCGGGAAAGTGTGATTAATGAGCCGTTGATGTGCCACGCCCCTGAGCTGAGTGATGGGGGCGTGCAGCGACATGACACCAACTACAAATTTATAAATGATGCCAGCGCCAAGCAGACAAAATATTGCTGCTCTATGATGAATTATGGTTTAATTGAAATAAATTGTGCGTGTGTGTGGGAGTGTGTGTGTTGCACATGCCAGCCAAAGGGCGTGGCCATGGCAAATTAATTTGGCACCCAAAGCGCCGCAGCCGAAACTGAACTCAAATTAATTACGCATACGCGACGTGAGCCCGAAAGTTATCTCTTCTCTCCCATTTTTCGTCCATTTTCTTTGTGCGCTGCGCTCGCCTAGGTGGAGGGCACATTGTCCGTGCAGCCGCAGGCCAATCCCGTGCGTGGTTTCGAGGAATATTTTCTAAACCTGACCGTGGAGAATAACCAGCGCAATCCCTGGTTCGTGGGTACGCACAATTCCCTTTTTCGTCCGCGTAGCCTCGGGGATTTTCCTTTTAAATTAACCGAGCCGCCATTGCAGAGTTCTGGGAGGACCACTTTCAGTGCCGCTATCCGGGCAGCACCAGCACGCCGTACAACAACTACACGCGCACCTGCACCACCAAGGAGCGCCTCTCCCGCCAGAACACCGACTTTGAGGATCAATTGCAGTTCGTTAGCGATGCGGTAATGGCATTTGCCTACGCCTTGAGGTAAGCCATATATGCACACAGAGCACCGCAGATAGCGCAGATTCTCAATAAGCTGCCAAATCCACACAGGGACATGCATCGCGACTTGTGCGGCGGCCGCCCCTCGCTCTGCGATGCCATGAAGCCCACCAAAGGCGCCGATTTGCTCAAATATTTGCGAAAAGTCCAATTCAAGGGTAAGTTAAGCTGAAGTCAAGTTGAAGTCCAGATGCTGGAGGCTCTGAAGGCAAATATAGCCACGTTAATCAGACTGAATGGGTTTATTAACAGAGTCTAGGGGGCAGCTGACAGGGCAGGGGGCAGTGGGCAGTTGATGTGCTAGAAATTAATAATAGATGCATAAAATAAATATGTATGTATTTTATATATAGATATATAAAGATATAGATATAGTAATTGATAGTTTCAGTGAATATAATATAGCTGAAGTAATTTATAATGACTTCAGCTAAGTTATAGAATTTTTTTTTTATATTTATTTAAATTTATTATTTATAATATTATTAAAAATGTATTATTTATTATTTATAATATTTATTTAAATTATTAGAAGCTGAAACTCGACTATATTCCTAGGGCACAGCCTTTGAGCTCTCTCAGAGTCCATTCAGTATATACATATATATATATATATATATATCCCAGCAGATATCTTGCATCTCGTTCAAGTTTCATTCGCATCTGCTCTTAACAGATGTCTATGGCTGCCCCTAGGCCACATGAGGACTCAAATAAAATTGAGGCTTTATATGGACAGCAGCACAATTTAAGCTGGTTAAATATTTAACGAAAGTTTTATGGGATAATTTAGATAGCGGCTGCTGCCGCTTGCTCGGTGTGTGTGAACGCGTGTCGCAAGTGTTGCGCAAATAATTTAAGTGGTTATAGCCCAGGCGCAGTGGGCTGTGGGGTCCTCCTTGCGTCATAGTCTTAGTCTTAGTCTGTGCCCACAATGCGCATTGGCCATGCTTTCGAGTGGAAAATTGACTTGCTTGTCATCGTCATTGAACTCAATTTGAAATTCAATAAATTATACAAGAAAGCCGAGACCAGGCCATGCCAGAGAGCCAGCCCGCCAGTCAGTCAGTTAGTCAGTCAGTCGGCGACTGACGCAAAACGCGCAAATTGTCAATTTTCTGATAAGGAGCAGCCTTGGGTCTCTCGCAGTGGCTCTGGCTCTGGGACTGGTTCGCTGGTGCTTTGAGCGTCAAGCCGTAAACGCATTTAACCCCAAGCATTTATTGTGTGTGCAGGCCTCAGCGGCGATGATTTTCGCTTCGACGGCAACGGCGACGGCCCAGCGCGCTACAACATCATCCACTTCAAGCAGTCTGTGGCGGGCCAGTACCGCTGGGTCAAGGTGGGCGAGTACTACGAGGGCGAGCTGCGCCTGAACATGTCCGGTAAGTATGCACCACTCAACAGGTGCGCACATGCATTCATTCTTCTGTTTGGGCCCATTGCAGAGGTGAAATTCAAGCTGTTGCATCCCACGCCCCCGGAATCCGTGTGCAGCCTGCCCTGCGAGCGCGGCCAGGCCAAGAGATATGTCGAGGGCGAGAGCTGCTGCTGGCACTGCTTCAATTGCACGACCTATCAAGTAAGTGAGACTTCCGCCTCCACGCCCCCACGTCACCCGCCGAGCCAGGGCGGCAATGCAATGCGCTCGCTCATTCAGTGGCATTCAGCTGGTCGCTTGATTTGAGCTTAAGTGGAACTGGGACTTGCCGCAGCAAAGTGGCGCAAAATTCGTAATTTATTTGCAAGGCTTTTGTCCTGATTGAAATGTAATGTAGTGAATTATTGTGAGAACCAGAGAATGAACGTCCACAGCCATAAAAGAGCACCAAGCTGTAGCCCGACTCGGCGGCATGAGCATAAAACTCAATTGCACAACGAGCTGCAGTCGCTTCAAGTGAAGCAGAAGAGTATTTCATGGCGCTCCCACAAATCAACACTCTCAGCAAATAAGTGCTCAAAATTTAAAGAGAAGTTAGGCAAACTCCACTCAGCCCATGCAGCAGAGATTAACTATTGCTCAAGGGGTTTTGCTACTCACTATTCGTGCTTGAGCTTTAATTGAGTAATTTGAGGCTATTAAAAATGTTTAGCGAGTGTATGCCCTGTAAATTAAAATAATCAAAAATATATATTATATAAAAATATATATAATATATATAATAAAAATCAAAATTCACTTTAAAAAATAATTATTTGTTTATTTTGCATTTATTTATATTTTTAATAAATAGTTTGATTTGAGAAAAATAAGGAATTCATTTTATAGAAGATTATATATCTTTATTTATTTATTTTTCATTTATTTTACTTATAATAATTATGTGTAAAAGATTAAAAATGAAAATATAAATATATTAATTATTTAATATATATAATATAATATATAAACAATATATAATACAAATATTATATATTAAAAATAAAATTATTTGTATTTATTAAATTATTTTGAATTTTTTTATAAAATTTTATTTTAGTTTTAGATTTTTACAGCTGGAATTTTGGTTTTTTTTTATTAGAAAATTGGCAACTTGAAAAGAAAAATTGCATAAATAATACTACAGTATTATTTTAGTAATAATTATATATATAAAATAAAAATATTCAAAGAAAAAAAATATAAAAATGTATAATTATTATTTCTTTTATTTTTTAAATATTTTTTATTAATTTTATTATAAGTTATTATAATGCATTGATAAAAAGATGTATTTTTAGGAAAATCAATTACAATTTGAGAATAAAAATATATAATATGTATTTAATTTTCTTGAAAGTCTTTGTATATTCCATTTGATTGACTCTAAATATAAAACATATTTTAATTGCATTTTTTTTTATATTTTAAAACAATTATTTTTTTTATTGAAATTATTTGTGTCTTAATTTCTGCTCCAAATACTTTGGAATCTTAGTGGATACTTCGATCTTAATCGATTTTTGATAATTTGATTTTGATTTGATATTCTCTACTTCTTCCCCCAACTCCCTCATTTTCTGGGATGTCATCCTAGCATTAAGCTACTTATTACATTTCCTCATTATTTAATACTTTTGCCTCCCACTCTCAACTCTCTGGGTGCCCCTCGAACAAGCTTCAGGCCTTAAATTCGTGTTTCATGTGTGTCTCATTTGCTGACGATTTTCGCCTTTGCAGATCCGCCATCCCGACGACGAGACGCAGTGTGTGCTCTGCAAGATGGGCACGCTACCCGATACCTACAAACAGTATTGCCGCGCCATACCGGAGGTCTATTTGCGGCCCGAGTCCGCTTGGGCCATCGGCGCCATGGCGTTCAGTGCGACTGGCATATTGATAACGCTCTTTGTCGTGGGCGTGTTTGTCAGGTGAGTGCAGCAGCTGGAGCTCCTCCATCTGTTTGCATATGCAGTCCGTTCGTCTCCCTGTATGCGGCAATTAAAAACTTTTATGTCTTCAATCCAGTTGCAACGGCAGCAGTCATTTTAATTGGCATTGGCATATATATATACATATATAACTATTATAACTTTGTTTTTCCTCTCCCCCGCTCAGACACAACGACACGCCCATTGTGCGCGCTTCGGGTCGTGAGCTGAGCTACATTCTCCTGGCTGGCATATTTATGTGCTACGGCGTAACCTTTGCCCTCGTCCTCAAGCCCACAAACATTGTCTGCGCCATTCAGCGGTAAGTGTGTGTGCAAGTGTCTACCTGGGCAGGTGCAGGCTTAGTCTGCTTTACAATTCCCTTTGCAGGTTTGGAGTGGGCTTCTGCTTCACGGTCGTCTATGCCGCATTGCTGACCAAAACGAATCGCATAGCACGCATCTTCAAGGCTGGCAAGCAGTCGGCCAAGCGGCCCTCGTTCATTAGCCCCAAATCGCAGCTGGTGATTTGCACGTGTTTCATCAGCGTACAGGTGAGTGGAGGAGGGAGTGGGGAGAGGTCGCTCAGCAGCCACTCCAGCTTAACTATGCGACTCTTTTATCGCTGCAGATACTCATTAATGGCGTTTGGATGGTAATTGCCCCATCGCACGCCATACATCATTATCCGTTGCGCGAGGATAATCTCCTGGTTTGCGACTCGTACATAGACGCCTCCTATATGATTGCGTTCTCCTATCCCATCGTCCTGATTGTGGTCTGCACCGTCTACGCCGTGCTCACCCGCAAGATACCCGAGGCATTCAATGAATCAAAGCATATCGGTGAGTAATTATACTTATTTTTAACAGCCTGAACATACTTAAATTTTAGCAGACCGCTAAAGACAGATATTAACTTTAAAGCTTGCTAATTAGATTTTAAAATTTAATCTATATTTTGTTTTTTTTTTTTTTTTTTCTGGCTCTTAATGCCCATTCAATCTGCTAATTCGTTGCAGGCTTCACCATGTACACCACCTGCGTCATCTGGCTGGCCTTTGTGCCGCTCTACTTCGGCACCGCCAACCACGTGCCCCTGCGCATAACGAGCATGTCAGTGACCATTAGTCTGTCTGCCAGCGTGACGATTGCGTGTCTGTTCTCGCCAAAGGTAAGAGTCGGTGGGGGGCGCCCAGCATAAGGCAGACTATTAACAATTTATGTCGACGTCTGCAAATGCGCGAATTGATTACGAATCTCGAACATTGTTAATTGCCTTGTTTCCTTATTCATTATTGAGGCGAGCCAGACGATGATGCCGGGCTGATAACAGAGAATGCTGAGCGATATAGGCTTTAAATGTATTTATTAAAATTACCCAAGTTAGTTATGTGGATTAACAAGCTAAACTCACTTTATTTATATATAAGAAATTGAATTTTATTTAAATATTCCTGTATTTAATTTTATTTAAAAATTTCTGAATTGAATTTTATTTAAAAATTTCTGAATTTAATTTAATTTTAAAATTAGATTAAATATTAAACTGAATTTTATATAAAAATAATTCAATTGAATTTTATTTAACAATTCCTGAATTGAATTTTATTTAAATATTATAATTTAAATATTATAATTTTATTTAAATTATTATTTAGTTTCAGTTAAAAAATGCGCAAATTTATTTAATTATATATATATATATATTATATGTATAAAAAGTTCTGAATTGAATTTTTAAAATTTCCTAAACTAAATTTTAAATTAAAAATCCCTCAGTCGAATTATTTTTTATTCCTAAATTTAATTTTATTTAATGATTTCTTGAATCAACTTTTTTTTAATTCTCCAAACAGAATTTTATTTAAAACTTCATTTATTTTGTATTATTCCTGAATTGAATTTTATTTAAAATTTATTTATATTTCCATAAGACCGAATTTTATTTGAATAGTTATTTATATATATTTATATTTATATATATATTTTATTTATATTTATATCATTATATTTTATATTTAAATTTTTATTTAAATATTATCTTTATTGAGGAATTCCCCAATTTCTTATATTTAAATATTTAACAATTTATTCATGTCCAAAAGTAAGCTCAAAAAACTTTGCGTAGTTTGAATACTTTGAACTTAAAATGTATTTTGGCTGTTAGAGCTTCTCGCCTGCTTTAAAGTTCGCCGCCCCCCGTCCTCCGCCCTCTACCATCAGTTCTCAGCCCACCGCCAGCTGTTCCTCGCTGTTGCATTATTGAAGCGTACAATCGGGGCAGACACTAAGTAGCTTTAAATGTCAACAAGGAAAAGTGCAAGCAATGAACTTTGCTCCCTCCTCTGCTGCATTCCCATAACGTTTTTAATAATGCTTCATTATTAGCCATTAGGTTGAGGCAAACTGCAAGTCAAGCTTAATATCTACAGCAATCTATAGAGCGGGGGATTAGGCGGGGGCTGACGCGACTTGGCTTGGCTGCAGTGTGCGCATAAAACTTGCCCAACAACTTACTTTGGACAGTTTCGAAATTTACAACCTACACTTGGCCCGGCGGCGCAGTTCGTTAAAATTGTAGCATTAAATTGGCATTTTAAAGTTGCCCATTAAATGCAAAGCAAAGTTCCTCAAACTTTTGGGCAACATCTTTATTTTTTCTTAGCCTCGTGCAATAAATTTTGTTTTAGTGCTGCTTATAAACAATTTGTAAAGCAGCCTGTAAATAACATGGAAAGGCTGCTCAGTCGAGAGTGCTTCGAGTGGCATATGCATACGTTAGTCGGAAGCTCTCAAGACTCAGCTGAGCTCAGCTTGAGTCTAAGTTGGCTCTGCAGCTATTACTCATATTTATTTCGAGCAGCAGCAGTTGCTCTAGAACTCTTCAGCTGAAAGCACAAAGAACCCCATTCAGCCCGCTCATGTAGATTATTTACATAAAGGCAACGTCGTGCCTGGGTCTGCCCGAAGCTACACTACGAGCTAGTTATCTCAGAATGCCTGGCAATAAATACTAAGCGCAGTTGCTCTTATTAGCCAACAAAATGGCTCGAGCCGCACGGCTATCGGATGTCGCATAATGCACACTTTGTGCCAGACACACACTTAGACCCACACACACAGCTGCCATAAACACCTCAGGCCATAAAAATGCAATTTAGTATTTGCTGTTTCGCCAACAACTACTACAAAAGCAACTTGGGATCACTGAACTAGGGAAGGAAGCAAACTAGATGCGAGCCTGACCGCGTATAACTGGTTGCTCCCCAAGGGGCGTGCCAACAACTTCCGAGCGGCATTGTGTGTGTTTCTTTGCACAGGTGCCGTGTCCGGCTGGTCGTCTTCCTGTGCCGAGTTCCGTTGTTTGTTTGTCGAGGTAAAAAGAGAGAAAGAACAATAATAAACGGCGGAAAATGGCAGGCAAACAATGTCACGCCAAGGCGGAAATGGCAGCGCCTTACGTAACGCAAGAGCTTAACGTTACGTAGCCGAGCCGTAGCCCAGCCAGCAATAGCGCCAGCAATTTAATGGTCTGGAACTGTTGAGCGCTGCCTCAGCGTGTCAGTGGCCTTTGTTAATAATTAGCGCGAGCTGGATTACTAATGGCATTGGGCGTATCGCCGCTGATACTAGGAATAGAGACAAGGCAATACGGGGCGTATGATTAATGCATGGAACAGGCACGAAATGTGGCCTAGCCTTAGAGTTAGCTTGCTGTAAACGTAACTAGCTTAAGCTAACTCTCGCTCCTTCTCTCCTGCCAGCTCTATATAATACTCATTCGACCGGAGCGTAATGTGCGCCAGAGCATGATGCCGCCGCGTTATGGCAACATGCATCGCACCGCGGGCACTGGGCCGTCCTCGATGATGGCCGCAGCTGTAGTGACGGCTGCCACCTGTGCCCAGGAGGAGAAGCTGCAGAAACATATCACGCCCACTGAAACAGGTAGGTGCCCCAGCCAGACCCCTCAATCCCACACACGCACAAACATCTGTTCCATTGCAGAGCATTCGATTAAGACAAAGAAGCTGTGCGAAATGGCCACGCAGACAATCGCTTTGTCGAACATCTTTGCGTCGCTGGACTGCAATGCGTACAACCAAATACCATATGCTGATCAATATGTGCCAACAAATCCAGCCACTGACACGCCCACTGCCAATGGCAACGGCAACGGCAACGGCAACGGGATAGAGCCCAGCGACGAGCAGGTCGTGGCCAACAACAACAAAATCAATCAGCAGCAACATGGCCAGCCTAATGTAATTGTTGTGAGCTCGGCGAGCAAGCCGCTGGCGAGCAGTCCAGTTGCCACAGCAATAGCCACGGCCACGGCAACGGCAATAACCACAACAGCAGCAGCGGCAGCAGCAGCAGAGACGCCAGCAACAGCAACAACGCCAGCAGCAGTCGTTGTCGGCGCAACGGATGCAGCGGCCACGGCGGAAGCTGCGCCCACGGCAGCAGCGAATGGCAGCAGACGAGCGCCCGTGCTGCAGACCAACTTATAGCTAAACGCGCAGCAATTGCAACAGCAGCTGCTGAAGGAGCAGCAGCGGCAGCAGCAACAGCAGCAGCAAGCAGATCAGCCGCAGCTGGCAACTAGCGAGAGCAGCGACGTTGCCAGCACTGGCAGCGGCACCGGCAGTGCCACGACGATCGGCAACGGAAGCAGCAAGAAGCGCGCTGCGATACCAGTTTAGACAGCTCCAAAAACAAAGACCGGAAGGTATCTATAGTTAGAAATGTTAAAGGTGCACATTCTGTGGTCTCAAGACAGGGAATTTAAGGTTGCGTAATATTTGGTTTATTGATACTCATTATTTTAAGGGATTTTAAAGTGTGAAATATGTAGTGAAAGTATTCATTTAATATTTCTCATAAATACATAAAATATGTATTCAAGCTATTAATTTGTATTTTATATAATTTGCTTTCATATAGTTAAACTTAACAGACACATAGTTCTAAATTGAATGAATAATTATCAAATTATATTACAAATTTATATATATATTTTTTAATATATATATATTTTTATTTTATTTATTTATTTTTTAATATATATATTTTTTTAATATTAAGAAAACATTTATTTTTATTTATTATAAATATAAATTATTTTTTTAAAATCAAAACAAATACAATTTTTATTACTATTGTAAAAAAATTAAATTTTGTTTTTATGTGAATTATTTTATTTGTAAACCAAAATGAAATATATAAATTATATTTTTTATTTTTGAAAATTAATTATATGACCAATTAATATTTAATAAATTAATTAATATTATTTATATATATATGATATGAATTAAAATACTGAAATATTAATTTAATTATTAATAAACAAATATTATCAAACATGAACAATAATTGTTAATTGAATGAATTAAAATAATATGTATTATATTTTATTATTTTCTTTATTTATTTTTATATATTTATACTGTAATTACAAAATTATTTTTAATTTTAAGAAATTTCAATGTTTCCAAAAATTCTAAGCTAAAAATTTAAAATGTTTATATAATTAATTTCATACTTGAGAATATTTTAATTTATTCCAAGATTCGACAAGTTTTTTAATTGTTAATTTTTTGATTTTGATTTATAAATATTTTTAATTAATTTTTAATAATATTATTTTTTATACATTTTACACTCACAAATAGTTTAATTTACCACATATATATAATATAATAATATTTGAAAATAATACGTACGATTCTAAGTCAGCCTCCCTGCCTTCTCTCTATCACCACTTGAAGGACATATTGTAAAAAATCTGTAGCCCAAAAGGAAAAGGGAAAAACAAAATAAATTTGCAACAAACTCTTACAATAAGCCCAACGAAATGGTCAAAGTAATTGTCAGCCACATTTAAGTGTATAACTGCGAAACGTTTTAAATGTTTTAACTCTAAGCTTAACTACTAGTTAATACATATATTATACATAAACATACACATATATATATATATAGCATGTGTGGTTCGGCTGCAGTCGCAGCAGAGTTTACCAAAAACAAAAATTGTGATATAATTTCAAAAATGTGTGTGTTTTCTAAGCCCCGAAAGCAAAACTAATCTCATACTGCTAACTTGTAGGCTAAGCTGTGGACCTGCGGACATTTGTTTTGCTGCGAGTATGTTGCAACGGGGTTGCATGCAACACATGCGCAACCCCCTTGCAACATGGCAGCAGCGGCGGCGGCGGCGGTGGCATAACAATTGCATTTACTGTGCTGTTTCGAGCCCAGCAACACGGTAAATTTAATTGTTATTTGTATGAAAGGCGTCAAAGGTCAGCAATTAATTATAAGTGAGTTGTATATATGTAAACGTAAATTATTATTATATATAAAAATATATATAAATAAATATATATATATACGTTCTTCTTTGTGTATTCGTGCAGCTCTAGCTATACAAAACAAAAATTAAGCCTAAGGTAAGGTCGTATTTAATGAGGTGATAAGAACAAAACACGCAACTAAAGTTAGTAAACAAATTAATATATAAATTAATATATAATGAAGTCTAGCCAAATTCAAAGAGTTTAATTGTTAGCAAATTGCATGTGTATTAACTATTCTGTGTGTATTAAATGTAAATAAGTTACCAATTAACTACCAAGCATATGAAAATACAAGCCATATTTATACATAACTAACTGAATGTCTCTGAAAATGCAAGTATATATTCAAATTGATGTGGTTTACACAGATAAATGTTGTTGGGTGGCATATATTTACGAGAACTTACAAAGCATTGAACAAGCAACTATCAATAAAATACTAACTAATTCAAGTGACTATTATTTATGCGGTACTCATGACCAGAGCCTCGCCGGGCAGCAGGTTGAGCTCGTGGCTGGCAATGCTGGCGCTGTCAAGGGCAGGGAAGGGGTAAAGGGGGGTAGGTAAATTATGAGTGAGTATTCTTGCATATTTTAAAGACTTACCCCTGCAGCTTGGTGGACGCCATGCTGCGCACAAGCAGCCCTAGGCTGGCCGGCAAAGTCTTGTCGAAGTCTAGCAAATTTATTGTGGCTTCCCTCGAGCCAAAGTTGGAGACGTACACAATGCTGGCAGACCCCGCGAGTGATCTGCAAATGGAAAATAAATTAATAACATTCAACTCCATCTCTAACTGAACTCCCAGTCTCACCTCTTCAGCACAAAGACATCCTCAGTTAGCGCCTTGTATTTCGTGGCGCCATTCTGCAGGGTCTTCGAGGATCTGCGTAGATCGGTCAGCGCCATGTAGATATGCATATGGGATCGCTCCGTGGCGGACTCAGCGGCCACATTGATCGTCTTGTAGTCCTCGGCCAACGGCAGCCAAGTCTTGGGGCCCGTGGAGAAGCCAGCGTTGGTGCCGCTCGTCCAGTGGAACGGAGTGCGTGCCGGGTCTCGGGTATATTTCTCATAGATTTCGGAGTTGGAGTTGCAGCCCCAGGGATCCACAGTGTCCTCCCAGCTAATCCAGCCGTCCGTCATGCCCAGCTCCTCGCCCTGGTAGGTGACACTGGCGCCGGGCAGGATCATGATCAGCATGTTCATGGCATCAATATTTTGGCGTCCATAGCGACTGGCCGCCCGCCGCTTGTCATGGTTGCCCAGCTAGAGCGGGGCAGAGTTAGTATCAGTAATTAGTGCTGCCTCTCCCTAGAGTCTGAGCTACTTACCACCCAGTTGGCGGTGCGGCCGGCGGGCATGTTGTCCAGCCACAGGTCGATGGCCTTCTGCACATTGGCCGCGCTCAGCGGACTCTCCTCCATTACGGTTATCAAATTGAAGTTGAAGGGCAGGTGGGCGCCATTGACCGACCGATTGCCGTAGAACTGCATCGTGAACCAGGCGGGGGAGTAGGTCTCAATGAGCAGCACGCCTGAGCTGCCGCCGTGAATGCGCTGGTGGTCGTCGAGCACCTGGCGCCACTGATACACCATGTCAATGGTCTCCGGCTGGTTCTCAATGTACGTCGTCGTCAAGTACTCCCGATCATCCTTGTCCTCTGTGGCTCCGCTCAGCACCTCGTCGGGAAACTGTCCCTGGGCATCCGGCAGCACCTCAAACAGTGGCGGCAGCGCATCGCACCTGAAGCCCGCGACGCCCTCCCTCAGCCAATAGCGCAACACGCGCTTCATCTGCTCCACCACGTCCGGATTGCGGTAGTTCAGATCCGGCTGCTGCACTGCGAACTGATGCAGATAGTATTGCTGGCGCTCCTCGTTCCACTCCCAGGCACTGCCGCGGAAGTACTGCAGCCAATTCGTCGGTGGCTCGCGCTTGCCAGTCTCAGCATTGATCTTGCCATCGTGCCACACGTAGTAGTCCTCGTAGCCCCGCTCCCGCCTCACAGACTTCTTGAACCATTCGCTCTCGTTGCTCGAGTGATTCGGCACAAAGTCCAAGATGATCTTCAAGTCTAATTCATTGGCCTTCTTGATCAGAGCACGAAAGTCCTCCAATGTGCCATACTCAGGCTGAATGTCGTAGAAGTCGGAGATGTCGTAGCCAAAGTCCACCATGGGCGACTTGAAGATGGGCGACAGCCAAGCAGCTGTCACGCCCAGATCCTTGAGGTACTCCAACTTGCTAGTGATGCCATTCAGATCTCCGATGCCGTCGCCATCAGAGTCCATGAAGGAGCGCGGATAGATCTGATAGAACTGCGCCGTCTCCCACCAGTCCTTTTTGCTCGCCGTTGCTGTCGTGTCCTTGCACGCCTCGCTGCCAAGGGCAGCCAAGGCAAAGAGACTCAGCGCTGTGGCAAAAGCGTTCTTCGAAAACAAAATCATTGTGTGCAGCTGAAGAGACAGTGGGACGAGCTTATATAGCCTGCGAGAGGGAAGTTAGATAATTTTGATTAGTTTCGTGGAAATTTCCATCGAGTTGTCGATTGGCCAAGTTCATGTGTGGTATTGCTGCTGCTAAGGGGCATAATCGGTTTGTAGTTCAGTTGGAGTTGATGGTGCATAAAGGCTGAAAAACATTAATAAGTATTAAAATTAATAAATATTAAATTAATATTATTTATTTATATTTTTTAGAGCTTTTACTTTGAAATAAACAGCGGCAAATATGAAAAAAAAAATTAAATGAATAAAATATAAATTTGTTTTATATGAATAAATATTAAATCTAAAATGATAAATGTATATATATTATATAATATAATAATATAATATAATAATATGAGACACATTACTAAATATTAAAATTAATAAATATTAAATTAATATTATTTATTTATATTTTTTAGAGCTTTTACTTTGAAATAAACAGCGGCAAATATGAAAAAAAAAATTAAATGAATAAAATATAAATTTGTTTTATATGAATAAATATTAAATCTAAAATAATAAATGTATATATAATATATAATATAATAATATAATATAATATGAGTAACATTAATTAATATTAAAATTAATAAATAATAAATTAATATTATTTATTTATATTACTTAGAGTTTTTTCTTTAAAATAAATAGCGCAAAATATGAAATAAAAAATAAATAAATCAAATTAAAATTTGTATTATATAAATAAATATAAAAATTAAAAACATAAATATATATATATATATAATTTATAATATAATATGAGTTACAGTAAGAAATATTAAAATTAATAAATAATAAATTAAAATTATTATGAAATAAAAAAAATAGTAGAACTTTAAATAAACAGCGCCAAATATTAATTAAAAAATAAATTAATAAAATAATATTTTTTTTTTTTATATATAATGTATAAAATATATAATAAATAAAAATATTTAAAAAGATTAATATATATATCATATATAATATAATAATATATATAGTATACATAATATAATATAATATATAATATATATATCATTTAACTGGGGGAATTGGCTTTATAAGAGCATCTCATATTCGTTTAGCTTTCTTGCCACACTTGATCCACTCTACAGCTACCTCCACTGGGCACTTCAGTGTTTTTCGTTGAAGTGTTTGGCAAATGGTTCAGCTACTTGAAGTGCGTTTATCATTTAAGCCAAGTTGAGATGGTCAGCGTAAGCTTGCAGCTCACCGACTGTATAAAAACCAAACTGTCGCTCCAAGCAGCTAATTACAATGAAACGTTCGCAGGTATTGATTCCACTGCTCTTCCTGCTGGCCGCAGGACAGGCATGCGAGGACGCAGCAACAACGGCGAGCGAGTCGAAGGACTGGTGGGAGACGGCGCAGTTCTATCAGATCTATCCGCGCTCCTTCATGGACTCTGATGGCGATGGCATCGGAGATCTGAATGGCATCACAAGCAAGTTGGAGTACCTCAAGGATCTGGGCGTGACAGCTGCTTGGCTGTCGCCCATTTTCAAGTCGCCCATGGTGGACTTTGGCTACGACATCTCCGACTTCTACGACATTCAGCCTGAGTATGGCACACTGGAGGACTTTCGTGCTCTGATCAAGAAAGCTAAAGAGATCGATCTGAAGATCATCTTGGACTTTGTGCCGAATCACTCGAGCAACGAGAGCGAATGGTTCAAGAAGTCTGTGAGGCGGGAGCGGGGCTACGAGGACTACTACGTGTGGCACGACGGCAAGATCAATGCTGAGACTGGCAAGCGCGAGCCTCCCTCCAACTGGCTGCAAGCATTCAGGGGCAGTGCCTGGGAGTGGGTCGAGGAGCGCCAGCAATACTATCTGCATCAGTTCGCCGTGCAGCAGGCGGATCTGAACTATCGCAATCCGGACGTGGTTGAGCAGATGAAGCGCGTGTTGCGCTATTGGCTGAGGGAGGGCGTCGCGGGCTTCAGGTGCGATGCGGTGCCAGTGCTCTTTGAGGTGGAGGTCGATGAGCATGGCCAGTATCCGGATGAGGCCGTGAGTGGTCTGACCGACGACAAGGACAATCGCAACTATCTGAAGAACGAGCTCATTGAGAACAGAGCCGAGACCATCGACATGACCTATCAGTGGCGCACTGTGATGGACGATCACCAGCGCATTTATGGCGGCGACACGCGCGTGCTGCTCATTGAGACCTATGCCCCGCCTGCCTACACGATGCAGTTCTATGGCAATCGGTCCGTGGAAGGCGCTCATCTGCCCTTCAACTTCAATCTGATTACGGTGCCGGCGAGCGACGGCGTCTCGGCGAACTCCGTTAAGAAGGCTGTGGACAACTGGCTGCTGGCCATGCCCGCCGGCCGCACAGCCAACTGGGTGATTGGCAACCACGACCAGCGCCGGGCGGCCAGTCGCTACGGCGTCGCCAATACGGATGCCATGACCATGCTGGTCATGGTCATGCCCGGCGCCAGTGTCACCTACCAGGGCGAGGAGCTGGGCATGACGGACGGCTGGATTAGCTGGGAGGACACTCAGGATCCGGCTGCCTGCAATTCGAATGAGGCCATCTACGAACAGTTCACACGCGATCCGAGCCGCACTCCCTTCCAGTGGACGAGCGGCACCAATGCGGGCTTCTCCACGGGCCCCACGACGTGGCTGCCCCTTGCCGAGGACTACAAGACCCAGAATGTGGAGGTCGAGGCTGCAGCCACGCGCTCCCATCTCAAGATCTACAAGGCGCTGGTGGCCTTGCGTAAGAGCTCTAAAACCCTGCAAAACGGAGCTACCAAATATGCGGTGCTCAACGACAGCGTGTTTGTGGTCAAGCGGTGAGTGGAATGTGGGCTTGGGCATGCACGACCTCTGGCTGTGCTAGTCTCAGTCAGAAAATATATTTTTTACAGGGTATTAAGCAGCTCAGCTACCTTTCTACTACTACCTTTATAGCTCTTCTCAGTTTCTTTTTACTTTATATTTTTTATTTACAATAATTTAATTAATTTTTCCTTTTTCCTCAGCTCTTTGTCTGGCTCCCCCAGCATCGTGTTTGTGGCCAATTTGGGCAGCAGAGGCACCACCATTGATCTCGACCAGTTCGACAAGACGCTGCCAACGCATTTGACCCTGAAAATACGCAGCATTGGCTCCAGCAAGGCGGAGGGGTGAGTCAACAGCTTCATAACGCAGTTAAGTTATTTACATTTCTTTGCTTTCGCTCAGATCTCTGTTTGAGAGCCAAGGGCTCAGTCTGGCCGCTGGGGAGGCGCTGGTAATGAGCACCGCTTAAGCGCAGCACAAAGTTTCCTTTACTTGAATTTATATTTTCTTAAGCCTAACCAATTAAACTCTGCAATCGCACACTTGAGAAACTTTAGACAGCTTTCGGTATTCTTATGGCTCAAAGCGAGTGTGCCGCTTGCCTGTATAAATAAATAAGCAAACAAATCGACAAACAAACCACACAGACAGCCTTAATAGCATTCGCACACACACACTCGCAGATAGGCCCAAGTGCTCGACTCACTCATGTAATTTCCTGCAAGGCGCGGGGGTCCCTATTTAAAGTGTTTACACACAAATTAAAGTCAAGCCGTAAACCGTCTCGTATTTGGCTTTTTTCGGTTGCTTGTTTAGAAGGCAATATCAACCGAAAAGCAAAGTATGCGTTACGCAAAGTTAATACGTCGACAAGTGGGCCCTAGATCCACAGCAATGACGACCATACACGATGTCCTGGCCACCTTTGAAGTTTTCAAGGCTTGGAGCGAGGGCTGATTGAAAGCTTTCCTAAGCGGATTCCATATTCCAATGATAGGGCTGATAATAAAGCTTAGAAATCAGTCAAAATAAATATAAAGAATATATATAAAAGGTTGAACAAGTTCATTATGTAAATTTGGCAATTGCTATAGCGATCGGCTGGCTGGCTGTCAGCCGAATGGATCAAGGTTCGACTAGGTTTGTCTGGTATTTATGTATTTTTAAAATTTCTTAATTAAAATAGAAATAAATATATTCGTTTTAATATATTTTTAAATTTCTTATTTAAAATAAATATATATATATATTTTAAAATTTAATATTTTAAATATTATAATAATTTTATATAAAATAATAATTTTAAGTTAAAATATTTAACAATATTTAAATATATATTTTATTAAAAAAAATAAATAAAAATATATTTTTATAAAATTATATTTTATTTATTTTAAAACTTTTTAATAAAAATATTGAACAAAATTTAATATAATTTTTATGTTATTTATTTTTGAATTTCTTATTAAAAATAAATATGTTTATATATTTTTCAATTTTATATATAAAATATATATTTTTAATTTTTTATATGTGAAATATATATATGTATCATAATTTCCATTAAAACCCTTTCTTTAATACATAACCCCCCCCCACACCTTTTCAACCCACCCTCTCTGTTTTGGACACGTGCACGTGTTTGGTTTCCAAAAGTGAAATTTCAATTATGCTAAACATAATTAAATTGCGTTTACACATGTTAACTTGTAGATGCCAGCCATGCAAAGCAAATGACGTGTTGGCCCACGTGAGCATGTCTAAATATAATTCTGGCTGGCACTGTGAGGCTAGCTGGCCTCAGAATACCCTCACAATAGTTGGTTAGAGTTCTGAAAGCACTCAGAGCACACACAGTTGAGTCAGTTGCCGCTGTCGCCGGTCGAGTGGGTCATTAACACGTATCTAGCTAAAGCACCTGTTCGGTTTTGCTCGTGTGCCTTGCACATTGAGGTCTAAGAGCAGGTTTCAGAAATGCATCAACAAGCAATAACAATTGTCGCCTAAACGGCAAGTGTTTATCCAACCGACGACTTGATTTATGTGTGGCTGCTAGGCAGTTGAAGCAGACATTTGAGTGCTTCGAAATGTGTACTGCGTTTAGTTTAATTGGGATATTAAGCAAAGGAGTTTACGCCTTTATGGAGGGAATTATTGCCTAAAGTGGGCAAACATGCAAGATTTACTCTTAGTTGATTAGAAAAGTTTTTAATTTAACTGAAATATTTTTATGATAATATTTCTATGATTAAAATATTAAATAATGTTTTTAATAACAATAAAAAGTAAATTTAATACTTTTATGAATTAAAAGATATTAAATAAAAATAATAAATATATTTATTTAATTTATTATTAAATTATTATTGCTATTAAATATATTATTTATAATTATTTTAATATTTTTAATAATAATAAATCATATATTTATAAATAATAAATAATACATTTAATAATAATCCTAATAATAATAAACAATGTATTTAATAATAATAATTTAATATATTAAAAATACTAAAAAATACTAATTATATTTAAATAAATTATATATTAACTAAAAATAAATAATACATTTCCAAATGTAAAGAATTAAAATACATTTAATAATAATAATAATTTTATAAAAATAATTTAATTATAATTTAATATATTTAATTAAAAACACTAAATACTAATTACCTTTATCCAGCGCCCCCAACTGCCTTCAGCTGTTGCTTCAATCAATTGAGCTCTAAAACTTTTACTTGAGCAAGAATTAAATTATCTTAAACGAGTTAATTGTTCACCTTTGACTGTTGCACTTTAAATAGCCCTAAGCCCTGGCTTAATTCCGTTTATCCTCAGCTTTTTAGTTGGCATTAAGTGGCAACGTTTGGGTGATGGCTACGTGCGAAGCGTTCGAATTAGCAAACTCAAAGGCAGGCGCGCACAGCTGAACAGTTATGAGTCAGGTTTGTGGTGCAATTAGATTGTTCGACTGTCTGAATGCTTTGAGCTGACTGATTGTTGCGCCTGAGTGCACAGCGACCTTTTCGTGAGGTGAGAAAAAGGTAAGAGTTTGAAGACCTTCATTAAAATATTATTTAAACCACATCACGATTGGGCTGACTCGTAGTTAAAACTACTCTCATATGTTGTAATCTTCACAGGAATTTGTAAGTCTTTAAGCGACATAAATTCAAATCTACGATTCATCGAAAGGTTAAAGCGGCTTCCGCAAATAACCTGACCAAAATGGTACGTGCCTGGCATAGGAGCGCATCAAATAGCAGGGGCTCGTTAACAACTAAATAATAATAACGGCAACGGCGAGCAGAGCTCGCTAGAATGGCCAGAAAATTAGAAAAGCCAAACATAGGTGAGACGCATTCAAATATTACGCATACGCCCCGGGCGCCAGCAAAAATTAATATGCAAACGCCGTTGTAGCTGGAATACATTGAGTGTAATGTGCCCGCCCACAAAATTACTACAGATTACAAACTTAATGCATTTCAAAGTTTTCCTTCGCCCGGATGGGGCCAAACTTTTCGGCGCGCCCCAGCGTAAATCTTTGAAAGGCATGTTAAAGCTAATGCCTAATGCGTTGATTTTTTAAGCACCCTCACTGCGCGCTAAATGAACTTCATTATCTGCACAAACTGAAATGCATACAAAGAGGCGCCCAATAAAGAAAAAAAGCCAGTTCAATGTTGGCTTCCCGCCCAACGCCAGGTGGCGCTCTGCCTGCTCTTGAGGTTTTCGTATGAATCATATATACACTTTGTTGTTGGTTCCTTGAATTTCTTTCTTTTTTTTTTTTTTGGTTTCAGGTCACGTAGCCGAGAGTAAAGTGCCTCCGTCTTTGGTTCAGATTGTGTCTGCGACCCTTTTAATGGGTTGGCGAGTCACGCCGACATTTACACGATTTTTATATATTTTGTAAGCCGCTTTGCCACAGACTGCTAATTTTCCGATGTCCACGATGAGACACAATGTGTAGCGAGAAAGGCGACTGAACTTTTCCTTCTTTTTTCAGTATTTACAGATGTGCAGAATTTAAGTTGAGAGGCGTATACCTATTTTTTTTCTGTTATTGATTTTTTTTTATTTTTAAATATTTTTTAGCTCAAAAAAGTTCATTAGACTCTCTAACTTAAGCTTTATTTTATTTCATTTTAATTTATTTTATTTCATTTTAATTTATATTATTTCATTTTAATTTATTTTATTACATTTTTTGTTTTATAAAACTGTATTTTATCTTTATTTTATTTTATTTTTTATTTTATTTTTATTTTATTTTATTTTTATTTTATTTCATTTTATTTTAATATATTTTATTTTATTTTTCATTTTATTAATCTGCTTGCTTTTTCCTTGCCATTCGGCTAAACTTGCTTGCCGAAATCATTCTTAATAATATTTTTATATTTATTAATTTAATTATTTATTTAATTTGTGTTATTTCTGCTCAAAATACTCTTCAATAAAATTTTGAAAAATTAATATACTCAAAATTTGTTGAGCAGGCCAAAAATGTACTCAATTTTGCAGACATTAAACCATTATCTTAAGCCAAGCTAAGCTTCAATCAAAGCCAAAAATATATTTTCTAATTTTAAAAAATGATTTTTTGTTTAAAATTTTTACAAATTTTTCAAAAAACAGTTTATCTTCATCGGAAGGCCTTCTTCCAGTTATTTCGTTGCTTTTTCTGTTTTTTTCGTTTTCAAGCTCGGCAATTTATCCTTAATGTTGAATACAGGTTTAGCTAGACTGTGAGCCAGCCGCACCTTTTTATACCAGCCATATAGAAACACAAGCACCACGCCTACCCATTTGGCAAAGGCCACAAGGGCGCCCACAATTGCTAGTAGAATACTGATCAGCAGAACCATGGCGAACTTACTAAAGTTATTAGTAATAGCTGCTAAGTTGAAGGCTCAACAAATTTTGTAAGTTGTCTGTAAGTAACTTTTATAAGATAAGATTAGATATGTAACCTAATAAATTTTATTATAATAAAGTGCAAATGTTAATTGTAGGGCTATTGAAAGGCTAAAGATTTGCAATTTTACACTTAAATCAAGACATGGCAAGTCATAAATAAATAAGGTTTGCTTATTATAAATATATATTTAAAAAAAAATAAATTCTGCTGAGCAAGAGTTCTATAACTAAAGGAGCCTGACTCGGAGATACCCTATAGCTTATTTTAGTTATATACAAATCTCTTCTTACGCTGATCGCAAGGCACAGAACTTCAGCGAGTCGAGCACTTCAGCAAATGATTTTAGTTTATTAAAAGTAAATTAATGTTAGCTTTAAAGTTCTTCAGTTCAAAAATAGAACGCAAAGATTATCATTTGCTGCAGACCTTGAAACACACAATGAAGACATAAATTGCCCTTGAGCTTGAATATATGAGATAAAGCAACAAGTGTGACGTTTCTGTTATCAAAGTTCCGCAAGTGCGCCGACTGCACTTGTACTTAGCTATTGTCAAGAAAATCTATCGTTAGCTCACCAATATTTGTGTTTAAGTTCGAGCTGAAGGTGCTTTCGTATATCATTTGCTTAGAAAGAGCGCAGTAAGGAGAGCACAGGCAGAGTGAGCAAATTATATTATAATATTATAATTATAATAAGTAAACGTTGTTAAAAAATCAGCAAATTTGGCGTATCTTCAGATATAAATTATAATAATTTTAATTAAATTTGTAAATTAACTACCTTGGTTTTAAAGGTAAAAAAAAAATAAGTTGTGTATATATAATATAATTAAATAAATAAATATAATATAAATATAAAATATATATATTATAATATAATTAAATAATAATAATATAGTAATATATATATACTTAAATAAATAAATATAAAATATACAATATATTATTTAAAAAAATACATATTATATTACATATACTGAGCATACATTAAAAAACTAAAAATAAAAGAAAAGTGATATACAAAATTTAATATAATTCCTATTTAATAATTATTTATAATAAAAAATATTTAATATATATATTTTTTGATACAATTCAATGATAAACGGCATGAATAAATATGAATATATATTACATATGTTATTAAATAAAATATAATGCAAAATGATTAGATCTAAATATATATTAGCCATGCTATAATTTCCCATGAATCCAAACAGTCAACTCAACAGCTCTTCATCAACGCAATTGCCCAGCTATCGCTAACTGAACTAGCTTATAGAATTCGCAGAATGTTTTAAGCTTTAGTATTCTATGTTAAGCTGCCTAGTTTTCAACTGAATTTACTTAATTATAAACAGTTTTCAAACAAAAATTTAAAACTCCGATTTGTGTATAAAAACTGTAACAAAAAGCTCGCATTTCACCTGCTCTCGCCTCGGTTAGCGCTTAATTTGTGGCTTACAGCTTCGAGTAACAGTTGAGGGCGTGTTTCTGATGCTTTTGTGGCTGAGAGAGGAATACACATAAATTTGAAGCACATTATGAGCAGAGTCGCCCCGAGCTGCAAACTCATAATTTCACTTTTCTTTTTCTCTTTTTCTGCGAGTAAATTAAAAAGCTAACCCCAGTCGACGATGCTACTTGCTGTCGCTTGCCATGCTAGTCGTGTCTGCCTGGCTACCCAGGCGCCTATTATGTGGGCAGGACGAGGGCCAGGTAGCAAAGCCACCGCCAGGATGACAAGTCAGCGAGGTGTTCTGATGTCTGCTGCAACGCTGCGTATGCGTGATTTGTGTGTCTTATCAATCACGTCTAATGGAATTTCTTCTCTTTTTTTTATTCATACTTGAGGCAGACAAAGTTCCCTAATAATTTATAATAAGTTCCCAGATCCTGCGACCTCAAATTGAAAAGTTTCCCAATGACTTTTATGTGCGCGCTCACATACATATTTATTATATATGTGTGTGTATGTGTGTGCTTGATGACTTATGACAAGGCATATAATTTGAAGGCCATCTACACAGATTCCAGAATCAGCGCCGCATACGGCGGCAGGCTGAGGTTGTTCAGCGCGACGCTGTCGCTGCAAAGAAAATAAAAGTCAAACATGAATTGAGCTATTGATTGGGTCAGGCTTACCCCACGGCCGCCTTGGCCTGCGGATTGAGCAGCTTGATCTTATAGCTGCCGGAGGCGTACAGCACGCCGGCCACGTTCACGCCGCTCACACTGGTGTCCAGCACATTGGCCACCAGCACATAGCTGGGCTGCCCACTCAGCGACCTCTTAATGGCCACCACATGCTCGCCGACAGCCGCGTAGCGGGCGGCGCCGTACTGCAGCGTCCTGGTCTTGCGCAGCTGCACCAGCTGCTTGTACAGCTTGAGGTGGCTCGAGGCGGCCGCCGCCTCGGCCGCCGCATTGACCGTCACATAGTTGGGGTTGATGGGCAGCCAGGTGATGCTGTTGCTGGAGAAGCCGGCATTCGCCTCGCTGCTCCACTGCATGGGCGTCCTGGCGGGATCGCGCGTGAACTGCTCGTAGATGTGCTCATTCGAGTTGCAGGCAGCCGGATCGCGTGTGTCCTCCCAGCTGATGTCCAGGTCGGTCATGCCCAGCTCCTCGCCCTGGTACGTGATGCTCACGCCGGGCAGGAACATTTGCAGCATATTCATCAGATCAATGCGATCCTCGCCATAGCGACTGCCCACGCGACGCTGGTCATGGTTGCCCATCTGGAAGGAGTTTCAGGTTGGCTGGAACTAAGATTCAGATGAGCGAGTCTACTCACCACCCAGTTGGCCGTCTGGCCCGCTGGCATCTGGCCCAGCCAGCTGTTGATGATCTTCACGAATCCAGCTGCACTCAACCTCGTGTTGTTCTTGTCGCCCTCTCCGCCCACAATGAACTGGAAATTAAAGGGTATCTGGGCGCCCTTTGTGGTCTGATTGCCGTAGAACTTCATGACGTAGTCCAGGCCCGAGTAGGTCTCCACCATGAGCACGCGCGTGTCGCCGCCATGTATGCGCTTGTAGTCGTCGAGCAGCTGGCGCCACTGGTACACCATGTCCACCGTCTCAATCAGATCCTGTGTGTAGATGTGCTTCAGATACGACGAGTCATCCGGATCGTCCGTATAGCCGCTCAGCGGCTCGTCCGGATAGCGACCGTCGGCGTCGGGCAGCACCTCAAAGCACCAGGGCACGGCATCGATGCGAAAGCCGGCAACGCCCCGGTCCAGCCAGTAGGTGAGGACTCGCTTCATCTGCGCCACGACCGCCGGATTGCGATAGTTCAGATCGGGCTGCTTGACGGCAAATTGATGCAGGTAGTATTGGCCACGCTGCTCGTTCCACTCCCAGGCGCTGCCCCGGAAGGCCTGCAGCCAGTTGGAAGGCGGCTCCCGCTTGCCCGTGGTGGCATTTACGTAGCCGTCGTGCCACACGTAGTAGTCCTCGTAGCCCTTCTCGCGGCGCACTGACTTCTGGAACCAGACGTTCTCATCACTCGAGTGATTCGGCACAAAGTCGAGTATGATCTTCAGTCCGCGTTCCTTGGCAGCTACAATGAGCTCGTCGAAGTCCTTCAGGCTGCCATATTCCGGCTGAATGTCAAAGAAATCGGCTATGTCATAGCCGAAGTCGGCCATGGGCGAGGTGAAAATGGGCGACAGCCAGGTGGCCGTGACGCCCAGATCCTTGAGATAGTCGAGCTTGGAGATGATGCCCTGCAGGTCGCCAATGCCATCGCCATTGGAGTCCTTGAAGGAGCGCGGATAGATCTGATAGAACTGCGCCACCTGCCACCAATCGCGCGTCGCCTCAGACCTGCTGCTCGCGCTCTCCAGGTCTATGGCCACCGCCCGGCTCGGCTCGTAGCGCAGAGCCAAGCAGAGCAACGTAACCAACAACTTCAATAAATGCGCCATAACTGAATGCCTCAGTGACTTCGTGGCGCTATTTATATGGAAGCTGCAAGCTTCCTCCCAGCTCGATTGATAAACATCAAGTGCATAGATTGTGTGTAAGTATTTATTTGCTAATGTGCATTCATAATAACTATAGAAAACTCAATGGGCGCTCAGATAGAGCAGCACTTGAGCCAGCACCAGATAAACGCCCAGCACAGGCAGCTGGCGCTGCTCCCCATTCGCATAGTACGTGTAGTACGTGGACACGGTGCGCAGAACCAGCGACTCCTTGGGTAGCAGCTGCAGTGAGTTGGCATTGATAAGATCGCTGAGGAAACACAAATGGCAAAATTAGTGTTGGTATAAGTAAATAGAAGTATATACATATATATGTAAGTTCTATAAGTATTTTGTTTATAGACTTGAGTTGAGAGTGACTACCTCAAGTATTTTAAAAAATCAAAGTTATAACTTAGACTAAAATAAATAATAATATAAATCTAAATAATTATATTAAATAATTTAATAATATATAAATAATAAATGATACATAATTAATGACAAATCATAGATAAATATAATAAATATATAAATAGCAAATAAATATATATACAGTATAATAATTTAATAAAATAATACATCAATAAATCAAAGTCATAATTTAAACTAAAATAAATAATAATATAAATCTAAATAATTATATTAAATAATTTAATAATATATAAATAATAAATGATACATAATTAATGACAAATCATAGATAAATATAATAAATATATGTACAATATAATAATTTAATAAAAAATAATACATAAATAAATTAAAGAAGTAATTAGAATTCAAATATATAAAAAGAAAAATCTAAATAATTATATATAATAATTTAACACTATATAAATAATAAATACATATTTTTGATTATATTTATATTAATATAATACATGTATAAATATATATCATGAATAATTTAAATATTAAACATTAAAAAACCTTACATATATATAAAAATAAATGAATATTTAAATAATTATATCAAATAATATAATAATATATTAATAATATATTAAATTATACAAAAATGTATTATATTTATATATAATGAATTTATTCTAATAGATTAGACTAATTAGATTATACATTAAATTAATAATATATATATATAATATAATAATATATAAATAATTATGCTAAATAATAAAATAATACATGAATAACACAAATATAATGATACAAGTGTTAAACTACCAAGTTTTTCGCTCAACTGCTATATAGACATTGATATCATAATTTATGTTCTAGATATTCAGAAACTTTATATAACTAAAAACCTTTTATATACTAAATGCCTTTTAAATGCCTTCTGGCCATATTTCTATATATCATTTTTACTTTTATCTCATCTTCACATTATCTTCTACTCAAACTACTAGAGTTAAATGAATTCTCAGACTTATTTCATAAAATAAAATAATACTCTCCATCAAGTCTCCTACTTTTGTGTGTTTTCTACGTCGTATTGAATGAAAACCTGATCAATAAATGTTGCCTCACATTAAAAAATAACAATAAAAAATCTTTTAAGTAAATCTTTTTAAGTCTATCTCTATCTCCCTCCAGCCGCAGTAAAAACTCACCCGGCTCTAAGCTTAGAGTTGCCTGACACCAGCACAACTTCCATTTGGGCTGTCAGATCGGTGAAGCTCTGATTCAGATTGACTGTTTCGGCGCCGTCAAAGAGGTTCAGCACAGTCACATAGATGAAGTCGTGCTGCAGGAAGCTAAACATAGCATATTCCCATTATCTCATTCTAGCATAGCTCACATTTCACTCACCGCTTTACGCCCAGCACCGCGCCACTCACAGCCTTCACCTCAGTGTCGCCCAGCTGCAGGGTTTTCACTTCTCGCTTCAGCTTCAAGAGATGCTTGTAGATACTGAGATGGCTCAAATACTGCTTGCTCTCTTGCTCCACATTAACCAGCTTGTAGTCCTCGGCAATGGGCAGCCAGGTCTTGCTGGCATTGCTGAAGCCAGCGTCGGCGGCGGCGCTCCACTGGAAGGGCGTGCGTTCGGGGTCGCGGGAGAAGCGCTCGTAGACGCTGGCATTGGTGTTGCAGGCGGAGGGATCGACGGTGTCCTTCCACGAAATCCACACATTTGTCATGCCCAGCTCCTCGCCCTGGTAGCTCACGCTGGCGCCCGGCAGCGTGGTGATCAGCATGTTCAGCATATCCACGCGGTCGGCGCCCAGGCGCGAGCCCACGCGCCACTGATCGTGGTTGCCCAGCTGCCAAAGGAGAGCTTAGTAAATGGAATAATAACTGGGACTTCCCATACCCACCACCCAGTTGGCAGTGCGACCCTGCGGCATGTGCTGCAGCCACTTCTGTATTGTCCTGGCATAGTCGTCCGCATTGGAGTTGTTGGAGATCTCCGTTATCAGCAGAAAGTTGAACGGCAGCTGAGCGCCCTCGGCCGTGGCGTTGCCATAGTACTGCATCACAACGTCGATGGGCGAATAGGTCTCGGCCAGCAAGATGCGCTCGTCGCCGTCCCTGAACTCGTCCAGCACGGCGCGCCAATCGTAGACCATGGCCAGCGTTTCCGGCTGATCGACTGTGTATATGTGCTGCAGATAGCCATAGTCATCGGGATCATTGACCCAGTCATTGCGCGGCTCGTCGCGGTATTGACCCGCGGCGTCGGGCGCTATCTCGAACACGCTCGGCACGGCATCAATGCGAAAGCCGGCCACGCCCTTGGCCAGCCAAAAGCGGAGAACGTTCTACAGGAAAGCAGAAGATCATGCAGATCAATCATGGTTGATGCTTGGATCCGTCTAGCTATCCTTATTCAAACTCACCTTCATTGTCTCGCGCACTTTGGGATTTCTATAGTTCAGATCCGGTTGCTTCTTGAGGAACTGATGCAGATAGTACTCCTGGCGGCCGTCGTGCCACTGCCAGGCGGAGCCGCGGAACACACTCACCCAATTGCTGGGCGGGTGACGCGTGCCGTTCTCCATGCGCCCGGGATGCCACACATAGAAGTCCTTGTAGTCCGGCTCGCCTGCTGCGGAGCGCTTGAACCAATCGCACTCATCACTCGAATGATTCGGCACAAAGTCCAACAGGATCTTCATGTCCAGCTGCTTGGCCACCTTCATCAGCTGCTCGAAGTCGGCCATGCTGCCAAAGATGGGCGCTATTTCGGTAAAGTTGGCAATGTCGTAGCCAAAGTCCGCCATGGGCGAGCTGAAGATGGGCGACAGCCAAGTGGCCGTAATGCCCAACTCCTTCAGATAGGGCAGACGCTCAGCAATGCCTGAAAACGCAAATTGCTTTCATAGTGCCTATTACGCATTTGCTTTTGTTTCTGTTCGCTTTTGCCTCACCGTTCAGATCGCCCACGCCGTCGCCATTGCTGTCTTTAAATGACCTTGGGTATATTTGATAGAAGGCGCCAGTCTGCCACCAGTTGTTCGCCTTGTTGTGCTGATCAATGTCCACAAAGTCCGCATGATAATTGGGAAAGGGCTGGGCCACAGCCCATCCCATGAGCTGCACCAGCAGCAGCAAAGCCACCACGAGGCTCTTCATTTTCCACTTGGTGTTCCCCCGCTGCTTCTATCGCACTCTCGCCGATCCGACTGAACGCCGCAAGCAAACAAAGACAACTGACGATCGGATCGATTGCACGAATGCAAATTTGCAGCCGGCTTACTGAGCACAGTGAGAATGCCTGCCGAGAGCATGCTGAGCAGAGCATCTGAAATCGGATGTGGGCACAGAGCAGCGGTGGATAATGAGCTTTAAAAATAGAGAGAATTGACAAGAGGGTGTGAGGGAGAGAGAGGAGAGAGACAGAAGCAGAGCGATAAAGTGCGCGCATTAGCAAATTTAGCTCAAACGCACATGCATATATATGTATATGTATTTATATGAGACTTATTTATGCGCCAATAGGCACAGTGGTGCAAGACAAGCAAAAATTTGAAGTGTAAGCATAGAATTATATTATACACAAAGATTATTTTAAAATATATATTATATTCAATATATATATTATTAAAAAATATATTAAATACATATATAATAAAAATATATTAAAAGTTATTATAATTATATATAATAATTTTTAAATGAAGTAAAATATGATCGTTTTCAATATTAAATTTATAAATTTTGGAATAAAAATAAATAAAAAATATATATAATATATAATATAAAAAAAAAACCATATGCCATTATTGAAAAAAAAAATATATATATATTATATTTAATGATATAATTTAATAAAAATATTATATTATAATTAATGCTATAATATTTTTTTATTAAATTTATTTACATTTTATAATATATTAATTTTAATATATTTTTATTTTTTGCATATGTATAAATTTTAAGGTAAAAGCTTTAATAAATTATATTTTTAATTATTGCTTTTATACTTCCAAAATCAATATACTGAAATGAAATTTAACCAATCAAATTAATTTAAAAATATACACTTATACACTTAACTTATTAAACATTGTAATTTCTATATAAAACAAAACAATAAGACTCTGATTTACAATGATTTTCAATGGATTCAGGATTTGAAAAACCTTTTTTTCATTTGTTAAAACATATACCACACAGATCGCACAGATATATATATTTATAATACCTTCATTTACAAGCAAACACAAACCAAATAACTTTATTATTTCAATTTTCGTTATTTAATCCATTTAATCTGACAAATTGTAGTTTAATTGTTTATATGCAATTATACTTATTTTTAAATAAAATCCCAAGCAATTAACTTATTTATTTTTATAATAGCTCTGATTGCAGTGGCCTTCGGCGTTGACAATAATAATTCTGTGCAATTGCCTGACACCGAGTTTCTCATTAACAACGTCGGCGTCGTGAATGCATTGCAATTTGCTTTTTATCAGCTTCATATATATACAGACTATTTTGATGAGTGAACATCAATTTCGAGCCCATTGTGCATGCAAATGTAACGAAAGCTTTTAATCTTTCTTTGTTCGCATTTGGTTTTGCTCTCTTATCGCACTCTCTCTCGCTCGCTGACAATTTTTAATCGTTTGTTTGCTGCTTATATTTATACCGCGCAACTAGATTTTTCAAAAGAGCATATCTATTTTAAGAACTTGTAAATTAAGTGTGGCGAAATCAACGCAACGAAAGTTTTTTATATATAATTCATTTTTCATTAAAAGTTAAATTAAAATAATAATATATTTCCATCAACAGATTAAATTATGATCTATTGATGTATTTTATTTTTTTTAATTTTACTTTAAATTAAAGTTTTTTATGTACAAATTAAAATTATATTTAAAATTTAAAAATAAAATATTAAATTGCAATAATTGAATAAATATTTTATTAAATATTTATAATAATTTAATAAATTCATGTAATAAATATTTATCTATAAATATTGATGGAAATATTTTATTATTTTAATTTTACTTTCAATTAAGGTTATTTATATATATATATTAATATTATATTTAAAATTAAAAAATAAAATATTAAATATAATAATAATTGAATAAATAATTTATTAAATATTTATAATAATTTAAGAAATTCATGCAATAAATTATTTTTTATTATAAAATTATTATTATTGTTTAATAATTGAAACTGAAAGTATCTTTCCATATGCTCACAGGGTATACCGTAATTCGGTGTCCAAAGAGTCTATTTTCATTTGAGGTTTCAGTGCAGAATGGATACATACATATAAGTTTGTATATATAAATTAAAATCGACGACAGCATGAATTATATGGCTCAAACTCAGATTTGCTAATCAGTTGAAGGAAAGTCGAAAAACATAAATCACATCGAGATAAACAATATTTGCTTTTATTGCGCATATAACTTAGATACGATTAGATGGTTGTCGTGGAGCGCAGGACGACGGACTCGTGGGGCATCAGGGTAACGCTGCTGCTGGAGACCTTGTCGCCCAGCTGCCTGATGGACTTGTCTGTGACCAGAGCGTACTGGAAGTTGCTGGGCAGCCCGCTGAACACATCATTCAGGTTGACATTCTCGATGTGATCGAAGATGTTGAGCAGGGAAATGTATACGTAGTTGCCGCTCAGGTAGCTGTAAGAGGGATAATTGTCAGTCAATAAGCCTTGGCATTATCAGCTGGGTCAACTCACCGCTTGACCGCCAAGACGTAGCCGTTAACAGCCTTGATATCGGCTGCTCCCTGCTTGATGGCTGGCTCCTGGCGCAGCTGCTGCAGCCGCTTGTAGACATTCAGATGGCTGAGTGGGATGCCGCGCTCCGTCTGCACGTTGCGCTCGGCGTAGTCCTGGGCAACTGGCAGCCAGGTGTCCTTGCCGGTGGTGAAGCCAGCCAGCTTGCCGTTCGTCCAGTGCATGGGCGTTCTGGCGGGATCACGCGAGGTCCACATATAGTTCTCCTCGTACCCATTGCAGGCCTGAGGGTCCACAGTGTCCTCCCACGACACATAGCCATCCAGCATGCCCAGCTCCTCGCCCTGGTAGGTAATACTGCAGCCGGGCAGCGTCAGCAGCAAGATGTTGAACAGGTCAATGCGATCGGCCCCGAAGCGGGAGCCCACGCGGTTCTTATCGTGATTGCCAATCTAAGGGGGGCCGTATCAGAAATTGATTTGTTATGCGATTAGTCACATGGGTATCGCCGTCTTCAGGGTCTTCACACCACTCACCACCCAGTTGGCGCTCTTGCCGCTCGGCATTTGCGACAGCCAGTTGTTGATCAAGTACTCGTAGTGATAAGCATCGGAGTCCGCGTTCAGATTAACAATCAGCTGGAAGTTAAATGGAATTTGGGCGCCCTCGGCCGTCTCGTTGCCGTAGTAGTGCATCACGATCTCGATGGGGGACCAGGTCTCCACCATGAGTATGCTGCGTGTGGTGCCATAGATTACATCAGCTCCATTTCGATAAGATCTCAACTTACCGTTCCTCGCCACCGTTGTCCCGTTGGAACTGGTCCAGGATCTCACGCCACTCGTACACCAAATGAGGAGTCTCGGGCTGGTCGACCGTGTAGATCTTGTGGGTGTAGCCGTACTCGTCGGGATCGTTGGTCCAGTCGTTGCGCGGCTCGTCCGGATAGTTGCCGTTCGCATCGGCCTCAATCTCGAAGGCATGATAGATGGCATCCACACGGAAGCCGTCGACGCCCTTCTCCAGCCAGAAACGGAGTACATTGTTCATTTCCTCGCGCACCACGGGATTGCGGAAGTTAAAGTCCGGCTGCTTCTTGTGGAACTGGTGCAGATAGTACTCCTGACGCTGCTCGTTCCACTCCCAGGCGGAGCCACGGAACACGCTCACCCAGTTGCTGGGCGGCCGGCGCACGCCGTTTTCAACGAAGCCCGGATGCCAGATGTAGTAGTCCTTGTACTTCTCCTCGCCGGCAGCCGAGCGGATGAACCAATCGCACTCGTCGCTGGAATGATTGGGCACAAAGTCCAAGATGATTTTAACATTCAGCTGCTTGGCGCGTGCCACCATGTTCTCAAAGTCCTCCATGGTGCCGAAGAGCTCATCCACTGCCTTAAAGTCCGAAATGTCATAGCCGAAGTCCGCCATGGGTGAGCGCAGGAATGGCGAGAGCCACGTGGCCGTCACGCCAATCTCCTTCAGGTACTCCAGCTTCTCGGTGACGCCATTCAAATCGCCAACGCCATTGCCGTCGCTGTCCTTGAAGGAGCGCGGATAGATCTGATAGAAGGAGGCCGTCTGCCACCAGGGCGCCGCCGCATCGACGGCCAACAGGCAGAAGCCCAGAACTAACGCAATGCTAGACCAAGTGGTCATGTTGAACTAAAGGTGGCCCAAGGTCCATCGACCCATTATATGCCTTTACTTGGCATCGATAATGCGCGAATCTAAATTGTAAAACAAATGGCATTAGAGCTTATCGTTGTTTTTTCGAGCGGCTGCTTCGCCTGGGGGCGACTCCACTGATTTATGGAGCCATTTAATTAGAGTGAAGGTGCGACAGTAAAATTGGGCAAAGAGTACTCAAAGAAGCTTAACTTAAGTAATAATTACTGCTATAGTTTATAGGCCTGAAAAGCTAAACGCTTCAGGCAGCAAATATTTATTTTTAGAAATTGGAATAAATTAGGGATTTATTTAAAAATAAAAAGAATAAAAATATTAAAAATCAAATTTAAATAAAGAAATTAAAAATAAATAAATACAAAATAAAATAAATATAAATATATGGAAAATATATTAATTAAAATAAAATAAAGTTGGAATAAATAAAATTAAAAATAAATAAATATATAATAGTAATAAATACCAAATAAAAAAATAGTAATTAATAAAAAATAATGTTAAAAAAAATATCTATAAAAAAAAAATAAATAAATGATAAGTTTCAAATAAGGTAATACATATTTGTTTTAAAATTGGCAATAAATAAAAAAAAATGTATAAAAATAAATAAATATATAAAAAATGAATAAATAAATAATAAAAATAAATTAAATAAAAATAAATTAAAATATTTAAAGAAAGAAAATAAAAAATGTATTTAAAATTTATTTTAAAAAATAATAATACTTTAATTATTTTTTAAAATTTATTTTAAAAAATAATAATACTTTAATTATTTTTTAAAATGAATTTTAAATTTAAAAAAATTTATTTATTTATTTTTTTTAGACAAATTTTTAAATAATAAATAATAATAAAAAATAATAAATTTAATATATTTTATATTTATTTATATTTTAAATGCCAGCTTCTATTTATTTATTTTAACATTTCTAGGAATCAATTAACCTTAAAACAACCCAGAGTTATCCAGTAATCTTTATGCCAATTGCTTAGACAACTGTTATACTAGATTATAATATGCTCGATAGCTCGCCAATGTCCCCAGCAAAAACTGGGGCCATAAATTTGACATGCGAACAGCAGCTGTTTCGTTGCTGGCGGGGCCATAACTTTTATGCATTTTCGAAATTAATTTGCCGCTAAGCTGTCGCCTGATCGATAAGCGTAGAGCGAGAATAACAGCGATAATAATTTTGCGCTCTCATAAATACCAGACCTACGATTGTGTACTGAAAGACCAGGTTGCGCCTTGGCTATAAACCTTTCCGCTATGGAACCGCAGATCTAATCAGCACTCGATAGTTTGCAATAGAGAAGGCTTATCGTTGAGCTTATCAAAATACTGTTCTATAGTGGGCCGCAGTGCATAAATAGGGGTGGAACTAATCCGCCTCGCTCAATAGCCGCTGCACCGCCATGTTGAGCAGAACGTTGACTCTGTGCTGCCTGCTGGCGCTGGCGCTGCCCACATTGGCCGAGGTGGGCTGGTGGCGCTCCGCGCAGTTCTATCAGATCTATCCGCGATCCTTTAAGGACAGCGATGGCGACGGCATCGGCGACCTGGAAGGTGGGTTGCTCTTGATACAGAAAAGATAAATAAATACAAGATTATATTTTATGGCAGGCATTACGCAACAACTGAGCTACTTGAAGGAGATTGGCGTCACAGCCACTTGGCTGTCGCCCATTTTCAAGTCTCCGATGGCCGACTTTGGCTACGATGTGGCCGACTTCTACGACATCGACCCCATGTTCGGCACCATGGAGGACTTCGACAAGCTGTTGGCGCGCGCAAATCAGCTGAACCTGAAGATCATCTTGGACTTTGTGCCGAACCACTCGTCCGATGAGTGCGAGTGGTTTGTGCGCTCGGCGGCCGGCGAGGAGGAGTACAAGGACTTCTATGTGTGGCACACCGGCAAGGTGGTCAACGGCATCAGGCAGCCGCCGACCAACTGGATCAGCGTGTTCCGCGGCTCGCAGTGGACCTGGCACGAGGGTCGGCAGGCCTACTATCTGCACCAGTTCCTGGCCAAGCAGCCGGATCTCAACTACCGCAATCCCAAGGTGGTCGAGGCCATGAAGGATGTGCTCCGGTTCTGGCTGCGCAAGGGCGTCTACGGCTTCCGCATCGACGCCGTGCCCCACGTCTTCGAAGTGGCGCCCGACAAGGATGGCAACTACCTGGACGAGCCCCGCAATGAGTACGTCAGCGATCCCGAGGACTACACGTACCTGGATCACATCTATACCACCAATCAGCCCGAGACCATTGATCTGGTCTACCAGTTCCGCGACGTCATTGAGGAGATGAACAAGGAGCTCGGCGGAGACGACCGCGTGCTGCTCACTGAGGCCTACGCCCCGCTGGATGTCCTCATGCAGTACTACGGCAACAGCACCCACAACGGCTCCCAGATTCCCTTCAACTTCGAGCTGATTTCGAACCTGAACATCAACTCCGATGCCTACAAGTACTCGGAGCTGGTGCACAACTGGCTGGACAACATGCCCGAGGGCCAGGCGGCCAACTGGGTGCTGGGCAACCACGACCAGAGCCGCATCGGCTCGCGCCTGGGCGCCGATCGCATCGACTCCATCAACATGATGCTGCTGACGCTGCCCGGCATTAGTGTCACCTACCAGGGCGAGGAGATGGGCATGACGGACGTCTGGATCAGCTGGGAGGACACCGTCGACCCGCAGGCTTGCCAGTCCAATCCCAACGAGTTCGAGCGCCTCACACGCGATCCCGTGCGCACGCCCTTCCAGTGGAACGACGAGCCCTTCGCTGGCTTCACCAGCGGCTCCAGGACCTGGCTGCCTGTCGCGGCCGACTACAAGCTGGTGAATGTGAAGAGGGAGCGCGGCATTCCGCTCAGCCATCTGAACATCTACAAGCAGCTGCGCGCTCTGCGCGATTCAGCCACGCTGAAGCACGGCGATGTCGCCGTGAGCGCCATTGGACCCCAGGTGCTGGCCATCAAGCGGTGGGTATTTTATAGAAAATATATTTCTGAGCTAATAACTAATATCACTCCATAGCTCTCTCAAAGGCGCCAACTCCTACATAACTGTCATCAATCTGAGCGATGACGTGGAGCTGGTCAACCTAGACGCCGTCTTTGCGGACCTCACTGCCGAGCTGCAGTACGTTGTGGTCAGCGATAAGAGCCTGCGGCGCAAGGAGTAAGTTGCAATCTATAAATACTTAAGCTTTATAGCTTCATTTTCCTTTCTCCCTTGCTGCCTTAGTGATCGCACCTTTGCCAACTCGCTGCAGCTGATGCCCAAGGAAGGCATTGTCCTCTCCACTGTCTAGGGCGCAAGAGAGCTCCTTCTATAATCTTAACTTGTTTAGTTTATAAGCTGATTAACATTTAAAAGATTATTGCATTAAAGTCCAACGACAAATACTAGCTTATCAACTTATTATGCTTAAGGCCTCAATTAAGATAAACAATCTATGAAGAGCCCAGCACGATCGATTGGGGCACTTAAATAGTGTCAGAGCTCATTAAAAACTGTTTGATTATTATTGAAAGAAATTCCTCTGAGTAAACGAGTCTACAACAAAGAATATTAAATTTTTTTTTGGGTATATTAAGGGGTGCCATAAACTTTATCAGTTTATATCTTCAGCCATAAAAATCCAACTTATCTTGAATTATTATATTTATTCCCAGGATATAAAGTACTTTCGAGCAACCACTAAAAATCAAATTTAATTTTGGCAAAGCTTTCACTGCCATGCGGCAAGCGGCTGATTGAAGAGTGGGCCACATGGCTTCAGTCATAGATATCTTTATAAGGATCATAAACCAAACTCGATGACTCAGGCCAGCCAGCGCAGTACGATTGCTTCGTAGGGCATCAGCAGCAGGCGGTTGCTCAGATCAATCATTTCCCTGCACAAAAGTCGTGTGAGTCAACAAATATGTATATATATGTATATATATCCTGGCATGAGCTTACCCAGGTCTGTGCAGCGAGTAGGCCGTAACGAGCATATATTCATAGACCTTGTCTGCAAGGCCATCGATAATTTGTATGTCGTTGCCCATGTTGACCAGAACGCGATACTCCTCATTCAAGTTGTTGGTGCTGAGGGAATTATAGTCCAATTATAGTCAATTTATAGTCGATTTATAGTCATTTATAGCAAGTGCTAACTCACCGCACGATCTGCAGCACCTGCTCCGTGAGGGCCTTGTAGGAGAACCCATCCTTCTGCTTGAAGGACCTGAAGGCGGCGCTGCTCTTCAGCTGCTGCAGGCCCTTGAAGACCTGCAGCGAGGAGCGCGCCACGCCCCGCTCTGTCTGGACATTGAAGCGCCGATAGTCGGGGCTGACGGGCAGCCAGGGCCTGTCAGCTGTGGAAAAGCCTGCGTTTTCCACGGGAGCCCACTGCATGGGGGTGCGCTCGCCGTCGCGGTTGTCGCAGGAGATTTCCGTGCACTCAGTTTCCACGTTGGACATGCCAATCTCCTCGCCGTAGTAGGTGACCGAGGCGCCGGGCAGCGCATTCACAATCACGTTAAGCAAATCCACTTTGTGGGCGCCCATGCGATCCGCCACGCGCTGCGTGTCATGGTTGCCCACCACCCAGTTGGCGGTCTGGTGCTGCGCCCACATGGTCTGCATCCAGTGGTCAATGGAGCCCACCACCTCCCGCGCCGTCGAGTAGCCACTCAGATACATCAGCTGAAAGTTCATGGGCAGCTGGGTGCCCAGCCGCGTGCCGTTGCCAAAGTACGCGCTCAGCGTCTCCACCGGGCTGTAGGCCTCGGCGAGCAGCACTCGCGTGGAGCCCCCGTGCTCCGCCTGATACTTGAGCAGATAATCGCGCCACTCGTACATCAGCTCCACAGTCTCGGGCTGGTCCTTCGTGTAGATGTG